>OW026522.1:79843010-80588010 GCA_932274085.1 Protocalliphora azurea | reverse complement strand
TTCTATTGTATTCTATTGTATTCTCTTCTATTCTATTCTATTCTATTCTATTCTATTCTATTCTATTCTATTCATGCCTTTTTGAAATTATAAGTGTAAAAAGTTTTGTTTAGTTGGAAAACCATATTGAAAATTATTGAAAATTTCATTAGGATATAAAAATGTGTAAACCACGTTTTAATAGATTTCGGTTTAAAACTATTCTCTGGCACTGGAGTTTGAGTTTTATTTGGAAAAAATAGAATGGCTTTTCCAAAGATTTGATCACACGTCTTAAAGTTAGAATAAATGAGACACGCATAAGTTGTCATTAAATTCTGGAAATTTTCTAGCAATTTTAATATTCAACGAAAAGAGAAACAAACGTAAATCCAAATGCTTTATTTTTGATAATTTTTCATTTATTTTAATGATTCAAGTGATGTGAAATAACCGAAGATTCTGAAATGTATAAAGATGAAGCAATAAATAATATAAATAAATAAATGAAAAAAAAGATTTTAGCAATATTGACTTTATTTAGAAAAATATATAAAGAATAGATAAATTAGATTTGCTTTTAATTCTATGTATTGTCATCATCAATAGTAAGTGAAATGATCTTTTTTCACACATCTGTTTTCATTAAAAAACAAGGAAAATAGTCGTCTTAAAGCCAAATTTGTCTGTAATTTGTATATGGTCTTAATTTTTGGATGTGTTTTTGTTCCTGTTAATGAATTTTTTATGTTAATAAAACCAAGAATTGATTAAAAAAATGTATGAATTTTTTTAAACTTGTAATTAATTATTCGAACAATATAGTTTATTCTTTAATCATTCGATTTTAAAAAAATTATGAAATTTTATTTGATCAACTTCAATGTCGAATAATTGACAACCCTAGTCCAAATTAAAAAGTGAGGTTTTGAGACAAAATCACAAATTATTCCAAAGCGGATAAAAAATCAACATTAATTTTTATTTGGGTTTATAATAACCTTTATTTGGATATCCCTAGTTTTTTCATAGTAAAAAAACTAGTCATTTCATAGCGTTTCAAAAATAACAAAAAGCACTTCGGACTACCTTTTAATGAAAATACAAAAATTCTCAGAATAATATTTTTTAAGTGAGCAAAAAACATACTGAAATTAATTTATTTAACTTTATTTATAATTTGTTGCATTGACAAGATAACAGTCCTTCCGCGATCTAAAACTCACTTATATATATATATATATATATATATATATATATTTCCCCATATTTCAATTCTTCATAATAATTTCCAATACATATTTTTATATCCTACACTATCATAGGTGGTTGGGATAGTATGTGTTTGTGCAAAAACTGTAACGTACAGGAAAATTTTCAGATCTTAAGGTATACCGTTCGAATTTGAATCAACTGAGTCGATACCGTTCGTCCGCCTATATGGTTGGCTGATAAAGTACAGGTTGTAATTTTGAAGATAAATTGATGAAATTTTTTACATATGATTTTTTTATACAAGGACGAAGTCTATTGAATTTGGTTATGATCAGCCCATTATTTCACCAAGCCCTTATACAAATGTTCACCGGATGTCCAATATATATTAAAAAGAAAAACAAAATTAAAACTTTTAACTTTCGTTTAAGTATATGTTAAGACTTTTATATATCATACTTATATTGCCGATCAGTGGTTATCACTTAATCTGGGATGATAAATGCGATTTCCATTACTGTACCAAATTTAAAAAAAAATTTTACTTTTTGGACTGCAATTGTACTAAAATAATAATTTTTCTATAGAAAACATTAAAATACAATATCTTTCGCAAATGTTCAAGTTGGACATAAAAATTTTAAAAAGGTTACGTTTGACCATACCGCAAATTTAAAAATCGATAAGAGTGTTAAATGAAAACTTAACAACAGAAGGAGTAATTGTATCGGGTTCTTAAAAAATACCTAATAAAAAGCAAATAAGATTTATATTTATATTATATTAAGATTTATATGAGTTGGATTTAAAAGAAAGTTCTAAAAGTTTTATCAAAAGTTGTGAAGTAAAAACAAATATTGCTTCAACATTCCCTTACAAATGGCATGAATTTTGTATGGCGAGTTTCCGGTCGGAAACAAATTTTTGACACGAAAAACGCTATTTTCAATGCTGAAAAAGAAGCAAATGTTTTAGTTATATAAAACACGTAGATACATATTATTTTTTCCTTAACATAGGTCCTTGTATTTTCAAAAAAATAAAAATAAAAATAAAATAAAATAAAATAAATAATAACTTGCATATCAAAAACTTTCTCCAAAACCCTTAACATTCTCGTCTGAGAAAGTCTGAATGATTCTAAATTGTATGCATAAATTTAGCTACACTTAAGCAAATTGTAATTACTATTCTAACAACCAATTTTCATTAAGAGAGTAAAATTTTACAATTGTACTAAATTACTGGAGTACTGCTGTACTTTTGACAATAGAGTTATACTAAACAAGTACAATTGTACTGAATTTATCAGTACATTACTCCACCGGAGGTTTCTGGTAGATGTGGCTAAAAAAGAAATATGTGTGTGCAAAAATTGGGTCGATCGTTCATAAACCGGCCAGTCGATTTTGACTTTTGTTCTAAAAAAGGTTTTAAAAGTAATCTTTATTTAATATATAAAAATATTAAAAATTACATATATGTCACAATATATAAAGCAGACATTTTTCACATATAATTTTTTAGCCTGCTATGATTTGTTGTCATATTATAAGCAACTAAATTAAATATTTATACTTGGACTTTTTTAAAAATGCCCTCGTTTTAATATGGACCTAGCTTGTTTGTAGAGGAAAATTTTGTAGTTTTTATAAATCAATATATTTTGCCACATACTAAAATCCGACTTTAACTTTCAATTTAATACTTGTTACACAGATGTTCGCATAAAATGCAAAGTATAGCATGACTTCATTCATGATCATTGCAGCTAGTATTTTGTTGGATCAGAAAGTCGTCAAAAATTTAAATTTTTGCCAAATAACTGAAAATTATGAAGGATTACATGTTAATATTTTCACTTCTTTTATTTTGAAAATCGACGTGATATTTTGAAAATAAACAATATTCACAATAGCTTTCAAATATTTAAATAAGAATATATTTTGAAAATAACTATAAAATTCATTTATATAAGTAAAATTCATCGAATAGCGAATATTTGTTTTGTTTCGATTCCATCCTATTTTTTTTCTCTGTTGCTTTAGTATTCTTTAAAAAAGGAATATGTTTGCAATTTATTCAATAATTTATCTCTAAGGTCTGTTTATGATATTATAAAGGAGGTTAATTAAAAATAAAATGTTTTATATATTGTTTTGAATACTTTTTTATCCCAGATTCAGCATATTTATCAAGAAAACTATAGTATTTATTTATTCAAATATCAAAATTCTTAAATAAGTTATTTCTGTTTTACATCTAGTAAGTTTTCATCTTACATTATACTTGTTGTTTTAGTTTTCAATTTTTTTTAACGAATATTAAATAAAAAAGTTATTAATATTGCAAATATTTATTCATTTCTGAGCTAATGTAAAAAAAAAAACTGTTTTCAATATATCTCGCCGATTTTTAAGGTAAAACAGGTGTTTATATGTAATAATATTAACACGTCAATTTTTATAATTTTTGGTGAATCGGCAAGACTTAAATTTCGAGCGACTATTTGATACAATAATAGTTTTAAAGTACCCACTATAATGATTCAAAAAGTCATGATATACGCTGCATTTTATGGGAATATTTGTGTCACAAATACAAAATCGATACCTTAAAAGCCGGATTTGCGTCTATTTGCGCTGGAATAATTTGCATATGTGGCAAAATGTATTTATTTATAAAAACTAAAAATGTTTCCTCTATAAAATATTAAAAAGTAATAAGATGTAGCCTTTGTAGTTGTTTTAAGCAAAATGTCAAATTAAAGAGTTATAGCGCAATAAAAATCTTTTTAAGACCTTTTTTTGCATATATATTTTTTTAGCCCTATCTATCAGAAACTGCCGGTGTAGCAGGCAAAATGAAAACTTTTATAAATTTCGTACATTTCATGGATGGTCTACTGTGCAGATTGATATATTTATTCATCCTTCTCATTGCTTTGGTTTAGCTTTAAAATCGATTTTTAAATCATAAAAAAAATCATATAAAAACGATTTTTGATAGGAAATATGAGTGATTACACATGTTTATTCTTTTTGTTTTTTCTTTCTGGTTTAGCTGTAAAATTGATTTTTGGAATTTTCATTTAAAATATAATTTTTAGATATCCTTAATAGCATTGGCCTAACTCAAGGGTAAAGCTCAACTCAACTCAACTCAACTCAAGGGTAAAGCTAAATGATGTAACATTTTAAGCAAATTCGACCGTAAGTTGTAAAATTGAATATAAACATTTATTTCGAGGCAACTTGCAGGTTTTTTAATTATAAAAGCTAAATTTTTTGACGAATCTTCACTAAAAATTATCAGATTTGGAAATATTGCTGACAAAATACGTCTATAGAAAAAAGGTACTTTAGATTTAAATAATACCCATTTTAGTCTTTACACTTTTTTCTTTTTAGTGCATCATATTTTTACTGCTTGCTTTTAATTTTACTGTGCATATTGTAAGCTATTATTTACAATTTTTAGTGCATGCAAATATCAGATCTGCTTATAAAATTTATAGATTTGTTTTGGTTCTAAGAAAGGTATGACAATATTTTATGGTAAATGCTGTTAGAGCATTATGACCTATCAAACTTATTGCTATATGAAACAAATTTATTACTAATCGTATTAATCTTTCTGCATTCTTTGGATCAAAATGTTCGTTTAGTAATAATTTATCACTGATAAATTACACCGTGTTACAAATTTGGACTTTTGATTAAAAGAAACGATATACATCTGAAACTACGATTTAATGTAGTAACTGCGTACACATTTTTCATTTTCTGACCTTTTGTTGTTTTAAAGGACTTCAAAGTTTTAAGAGTACAAATTTTTCAAAAATTATATATATATATATATATATATATATATATATATATATATATTTATATTTGTATTTATATTTATATTATATTTATATTTATATTTATATTTATATTTATATTTATATTTACGTTAAACTAAAATATTTAAAATTGCACTTAAAATTTCAATTATAAGAACGCATGTTGTACACTGTTTGCAAAAAAAAAAAAAAAATTTTCTAAATGTAATAAAAATGTTAGTCTCTGTTGAAAAAGTAGAATAAGTTAAGTTTGTTAAGTAAATTGTGTAGCGATACTTGAGCAATATTCTACAATTATTATTTGCACACTCTTTTTAACTCACTCATAGCAAAAAGTTTACTTAACGTAAAAGAACTACATACTTTTTATGGAGAAGGTATACCAACAGGTGACAATGAAATAAAATGATTTCTTTAATAATACATAGAAGTTAAATATTTTAGTACAAATAAAAATTCCCGAATTCTTTATACACTTCTGGTTCTGAAAGTAGGTTTGTCCTTTATTGAAAAGTATTGTACAATTTATCAGTTATCTCCTAATAAATCACAACATAGCTTTCAATATATTGTTACTACAAGTTTATAGGATACACAAATTCATACATAATCGAATCATATATTTTGTTTTTCCTAAATTTCAAAAATTGTGAGCTAAATTTTATTTTTTTTACAAATTTGATTTTGATATGATCCAAGATATTTGTGTCATTAGGAAACGGATCCTCTTTGCAACTTTCTTTACAGATTTTTGATTTCACCAAAACCTTTTTGTTTGATTTGCTAACATCAGGTATACTTCCCTTAGAAATGCAAGTGCCACCCTAAATAACATTTTATAAATAACGGTAAAATTATAACTAGTATAACAAAATCCCGTTAACTGTTATAACTTAAGGCAAAAATTCAATTTTCTCTAGGACAGGGATCTATTTTTTTGTTCGTTTGGACTTACCTTTGTTTATTTTAACTTAATTGACATTGACATAAGATGTTCAGTTGCCATCAGCAAAACTTTTAGTTCTATTAATTTTTTTTATATTTATTTACTTGTAACAGTTTATTTAGATTTAAATACGTACATGTGTGTAATAGAAAAAATAAATATAAAAACGTTTTCTGAAAATATTAATACATACATACATACAAATGCATGTATGTATGGTATATCAGGTACATATGTATATGTATGTATTTTAGTTCTTTACACATAGAATAAATTATTTGTCTAGCGGAAAAAAAGTAAAATAATGACAACATGAGAGAAAGCACATTTTTTTGTAGTTATTGCTTTATACAAACTTTTCACGATGCTGGCGACACAAAAGTTGTGACAATTTAATATTCCATGATAAAATAAAATGTGTTGGTAAAATGACCTGTAGTTTTGCACGTGGCTGTTGTGTTCTGTAAAAGTAACATAGATTTTTTAAAATGTGTCTCTGTGTGAATTTATGATTATGAAATGATGATGAAGTGTTTTTTGGACACCTTTTTATAGTTTCGAGTGGGTGAAGATAGATAAATTAAAGTATTTTATAAATTTTTATGTTTTATATATGTATGTTATTTAATTTCTTAAAACAATTGATTTAATTGCACATATGTATGTATCTTTCAATTAGTGGGATGGGGGCTTAATCGTTAAAGGTATAAGTAAGTTAGATTTCCCCTATTTTACGGAAAAAACATTTTAAATGGAAAAAATCTTTTCAAAATGATGGCAACTGCAGCACAGTGAACTGAGCCCATATTAAAATTGGAAAAAATAGAAGAAAAGTAGGTAAACAATGGAATTTAGTATATGTGTGGACATTGACCGTCTATTTATAAAAACTTTTTCAAATTTTAAAAATTCTTTATATTTTGCCTGTATTGAATTACTAATTTACCAAAAATACCCTCTTTTAAATATTAAGTTTTATAAGAATATATATATATATATCTATTGCAACACACAAACAAATATTAGTTATGGAATTTTTTGCATACTGCTGGATTGGGCGGAATTAAAAGTTTGATCATTTGAATTTCATTCGTATTTTCTTTGCTAAAATTATTAATACTGTTGTTTTGATTTGTTATGTTTTGGGGAACTGTTACTTTTATTTTTTATACTCGTATTTTCTTGGTTGATTTGCAAAGATATTCTAAAGTATCTTAGGAATGCATTCCTCACAATTATTCATCTGTAATACTCTATAACTTAAATATTTTCAATAGACAAATCAAAAAACTTGAAACATTTAATACAAAATCCGTAATATGGACAATTTTTAAAATTAACTTAGTTCAAATGTTGATAAAGAAAACACGTATAATTTAATATGGGCTGTGTAAAAAATATTTAAAAATATTGAACACCATCGGGCCTAGTTTATTTTCCATTGTGCCTTTTTTCTGGTCCACTAAAGTTGACAATATTTTGTAAAATTTTTGATGTTTTGGGCAAAGTTACACATTTTTTTTCACAGTGTATAAGTAAATATTTCATATTTAATTTATTGTATTATTGCCCCTTGTGGGATTTTTAATACATTTAAATAATAAAAGTACCTAAATATTCAAATCTGAATTTTTTTCCAAACCAGTTTTCTTATCTGCTTGAAAAATTCTCGAATTTAGGGTCGTTTTATTTAACGCAGACTAATTTCACAATAAAAGCGAAAAACATCTTGAATACTGAACGTCTTAGCTATAATTTAATGTAAATTTTGTCATTAAATTCTAAATTTTTTTAACTTTTTTCCACTAGTCAGTTTCATTGTGTAACGGTTTTGTTTTGACATTTGTGAAGTTAAGTGTGAGAATTTATACTTACTGCACCCACTAAATAACTGAGAATCCTTTTATAATTAGGAAAAAATAATTTCACCCACTTAAAGTCAGGACACAGATGGCATCAAGCGTTATTTTTTCAAGAACTCCGATAACAATCTGTTTTATACTGAGAGACTGAAGGACATTATTCAGATCATCTTCGCTTCCATATGCAAATGATGATGTGAGATAAATTGCAAGTATTCTGTACCAGTCCTTCCACTGCTGCATCTTATATATTTATGCAATGCCAGTTAATCCGCTCCCACTGTCCTATAGATCCTTTTATACTTAGTCTACAAAGTTTCTTCACAGGTAATAACACAGGTCAACACTAAAAAAAATATCGTGGAAAATATGTTGCGGATTTCGTAGAAATACTCATTTCAATAACCAGAAACATTTTAGTTGCATTCCAGCATGTCTCAAATTTAACCCATTGACGACCAAAGGAAATTCGATTTCCCAATGAGTTTTATATAATTATGTAGGCAAAAGTTAGGACAAGTATGTCAATAACGTGTTTTTTACAAAAGAAATAGTGCTGTAAAAATGTTGTACCAATTAGGTTCCTAACTTATACCACTTACCCCCTTAACTTGAAAAGATTAAGCTTTCCATTTTAACGCGCCACAACCTTGGCAAAATCAATGGCAAAGGGAGGATGTAGAAGAAGAAGTTGTAAATGCATGACAGTAGATCACAAAGTTTACAAAACAATTAAAACTACACTGTCGAAAAATGTGAGGACAGTAGAAGTTTTCGAAAAAAAATATATTTTTTAAAGAAATACAAATTTATAAAAGAGCATAAGAATAGGTCTTAGGTTTATGGAATATTTATCATAAAAATTTCAAAATTCCTTAGGCAAGAAAAAAATGAATGACCATCAAAATCATTGTTAATGTTCTTATCAAAGATGGTCCGGGAGCCTGGATAATCTTAATTGTAATCACAGTCAACTTTTAAGGAAACTATAAATCACCGTAATATGATAAATTTTTGAAAACTTATTATAACATGAAATATCAAGTGTCTTTGAAAATACATTTTTGCACTCGCACTAGTCTTTTCATATATATATATATATATATATATATATATATATATATATATATATATATAGGATGGAGCATGACTGAGAGATGATATCAAGTCAAACTCAGCCAGTGTTTTCAGAAAAAATTTTGTTTTGTGGATTAGAGGATTTGTTGGGGATGAATTTAGAGTTTTACGGATTTTTGGATTTTTTGCGGATTTTTATTTCATTTCTATAACTTTTCTTTTTAATTTAGGAAAAATTAAAAATAAAAATTATATATATATATATATATATATATATATATAATTTTTAGTTTTAATTTTATATATATATATATATATATATATATATATATATATATATATTCTTTAGTAAGGTAAACCTCTTTATTTATTCAACAATAGTGCAATGAAGAAAATAAAAAATAACTGTTATACTGAAAATGATACTATAAAGTTAAAAAATTAGTTCCAATCTCTGCATAAAGATGATTATCGTATGGATTGACTGAGAGGGTAATGTTTGAGCAATTTATACTTTAGTATTGTTACTGCAATATTAATCAAGAATTTGGAAGCTTTCAATAATTATATATTATAATAAGTTGTTAAAAAGTTGAATAAAATGTATCGGAAATAATTAAAGAAATTGATTGATAACTTTCACAAAAACTTAATATTCGGTATTTGCATTAACTATAAAAAAAACTTAAGTTATTTGCCGAAAAAGATTATTGATATATATATATGTTGAAACGAATTCCATATAATTTAATTTTTTTGAAAACATATATGAAATTTTCTTTTTCAATATTGACTATTTAGGTAAATTTACTTACCCAAACCTGAATACCTACAAAGGAAATGGATTAAAGTAAAAAATGGTAATGTAGTTTATAATAATCTCTAAAATAAAGGTATTATTTTTGTTGAGATTTTTTGGGATAATATATTCAGATATTTGGGGATAAAACTGGAAAAAATCTGGAAACCCTGAGCTCAGCTTTGTTGGCTGACTATTGACAACATACGAGTAGCTTAGTTCAAAAAATAATAGTTTCTAACTGTAATATAGTTAAAAATTTAAGATTTTTTAAAAAAAGGTGAAATTAGAAATTGTTATCTCATACAACTATGCAGTGATGGAAATTTGTTATTATTATAGACTTGTGCAATTGCAGTTTGCGGGCAGTAAAGAAATTGCGAAAACCATTGTAAAAAGCAATTGCTAAACCGCACGTCATTATGTTACAGTCGTCTGCATAAGATATCTTTTATACTCCTACTGGAAACGCTGGTGATAGCCAAAATGGACACCAACAACGGTATCAACAGGGTGATCAATATCATTCAAAATCAATGTACAAAACTAAACAGTTGAATCTTCTATTTCTTAAGTTAAAATCAATTCAGCCTTATCTTAAGTCTATATCTTTAAAGTCACTTATTATTATTATTATTTTTTTTTTTTTAAGATGGACAAAAATATATCGACGACGATAAATTTAATGGTGTTAGCCATTTAAGTTAAATTTAAAAGTTATTTCATTTTTAAAGGATAAAAGAGGGGTTAAGAAAATAAAGTTTTTTTTTTGCTTAAATTTAATAATTTAGTTGTTCAATTTAAACAAAATTAGCAACCAAGATTTTATTGAAATATATGATAATGACTTCTTATTTTCAAATATATTTTAACATTAAACTAACAGAAATTATTACAATTCCTTATGTAAGTCAATTAGTGTTACTTTTAAAATAAAAATATAAATACATTAAAAATCGGACAGAATTTGATTTAATTTATGACTGGAGTATATATTCAATCGATTTAATGCTTATTTTTGTGCTACTTCCATAATAAAATTTATAGCAAAATATCGCGAATACGGGTGCTAACTTCGAAAACTTGTTAAAATTTGCATCTATCACAGTGTAATTATTTTAAAATTAAATAATAAATAAGCGATAAGAAGTTTCAAATATTGTGATAGACATAAACTGCTCAGAATACCTATAGTGTCGGAATTAAGTTTCTCTTCTTGTCTAGGTTGCGACGAATTTTCTGTATATAATCCATCACTAATTAAATATTTATATCTGTAGTTTACATACGAGTACATTTGAAATTATGGGATTTTATTAGAAATACCTTATTTTGTATCAAATGGTTATTCACAATGATCATTAAACTTTGCTTCATTAGTACAACAATGGAGTATACCCGTGAAGAGTTTTCTGTCTCTAGATTAGTTTAATTGTTTCGATATCGCTGCTAATTATATCTTAAACTTTTTTCTGAAATGCATTATAGCTTCAGATCTATACAACTAATTGAATTTGAATATATTACTTAAATTTGTGCACATATCTCCTATCATGTTTAATGATGAATATGATAACGTAAGTGCAAGACTATACTATAGAATAATGTTTAAACATTCTTTGTTGCACTATACACCAGTCTTTGTGTTTAAGATTTCTTTTCAATGGATTTACTGTTGTATACATAATATGATTTTATGCCGAGTGCATTATATACTTTAGGCTTCAGTCACATTAAAGATCATCGTCTTCATCACCGCCATCATTCAACATCATAATTATATTCAAATACGAGTACAATAAGTTTGCAACCAAATGAAGGCTCGCTCATGCAACCTTTGTGTTGAAAACTCTTTAATAATGTGCATAAATAGTCTGAATAGAAGGATAACATATGATGTGGGTATGTAAGTGTATAAATAAATAGAAGGTACTTGTAGTTAAAGGCATCATGCTCATCCTTTACCGTCGTCGATTGTTGCATGAGCGACACCAACTTACTGCACTCAACACCTATCACTCACTCTATTTTTCTCCGCTATTAGAGGTTTCAACTGAGTGTAGGCACTTGAATTCAGTTTCTTTTTTAACTTTGTTGTAGGTTTTAATGCATTTTTTTCATTCTCTACATAGTTTGTTATTCCTACTATTTAAGAACTTACTTGATATATGGTTGATGCAATGCCACCAAACTTGCATGAATGCCCACACTTACGGCAGCCAAGTGAAAATAATCAAACAATACGGGCAAGTGATAATGTAAACCACGTCCTGGATGAAAGTTGAGTTGTAATGTACGCGTTGATGCCAAGGATAAATTTGAAGCAGAGCCATTTTGTTCAGCAAACCACAATTCAAGTTGTAAAGAAAATTCTGCACGTTCTATAGACTCTTTTAAATGACGACTGTCAACTGTTGAAACAGAAAAAAATGAGAAAAAAAAAAAACAAAAAATATACACAAAAATAATTAAATATATAAATAATAATATAAATCAGAGTTAAAAGAATTTAATGAATATTTTTGTTAAAATAAATTATTTTTTTTTCTTTTTTGTTATGCAGATGCATGAAATTAAATTCGTGTGCCTTAAAGGTTTTTTTTTATGCAGTAATTCATGGGAATTTAACATTATATTTTTATAATGAAATGATTTTTATTTCAACGTGTCGTTTTATTTTATGCCTTTTCTAGAAATGCTTGTTTTGAAATATTAAAATACAAAATACAAATACAGAAAGGTGGTCAAAATATTTATATCTCTAGAAATCTCTAGATATGAAGTTGCAGACGTATTGATTTAATGTTCTTCAAATTTAAAAGTTTGAAATTATTTTTTAGAAAATCAAAGTATATTAATTATATAAGTTTGTCGTTCTTTGTATAAAATATAGATATTTTTGTTCCTTATGATTACCTATGTCCTTCTGTCTGAGGGACTAAATTATTAAATATACTAAATATAATGAATTTTACCTGTTTGTCTGTTGTTTTCTTAAGCAGTTTGCTATTTAAAATCAGCATAATTGGTACAGAAGAAAATTATGGAACAAAATCAGGGCCTAAATATTATTTTCTTTATTATATTTTTTCGATATCAGATTTACCCATTATATTTGACTATGCTAACAACTGAAAAAAAAAAATAAATCGGTAGGTACACATAAAATTTTTTTGATTTTTGGTAATGGCAACTAATTACTTCATAGGTTATTTATTAATTCTTATAGGCTTTCTAATTCTTTCAAATAAATTTTGGTAAGCGTTTAAAAAATTGCATGCATTTAAGAACCAATAAGTAATCCGAAAGTTAAACTCAAATACTCAGCTGTTACACCAGTATGAACTTTAATATAAATCGAATCAGCCTATCGGAAATTTGGTACCACTTTGTATTAGAGTAAAGAAAAGTAACATTTTGTTTGAATATTATCAGCCAAAGGCAAAGTGCTAACTAAGGATGCCAATTGACTTTTGGAAATTACTTAAACTTACTCCAACAAAATCAATGACTCATTATCATAGTCGAGCTATGAAGATAGCCGACGGAAAAATATGACAGTCTTTTACTGTTCAGGCCTTTTTAAATGCCTCCTTCTTCATTTTCAAAAAAATTCTCTTCACATTTCACCTTGCCTGCTTCCCTTTCATTAGAAGATGAGTAAAAGGTATATATTGCTCACTAATAAAGTGCTCAATTTTCTCATTATATACAAAAATATATATCTGAAATTTAAAGAGCTCAAAATCATTTAATATTATTTTAAGTATCGGTAGAGCATGTACTATCATAGCATTGCACATAAGAGAGCCGATTTATTTAAACACAAGTCCTTCGCTACTCCCTTCCTTTGGCATTGAGACCTTACCTCCAATAACTCGCTATATACTTTTTTGGTATAATTACAGTTCCGCAGATGTATTTATGTTATTCTTATAAAAGTCTTTGTTTGTTTCGGAATACCAAACCTAGCGATTTCAAAAAAAGAAAAAAAAATTCAAATACACATTCTACTTTATTCTTTATTAAAATTCCTAAAAAAATGCACCAGTTTCCCTTTCGTTAGACGTTAAATAAAAGGTGTATAATCGCTCACTCTTTAACTTCTAGAATTTCTTATTTCGTACAAAAATATTTTTAAACCTGGGACTTAAAAAGTTTAAAATTATTTAGTCCTCTTTGATATGTTGTTAATTTTTTGAATAACTTTTTTGCGAGGAGCAGGTCTTCTGGCTCCAAAATAAGATGTAATAATGCATTTTCGAAGGACTCTATTTTCCGCTAGGAGTATTTCAAATCGCACGTATAATATGAGCTTTATGAGGTACCGTTAAATAATTTTCTAATAAAATAAGTCCCAGAAAAAAGTAAAATAACTCCCAAACTTTTTTCATACAAATTGGGATTTATTTAATTTATTTAATTTGAGCTAATAAGCTAATTTTTCTCATGGGAATTTATTTCATAATGAAATGATGCCCAAATGATACAACTTCTAACGAAATTTTCTTTATTTCATTTTGTTTGAGGTTCTTTTTTTAATTTTTTATTGAACCACGCCCAAAAGATTTCTCCTCTGTGATGTTTAAAATACCGACTTCATTAAGTAAAAATATCTTTAAAAATGTACTAAAATTCATAAACAATAAGTTAATAAATATTAAAATAAATTGGGAATTGTTTCATTCTTTTGGAACTTATTTCATTTTTCAAATTTATGAGTTTTTTCATTTTTGTTGAGACTTATTTAATGGAAGTTATTTCACTGGAATTTATATTTCTGCGTTTTTGCTGGTGGATGATTTTATACAAATAATTTTTTTTCTAACTGAACTTAGTGAAATTATTATGCATATCTTTCTAAAAAAAATTTAGCTATTTTTGAACTATTGGGTTGATTTACGATATTGTCAATTTAAAAATATTTATATGTGTATAAAAGCTCCATATCTATAACACAATGTTATCTAGACCCTTTAAAAGCCTATTTTTCTTGAAGAAATTTTAGTTAAAAAATGGTTAATCAATATTCATGTTTTTTTTTTTTGCTAATTTATCATAACACAGATCGACAAAATGAACAAAATCTTCGGTACGGGATCTCTCAGTCAATTTGGATACACGTAATTTTGAAGCTGAAAGCCTACATATATGTAATTCACATTTTTGAAACGACTCTAGTTTTCGAGATATACCGAAATGAGGTTGCACCACATAATGTATCATAGGTCGGGAACGAGTTGTCTGATTTGGATCTATGCAATTCCTTTTCATAGATTAAAATCAGAATTATAATTTAAGTTATCTGCAAGTTATAACTACATAATTTTTTAATCTGCTCAATAGTTTCAAATATATTAAAAAATTTTATGTTTTATCATATAGCTGTATATGTTACAACTAAAACGAGCAATATTTTATTGAAATCTATGCATAAATGTCGAATTTATTCCTAGTTAGTGTTGTAAGAGGGTATGTTAATCTTCTACATGCAGAGAAAAAATATGGTTGCGGAGACCATAATCTAAGAGCAACATATTATGATTATGTTATATGTTTGCTATAAAAATTGTTATGGTATTAAATAATAAATATAGAAATTATAATTATAAAAAGATTTAACTTTATAATTTATTTAATACCGTATTTAAAACTTTTATCATATTATGATTCCGTTTTTAACATTATGATCTGATTTGCTCATATTATGATTCAATTCTATAATATTTTGATTTTATATTTTATAAAAAACGATCAACATTTTCGAAATTTATCTTATTATGACCAAGCATTAGTTATTCAATTATGAATTTTTCAATCACATTCGTAAAAAGCATATGTATTATATTTATTTGTAACATTTTATTGTTATGGGAATAGTAATATTAATATGGTTTAAAGGCAACATATGGTTTACGAACAAGGAAAAAGATTGATAATATTTAATGATTGTATAAATATGTAGTGATATTTTTTCATATTAATAAAATTTCTGTTTCTGGTAAAAATATTGAAAAACATAAAATTTGTGTAGTCAACTATATTAAAATTGTCATTGAATGTAAACATTAAATGATAAAAATTAAACAAAAACATTGTTATCAAGAACACAGTGTCATTAGAATTAATGAAAGTGAATAATGAGAACATAATATTGTTGTAGTGACAATGCCATGACAATGCGTATCCATGTTTTTTCTCTGCGTGTATATTTAACTATATATAAACCTAATATTACCCTTAAACTATTATCCACAAGTTCGACTTTTTGACAAAAAGTCCAGTTTAGGTAGAGGCAAAAAGTATACAGATTTATAATATAGACTTTAGATTTTATACATATAAATAGTTATATTCATGCCATTTTTTAAAAGGGACTGATCAAATTCAAAATACCTTATTTTTGCTGAAATTTTATATTTATTATAAAGAATTTATTACAAATAATATCTAAATAAAATAAATATCGGAATACTTTAAGGCAATTTCTTACAAAATCGTGAATTTTCTTAGGCAGGAGCCAATAATATTGTTTTTACGACCGTTTGCGGCTGCTCATAAATTTGTAAGCTATGGCCCTTTAGCTAAAAAAAAAATTCGAAAACATTTTTGGCAAAAATTAAGAAAATAAAAAATGATTGTTATGTTAATTTTCGATGATTTTAAATAAAAAAAAAAAAGAAAAATGGCGAATCGTATATGACGACAAAAATTTGTTACATTACAGTCAATTTATAAAATGTTGATTATTATTGTATACATAAAATATCCAAAATAAAAAATGAAAAATTCAATATGGCATTAATCGGAAAATATTCTTTTATTAAAATAGAAACGTCTTTCAATTGTATAAAACAATATATACATACAAAAGATTATAAATTGAAGTTATTGGCCGCTATATTTTGATTTTTTTGTATTTATATATATATATATATATATATATATATATATATATATATATATAGAGCGAAAAACTTCCTTTCAACTACTTATAATCCGTTGTATTACTTCCGCATTTCCGAATTCGAAAAATCAAAAACCATATTCGAATTCAATGACCACAAATATGTCAAATGTGATTATTTAAAATTTCTTCAAGTTATAAAATAAATTTGTTGAACTCCATATTGGATCCGCCATTTTGAATTTCTTTCAAGAACCATAATGTAATGTGCAGTTACAAAATTTCACCACCAACATATTGTATTTTCATACTACTAAGTAGTAGTAGTTACAGTATATCAAACTTTATAATTCTCCTTAAATTATATATATATATATAAATTTAAACAAGTAATCAATATTGGGAGGAGAAAGGAGTGCAAGAATCAAAGTACTAATCTTGCTATACTTTGCTCTTAGGGATGAAAGTATCATTAGACACGACCGAAGTTCTTTCTTCCGAACCGAACTCATAGTTAGCCGAGCGAGATAATTTATCTCAATGGATTGTAGCAATATAGTCGTAGTTAGCCGACTGAGAACCAAAGAATTTATCCCGTCGGATTGTATTTGGAGGTCGAATCTTGTAGTCAGCGTTGCCAAATATTTGTAATCAAAGCGCGCAAGAAAAAGTCCAAAACGCGCTAAAAAGCGTTAAATTAAACCGAATCTTTTGATTTTTGGTTCAATTTTGCGCTTTTTAAATTATTTTTTAAATTTAAATTTGATTTTCATTAAGAGCAACACTTAAATATTACAAGGTCCAATTTTTTATTTTTTTTAATATTTTGACTTTAGCGCGAATAAAATTTAATTGTTTTGTTTTTATTACAGAAATTAAAATTTTATGTATATTTAAAATTCCGGATTTATAACAAATTTTTTCAAGAATTTAAATTTACAAAAGTTGTTATCTTCGGCCAGAATTTTTTCCCCAAAAAAGCAATTCCTAAACTAAATACGAACATGTTTGGAAGAATCTGGAAATCCTTTATTCGATGGGTTTGGAAATACGGATAAACATCTCAAATTACCACTTTAAGCAAAAGAATTCTGAAGGCATATTTTGGCATTTCAAAATGAAATGAAAACTCGTTTTAGTTTTTGGTGAACTAGAAAATTAATTATAATAATAATAATAATGTTCTATGGTAGAAAATGTTTTCTCTCCGGTGAGAAAAATTCTTACTTCTGTTATGTAAAATTAAAATTTTATAAGATTTGACAGATTAAAATTTGATCATTAAAAAATCAAAATATGTAAAAGAAAAAACAAGAGATATGAATGAACAAATTTTAAATTTCTTTCTTGTATTTTAGATCCATTATATGGACATTTAATAATGAATGCATTTGTCCGAAGGTCTAAAAGCCTTATAAGCTTGTAAAATTTTGTTCACCTCATAACTGTCCAAAATTTACTAAGAAGAATAATTTTTCTATCATTTTACATAGGCCTTAAGATACTATTTATTAGTTAATAGAGACGTAAAAACTAGAAGGTTATCAAACTAAATTTAAAAAAAAATTCTCTTTTTTTTCAAAAAATATAAAAATAAAATATATGTATATGTTAGTTTTCAATGATAGTTTACTGTGTGCAAACTGTCAAGTAGAGTCTAGAAAAGCCCGTTCTGACCCAACAAAAAATACTATGTATTTTATTGTTTGACAATTGAATTAGGGGTTTCCTCTCACATAACTATCTATTTATCTAATCAAAACGTGAAAAAACCCTAAATGTCGACTTTTGGGTTGTTAAAAAAACGCTTAATCTAGCGCGAAAAGCGCTGAATTGACAACGCTGCTTGCCGAAGAATTTTTCTCGTCGGGTTGTAGTTGCTATCAGTGTTGCCACGGTAAAATATTATTCGTAACCAAATTTTGAAAAAAAATTAACCAAATTAGAAATAAAATAACCAAAATTAAAAATGTTGAAGTTATTTATGTAAAAGTTGATATACATTTTTTTATATTCGGGTTTAAAATATTTTTTTAGTATCGGTTGTAAAGTAATATTAATCTTAACTTTCTTTTAATTGTGTTGAAAATGCTTCAAAGAGAAAAATATTTAAAATTTATTTGTTTATAACAATGGTTCCTAGCAAAAAAAAAAAAAGACATGAGAAAGTCCTGATTCTCATCTTCTGATAAGTGAAAGTAAGTACATAGTGCTCAAAAGAGCTACAGAAATTTCTTTTTTAATCCGTGGTTACCATGATTATAGAATTTTCTGTTTTTATGATTCATGTTCATTGCTTTTGAAGTTCTTCTTCTAAAAAAATGTTTATAAAAGTTGTTAATAAAAATATTGTTTTAGCTTTGTTAAAAAATAATATAAAACACTTTTAAATATGTGAAATTTAAATTTTCTTAGAAATTGTTAACCTTTTTTCCTGCTTAAAATACATTTCGCTCAATTACTTCAAGAACGTCATAACCAACAAAAAAAAAAAAAAAAAAAAAAAAAATAGATTTGTAGAAATCACATTCAAAGTTTTCAAATGCCATTTACCTTAACAGAAAAATTGGTGACCATAACAAATATGTACACGATATTTTTACAGAAGATAAAGCATTAATATTTATTTATTTCTACTTCATTAACTTAAAAATCTAGTTTTTTGAGTTTTGACGTTCATAAAGTAAACTAAAAAGTATGCGTTTAGTTCCACTTTGAAATGGTTAAGATGGTATTTTTTTTAGAAGCACATTTTCTTCTTATCAAAAAGATTTAAAGTTAAAAATATTTAATTAGGATTTTTTTATGAAAAGTTTATATCTTCAATAGATATCATTTATGTACCACACCAAACTCATGTTAAAGAAGTTGCATTCCGAAATTGACCTAATAATTGTCTGTTCGTAGGAACGAAACTGAGTTTGTGGAGTGTAATTAGACAATGGAATACGTACTTTCTGTGACATAAGTCAATTCATTAGCATTTTTGATGTCTTTAAAATTGTGTTTTCTTCATTTTTATCGACATTTTACCATAAAATTGTTTTCGTTTACTTTATTCTTTATTCGAATAGTTCATATAAACTGAATTTTGATTTAATAAAAAAAAAAAAATTACCAAAATGGAAAAAAAATGTCTTCATCTCCACATTGGAAAATAAAATAACCAGTTTTAGTTAAAAATAACCAAAATGGAAAAATTGGTTACTATCCCTTATAATCAGCCGATTGAGATTTGTGGACAAAACCTGCAGTTAGCCGACCGAAAGTCGAAGCATTTATCTCTGTCACTTTTTTAACTGAGACTTAACCATACCAACATTGTTAATTATCTTTTTAGTTAGATATCTCTGCATTGCTACTCATATCACGAAAGAACAAGGAAACGTTAGTCATTACCCGAGATACTCGGGTACCTTAGAGTGTTTTTCGTTGATTTTGTATAAAAACTTAGAGCTTTATGTTAACTATTTATTAAGATCATTTAATTGGTTTTAAAAACAAAAGCAAATTGGTAAATACATGTAGAAAAAATTTATTTTAGAATGTACACGATGTCCGTCTGTCCGTTTGTCCGTCCATGTTAAATCTTTTACATAGCTACAAGTCGCAATTTTTAAGATAATTGAATGAAATTTGGTTTTACATGATGCAGAAATTAACTCTGTTAAAAATAGTTGACAATGGTTACCCATTATAATCTAGCCCCCATACAAATTTTCTCCTAGAATAGAGAGAAATTTTTTAACACTTGCATAATTCAGTACATATAAAAATTTTATAGAATTTAAAAACCCCATTTAATTTTATAGAATAATCTTTAAAAACGTTAAAAATCACGGTATCAAATTTTTATGAGGTTCGTTAATCATAAGTGTCCTGGCACGAAGAGCGGAAATGATATCAACGTTTTGAACCTTTGTATTATATTTTAGATTAGATTTTTTTTATTTAAGCTTATTATTAAAAGATTATTTTTGTTATCAAGATACAATAAAAATAATAAGTACAGTAAAGAAAAGTTAATTGTAGTATAAAATACATAGAAATTTTATGGGTACTGACTTCCATAGGTGTCAACATTAAAGTCATTTTAAATATAGACCAAGTTTCTTCAGTTTTTAAGCTTTAAAAGCATCTTAATAATCACGATCGTGACCATATCTTCATTACTAAAGAAATGCGAGCATTGTAAAGTCAAAAAAGTACCCAGGTACCCGGATATGTACCGTAGGGTTAAATATCAAGGCACACACTACCCATTGACGTATGAGAATTAATATTAAAAGTAAGTTTAAAATCACTTATACGCATTCTTTAATTTTTTCTTCTTGTTTTCTAAGCCAATAATAATAAAATGAAATAAATTTAAATTTACCACAAATACCATGATGTGGTTGTATATAAAAATAATTCTGTTTTCTTTTGAAATTTTTATTTTATTTAGCAAATTAATTGAAACATTCAACAATTGTGTGGTAGTGAAATGTGGGTGTTTTTGTGTGCGTTGTTTTGTTTATTAAACCAGACTACGTGCCGCCAATACAAAAGAAGGAAAATAATAAAATAAATGGAAATACAAAAATACACTTGCTATAATTGTGTTTCTTTTAAAATTAATTTACATTTTAAATCTATTTTAGTTTTTTTCTGTATTTAACAGTAGTTTTATATAAATAAAATTTATTTTTATACAATGGGTGAGAAGTGACTGCTAATTGTAAAAATTGTAAATAGTGAATTATACTAATTTTATTGTTTACTTAATATCAGTACAAGAAATTAACACCATATAACTATTTTTGCTGTTGTGGGGTTAATATTTTTTTGGTTGCTGTAAAAATCTCGTATAAAATCTCATTCCTTCATAAGTAGTTATTTTTTCTTTCCTAAACTTTTCTGCAGAAACTGTAATCAAATTGAGTGAAGGTTAAATATTTTTTTAAAGCCAAAAGATATTTATTATTCCTAGTAGTTTTCATTTTTTACGAAGAATAATGTTTACTAAGAAAAAATATCAAATTGCTAGTGGCACATAGGAAAATTTGTTTACTATTTTTATTACAATTTAATAGATTTTAGTTTTTGTTTAGATTAAAAAAAAAAAAAAAAAAAATATTGGAAAGACTCACATTTGTTTGTGAATTCAACAAACGATGTATATTGCATAGAGGAGATAGCTTTTATAAAACTTCACAAATAGTGAATATTGAAAAATTATTTTTTTGCAAAAAATTTAACATGCTTGAAAAGCGTTCATATTTATCTATGGTGGGGTAGGGTATTATATTTTTATACCCTACCCAACCATAGATGGTTGGGGTATTATGCGTTCGTGCTGATGTTTTTAACGCATACAAAAATCATCGGTCCACCATTTTAAAGCATACCGTTCGACTCAGAATCACCTTTTAAGTCGATTTAACGATATCCGCGTGTTCGTCTGACTGGCTGTCCATGTAAATCGTGTGCGCAATTTAATTAAGCCATATTAGGCCATTCTTGTCAGAATGAAGTAACCATCCTTTTATTTGTATATGATATTAACTAATAAAATTTACTTTACAAATATTTAAGAAAAATTGCTTTTAAAAATAATTCTGATCCCAAGCTCACTTGAGGGTTAAATTTGCTTTTTTGCTATTCTTATGAACAAAGGTCCTTTAGTTATATTTTCATAAAATTGTATCTAATATTTTTAATATTTTATATATGATTTTTTTGATACAAGGACCAAGCCTATTGAAATTGGTTATGATTGGTCCATTATTTCACCTAGCCCCCATAAAAATTCCCTCCCGTATTAAAAAATTAAGAAAGATATAATCGGTCAAGATCGAACATATGATACCTTACACCATTGCGTATTGACATAAAAGTTTAGAAAAGATTATATGGGTAGTATGGCCTGTGGCCATAAAACACAATAAAATATATATGGGATTTATGCACTTTAGAGTGATTCCCAGCCTTATATGGGAGCTTTGGTCAATTGTGGCCGATTTTAACAATATTTGGTACGGTAGTTTATACTTGTATACATTTTTTTTGTGTCAAATATTAACTTTGTACTAATATTGGAATAAGATTTGTACACATAAAAATGATTTTCTAAAGAGGGATTTAGATGGGAGATATGGTTAATTATGGACCGATCTTTGTGAAATTTGGTACAGAGGTTTATACTGATATAAAACTTACTTTTGCTGAATTTTGTTGAAATATTTTTGTATTTAAGGCATTTCTGAACATTAAACCTCTAATACGGGAGGTTTGTGTTTATTGGATCGGTCGCGATTAATAAAATATTTTAATAATTAGCGAAATCTTATATGATTTTTTAATAAATTTGAAATAATTTATTCCACTTTAAAAGAGAAGAATTATATTTTGGCGACCATATGAATTTGATGCGCTGACATTTTCTGAGTCTAAGCGCATTAAATGTTTTGCCTGTTTTTGTCCTATACGAATATGATTTTTTTTTTTAGAATTTTTTATACATTTTTCAAATTTGTATGCATAATATTATCGCAATAGTAGTATTTATATGACTTTTATGCGTATTATTATTACATTACATGAATGCGACGATCAGTTAAAGACCGATCATCATTAAATTTGTTAATAGGCATTCGACTTTCGTTAAAGTAAAGTGATTTTTGGAAATGAGCTTATATGGGAGCAGTGGTAAATTATAGACCGATCTTCGTAAAAGTTTGTGCATTTATTTATGCTTATAAAATTCTTATTTTTACTGAGATTTATTTATATCACGATTATTTTAAGGCAATTATTACCTTAAAACCCCGTTCCGGAAGAACAATTGATTGGGGGAAAGGGGAAGTAGTAGATCATTCCTAACAAACAACAAAAACTATGGGTCCAAAATCAAAACCTAGCTCCCGCCGAGAGTCATAAAAATTCACAAAAATGCACTAAATAGTCCTTTTTAGGACCAAAATCCCGTAGTGAAGTGTTTAAAAATATTCTTTTCATAACAAGCTCAAAATTGAGAATTTTTTGAGACACATTTCGGGAAAACATTTAAACTTTTTCTTGACCTAAATATATTGCACCTTTTTCAGTCGCTGGTAAAGAGCTAGATTTTAATTTTAAACCCATAGTTTCTTAGTTTCTCTAAAAACTACTAAATCCTACCAAAACGTTCCAACATTAAAAAATGTTTTTTTGTAACTAACTGAACGAAATTGCGAAAGGTAAAATTATATTTAAAAATTTTAAATACGTTTAGGTAGTAATTTATATATTTATTACTGGTAAATATTTTACAAATTAATGCAAGCAAAAAGCCTTAAAAAATTACAGATTGTGACATAAATTTTAAACATTTTGTTAAACAAATTTCGAAGAAAATTGGATTAAAACTATATAGGTTTATAGACAATAATACATGAAATAAAATTAAAAAAGAATTGGAATTGTATAACTAAGCCGTTCTGCGATTCGAATTTTGCGGATTTCGACAAAAAGGTATTTTTTTGCAGTTTTTTAGTTATAAAGTAAATTTTTTTTAACTGATATTCAGACTAAACAAAATTATTACATAATAAGATAAACCATAGCTTGAAGTTTTTAAGAAAATTGGACCACGATTACTTTTAAAATAAGAAGATCAAAATCAGAAATTTAAATATTTCAAATTTAAAAAAAAAAACATTAAGAAAAAATATTGTTTTTATTTGGATTAGGATGCAATGATCACTGTAAGGAATTTTGATGGCCTAACATGCCTTTTCTTGTCAGAATGAAGTAACCATCCTTTTATTTGTATATGATATTAACTAATAAAATTTACTTTACAAATATTTAAGAAAAATTGCTTTTAAAAATAATTCTGACCCCAAGCTCACTTGAGGGTTAAATTTGCTTTTTTGCTATTCTTATGAACGAAAGTCCTTTAGTTATATTTTCATAAAATTGTATCTAAATCAAGTTAAAAAGAAATAAGTTTTACATTATGTTTTAATCTATACCTTTTCGCTAAAATTACCAAATATTTTTACACTACTGATGACTGTGCACTAAGAGATATCTATTTTTTAAATTATGGTCATTAGTCATACAAGGTTATGACCTAACCTCCATAGTTTCATTCCAACCTTTTTTAATTTTGTTTAATAAATTTTTTAAAAGTTTGAAATTGGAGTTTTGAAACAGTAATAAAAAATCAACATTTTTTAACCAAGCATGAAAAGGGGTTTCAATTATTCTGGAGAAACAAAAACATATTTTTCAGTAATTATGGTTCAAATTTAATTAAAAATGGCATTGCACTCAAACGTTTCTTAAAAAAAAATTAAAAATTTGTTTGTGTATTACTAACACAAGTGGTTTAAAACACATTAATAGTCTGGGAACTGCAGGTCGTTTAGTATACTAGATCTTGTATTTTGAGCTATTTAAGTTTACATGCCTAACCTCGTATAATAGTAGTTTTTATTTTTTAAAATAACATCAATGAAAACTATATTTTAAGTAAAACCTTTACATTTGGTTTTTCTACACATGGCATCAGATTATAGGGGAAAATTTAAAATGTAAGTCCTTTACTTATGAAACATTAAATTCACATTTCTTTTACCATTTACCAACTTTATCTTTATGTTATATCTCTAAATTGGTTGCATTGTTAGAGGGGGAAAAAAGAAGATTACAAAGTTGTAAATATAAAAGTAAATAAATGTAGTTGTCAACAATTACATGTGTATTTAAAATAAAATAAACAACAGCACAACAAATTAATAATAATCCTTTTCTATATAAAGTTTTACTTAGTAACACAAAAGGAAGAAAGACTGTAGAATATAATCCTGTCATTTAACAAAGGAGAAAGAAACTTTTAGAATTTAGAGATAATAATTTCTAATTTATTTCATTAAACCATTTCGTAACGTAGGAAATAAATTAAAAGTTTTGCTGAAATAATTTTATAACATTTAAACTTAAATGCAAATTCTTTTTTATATGGAGTTAAAGTTCTTCTTTTATAAGATAAAAACGTAATAATAAATCTGTATTTGTTTTTTTTTTTTTTTTTTAGTTTTAAAAGAATAGCAATTACACTACCTCAAAAGTAAAACCAAGTGCATATTTTGCACTTTTTTTTTGTTATTTAGAATTAATTCTATAAAAGTGAAAATAAATCTCTCTTAGTAAAACAAGCTTTAGTATTTCTAAGAAAACCACATTTTCACTACTTTAAAAGTATATTTAATAACTTCCAGTAAAGTTAAATTATATTTTTATAAAAGTAAATAAATAAAGATTAACTATATAATTATATTTAAATAATTTAAAAGAATAACATCAAAAGTAATGACTAGGAATCATAAAAAAATACGTTTTGACAATCATGTGTTTGTTTTAATTTTTTTCTGAATCTTTGTGTTGGGATTTTTTATTATTGATAATAATTTAGATACATACATATCTTATTGGTTTTAAACATTGTCTAGGGATATGATATATTTTTCAACTAGACACTGTTTTATTTTTCACGTAAAATATTATCTAGCAATATTGCCTTTTTATCTTCTACAAGTATTGATTTCTTATTGATAATATTATACCATTTTAGATGAAAAAAAAAAAAAAAAAAAAATTGTGCAGATTTTATTGTCCGTCATAAATCCCATAAATAATATAACCGGCGCTTAAATTTTTTTTCCGACAAAAATTCAAAAAGCATTGTTAATGGATTTTTGAGGTTATGTTGAAGTAATTTTATCTAAAATTAAAACTATTATTTATTAATACCGGTTTTGAGTATTTTTGCTTAAACCTCTATAACACATAATTTTACTGCAGTAGATATATTTTTGAAATGTGATATTTAATATTTTGTTTTTGATATTATTTTAATTATTTTGCAAGTACTTAGGCGTTTATTGATTAGTGAAATAGTTTATAACATAATATTTCCTTCTGTTTGTTTGTGAAAACTTAGAAATTTCCGCTCAGTTTTTTAACTGAAAGAAAATTAACGATTGCAAGTGTATGCGGAAAATTCTGTACCATCTAAACTGATACATAAACGATTTGATGAACACTCGTGCAATTTCATGCTCAAACATAACATTTCGTCCTTCAAAGTTATAGATTATTTTAATAAACAATCCATATGACCACACAATTCAAAAATAACGACAAACACACGACTTATATAAAATTTAAAATAAAGATTTTAAAATAGATCTCCTAAGCTGCAATTAACTTTATATAATATTGTTATATATTTTTTTCTGGTAACGGGATACAGCTTTTATAATTCTAACTCTATTTAAATACAAATTTTAAAATAAAATTAATATACCAACTTTAATGTTTTGTCAGACTATCAACGTTGCCGCATTATATTTTTAAATATATGTATTTGATAAATTGTTTTGTTTTAGTTTATCAAATACATAAACTTTTTACAATTTCCTAAATTATTATTTTGAAATTTTTGCCAAAAAATTGGAGTTTTTGACATTGTATCGGACATACGGATGGACGTAATTATATCATCATAGAGGTTCATAATAATATAATACAAGTGATTCAGTATTACGAATGCCATATCCCGATAAGTATTCATCATTATTATTCAATATGTTTCAGAGTTATTAATAAAAGTATAATGGTGTATGGATCATTATCAAAAATCTTTAACCTGACTGAAACTGACTTTAATTTTTAACAAATTTTGTGGTAATACTATTTTTAACAAACGTATTATAGATCTGAACTCACAATACTTGAGACTAAGAGAGTGTAAAATTTTAGCACCAAAAGTTGCATTTTATAATCATGGTTGGTGTTCAAAGTTCAAAAACTTCAAAAAGGAAGGCTAAAAATTATTTAACTTTTTCCCACTCTTTTACACTTTTTATTCCCTTGTTTATACTTATTGATCTTATTCGATCTTACATAAATTAATCCGACTTTGTGAATAAATTCTACGTTTTCTTTGTTGTTCTGCAGACTTTCAATTTTTTATTTTTATTTTTTTTTTTAACTTTTTGGTTTTTTTGGGAGTTTTTTGTTATTTTACACAAGAAAATCGGAGGAGCATTTAAAATAAATTTAATAAAAAAAATTATGGTCTTTTAGAAAATTACGGAAAAAATTACACTTTTTATTTTTATTTTTATATAGAAAATTTCAATTTGACTTAGATACATAATATAAGAACGGCGATAAATATAATCGATCGTGGCCATCAATTTAAGGCAAATCTTGTTCATAGTTGAAAACGGGACATTTTTGTCAAAACAGATTGTGCAAAGGCACGTAATTGGCAGAAATAGGTGGTATTTGTAATGCTTAACGGAATTGTAAAGGGACATAAAAAAAAATGTATATATGTATATATATATATATTATATATATATATATGTATATATATATATATTATATATATATATATATATGTATATATATATATATTATATATATATATATATATGTATATATATATATTATGCGTTTGAGCTGATGTTTGTAACGCACAGAAAAAATCATCTAGCAACCACCTTAAAGTATACCAATCGACTAAGAATCACTTTTTGAATCGATCTAACGATGTCCGTCCATCCGTCTGGCTGGCTGCACGGCTGGTTTAACGATCATAAATGCCTCAAATATAGAAATATTTTAATGAAATTCGGTGTAAGCAAGTATAAGTATCAATCTTTATGCCAAATTTCATGATGATCGGTCCATAATTCATCAGAGCACCCATATAAAACCCTCTTCCGAAAACCAAATGTTAGTATCAGGTTTATATTCGACAAAAATAAACTTTATATAAGTAGAAATCATAGTGACAAATTTTATGAGGTTTGCTCCATAATTTATCATTGCTCTGCTCCCACATAAGCCCACTTTCGAGAATCACCCTGAAGTGCATAAATTCATAAAAATATTAGTATTAACGTATTCGTATATTTTATTTTACACTTAGTAAAATTATTGGTCCATAATTGTCTACATGTCTAATATAAGACCCATACACGAATTTTGATGGACATGCACAGTGGTGTGGAGTATCATATGATCGGGCGAGACCGACTATATATTTCTTACTAGTTTTTTTTTTTGTGAAAACCTGACATAAAAAATTGATAATAGCCCATATTTCAAACATTTTAGAATTTCTTTGAAACCTACTTTATGTGTCTTGTATTTCTAAAGTTTGTTTTAAAAACAAGAAAGCCGATGACGGATTTGGGTAGACTTTACAAAATAACTAAAAAATCTAAAATTTTTGGTCATTCATCTAAAATAAAAAAATTGTGTTGAAACTTTCATGTATTTTTTTGATTCATTTTAGTTTTACACTCACAATTTACATCTTTTAGACTCAAACTATTAACTAGTCGGGAAGCAAGATATAGAAAATTCATATGTTGTATAACTAGCTCTGAGGGAAAAAATTCATTTCAATATTCACCACGGTTGTGGTTACATTGACAAACTACGGTATTGACTTTTTGATGCCGCACGTTTACAAATTTCAAATACACAAAATAAAAAGGCACGTCACCAATTTTAGTCTTGCAAAGGTGCGAAAATGTATACTTTTGCTAGAGTTGGCGTGGGCACCAATTTTTAGCAACAAGAACTTGTAACAATTAAAGAACAAATTAGAATACTCCTAAATTTAATGAATTTCAGCTTTATTTCCATTTTAATAATTTTTTTCATTATAAGTTTCATATTTTTTTTTCTGCCGCATTATTTAGAAAAAATGTTTAAAGTTACACTATAAATAAACAAACAAACAATAATTTTTATATCTTAATATTATAAACTGTCCCATCGTTGCTCTCCCTAGTATGTTAAATAATATATTTACAAAATGTAAATATGTAAAATTTTAAATATTAGTTATAATTCTCATAATGTATATAAAGTTATCATATATTTTGGGTTTTGTAATGAAGAAATAGAAAAAAACATTACATTAATAACATACAGATAAAACGTCAAGTTCATTTTTTTTTAAAGATAGAATAGAGAATTATTTGATAAGCCACCAATATTTTTTAATATTTAGTTTTGGAAACATATTTCTATCTCCACTATATGCGTTAATGTCAAGTCTGCAATTTTAAACAGTAACTTGGTTGCAACGAATTGCTTTAGTGTTAGCATGCCTATAAATGTGGCAAACAGTGCTGTCAGTTTAGCCTTTTTAAGGCTAAATCTATCCTTTTTATTTTGCTTTTAGCCTCAAAATTTTCCTTTTAGCTTCTAACTATTTTTCTAACCTTTTTTGATTCTTAAAACTGCCATAAAAAGGCTAAAATTTTAATATCACAACAAAGAAGAAAATAATTTCTTATTTGCTTTTACTATTTTTTTTTTTTTTTTTTTTACAGAATCATCCATTGTCGTGTATTCATTTCCACAAAAAAATCTATTTCATTTATATTTAACAAAAATTATCGTCTGCGGCGCTTTAATCTCCAAATCGAACATGTATAATTTAACTCATTACTTTATCACACAATATGAGAAAATGAGAAAAAAAGTTAAATCAGATTATTTTTTTAATAACCTTCAATAACCATAGAAACTCTTTACAAATATAATTAACAAAAATTCCTATAAAAGCGAAAAATTATTAATCAAAAAGGATTTGTGATTAAAAAAAATATCTATCAAAACATTAAGTCATTTTTCATATGAAATATAACTCAAATTTTTTATGAAATTTATGGTCGATTTTTCATTGGATCATTTTGTCGGCAGTCGTTCTATGTGTTATTTATAAATTTAATGTAATATCTTTCACAAATATCAAAAACTACTGAGAACAAAAAAGTTTTTAAATAAAAAATTTTCAACTCTTTTCTGGCTTTATTTTTTGGGGCATTTAGTCTTTTCTGATCTTTTTTAAAGTCTACTTTAAAAAAGCTACTTTTTTTCTCATCTCCTGGCATCACTGGTGGTAAAATATAAGAATGCCGATATTATTTTGAATAAAGCGTTTATTATGCAAGTATATAAAGGCCTCAGGTGGGACATAGCCACTTTGTAGTGCTTTACGCATATATTCATTACAAGTATGTATATTGTGGAGCCATAATTAAATTATATTCACTACATTGAAGGCATTTAATAATATGGTTTCTTTTATATTAAATGAATGATAAAAATATCTATAATCGTTTATTTGCTGTTAATTTGAGATTATTCGTTCTATAATGAGTTATTAACGTTCTTAAACATTTTCTCTCGAAAATCCTTATTTTCTCAATATAACAAGGAGACATGTTAAACCAAATCTGGCACGACATGTGTAAAATAGGACTTATAAGTGACTGGTATATATAAACTAATTTTAACATTAGAGTGAATATACTTGGAGTAAAAAAGGTTTTTGTAAGCCAAAAAAAAAAAAAAAAAACACCTTCCTTGCCTTTTTTAGTTGCAGATTAATAATAAATTTATCTAGATGAAAGCCAAGGTATTTTACTATATGTTTGTTCGGAATACAGGTCTTGTCACTTAATCTAGTGCCGAAATCTTTCTAGTTTTATTTATTTGTGTTAATTTTCATCTGCTAAACGTTTGCATAATTTTGTACTAACTTGAAATAGTTTGCAAGTTCTCTCTAATTCTCACTATATAAACATCTACGTAATAAATTATTATGTCGTCAGCAAAACAAATAATATCACTAATCCCATTTAAGAGATCGTAAGTGTATATATTAAGTAAAATCGGAGAGTTAATAGTAACCTGTTGTAGTACTAATTTTGTTATTACACACTAGAAAGGATTTACTACTTAACATATTGTGCATAAATATAATTAATTGTACAGAAAATTTATATTGGATAAGTTTATATATTAGGCTTGGGATCCAAATATTGTCAAAGGCTTTTTCATAATCAAAAAGACATGCTCTCGTATAAAGAGATTTAATTAGGTTCCATTGGACATGTGAAACGAGTAAATGTATTGGATGAATAGTTAAATGATTATATTTGAATACAAATTGGTTATGGTTTATTAAGTTTACTTTATGGCAATATTTTGAAATATTAATGCAAATTTCAAAAAATTGCTCTCAGATTTTTAGGGTTCGCAATATAATTTTCTTTTTTAGGTAAAATTACTACTTCTTGCCGTTTTACAAGCATATGAAAAATTTAGCATTTTTTAGCATATTGTTAAATAACGTACAATATTCAATAATAACCACTTCAGAAATATTTTTTTTAATATTATATTGTATATATTATTTATAACTGAAGACAGTTTTCCCCTTAATTTGTGAAAAATATATAGAATTGTATCCACTATTACTAGATAATCACCCGAAGGGGAATCATTCAATTCATTTGCCTTTTTTGATTCATTATATTTAGTGAAAATAAATGAAGAATTATTGGTTTCATGTCTAGTTTTTGTTTCCAAAAACCTAGAGAAACAATTTTCAATATGCAACTGTAATATATTATGGGGGTCAATCTTTTTAAACGAGTGAATCGATTCTAAATATGCATCAATTACATTTAGCACTTGATCCTGATCCCTTATCACAATTCTATTATCCTAGTCCCTCACTTCCAATACGTCTTAAATAATTACCGCATTTTTTAGCAAAATATTTTAATATTTATTTCATATTTGAATATTTAAATTATTTGTTGATCTAAATTTTTTTGAACCCTCTAAACAAGTTAGAGTCGTTTTCTGAATAAATATTTTTAAGGTTGTGTCGAAAATGATTATTAACAGCAATAACAAAGTTATTGTTTATTAATTTTTTAATAAGGCATATACATACAAATTTAAATACATTCTTTCAAATTCAATATTTAAAATGTTTCCACTTTTTTTCAGAACAATCATTTAAGACACATTGATATAAATCCTCGCCAAATTATGGGGTAGCTATTCCTCCAAGACCACCATATTTAAAACGCAGTTGTGAATCTTAATGAGAAAATTATTCTCACCAAATACTCTCTGCAATAGTTCTACAAATTAATATTTGCTTTGTATGGGAGCTACCACTCCGCCTAAACTTGCACGACCTATATTCGTCTCAACTATGAAACTTCATCAGAAAGTTATTTCCACCAAATCTTAAGAATTTCTCCTCAATCTTTATCCCAATTATGCATCTTGATAAGAAAATTATCTCAACAAAATCCTAAGACTTTCATAGCTACAGGTCATCAGATATGTATCTGGGGTATCTGTTTTCCTAGACCTACACGCCCCATTTTAATTTCACCTATGGAACTTCATAAGAAAATTATTCCAAAAAAATCCCACATGACTCGATATTATACTCGTAGTTCATGAGATATGCAATATTTCATGCTTTTTATGGGGGCTACTTACTACTCACCAAAGACCTACCCGTCCTATTTTTATTGTTAATCTTAATGAGAAAATGATTCCCACCAAATCCTTAGCATTTCTCTGTAATAGTTCTTTAGATATGTAATAATTAATTTGTACGGGGGCTATCATACCCCCTTGATCTACCAACCCCATTTTTACGGCAACTATGGAACTTCATAACAAAATTACTTTTACAAAATCTTAAGATTTTCGCTGTTATAAATCTTGAGATATACGATAATTAATATTTACTTTACCACTCCCCCTAGACTTGTCCGCCCTATCTTCACCTCAACTGTGAACCTTAATGAGAAAATTATTCTCACTAAATCTTAAGAATTTCTTTGCAATAGTTCTTTAGATACGCAATAATTAAGATTTACTTTTTATGGGGGTTACCATTCCCCCTGCTTCTATCAAAAAATAAAATATTCTATTTTACTTCTCAAAATTAAAAATAAAATATTCTATTTAAATCTGAAGAAAATTAGTCAAGTTGTTTATGAAGGCCAAACGCACACACACACACTCACACACACACACATATATATATATATATATATATACAAGGATATATAAGGAATTTTATATGTGTTTTTTTGTTTTTATTAATTAATTAAATATTTACAAGTACGACAGTGTTTTCGTGCCTAAAAAGAATCTAATAATTTTAATTTTTCAGTTTACATGACAAAACATTCATACATAAGAAAATTAATGACCATTTTGCTTATGATGTATATTTTTTTTTGCTTTACACCTTCATAGATCCGTATGTACGTTTTTCATATCGCCCGTTTGTCTGACAGTTGGTCTGTTAGACATGAGTGTTTTACCTTGAATCTATTAATTAAAGTATTTTTATTTTGTTTTTCTTATTTGTTCATTTTCGATTTAAATCTGATTTTTATAAATGATTTAAAATTTTTTATCATTTAACAAAATTTAAAAATGAGAAAAAAAATTAAATCAGATCATTCTTTTGCGAGTTTAAGTTTAAACATTGTATGGAGCTCTGATGTCAGCCCGCAGAAGTCAATGGATGTTTGATGTCATAAAATCAGCAGAATCGCTAAAATATGATGAATATCAATACACTTGAATGCAGGTAAATGTAATTTGAATGTGCATAACTGAGAGAGTATTCTTCAGTTGTTGTTTTATTGCTGTTGTTACTCTTGCTGTGGAGGTTGTTGGGTTTCAGGCTTATTATGACCAAAATGACACAGTTACATGACATTACAAAAAAAAAAAAAAAAAAAAAAAAATATGACAAACACTCATTTACTAACAGTTGAACATATTTGTTTTCAATATGTAATGAAGAATTATGTTTACGTGCTAAATTAATGACGTCAATTTATGGTGGAGAGAAAAAGTTTAAATTATTAAATATTATTAAATATTTGGCAAGTGTATAGAATTTTCATTTGATATTGGAAATAGATTGCAACAGGATATAAATACTTACAGTACGAATAAAAAGTAATGTAAGGTTTGGGTAGATAAATTATCTAAGTAGTCAATATGGAAAAAGTAATTTTCATATAGGTTTTCAAAAAATCGTGTTATCATTTGTATAAATAAACTTTTTATATAAATAATATACGACATTTTTATAGTTAACACAAATACCGAAGATTAAATTTTTATTTTTTCAAAGGTATGAAAGCATTACATTTTATTGAACTTTTAAATAACTAATTATAATATATTAGCTGAATGCCTCTGCGTTGCGTGGAATCCTAAAATAAAAACAATGAACAAATTGAAGACAATGTAAAATGCAGCTATGTCCTTTTAAAACTTTCACCTCCACATGCACATTACGAGTATTTATATCCTACAGTTGCAGATGCTGGAAGAAGAAAAAGAATTACAGAGAATATATTTGGAGAAAAAATATAGCATCATATCCCAAGGTGACGTAAGCAAGAATTTTAATTAATTTTTAAAAACTTCTTCTTTCCAGCCGACAGGGAATTGCCCAATTTCGATGGTAATCCAGAAAACTGGCCTCTTTTTACCAGCAATTATAAAAGTAACGCAGAAATAGCAGGTTATACTGAAGGGGAAAATCTCATGCGGCTACAATCGTGTCTCAAAAGTCGTGCAAAGGAACTAGTCAAAAGCAAGTTGCCTATTCCGTCTGTGGTAATTGAAATAATTCAAACCCTTGAAATGTATTTGTTTGTTTTGAAAACAAAATTTTTCGATATCAGCAACACAATCGGGACAGAATCGACAATTTTTGGAATTAAATCTGTAACTTACAGTCGGCTGCTTGGATTTACATAAAGTTTCATGTAAGCGTAGCAGAGGAGTGTATAATTTTACGTTTGGAAGAGGAACCCTACAAACCTCTTAGGAGCGGAGCTAAATGGGTGCAAAGTAAGATACTTTTGACATAGAAAAATAATTTGCAGTGCATGCTCGATTTTCGCGACTAATTAAAAACCAGACCTGTCACGAAAAACTAAATGTTGGCGATGATAGAATCCAAAATTTTATTGAAAAATTTTATGTAATTACTAAAACTAGAATTGTTTTTATTGATATATTTACATTTTAATCATTTCTAAAGAAATTGGAGATTTTGAGTTGCTTTTTTGGCAAATTATTTTTTAAAATAACAGCTGAATCACGTAGTTCATATAGTGCTGTTGTCGGCTTATCATTTTTCAAAGCATATGTTTATCGAATTTTTGAGAAATCGTTGGCTTTAAGATGTGTTCAACTTTTCCCATATTAAGAGATGTATTTACACAACAAATGACACGAATAAACTGATAAAATTGAAGATCAAAATCATCCAAAAAGGTTATATACCAAGAGACGGGGTTTTCCCTTTTTTTGTTATAGACATTGTAATCAAATTAAAAAAAAAAAAAAAAACATAAAAGTCGCAAAAATAGAACCTGCTTTTCGTAAACTGTCGCGATTATAGAACCTGCAATTTTAAAAATAAAGCCGTCGCGATAACCGGGCCGTCGCGATAATGGGTAGTAGCGAATACCGAGCTTGCACTGTATATATACTGTTGCAGAAGAGTACTTAAGTTTAAGTTAGTTAGGAAAGCGAATCCTACAGAACCCTCAAGAACGAAGCTATGTGGTATCAAAATAGGATACCAGTGATATACAGTTTTATAAAACATTTGTCAATTGTTTGATTTTTTGATTTCAAAACCCTTTTTTTCAAATTTTAATATTTTATCTCAAATGAAATCTTTGTTACTTTAGTTATCTGATAATGAAATATTATTATTTTTAATGATGTAGTTTAAAAAAATTGTAAATTTATTTATCTATTTATTTATTTATTTACTTTTTGCCATAAAGTGTTTTGATATAGACTGGTCACCAAAAAAAGCCTTTGAAATGATCGCTTTGAAGCTACCTTTCGGAGATATTAAAATATTAAATCTTTATATGTTTTTGCAAAATTGTTTATTCTTGGAAAAGATAATGGCATGAGGTTTCTTTTAAAAAATCTCAATAACTATTAGAGATAAGTAGCTCATTTAACCATGTTTAAAGAGAGTTTTTAGGAAATATAAAAAAACCACTGAAATTGGCTAAGAAAATCGGTAAGCGTTTTAAAATTCGATTTATTTACACAAATAAATAAATAACAAATGTTTTAACATTGGCCAACATCATTAATACATAATTCCTTTAAAATAATTAATTTAAAATGCCGTAAAATTCCATTCAACGTATTCTAATTGTAGTTTTAATAAATAATTTTCTAACCTGTCAAATAAATGATTTATAAAATCCATAAAATCAAACTTATGTACCGCAAACATTAAAAATATCTTACGCTCAATTTATGTACAAGAAACAATAATTGTTTATATTTTTATGTTTATCTATGAAAGAAAAATTACTACAAAAATTATAATTAATGAGTGAAATAAATTTTAAAGTTTATAAATTAACTAAGCAAAGTTTATAATAATAACTAAAGGTTTTTAGTACACTATGAAGAGTGTGGTAAATGAACAATATTTCAAAAAATCATAAATCATAGAATAATAATCTTTTAAAAAGTTATGCGATACTTTAAAGAAATATTTTTAAACTTGAAATTATTTTTTAAGAAGTTAATTGTCCCACAAATAACAAGAACACCTGGTTCCTCGGAGCTAACAAAAAAAGTTGAAAAATGCTTTATTACTTCACACTTTACAAGACGTTGCGGGTTTTTAATAAATTTACTGTTGCATATAAAAATAAATAGGGAGATTGCTATAAAATGACTTCTGTAGATCCCACAATATAAATAATACAAAAATATATATAGCAGACTTGTTTTTACTGATATAGCTCTTAAATTGGAGCCTGTAGTAAGTACTTTTTTGTAATGTATCTCTTAAAGTGCATCTACAAACAAAACTTAATTCATTTGGCCACTTATGTGTTGGTTGATTCCAAAAGCCTAAAGTGCCAAATACTCTCCATTATTAAGACATGAATGCATGAATTTCATTTAAAAATGCTTTACTACTGAGAAAGATAAAAATTAAAAAAAAAACTTTAGCCATATAAAGTAGTTTCTTCAATCCTATCGAATATCACAGTATGGTAGGCAATAGAATTGTGGCAAGTAAGAAGAAAAAAAAAAAAAAAAGAAGTGAAGTGAAGTGAAGAAAAACAAAAATGAAAAACCATCTCAGCAATGCGGCAGTAAAAACAAAGAAATCATGTCGAGACGAAAACAATTTTATATTTAACATTTTTTGTTTTAAGATTTTGTGTTCGTTTTTATAAAAAAAATAGCAGGAAAATGCAATAACTTGATGCCAAATTTTATATATAAACTTTAATCTGCAACAGACAAAACTGACTGTTAAATTAAATTGTTTGGCACTATTTATTTTGCTAAGGCTTTTTACTGACGAAAGTTGATCTACAGTAGAAGCATTTTGTATATTTTTTATTTATATTTTTAATTTATAAAGTATTACTTACTAAAAAAATATTCAATTAAAAACTATTTATTTTGAAACCTGGATGTAATAGTAGGTCTTGGCGGAACATATGAGTACTGCGCACGAAAAAATTTAGTGCTCCTAATTCATCTTTTAAAAATTAAACCAATGGGTTAATCTCTTTGAAATTTTAATTTTGTTAAAGACTGTTATAATCAAGTTTTAATGGGAATGGCTCCGCTTGTTCTGCAACTATATTTTATTTTTTAGTTAGCTGTGACTATCACCCAATACATTTAAAATGGACAGAGTTCTTGATAGTTTAGTGTAGTGGCCTCCTTTGGACATGGTAATAATGAGACGAGAGATCAGGCCAGAAAAATTTGACTTCATTGTGTTTCCTAATGACAGGAACTAATCTTTTCCGACGGCACTCATTTGCGTGCATTTCTTTATTAAAAGTGTTAATTGTTATGAGTGAAGTGATTTTTCCCCAATGTTATGCCAAACCAAGAGTTTATTCGCCAACATTGATTTTTTTACACGATATTTATCTGATACATTTCTCTTAATATCTGTGATAAGAAATTCATTACCAGGATGTTGTATGTACTTTTTATCACCCTTTAGGCAGCACTTATATATTTGGAAAAAATTAACATCAAATATTTTCGTTCTCTCTTTTGCATTCACATATTTTTTACATTCCTATTAGGATAAGAGAATTTTAAGGAATGAGATACATTCCATCCTACACTAAATCAACTTTTTTTTGGGATATCGGAATTATTCCTGGTTATTGTAAACTCTTTGTATTTTTTATAACTTAAAACACTGTATTGCCCCACTCTTTTGTAGTTCTAGCAATTGTTTAATAATTATGTTTGACATGTGTTCCGATAATAAATTTGAATTATGTGTTTTAAAAAATTTTGTTAAATTTTTATTTTTACAACAAAATTTAGAATAATAGCAAATAAAAAAAGTTAATGGTACTAATGTTTTTTCGCGTATAATAAAAGTTAAAAAGTATTAACCATATATTGAAGTTTTTAAAGTTAAAGTTAGTTATGCTTTAAAAATACAACGAAACATTAGTGAAGTATATAGCGACACAGAAAATATATATTACATAATTACAATCCACAAATTTTACTTGTTTAAGGTCCTTCGAACCGGATGCTGGTTGAAGAGGATCAACTATGACTTTTGACAGACGATAGGTTTTCTATTTTACTACAAAAACCGAAAAAGACAGCCGCTATATTTAACTCCTTATTTCACAGTGATATAAATATGAATCTACTATTTTTTTCTGTTGTACTATTTTAATCGAATAATACTGGCAAAAATATTAAATGTTTAGTCTGTGAGAAAATATTTTGCTCTCTGATTCATATATAAGTTAATAAATTTATTAAAAAAAAATATTAAACATTTTTAAAAATTAAATTATTATTGTCCTTTTAATTCTTATATAAATTTTACATCGAAAAAAATTTTTTTGTTCAAAAATAAAAAATTGCGCATCTAAGGGTTAAGTTTAAACGATATCCAAGAAGAAAAGACTAAAGCACTATTACCGACGGCAACTTATTTAAATCAGGTATATTTTTTATATCATTTCTATTGCTTTTTATTTATTTATTTGTTTTTTTTTTCATTAAAATTTACATTCAACACCCTCTAAACAAGTGGACTCCACACTCAATTCATCCCAACTACTTCTAAAGCAATTAATACTACAAATATTTTAAATATTTTGCTGCATTAAAAAGTGTAAACTAAATCCATATTCATTATGTAAGAATAGTTGGAGGAAGCTCCATGGTATTTTAAAAAAGGCTTTAAACACTTTTTTTTATTCAAGTATATTCTCCTTAATGAAAATGCGAATATAAAAGAAAAACTTTATAATTAGAACTAACTAGAGAGTACGTTTACGAGTTAAAGAGAAGTTTTTATATTTTATTCCTAAATATTTTTTCTATTTTCATTTTCATTTTGAGTTTTTTTTTGCATACACATGACCTAAATATTTTACATCTAATGCATACATTTTACCGCCTGTAGATGAGAATACAAAGATTTTAGATAAAGGAAGCTAAGGTTTTGTTTTGCATGAATAATATGTTTAAAAATAAGATAATTTTATTTTAGAACGCATAATGGCGAATGTTAAAAATTTTTAGAAGTAGTTATGTAGATTTTTCATTTTCATTAGAAAATAAAAAGTATCCTTATTTTTCTGGCCTGATCTCGATACTTGTCATTTAAACAAAGTTGAAAAGAATTAGTAAAGTTATAAAGGCTGCTTTAAAGATTTCGATGAATAACTTTTACGTCAGTAACCTAGAAAACTTAATTAATGACCCAAAGAAAACATGGAAATTTACGAATGAAACTCTTGGGAGGAAGAGAAATTTCTATTGCTGATACAAATGGAAAAATTATAGAAAACAATGTTCGTAAAGCTGAAACATTTAATTCTCATTTCCTACAATCAGTAAACATAATAAAGCAGAAAATAGTTCAATCACCTTCCGATTTCTGTAACGGGTTGAAAACTATAAGACCGGTTCATAATCGATTTCGTCTTAACTATACCTCTAATGAGGCAGTTAAGGATATAATTTCAAGCCTTTTACCTGAAAAAAGTTGTGGTCACGACAATATTTATCCCAAAGTATTTTTACACTGTTCGAATTGTATTTCTCCAAATAATGTGCATATTTTTAGTACCATTGCAAACTCGTCAGTTTACCCTGACATTTTGAAAATCCATAAAGTAATCCCTATTCCCAAGGAAAGTAAAGCAACAATAGTGGAACAATATCGTCCTATTTCGATACTTCCTATTATTGATCAAATCTTTGAAAGTATATTGCACAAACAAATGTTCACTTATTTTATGGAAAACAATTTATTAAATGAGTTTCAATTTGGCTTTCTGAGGAGGCTATTGTAAATATGCAAAATTATTTTTGTAAGGGATTAGATGAAGCTCATAGTGCTGTTGCTAGAATATTTTATGATCTAACGAAGGCGTTTGATCTTATACTATGATATTCATGGAAATTAATATTTGCTTCTAGAGAGCTACTTAACAAATAGAAGACAATTCATTCAAGTTAAGGAAAATAAGAGTAATCTGCGGAATGTCGTACATGGAGTTCCTCAGGGAAGTGTTCTAGGCCATTTGTTGTTTTCAATATACATCAATGATTTAAAAAATTTAAACTTGACAGGGAAAATTTTTATATTTGCTGATGATATTAGTATATTTTATCATTATAAACATGAAGCTGCATTAAAGCCGTATTTGGAAAGCTTTTTTTAAATCCTGTAAAGAAGAAATTTAAAAATTTTAAACCACACTTTGGTTTTAGTAATGATTTTAGTATTTTTGTTGATGGAAATGAAGTTCGGGAGTTTTCATCTGTTTAATGTTTGGGTATATGTTTGCAGGGAAATCTTATATGGGATCAGCATATTAGAAATCTTAAAGCAAAACTTTCTCCTGCCTTAGGTTTAATATATATATAATAACAAGTTTGATAAAAAAAAACAAATTTTTAATTTATCAAGCTTTGGTTCAAAGTCATTGTAATTACCTTGCATTAATATATGGATTCAAAAAACTACAGAGTTTAAATCGCTTCAGAGAATGCAGAACAAAGCATTAAAAAGGTGTAGCTAACTTACCCAGCCGGTTTCCAACTATTATTTTATTCAGGGACGTTTTTCCCACTGTTTAGCCAATTTACGGGCTCTATAAGTTTCAGTTATTACTGTACATGTTTAAATGTCTTAATTGTATTGGGCATCATACCATACAATTCACACGCAATCAGGATACCTTCAACACTAGAAATCGTGACAATTTAAGAATAATTTTTTGCCAATCTGAAATAACTAAGCAAAGAGTTGAAAACTCTGGTTGTAGAGAATATAATAACATTCCACATAATTTTAAACAAGCCTCAAGCCTATCGCAGTTTAAATCTTATTTAAATTTTTTTTATCTCAACATGTTGATGAGCTTCTGATATAATGTTTATTGGTATGTTTGATATACACGTTAAAATTGTAAATTATTATTTATTATAAATATTTTTTTAATACTTTTGTTAAAATTTTGCCAACAAGCCTCTATAATGCCAATCTGGCGCTGAGGTGAAATTGTAATATTGTTTATTTTATAATAAAATTGTAAAAAAAGAAATGCGAAAACTAATTTAGTGGTATCAAAGAAATGGAGTTGTTATTTACTAAAATAGGTCAATCTACTAAACTTTTCAGAACTTTGTCCACTTTTAGCATATTGGGAAACATTTAAAGGAAACTAAAAGCTCAGCAACAAATAAAATAGATTTTAAAATGTCCATACCCTTTTTAGAATCAAAACCATGTCGCTTTGAAATTTCTAATATTTCATAAAAAATTGCAAGAATCCACGCGATTCGTTCACATACAAAAATATGAGTATCATATGGCTTCTTACTGGAAAGGTGTTATATGAAACCTGTGGCCAGTTGTGTACCGATTCTTGCAATATGTGTATTTATATAGAACATACTATATTCATACTAACAATTATAATTTAAGTTGATTCCCGGGAGTAGGCCATATGTATATGGGAGCAACACTCAAATATGGACCGTTCCTCATAAAATTTGGCATTTTGCTTTCTTAATTATATAAAACTTGTTTGTGGTTTTGGTTTTTTGAATCAACCAAATCGATTCATAAACGACCCAGTTATTGCCAAATCTGTTTTTATTTATTACTGTCTGCTTCCTTTATAGTTGTTGTTTTCATGGGTACTGACATACAACAACAACAATAAAATAAAGCATACTTGGTTTTTTAAACTTTTTGAAGCACTTATGTAAGCTAGGGACTTCGTTCTTTCACAGAAAGGTCGGAAATTTTTTAAAGATTTTTTTTTGTTGAAAATGAACTAAGTAGATCCAGCTTTAACCGTGTTATTAGATTTTTTGAAGCTGCCCATATAAGTTATGGGCCCCTTTTTTGCATAAATCTATCACAGATATTTCTTTTTAAATTTTGGTTCTTCAAATCAGCCAAATAAGTCCAAGAATTTTCCACCATACCCTATATAAAATATTTTTTCTGCCCGAAAAGATTATTTATTTATTGAATAATTACAATACAAATTATTACAAATTATATTCTAACTCTAACCGAACGGAGTAACGAAGACTATTGCTCGTTGTAGTGAAACAGACCAGAGTCTCTGGTGGAAATCGAACCCATAACTCCCAGACTGACAGTCTAGCTCACTGCCAACTAGGCCATCGGGGCACCCTCGAAGAGATTATATTTTCCTTAAATATGTACGAACTTTTTTAAAACTCCCAGGCATTAAATTTGTTATTTACTAGCTTTTACCGGTGTGCTTCGCTAGCCTATTTGATGCAATATCTGATATTTACTTTATATGAGAGCTACTACTTCCCCTGGATATATTCACCCTATTCGAAATTTGATATGAAAATTACTTTTAATTCGTTTTTAAGACTTTCATTGTAATAGTCTTTTAGATGAAACAATTTATAATTCCAGCGGTACTATCTGTGTGTCAAATTTCATGAAAATCGGTTCAGCCGTTTAGACGTGATTGATAAATAAACAAACAAACTTACACCTCATTTTTATAATATATATAAGAATATAAGGTTTTATAAATCCTTGATTCTATTTCAACTTTATATGAAAATGCAAAGTTTTATATATTTTAGGGGCATCAATTTCATAGCAAAATTGTGCTGGGTAAGTTCACACGTATTCTTACGCTCTTTTATTTAGTCGCTGTTGAGAGTACCATGAGTACAAAATGCATTGGAATAAATTTATGGAAAAAATTGTTTGGCAATCAATTTCTTTAATATTAATATTTTAGAATAAAGTATTAGTAATGTGAATTATATTTTTTACGGCAATGTTAATAAATTTAAAAATAAAGAAAGCAAAAATGCATTAAAAAATATAATTTATATAATAAGAAAGCAAGGATTGGTGTAGATTTTTTTCACTGTCACAAATATAGCTATATTCTTAGTCATTGACATCTCTAATATATTTGTTATCTAACATCTAACATAATGTATTTCAAAATGGGTGAAGGGTATATAAGATTCGTCATAGCCGAATATAGCACTCTAACTTATTAAAACTAACATTACTTGACAAAATTATGGTTGTAAAAGGACCAATAGACATGAAAATTTATATTGAAAATGGTTTAGAGAGGTCTATAAAAACTTTTATTTAACAACACAATGGTTCTGTGCTATTTTAGCTACAACTCACCTTTCAAAAGACGCAATCGCAAATAATATAAATTTTGTTCCTGAAGAAGTAAATCCTTCAAATTGCCAGGTATCTGCCAAATTGAGAAGATCAAATAGTTGCATATTTTAAGAATAAGTGGCAAATAGCATATTCTAATGTTGACAAAAGTACCGTACAAAAACTAATTAGTGGTGATAAGAAAATGTTCCGAAAACTTTTTGAAGGGGAATCACAGTAAAGTAATTTTTGTTTTGTCTTTAATGTTAATATATTACAATTTAATTAAATAAATTTTAAGTTGAAATTTAAATGTATGTTCTCATTTCATAACAAAAATTGTAAAAGGTATTTTTTTTGCGAACAGGCCTTATAATAATAAGCTTTCGGTTTTCAATAGATTTGCATAATGTGTTTATACAGACAAATCTATTATTTTAGCAGGTTATGATATTATTTTTAAGCATAACTGAGCGAAGTTTTTATTAATTTTTTTATTTTTTATTTGTAGACCTTAAATAGACAATGAACCCAGGTTGCTTTTCGTTTTTTAATTCCAAATGAGATTTAAAATTTAATGTATCAGGTTATGTATAATATATTATCACCAGGGAAACCGCAAATATGCAGTAAAAAAATGAAAGTTATGATCTAAAAACGGGAAAATATGCACATTGAAACCAGCCATATAACCTGTTTTAAGCCTTTTAAACATCATTTCATATTAAAAATATTTTACCTTTTTATTTGCTTTAGTATCATGTATATTCGCTACATATTTATATTTTCATTAAGAATGAGCAGTCTGTAAATTTAGTTATACCATTAAACGCACCTTTCAATTCAAAAAGCTGGATTTTTCATTTTGAACTAAGCTATAATAGAATGATGACAGAACGAATATTATTAAAAACGTCATCTTAAAGTGAAATAAACGTTTATTTGAGCTGAGCTTAATTTTGGGGACGTCCTAATGTATATGAATCTGCAATTTACATAGAAATTACCTCATTTTGCTATTGATATTTGCCATGACATGTAGATATTGATTGACTATCCCATTTTAGAAAAGACATTTTAATTTTAATCCACTATTTATTGAACACCCTTGATTTTATATTCATTTCATGACATTTTTGTTTTTGTTTTTTTACGTTTTTTTATTCTTTATGTCCGTAATGACACTAAACAAACAATATAACATGAAATCCTTCAATACACACCATTAATTTTCTCTCAAACAAAATGTGATTGAGTTAGGAGAAAAAGAAATGAAAAAATAAAGGAGGTGTTTGTATAGAATGATGTGAAGGATGTACAAATGGACACATAATATCAGTCGTACAGGTCGCATACTTATTGTTATTACCAAGTCATTTATACTCACCTAATAAATGTGTTCGAAAGTATATTACATCACGTAATGTCACCTCTTCATTGCGATAGAGTATTTGAAAAACACGTGAGGCACCCGCCCCATTAATTATACTGGCCGAACCTAAATTGTGCACATTACTGGGAAGAGGTGGTATATCTGAAAGTCGATGTTGTTGTTCTCTTAGGTCTGCTTCAATTCCACCAACACCACCAACAATATTATTGCCATTAGACAAACCACCTCCTCCTCCTATACCACCACTGTTTCCATTACTGTTAGAATTTGTATTAGTAGCATCACTGACACTACCGCCGCCGCCACCACCACTACTTCCATTTGATATAATGGGCTGTGCTGCCGGCTGGCCATTACCTATGGTTTCTGGTATTGTGGTTTCGATTTGTACAGGTAAACGGGGTGATACACGCAGGGCACATCGTACTTGATATAAACTAAAAAGAGAAAAATCGAAATGTTTATTTTTTATATTTTTTCCATTAGCTTATTTTGCAATACACATAAAGGTTAATGGTCACTTTAGAAAGAAAAACATTTTCATCAACTATAAGAGGAACAATTTAAAAACAATTGTCAGTTATATTTCCTTTTTCTTCGTCTTGGTTTTCTCCAAGCGATTGTCATTGTGGCTCAATTAAGTTTAAAGTGTCTGTTCATTAAAAAGTGAAAATGCCTTTATACTTAGATTATGTTGTTAAGTTACACCTGAATGTCAAAATCATTGAATCTTTGAAATTTTTTAAGATTAAATCAAAATGAATACTTTTGTTATATTGTTTAGATGGCAGGTTTAATAACATGTTTAACTTTAAAATTCTTCCTGAATAAGAATAAGAGTTCAGTAATTCCCAATCCAATACTAGGAAATGGCACAGTTTCCCAAATAAGATTTTATGTATAACGAAAATGATGCATCATTATTTCTATATAATCATGCATTATAAGATGATTCAGCAATTCCGAATATAAACTTTCAAAGCTCTGTTGAAAACTTAATTAGAATTTTGAATAGTATCAAGAGAAAAATGAATGATCATGAAAATTTTGCTAATAAAAAAAATAAATTCCATGCGAATGTATAAGGAATGTCAAAGGTCTTAGTCAGTATAAGTGTAAAATACAATGCCTTTTTAACTCAAAGAAATGTTTCAAACTAAATTATAAAGTGATAGGACATGAACGTAAAGATATGAAGCATTTTTGAGAGACAGGCCACTGTAATAAATACACCTGATAATAAAACAACAATATTGTCGTTCAAAATATAATATAAATCGAAAGGAGTATTCCTTTTATCATTTGCAAACTTAGCTCCAAAATCCATAGTGTCACAACAATTAGGCATAGGTAACTACTATTTGAAGAAATTTTATTTCAACTAGATTCCATATGTAGTGTCAAACCCATTTTATCTTAATAATATTCTTGATATCTCTTTAGAAACATTAACCTAGAATTCTATATTGGGTAATTCTCCAGAAAACTAGAGAAATCATTTATCTTGTTTTCCTAACAAGAAACTAAACTGGTTCAAGTATGAAATGAGCACAATATTCCACAGTGAATATTCAGCTAATATTTTGAAAGGTATCCAAACTAATTTTGTTATATTATTTACTAGATTATTCATTCGAATAGTATTCGTTCGAATTATTCGAACAATTAATTATGAATAATTTTTCGAAGACTTTAAAAATGGTCTTTTTCGAATAAATAATAATTCAAACGAATAATTTATTCTATTTTCTTTCTTTTTTTTTTTTGAATTTGAGGGATTTGTTTAGTTTTTTATATAAAATTAAATGAAACTTTCCAGGAAAAATCTTGGAACTTGTTGTAAAATCAAATAATCTAGAACTGGTATAATCAGATCCTCTTCAAAATCTTTAACAACATTCTTAGACTTGTAATGCTTCAACCAATTTTGGCATTTCTACAGTAGACCTGTATTTTGATTCTATATTACTTCTACATCACTTCTTTAAACAAATTATTGGTTCCCAAATGACTTGCTAGAACGGCTTTTAAAAATAAAAATTAAATTGTTTTAATTTAACAAAATTATAATGAAACATAAAATTAAACAAAAATTATTGATTTAAGTAACAGCTCTCTAACTCTTCTATAAAACTAGTTCTCAATGTGGCAATTTCGAACAAAAGTCATTGATTAAATAACTAGTTATAGAATCCTCCCATAAAATGGGTACTGGATGGGTAACACTTCCACAGAACTAGTTCTGGGATGATAATTGCGAACAAAAATCATTGCGAAAATAGCATTTGTTTTCATGCATTCCACAGTGGGGCAGAATCGAAATTTTTTGGAAATAAATCTGTAACTTCTGATCGGCTGGTTGGATTTTCATGAAATTTTGTACAGGCATAGCAGAGGAGTGTAAAATGTTAAGTTTGGAAGGGGGGGGGCACAACAAACCCCTCATGGGCGGAGGGGGCTCAAAGTTAGTTACCTATGACATAAAAAATGTTTAATCACTTGCCAAATTTTTGTTTCTCGTCCGATTTCAAATATTTTTCTACATTGTTGTAGGTCCTCACAAGACCTATAAAAGACATACTCACATATCTCATTTCTCACTTATAGTTTTCGAGTTATTTGGGTTTGAATTTTTAAGCACCATAATTTTGCATATTCTTGGTCCAGTTTTTTCATATATATCCTAGTATTTCCGACCGACTTGATTAGTTTTATTCTTAACTAGTTAATTTGAAGTCGATACCTTTACCGAGTCCAAATATAACCGATTTTGAATTTGAAAATTGCAAAAAAGACGACTTTTTGTGTTTTTTAGCCGAAAAAGTATCTACACTCTTTTTTATCTAAAATAAAATTTTCTTTAGCAACAAATAATAGTTTTACACTTTTCTGAAAGGTAACTTCACAGAGATGATTTTAAGATAAAAAACAATCCCAATAATTCAATTAGTCATGGTACACACCCTCCCGAATTCGACCCATTTTATATGAAAGTTTTGATTTTAGACCATATTCTCTCAAATCCCAAAGCACGAATCGACAAGCGGAATATATTTTAAGAATCTTGAATATGTTGTTAAAAGTTTTAAATCAAAATCTACGGGACTTCGGAAAAATGTGGATTCTATAGCGAAAAATGTAAAAAATCCCATTTTCAGGAAAACTCTACCCCTGATTGAAATTTGGTTAACGCACTTTTATTTATGTTAATAAGATCCACATTTCCTGCAAATTTCATTAAGATATCTTTATAAACAAATATGTTATTACAATTAAAAAAATTGTATTTTCTCCAAAAACACCAAATTGGGCGAAAGAAATTTTAAAAAATTAAGCTTATCCTTTAGCATATATAATTTCCGATTTTCTGCAAAAAGATTCAAGTCAATATCATGCCTCATTTCAGAAATATGCGCCTTTAAACTTTTATATTTCCAATTTATTGTATATATGACTATATTTTTACAAACTTACAACTTTTGCCTTTAGTTTTGCGTGAATAATTACTTAAAAAATTATGAATATTTCTGAATACTTTTACTAATATCTATATACAAAATATTTTTATAAAAATAATTAATAAATATTTTTTATTTTTAATAGGGTTGCCACATTTCCCAAATTTAAGTAAATCTTTATCCTTTTCTAAGCATTCATATATTTCTATTAATGAATTTAAAATAACAAAACAAACAAAAAATGTCTATTTTAACTTAATCAATAAGTATTTTATTAGTTTACATTTATGGTGTTTACCTAAATTTAACAAATGCATTTTTCTGTTGGTGATGGTTAAAAGTTTATATATTTAATATCTAGTGGCAATGTACAGGTATCCTTTCCGGTGATACCTAGCTGCAGCATTTGTCTATTACTGATGGTTCAAAATCTATATTTTTATGAGCTAGTGACAATGCACAAGTAATATCCTTTCCGGTGATACCTAACAGCAACATAAAATATCAATGAATTCGGTATAGGTACTCTTCCAAATTAACTCTTTCAGATATTTTACCTAATGAAAATTCCCAGAATACCTGTAAATATGTATACCTGTGCGATATATCTAATAGATATATATAAATGCGGAGCTAATCCTTATAAACATCATAATGAAGTTGATTATCATGGTGATTACATTGAAACATGAACAATTGTGTTGTGTTCTGTGGAGTTTATCTAAAAATGATCTTAATCGTTTAGAAGCTATAATGGAATTCATAAAAACTACATATCATGCAAAAGTCGACATCATTGGTAAATCTCAGATAGAGAGCTTTTTAAGGTTGTATAACGTAAAAACAAATCAGCGTACTAACAGATTAAAAATTAAACATTTCGATTGGATGGATACTGAGATTGAAATATCGGAGTGCAAAGTATCAACTGGAGCACCCTGCAAGACATATGATGATTTAAGTACAAGATATAAGAAGAAAAGACTGGCCCATAAGTTTTCTATAATTTCGAATGAAGAAGTTTCTGATACATTCATAGAAATGTTAAAAATGGAGAAGCAACCTAAGAGTGTAATTAATATTGATGAAATACTGCCAACTGCATCACCAAAACGTCTTAAACGGATTGCCGAAGTGGGGATGTGACGGACTATCAGTCCTTCCTGAATACAAGCATGCTAGTGGAAGTAAGAAAATGGCGGATTATTAAAGCATATTTATAGCATCTTTGGTACCATTAAGAATGCGAGCTTATTCTTTAAAGCAATCTTCATCAAAGTGTAAAAACTCATTTGAAGTTATATGGCTTAACACCACTCCAGGATCAAAACATTTTTGCAGACCTATTTAGTTCGAATACACAAGGAGGTCGAAGACAACAACGAAGGACTTAGTGGAAAATATTAAAGATGAAATAAATGATTTATGATGAAATAAATGATTTACAACCTCTTTCAATAAACATAAACCAATACGCATTCGACATATCCTTTCAACTTAGTGTAACCATGATGAATGCCATTACGCAAACATCTTCTTTTTGGATATGCTCACTATGTGATGAGACGGAATCACAATTTTCGGATATTGGTAAAGCAAGGAGTATTAATGAAGAATTTATGTCTTTCGGAATATCTTTACTTCACGCCAGAATACGGTTCAAGGAACATAGCATATGATTTAAAGTATAGAAATGTGCCAGAAAATTTAACAAAACCTACTAGAAACAACGAGGATTTAAAAACATTTAGAATATCTGAGAAAAGTAGAATCCAGGATGAATTCAGAGAAGAGATGGGATTAAACATCGACAAACCACTGCCGACTGGTGGTAGTGCAAATGATGGAAACATAGCAAGAAGGGTTTTCTGAAATTTCGAAGCTACATCAAAAATAACTGGTATTAATAAAGAGTTACTTGAAAAGACTAACATACTATTAATGGCAATTAATAGTAGGCACAAAATTAACTCTGCTCGATTTGGAGAATATGCAACAGAAATATCTAAACTACTTGTTTCTCTATATCCATGACACCAGGAAAGAAATGACACCAACAGTACGTAAAGTCTTGTGCCATGGCGAAATTATAATTGAACGAAATGCTCCAGAACGTCACAAAACGAGGATATTTTTAATACCCTATTGTTATCATCATACAGGGTCTATCATCAGTGAAAAAACGTTGGATTTATTATTAGCCTTTATCAACTCACAATACTGAAGACTTGAAGGACCTTTATTATCTTTAAGATATGTATACAGATACAACAGATTATTTTATAGAAAATAAGTAGTATAACTTTAAAATATTAGAAAAATTGTCTACATTAATTTAATTTAAGTAACTAATAAAAAATCGTATTAGAAATAGAACATTTATTAAGGAAGATGATAAATACCAAAAATAATAATATTGATTAAGTTAAAATAGACATTTTTTGTTTGTTTTGTTATTTTAAATTCATTAATAGAAATATATGAATACATAGAAAAGGATAAAGATTTACTTAAATTTGAGAAATATGGCAACCCTATTAAAAATAAAAAATATTTATTAATTATTTTTATAAAAATACTAGCTGACCCGAGCCGCGTTGCTGGCCCTAAGCAAACATTAGTGTTGTATTACTGAACGATGACCCGAGCCGCGTTGCTGGCCCTAAGCAAACATTAGTGTTGTATTACTGAACGATTTAAATTGATATTTTAACGAAATTTACGACCTTTAAATAAAAATTTAAGGAATACCTATTATAAAGTGTTTTTTACAGAAGAATTTAAATATGATGTAGATGTGGGCTCAATCAAAAAATATACGCATGTATTTAAGGCAAATTTGAATTTATATTTATTTATTACTTCATCTTAAGGTTAGCGGATAGACAATGTCTTTTTTTTGAACGGAATGATGAGAGCTGTAGTCGAAATTGCAGTTGTAATGGAACGCTGCTTGATTCAAATCAGAACTTGAAGCAATTCTTCTTATGCGTTGATTAAAAATTTTAAAGTTGTTGAATTGCTACATTTGCTCGACGATTTCTCATTGCTAACCGAGCCGTTTCATTTCTCGCCTGCCTTTCTTCCTGCGTTTGTGATGTACGAAGTCGGGCCAAACTAATACGGGGTTGTTCTCGTGCGATTTCTCGTTCATATATATTCAATTGATTGACGATATTACGATAAGTACTTGCATTACGTGTTCGACGCGAAATATTAGATCTCCGGGGTCGCGGCATTGTGAATAACACTTAATAACGAATGCCAAAAATACAACAAATGGTTTTAAATATCACAACCTCACTAAATGATGAGCTTTACTTGGAACTTACCGTTTGGAAATAGAATTCTACACCACCACCAGAAAACAAATTGCACAAAAAAGTAAGCGTTTCGATAGAAACAGAAACAGTAATTGTTATAATTTGTATTAAAAAAAATATTTTTAATGATTATTAAGGCAAAGAAATTATGACAAAAAAATTTTTTTTTTTTATCGCGGATTTTTCGCGAATTTTTTTTCGTATTATCCTTTTCTGGCCGGTGACCGGTCCGAATTGGTGAGAATCATCAAAATCGGTCTAGTCGTTCTTGAGTTATAACAATAGTAACTAACATCACTTTCTTTTATATATATAGATTTTGTATATAGATATTAGTAAAAATATTCAGAAATATTCATAATTTTTTAAGTAATTATTCACGCAAAACTAAAGGCAAAAGTTGTAAGTTTGTAAAAATATAGTCATATATACAATAAATTGGAAATATAAAAGTTTAAAGGCGCATATTTCTGAAATGAGACATGATAATGACTTGAATCTTTTTGCAAAAGATCGGAAATTTTATATGCTAAAGGATAAGCTTAATTTGGAATACATATTTTTAAAATTTCTTTCGCTATTTAGAAATAAACCACACAAAACGGCCAATTTGGGGTTTTTGAAGAAAATACAATTTTTTTAATTGTAATAACATATTTGTTTATAAAGGTATCTTAATAAAATTTGCAGGAAATGTGGATCCTATTAATATAAATAAAAGCGCGTTAACCAAATTTCAATCAGTGGTAGGGTTTTCCTGAATTCCTAAAAAAAACTAATGAAAATTCGCAAAAATTGGATTTTTTACATTTATGGCTATAGAATCAACATTTTTCCGAAGTCCCATAGATTTTGAGTTAAAACTTTTAACAACATATTGAAGATTCTTAAAATATATTCCACTTGTCGATTCGTGTTTTGGGATTTGAGAGAATATGATCTAAAATCAAAACTTTCATATAAAATGGGTCGAATTCGGGAGGGTGTGTACCATGACCAATTGAATTATTGGGTTTGTTTTTTATCTTAAAATCATCTCTGTGAAGTTACCTTTCAGAAAAGTGTAAAACTATTATTTGTTGCTAAAGAAAATTTTATTTTAGATAAAAAAGAGTGTAGATACAAAAAGTGGTCTTTTTGCAATTTTCAAATTCAAAATCGGTTATAATTGGACTCTGTAAAGATATCGACTTCAAATTTTTTTTATTTAACAGATAGTAGCGACAAAGCGACAATTGTCGTCCTTGAGAAAAGAAGGAAGAGAACAAAGGGAGGAGTTTGGTATTCACATCGGCCAATATGTTAATATGACGGCTATATTTAACAAATAAAGGTTAGTAGAATTGAAGAAATGAACTAGTTTTCCAATTCAATAGAAATTTTTTGCAAGTTTTTTAAAGATTAATTTAAAAAAAAAACCGAATTTAATATTAGGAATTACAGAAAAGTTTTGCAGAAGCGATGAATTCAACACAGAGTTTTCATAAGAAATATGTTCTCTTTTATGATGGCTATTAGTTGCTCTTTAAGTTGTGCTCTTAAGTGATTTGTTATATTTATTAATTCCTCCCCTTCTGTGGTTGAAATAATCTATTCACAACCATATCATGGTTTCATGGAACCAAAACACATTTGAGTAATAATATGATTGTGGCAAATACAATATGGTTGTGTTGCAATTATTTATATATTTGAAGCAAATATTTAAATGTTCCTAAACTTTAAAATAATATGATGATATAGAAATATGATATAGCATAATTTAGCCACAACATATTATTGTAAAATTTGTAAATAATTTATATTTTTGCATGTATATGTTTTCAAATTTTATAATAATATATTTATAATAAATATATGCAAGAAAATATATGCCATATTGTATTTGTCACAATCATATTACTCAAATTTGTGTTGGAACCCATACAATCATATTACGGTTATGTAACGACCATAATATTATAGAATTATTTCAACCATATTTGCAAAATTGTCAACAACTATAGTCAAAAGAGTTTTTTCTGTGTGTGTGGAATATTGATACAATGGGCAGAATGACTGAAATATTATGGAGCGACCCAGAAAAGGATGTACTAGAAGTCTGTTAAAACTGAACAAAACAGATCTAAAATGATAAAATTCCTAAATAAATAACGAATTAAAGCATCCTCAAAATAAAAATTCTTGCATAATTTGTTGTAATCTCCCACCAAACGTTGTTTTACTTCCATGTAAACACCCTATTATTTGCAGTGAGTGTAATTTAAATTTGCAGGCAAAAAGTATTGCAGATGGGAGTAATTTTTATACCTTGGAATTTTTTTCATAGCTTTGATAAGATTTTTATATTTATTTTTTTTTTTGACATTTTACTTTTTTGTGCGAATTTGTAATTATTTAGTTGTTTTAATTATTTGAGACAAATAAAGAGTAATACTTGATTTCATTTAATTTTACTGCTTTGCTTTCCGAAATTTTTATTTAAAAAAAATTTGGTCTGTACCAATTATTTTAGGAAAATAATATATAATCAATACTTTTATATGAAAACATTATTTTTTCTTGGCATAGTCGGCCTTCGGCTGGGTGCAAGGGTTTTTAACTCTGTGGTATGCCCAAAAGCGTTTCGCTAACATAATTTTCTACTTTAAACAATTATTTTAATAAAAAAGAAAAATTATGTAAGCGAAGCCACTTTTAAATATATCACAAATTTAAAGTCCTTGTGCACGGCCGATGGCCTGCTATCAAGAAAAGTATTGTTCACTAAAAAAAAACTTTTATTATGTAGAATCTATAGCTGAATTACAGAAAAAATGGCAAAACATTAAAAAAATTTGGTTGAATAAAGTTTTTGGGTGAATATTCATAACAGTTATGAGTCAGTTGACATTATGAAAAATAACTCATACTGTTGGTCGATTTTTCATTTTGCTATTTGGCTTATTATTCACAAAAATTTTGATGATTTGTCAAATTTTTTGGGTTTTTGTTCATAAGTACATTTTTGGGTTTTGGGCGATTTTCCCTTGGGCGATTATTCCTTAAGCAGGTTATTACCTTTATTAGAAAGCGCTCAACAAGCATAAGTGTATGTCGCTTTGGCCTGAGGCCGTTTGGGTTGCCTTCCTTCAACATACCTACCATATAACACAATTCTTTAGATTATCTTTTATTTCACTTTCACTCAGATCGAATAATGATAACAATAACATATAATGGAGGATCCCGGGAATTTCGTGAAATGAAATTACTAAAATAAATAAATTATTAAAAATACAACTATACTTTGACTCTTTGAAAAGAACTTCAATAATTTTCTGCACAGTATAATTAGCAATTGGCATCAATTGTATGGACAAATTAGCTGAAGTCTTAAACCCTTTTTGAAGGGATTTACTAATATTGGAGGTTCATAGCGTATAAACACTATTGCTATTGGCATGATTTGAGGCCGAACGAATTTTGTATGTCGAAACGCAATTTTGGGTGGAGGCAATGTTATGATTTGGGCAGCATTTTCTGATGCAGGAAAATCAAAATATGTTCTGTTCCAACTAAAATTAATATTACAATTTATAATGAACTGTTGGAAGATACTCTTATCACATTTATGGATAAAAAAATAAATGAATAAATATTCCAACAGGTTAACGCGTCTTGAAACATAGTACTTCACTATTGGACTGGTCGACTTACAGTCCGAATTTAAATCCAATAGAGAATCTGTGGGGGTACATGGCCCGTAAAGTTTACATAAGAAATGCACAGAATGGAACCATAATGACGATAACAGAGTTAAAATTAAAAATTAAGCAAGCTTGGGAAAAAATTGACAGTAATTTATTTAAAAAAAATTATTCGAATTAATGCCTGACGGAATTTTTGAAGTTATCCAAAACAAAGGTTCATCAATACATTATTAATAATGCTAAATTGGTTCATTAGTTTAAATGAGTATATAGGAAAATGTCATAAAAAATTCATTTTACTCGATTTTTTCATTGTTCGATTAATTAAATAACACGAATATGCTGATTTTAAATTAATCGAATAATCGAGAAAAGCTTTTAAATTACTCGAGTTGTTCGAGTAAATTATACCTTTAAATTTTGCTCGTTTTTTAATGTTTAATAAAAATTAAAATAAGTATTCGCATTGTTTTAGTGTTTTATTAAAAAAGAAAACAACAATAATTTTGATACTTAATTAAAAAAAAAAAAAAACATTGTTTAAAACGTCAATTTACAGAAAAGCTTAAATTTCCCTTCAGAAATAGTCTTTAAAAAATAATATGTAATTATAACTTGGGTCTATTTTTCTGTTGTGTTTTTAAATATCGATTGTTTCTCTATATTAGTTATGATAGTTAAATCAATGGGCATAAGTATATCACTTTAACTTGTTAATGTTCGGATATATTAAAATCTAATAAGACACATTTATTTCGAAATTTAAAAAAATCTGAATCATATTAGATAAATAAGTTTAGCGAATCTTAACATAAAGTATAAGTTTACTGCTTTTTTCCCTCCTATATCACAAGTTTCATCCAAGGCATCATATGCTCTAAACCAGGCTTTATTGGTATATCAACTCCATACTTACACATATCGGCTGCAGTGTCATTTATATGTAGAATCAACAATATGATTTTTCTAATCAAGTTCAAAATCCAAAAATTCTTTCTTCTGAAAAATTTAATATAATGAAGTGAATCTTTCTTTATGACCTTTCAGATACATATTCGGTTCTTTTTACTGAATCATTTTTTTTTTAATAATTCCAAATTGTGGTGTCACTTGGCGGCATAATAAAACCTTTAGATTTAAAATTTAAACATCTTTCAAACCAGTTAAAAAGTTAATTTTTAATCGCTTTTTAACCAAATTACATGATTAATCGTCATATTTGCTTAAATAAATTATTACTCGAATTAAAAATTTGTCGATTAATCGAACAAACATTTTTCGAGTTAATGCTCTAATATATATTGAAAGATCGATAACATTGTGTCCTTTTAGAACTTTGATTTTTCAAACCAAGTGTATTCCATGTTGATTTTTCAATATTTCAGAAGTATTCGTCCTTGTGATTGGCCAGCAGGTCGTATAATCCTTTACTGAACATTATGGACTGAACTTTTAAAAGAAAGTACAAATGATTACACACATAGAAATTGTCAAAAACTTAATCTAAAATTGTAAATTATTTTAAGGTTTGAAGTTCATTTACCATAGTTAGGGTTTTATATTTTTGTTTATATTAATTTAAAGATTATTCATATAATTCTGTCTTCTTTTAATTAACTATGATAATTAATCAATGTACCTTTATAAGACGAAATCGATATCGTATTGTCTATTACTTTCAAGATTATATTTTACATAATGGCAACTGGCTTAATCTGTTCAAGAAAAGTATTAATTTTCATGAGACGTTATAAATAGCAAAAATTATTTTTCTGTACGCCATATTTTAAGATTTTCCTAGTATAAATCGAATTTTCGCAAAAACAATTCGCTCTCAAAATTTTCCATTCACCTACCTAGCTGTAAACCTTCTGACACCCACTGAATCTCCTATGCTTTTTGCTAATTAAAAAAAAGGACAAAATTAGTAAAGGTTTCATGGAAATGTAATCTAATAAAGATACATATAGTTCTTCTAGAAGAAAGTTATTTTTAATATTTAATTACATTCTTAACCTAAAGCTCCTTTGCAATTATCTTCTGAATGAAATTAATCTAAATGGTTTTTAAGAACTTATTTATAATTCCCACTATTTTCTTTACGTCATACTTAATTAAGAAAAACAATAAAAAATAATAATAATAATCATAATACTTAAGCTTAATAAATTCGCATTAGTACATACCCTCTTTGAAATAAGTCGACATTAAAAAATTTATACAATTCCACAGAAAATTCAATTGTTGCTTGTAAATCACCCATTACGTTGATACTTAATTAAATCTGCAGCCGAAAATACAGAAGAGGTCCTTGTAGAAGAGTAGAAAGGAAAAAAATGATGAGTGCAGAAACCACAATGGCAATGGCATAAAAACGAACTAAAAGTTAACAAATAAATGCAAGCAACAACAATTCCCACTCCATATTAGTCAGCCATACGTTCGTTTAGTCATTCATCCATTTATTCCTTTGAATGACTATAGTTTTTTTCGTCTTCTTCAGTCAGGGTCTTTTTCATTCACAAATACATACTGACTGACACAAATAAATGTTTTTCGTTTTTTTTTGCTCTTGTTGCGCTTTCTGTTTAGTATTTAGTATTTAAATTTCTATATGTGTACATATATATTTAAGTTTAACGGTACATAACGGTATAATGATATCCAAATAATAATTTGTATAAGAGTATGTGTTAGTATGTTTTATGTGCACAATTACGTACAAAGGACGTTCACAGATTGCTGCAATAGTTTTTGTAGTAGTTTTAGTAACAGCACTTTTAATTTTGATTTTTATATTTGACATTTGACATTGTGTATTTGTTTATTTTGAGTTAATGGCAGCAGCAGAATTATTTAGTAGTTACAGTGGCAGAAGTTAAAAAACTGTTTGTAGTGGTACTTGGTGAATATTTTCCTTCCTGTCTTTGATAAACTCATTTACCAACTTTCTTACTCGTACTTTTTTGCTTTTAACACAAGTAATGATTAGAATGTTTGTTTAACACAACGGATTAAACGACATCGGCTACATGGTTATTGTTAGTGTAGTTGCTGTTGTTGAGGCTTTTTTTCAAAAGATTTTATCATTAAATATTTAATGTTGGTTGATGATGTTGTTAATTTTCTCTCTTTGCCACATATAGTCATACACACAAGTATATGGTGTAGATTTTCTACGGAAAAAGAAAAGAAAGTAGAAAAAGGAAACGGAAATGTTATAAAATAAATATTATTTTATGTTTACAGTTCGTCTTTATTAGTACTAAAAAATATATATTCATGTGTATTTTTTATCTTATTATAAGAAAACGGATTTTTGTATAAAATAAAACAAAATGTATTAAGTTAAAATAAAAATTCTGCAGGTACTGTAATATATTGTCATCATTTTAAAGTACAAAACAACTTAAAAAACACACAATAAAAAAATTTTTTGTTATAAAAAAATTTTTGTTTAAAATCAGCCAGTTCGATTGACTTTTTATTCTATCAGGTGCCATCTAGCCTTAATTTGCAAAATATAATAAATCAAACTTTATTTTTGTATTGTCCTAATTTCATCTTTATTGGAAAATATATTTGCTTCAAACTAAGCACATAATTCGTACGCTCTACCCAAGTATTTGCAAAATATTAGTGAAATAAGCTACTTCTGGACATCAGTCATGATCCAAAAAAATAGGTATGTTAATATCTTATAACACATTTGCATAAATATCTCGGTCGCGCCAACGACTACGTATTCTTGTACCAAGTATTTATCGTTTCAATTGAAAACTTATTACAAACGTTTTTCTAAACAAACTTATGCATTCGGGAACTGTACCTAATAATTAAGGTTTATGTAATTTATTGTGATACATACATATAAATCTAGCTCGGCTAAAACATCATGACGAAAACTTAACTCCATCAAAAGCTTGCTCTCTACGACTTTAAGCCAAAATATAATATTCTATCCCATAAAGATTTCAGCTTTGGTTTTTCCAATGAATGGTTTTGTTTTGGTTTTAAATTCTTTTCAATGTCAAATAATGATTTTCGCCAACGGTCTCGGAATTTTGAAAAACTTTAGGTTTTATAACTTTATTGATTTTCTTCATATAATTTGTAATTTTTATGAATTAACTGAGAAATTCATTGTTCATTTTTACCTACGTTTAAATACAGTGGCAAATATTCGACATACCATTTCATTTCTTATAATTTATATACTTATTCAATTATTTCGAATAAAATGAAAAATATTTATTTGAAATCCGTTTTTCCTTATAATTTTAGTAATATTTGCTACCAAATGCATAGAACTTTATATTGAGTATAACGATTAGGGGAGTCCAATTCCGAGATCGTAGGAGAAGATACCAGAGCCGACACCGTTGTTCATCTTTGAACCAGCAGTGTATATTTTAGCTTCACACTGTTCCAAAAGATTTTCCTTCCCCAATCACTTCTGGTGAAAAACAAGATTTTAGTGGTGTTTTTAAAGTCAATCTGGGGAATCATATAGTCGATGGGTTGATTAAAAGGCGGGGGTATTAAGCTTAATATCTTCGCGTGCCCAAATATTCTTGATCTCCAGCATTCAGCTGCAGATAGGTGATACTTCAATAATATGTAGGTCTATGTGTGTCAGGTGTAGTATAATGCTCAGAGCTTCTAAAGGATTAGTACGAAATGCACATGCGATACCAAAGGAAGAAGATTTTTGCATCCGGTAAAGCTGATCCACCACGTATCTTTTATTATTAGCAATTTGGATTCAAGCAACATTTAATTGTTAATTGTTATTCTGCATAGAAATTATTAAAACTTTGCATCTTTCACATTGTGAGGTATATCAGATGCCAAATCTACTCCGAAAAAGCTACTTAAACTTTTTATTGTTTTTTTTTATTTCCAACAAACATTTGGCTTTAATTTTTTTAGGATAATAGCGCAATTTTTAATGTTGTTTTGTAAATTCTATTTTAAATATTGAAAAATTGGTAATACAAAATGCCTACAAATTAGAGTCAAAATATTACAAAAACACTTGCAAATATATGAAAGCACCTGCAGCTGTCAGTTGGTAAGCTTTTCAATACATTTATATAAATTGTTATTGATGTACAATGGTTATTTCATTGCCGAAGCTATTCCAAAGCCTAAGCTGCCCCAGTCTCCTCTATGCTTGGTTACGCTTTAATTTTTTAAAAATTTATTTTATTTTAAAAACAGATCGTAACAGGAATTTGTCTGGTATCTACCACCTTCAATTTTTTCATGCACAAGTAATAAAGAAATCAAGTCAGAGCTCCATATTCTAGCTATGGTCAATTATGAACCGATCTTCATGAAATTTGGCACAAAGATTTATACTTACACAAAACTTCTTTACACGAAATTTCATTAAAATATTACTATATTTAAGGCATTTAAGATCGTTAAACTCCTATTCCGGGAGGACATTTGTATGGGAGCTAGGTGAAATAATGGACCGATCATCACCAGTTTCAATAGGCTTCGTCCTTGTATCATGAAAGCCGTACGTGACAAATTCATTGTACTTTGTGCACAAGGTTTACATAGACAGCCAGCCAGCCGAAATAAGGACGGACATCGTTAGATCAACTCAAAGAGTGATTCTGAGTCAATTGGGATACTTGGTGGGTGTTGGATCATTTTTTCGGCGTTTCAGCACAAACGCATAATACCTCAACCGCTTATGGTGGTGTGGGTTGTAAAAATATAATTCATACATTTGTTCCACAAGCAACGCTTGCTTAAAAAAACAACAAAAAACACAACAACAACTTATAAGCATACATGTATTTATATATTTTTGTATGTATATAAAAAAAAACTGACTGCATATACAAAAAATAACAACAACAATAATAATCATTATAATACTGCTGTTGCCAACTAAACTCCTTGCTTATACAAAAAAAACAATAACACTAATAGTCATTGCCACGCTTCATATAAATTTTGTGTGTATTTAAAACCTTTACAAGGCCCGACATTTTGGTCTGAAGGGGCACAACTGATTTATTAAATGCATTTAATAATTTAAAAAGTTTTGTTTACGGGAAAATTTTGGCAGCATATTCTTCTCGATAACAAGACATTATTTAAGTGCCGATCACTATTGCCATTGTTCAAATATTAAAAAGTATATGTTTAGGGAATATTTAGTCAACAAAACTTATAAAATCAGATCATCATAATCGTTTGAATACCAAAAAATATAAAGATTCCAAAGGAAACTTTAGAACAAATAAAGATTCCAGCACTGTTGAAACTAAATTATTTTTTAAACGTTAATAAAGGTTTCTATATATTGCCGGCTTACGGCTGTCCTTAATGACTTTCTAGACTATGTATATCGAACACTTCGTTGAATAAACTTTTTTTGAAAATCAAAAAATTTTGTAAGTGCCGGTAATGCCATTTCTCCTCTTAAAGATTTATTGAATATGGTCATGTTATATATCATTGGAAAGGTATTTTTACGTATTTTTTAAACTTTTAATATAATTTAAATCGCATGTGTATTGATAAAGATATTCTGAAAGATATATCAAAACTTTAGAGGACTATAACTCATAAAATATGAGCGGGCGGGCAACAATTTTTACATTACTTCAATCACAAATAAAAGTACTATTGAAAATCAAGTGTGCTTGTTGATTTATACACGAATTTTTTCATTTTTTTTTTTTTCAAAATACCCATTGGCCATTTATTTTTCAAATTCCTAAAATGTAGCTTTTTAGGAAGAATTGTAACTTTTTTGACTAAAACCTGTAACTTTTTCCAAGCTACCCCCGGCAACACTGTGCTGATTGCTTATGCAAGAAACAACAATATTGAAAGCCATCTCAATGCTTTTTTATATGTTTGTGTGTATATTTTTAATACCTTTTTCAGATTTCAGCCTATAACTCGGTTGTTAATGGACCGATATGGTCAATTCAAAAAAAAAAAACGAAATTTTATAAAAATATTTTTATCTGATCTATATAAAAATAGAAATCCGAAGCTTAAAGGGGGGCTTCAAAAAGTAAAAAATGCGATTTGCCTGATATCTCGATTATTAGACCGATTTAGTTTATTTCTTTAGCATAAAAATTCAGAAAAAAATACATATTCTCTTTACAAAAACAAAGTCTCTAACTTATATAGAGGCTTCAGAAAATCGAAAACCGGTTTAAAAACCGAATATATCTCCACCATTTATGAACTGATCTTACTAAATTTCAATAGCAAAATTGTCGAAAGGATTTTCGGTCGTTTGATATATATTACATATATGGCAGTTATCGGTGGGCTTCATAATTGCCATTCAACCGACAAATTGACGGACGGACATCGTCCCACCGAAATCATTTCTTTCAAAGATCCAGACAATATAAACATTTTTGCTCTCCGATGAAAGTTGTGGAAAGTACAAGCGGAATGACAAACTCATATATACCCTTTGCTCTTGTGGTGAAAGGTAATAAAAATGCTTATAAAAATATAAAAAAGGATTTTTTATTCTGCGACTCCTCAATACGAATTTATATTTATATATATACCATGTGACTTTCGTATTCACTTTGCACATTATTATTTTTTATGAACCAGCTTCTTTATCGATTTTGATTTATTTTTGGAAAATTTATATTTAACTGGAAAAAATTTACTTTAGCAGGACATTGGGCAAGCAACAAAAAGGTTGGAAAATACAGCCTATCTGGCAATCCTACTCATAAGTTCCACATAGTACTTTGCTTCTCCGTTTGGCAGTTTTCTTGTCATTTGGGGTTCAGGAAGCCAAACCATCTGCAGACATCAAAATATAACTGTTGATTTCGAATTTATATTAGCGACGATGCAGTAAATAAATATCTTGTATTTTTTAATATATTTTATACTTAATTTCGTGGTCCGCTATTGGTTTTTAATCTTTACTGCATTTTCGAACTTTGGAAAAATGGAATTTGTTCTTGGGTCAAAAATATTACTTTAAAAGTTTTTGATTTTTATAAGGTCTATATTATTATTTTTTCTATTATCCTATATATTTCTATGATCGAGATTAATTTTTCCTGAAGTCTTATAGATTTTAATACGGTTTGATAAACACTCACATTATTGAACTGTATGGCCACATGAAGCCAAACTCGAATGGCTTTCAACTGGAAAATAATTAGGTTTAGCAAAATAAAATTTAATGTTTTAAGATTTTTTTCTTAACTTTTAAGCAAATCTTTATTAGACAACCCCCCCCCCCCCCCCCCGCCATTTCAATTAAGTTAAAAACTATCTTAAGATTTTCATATTTATTTAATCTGTTTTAATGCTTATATTTCTTGCGGTTTCATTAAAACATCGTCGTAGTAGCTAAATAAAGTAAAAGAAAAATCATCCATTCAATAAATTGATTATGTTTTTTAATGAGATGTAAATATTCTAAATCACGTTATGGGTTTTGCAAGCATGTTTGAGTTTATTAAAAATTTTTAATAAAATGTAAATAACGAATATAAATTTTCCACATAGACGACTAACAAGCAGATTTTTTGAAACATTAAATAAATATTCTTTTTTTTTTTTGCAAATTTTTTTGCAAATAAAAATTGTGAATAATGTTAATGGAATGTTTGAAAGGCAATTTAGGAAATTGCTCTATGAGTATTAAAGAAATATGTTTAAAAGCATTTGGAGCTGAAGAGAACTGAAGTATTTTAAGAAATATTTGTCGACAAAATATTTAAACTTATCTTTATGCGTGTTGTTAAAAGCAATATTAATGAAACTCTCAGTTGTTTTAATAATTTCTTCTTTTAATTATTGTAAGCAAAATTAAAAAAATTCAAAAAAGTGTTTCAAAATAACAAGTTTTTTTTCTTTCTTTTGTTTCCTGTAATCGCGGATTTTATCACATGTTTTCAATTCCTCTACTGTATACTACAAGCACTTGCAGAAATTGGCCAACTTGTGTTCATTCAATGTGTCGTTGACCAGTATTAAATTGTATTGCGGATAAGTGGTGTTACCAAAATTTTCAAAAATTAAATTTTTTGCAGTTTTTCGATTAGAAAAATTTGCGTCACTTTCAAGTTACATTACATATTAAATTGTATTTTTTACATTTTATGTGAAATTATATTTATAATACTTGTAAGTACATCTATTCCATTTGGTTAAGCGAAAAATGGGTTAAAAAAAAAAAAAAATTCATAAAAAGTATTCATGAACTGAGATTGTAGTGTATTTAATATTTCATAAATTGTCGAGGCATACCCAAGGCACTAATTGGAATCGGTAAAAATGTACATAAATATTTAGCTGTTACGATAGCTTATATCGGATTCAAGTGGCTCTTAAAAATAATTACATGTTTCAATTTAATGCAACTTTAAAGAATTTTTGGTGTACATTTTTGTCATTGAAAAATTTTATTTTGTAGTTATATAATTAATATATCCAACTTTTTAATTATTAACACCATAAAGTTGTCCCAAAGCTATTTTGTTTGGAAATAATTCTGTAACTTTAGAATTACAGTATGGTTCTGGGGGATGGGGGGTGGACCTCCAAAGTTGATCATTTATGATTTGATTGAAAAAAATTTTACGCATAGATAAAAAATGTTGACCCATTTTTGGACAAGTTTCTTTTAGTGTTTTTTTTTTAATTGGCGAGCTCAACGTGTGTCCCAAAATTTTTCTAAAATATTCTCTGGATTCTGTACAAAATTCGTGCAAGAATCATATATTTATGTGGTTCCGATAAAAAGCTATATTATTTTGAAATAGAAAATTAAACAAAATTGTGATTTTTCTCAAAAAGATGGTGATATTTTTCTGCTTTAAGACCAAATATTTAGAATTTAGTACAGAATTCAGAGAATATTTTAGAAAAATAAACATGAGCCCGCCAGGAAAGTTAAAATAAACATGTCCAAAAATGGGTCAAAATTTTACTTCGGTCTAATTAAAGTAAAAGTGATATCCCACACACATGGACTATCTATGTGTAACATTTTTTTCAATCAAATTATAAATGAAATTTTGGCGACTTTTTAATAAATATTCATACCCGAGGTAACCACCCTCTGTTTCCCAGAACTATGTTCCAGAACCCGTGCTCTTTCGAATTGGTCATATGAAGTTTCCTTCAAATACATCTAGTAGTTTTAAATTTACAGAAAAATTAAAAAATAAACTAAAAAAAAATAAAAAAAATCTTTTTGGGGCTACTGTGCATATTTAAAGATTTTTTTGTGGTTAGATGTGAAAAATACATCAACGAATTAAATGCAATATAAAAATATTAAAAGTCTATGTACACTTTGTTTTTTACTGGATATTCTAAAGCTTGTGTAGTTTACATTTTTAAAATTTCTGATTTTTAACCACCATATCATAAACGGCAATTTCTTGTCTATTAATATTAATTAAAAAAAATATATTTGAGAATATAAAAAATATATCAAAAAATTTTATGAAATTAAAACAAACGAAAAAGTCGATACATACTTTGTTGATTAAAACCTGTTTAATGATATGTTATAAATCAGTATGATCGCGATTATCTTCGGTGTCATCAACAATATCGTCTGATTTTTAATTTGTATTTTAGACATATTGATTTGGATTATATAAGTGTGTTAATTTTTTTAAATATTGTTGAAAATAGAATTTTGGCAATTTTTTATAACTTCCCAGAAAAACTTTGCTTTCCTGGTATTCTAGCAGGTATAATTGGAAACAAAAATAAACTACTTATTTTTTGCCTGAATAACTAGTTATTTTTGTTTGACTTGTCCACAAATTCATGTAGTTATTTTTTGACTCTAGGAGTACTCAAAAATATCTACCTAAACAAAAACAAAAATAAAAACAAAAAAATTTTGCAGTCAGTGAGACTCGAACTTGGACACACACTAACCATTCGTTTTTACTGACTAACGTCTTACTCAGTACACCATCTCGCACATAGCATCCTAAGCGACAAAAACTCTATTTAGTTTAAAATATCTTTTTAGACATTTTGTTATAAAAAACTAACAGCTTCAGAATGGGGTTGAACCAACAACCTTCTGGCGTTCTAGCCAACTCATCCATGTGATTGCAGTATCACTGCGCTATTATACTATTGAGTACTTATTAATGTAATACAGAGTAGGGAAATAATAATGACGCCTCATTACCAAGAAACTACTTTAATAAGTAGTTGTTATTACCGAAAACCAAAAAGTTTTTGCTGGGTTTTTATCTTAAACCTCCATAACATTAACGCCGTATGATAAAAGTCATTCACGCGAACAGATTTGCATTTCATTAAAGCCAGCTAATGTTGGTACTAAATAGCGTTGATGTGCCATTAAAATTTTTTTCAAATTTCTTTGAATGCCAAAAGGCGTAAAAAATAATGAAATTCTCGATTTATTAAACACATCCTTTACATATGTGTGTATAAAATTTTTTATCAAAAGCATGTTAACATTATTACAACCATTTGTTTATTTTCCATATAAATAAAACCACAGTGCAGTAAAAACACGATGACAGAGAGCTTACTTAAGCTTTCACTAGAAACATATATTTTTATTCGAGGTTATGAGGTCAATTAAAACGAAATAAAAACGTATACAAAATGTAATATAATCCACCTTCAATACCTTGAAAATTAATATAAAAAAGAAGAATTCATTCAAAACAAAAACAAAAACAAAAAATGAAAAGAAAACAAAACAAAAACAATAAATGAGAAAGATTTCCATTAAACGTAATTCACTGAGAAAGAATAATATTTAAAATGAACAACAAGAAATTCTTGGAAATTCATACACTGCTCAGTGGGGCAGAATCGAAATTTTTTGGAAATAAATCTGTAACTTCTGATCGGCTAGTTTTATTTTCATGAAATTTGGTATAAGCGTAGCAGAGGAGTGTACAATGTTAAGTTTGGAAGGGGGCACAACAAACCTCTCAAGGGCGGAGCTAAGGGGGCTCAAAGTTAGGTACCTCTGACATAAAAAATTTTTAATCACTTGCCAAATTTTTGTTTCTCGTAAGATTTCAAATATTTTTATGTATTGTTGTAGGCACTGATAAGACCTATAAAAAACATGTCCTATTTATCTCTTATAGTTTTCGAGTTATTTGCGTTTGAATTTTTAAGCACCATAATTTTGCATGTTCTTGGTCCAGTTTTTTTTCATATATATCCTAGATTTCCGACCGATTTTATTAGTTAAAGAACAAAATTATCTATTGAATAAAAAAAATTTGATATCTTTATCAAGTTCAAAAATAAATGATTTTGAATTTGAAAATTACAAAAAAGACGACTTTTTGTATTTTTTTAGCCGAAAAAGTATCTAAACTTTTTTTTATCTGAAATAAAATTTTCTTCAGCAACATATAATAATTTTGAACTTTTCTGAAAGGTAACTTCACAGAGAATAAATGAAAAGGATTTCCATTAAACGTAATTCACTGAGAAATAATAACATTTAAAATGAACAACAAGAAATTCTTGGAAATTCCTACACTGTACTTCAACGTTTATTTTTAATTTTAGCCCCTAACATTCTTTTAAACTCATTTAAGAGTTTTTAAAAGAAAAACATATATTCAATTAATTGGAATACATTTAAATTCATAAAGTCATAAATTTTTAATCAGTAAATAAAAGTTCTCGTCCCGCATCTTCAACCGCTAACTGTTGACTTAAAATCAAGCAAAAATATTTAACTTTGCCTCCTATTTTCTATTTAGCCCTTCAACGTCTGACCTCCTTCTCTCTGTAAATGATAGAATTAGGTCATGTGATTTTACTACCGCAAAAACCTCATCATCAAAAAAAAAAAGAAATATAAAACCAACAACAAAACAATAAATACAACGGATAAAAAGTTTTAATCGCTTACTAACAAAACCAACAAACATCAAAAGCGTGTCGTGCTGATGTTTTTGTTATTATTGTTAAAGTTTTTGCAAAAATAAAAATTAAAGAAAGAAGAAAATCAAAAGCGAAACGAAATGAAACGAAACGAACCTAGAGAGTTTACCATTACCAATCCATACTTAACATATTTTTATGTAAGTGAATGTATTTGTGTGCTCAATAGTATAATGAACTGCGAACCAATACCACCAGGCAGCCACCCACATTAAAGCCCACTACTTGTCCTCATTGTCAATACAGTTTGGCACGTATTTTGTTGTAAATGTTTACACAATCTATTATGCATGCATGTGTGTATACTGCACACTGTTTTACAAATCGTTTTCAGAGTAATGATATTGTAAATTCGTTAAAAATTAATCATGCGAAAATTTTGAGTCAAATCATGAAGAAGTCTAAAAAAGAATTGTATCAAAGTGTAAATAAAGTATAACACAAAATTTTCGTATTGACTTTTACTGACGATAATTTTAAATAAATTTTTCGAATATAATATCTTCTTGAGACATTTCAAGCAGATACCGCAGATCGAATTTTTGAAATCCGCTTGTTTGTCCACATGCAGCCATAGAAAAATGTTTAAAATAAAATTAGATTTTTTTTACTTTTTGTTTTTTAACTTATTACAAAATGTTGATTGAGTAAGATTTGACAAAAGTATTACATTACAGTGTAATAAAAAAGTAATGAATGAGATGGAACTTTGTTCGGAAAAAGAAAAAGTCACAAGAATATATTTCAAGCTAAAAAGGTTGACAAGCTCCTAAAAGCTATGCCAAACATGTTCGGATGCGTAATGGCACGCTTCTTCAAAATCATATATGAACCAAGTTAAAGCTATGCATAAGCTTTTGTCAATTAAAGCTAAAAAAAATTAAATAACAAAACTGCAAAGAGCTTTGAGAGAAGGAATGATTAAAGCGCCTCAATAGTAAAAAATAAAAATATTTTCAATATTTCGTATTAGCCTGGAAAAAATACGTTTTTGCTCTCTTCTCTCATTTTCCAAGGTACAAGTTTTGTACACCGAATAACGGATAAAAAGGTCCTAAATAGTATCGAACCACAAATAAAATAAAATAAAGTAAAAAAATAAAAACTTATAAAACAATTTTTCGGATGACAAGTTTACTCAAAATGCGACAAGATATGTGATTGTTTTACTTCTTTAGCCTGAATAAACTCGAATAATCACAACAAATAATGTCATAAAAAAAACATTGATGACACTTGTGGCATTCAACAGTATATGTTAACATTTTCTGGTCATATTTAGAATTTTGTCGTTATAGTAGAAGCACATAGAATTGGGAATGTTATTGTAGTCCCACAGAGTATTAGTTGGCAATTGTAAAGGAGTTGGATCTAAGTTAATAGCGAATTTAAGAAGGCCCCAGCAGTGCTCAATTGTGATTATTAATTTTAAAGACACCGCGAAAAAATTCGTAAAAGTACTTTAACATTTTTTCAGAAGTCATACTTAAAAAAATTAAAAATAATCTAGTTAGCAATTAATTTTTGTATAAAATGATATATCAGAAAAATCTGGAGCAGAAATGCTACAAGCAGTTGATTTAGTTTTAATCCTAACTTATTCTGTTCATCTTTCATTAAAAAAAAAACATATTTAGTGATCGAACAGTGACTTTAACTCAATGATGTCAAATAAAATTCCTCCTATTTGCCTCTACAATAAAATCGTTCTTTTTATAGTTATATGAAAATGTATGTAGACTCAAGTACTCTGAAGTTGTTATTATTTTCGAATAAAAAATATTAATTAAAATCTTCTTATACAAATATTATAATGGTACCTTGATTTTATGAAATCTAAAATAAGAGTACATTATGTTAGAGCATTTTATAAGGGTTTCAAAGTATTCATATTAACTGAAAAAAATCCTTTAATTATGGAAGTATTCGAAAAGTATGCACATACATAGATGGACTACTATATTTTGACTCTAATACATATAATTACTCATGGAGTTTCAGATAAATGAAGATGAAATTTATCTAGTCCATTACTAATTATAAAATATATAGAATATAAAGAAGCATCCCAGCAAAAAAAGACATACAAAAGAAGTAGTAAATGCATGAGTTCACGTGATAATGCACTAGTTAAATTTTAAGTTGAACATGCATAATTTTAACATTAGCGTGTAATTGAAGTGTAAGGGTTCACTTTAGAGAAATCACTCGTCATTACAATGTGTGCTTAAAACCTTTGGTGAACATATTAATATATGCACACTTATAAGCCAAAAGATTATTTCGGACATAAATTAAATTGCAGATTTTATCAAAAAATTTAAGTACAAATAAATAGCATTGATTTTTAAAAATTATTTTTAACTAGCTGAATGCCACCGCATTGCATGAAATCTAAAAGCTTTGTCTAGTTATTTTCAAAAAATAATGTTTTCTCCTAATGATTCTTCTTTTAAAACTTAATTTTTTATCGCAACATTAATTTTCTACAATTCAGAATCCACCTTAAAATTCATCTATATTTAAAATTACATTAAAATCGTTTCTGCGGTTTAGGCGTGATTCAGAGACCTGCGCCGAGGAATTTTATCGGCGGCGGCGGCTTGTTTTAAAAAGCTTCTAATTAAAAATTTTATATTTTCATGCCCCATTGATTAACATTGTTCATAAAAATAGGACGAGATTTTTTTCAGCAAAAGTATAAACAGAATTATTAATTTATTGAAAAAATATAAAAAAAAATATGCGAGTGATCTAAGGATATTTTTGGATTTTTACATAAAATATTAAAGTAATTGTTTGCATATTAGAATAAGAAATGGTCTGCTCCGATATGAGAAAATATCAATTCTTAAGATATGCTAAAGAAATAAAAAAGTACAATAAATAATGGAATTTACATCATTTATTTTGATAATTCCCAACCACATATCGTTAGTGAATAGAAGTAATTTATTAGCTGACAAAATCTTGTGTACGAGATTTCTTAGATATCTCGCAGGATGTCGATTAAGGCTGATTAAAATTTATTAGTAACTGTTAATATTATTTTTTTTACAGTATTAGCATAAAAAATAATCGATTATAAGTAACCAAAAATATTTGATTGATTTATAATTATTTGAAGTTCAAAATGATGCAAATATTTTTCTTTCATATTTAAATACAACATAAATGGCAAATACTGCATTAAAATAATAAAAAAGTTTCGTTTTTAACATATTTTTTCAAAAAGAATTTAAAAACGGCGGCCGCTTTTAAGCCGAGTAAAGCCGAAAATTTTACGGCGGCGGCGGCTTCCAAATTTTTCTCGGCGGCTCGGCTTAGCCGAATTTCAGCCGTTCGGCGCAGGTCTCTGGCGTGATTGCGTCACAAAGAAACAAACAAAGAAAATACACACACTTTATTTTATAATATTAATATGGATTTAAGTATAAAAAATCCATAATCTTAAATAATTTACAAGTACATACTATCCAGTTAAAATCAAATCCTTCAATTCCAAAAGAAATCATGAAATTATCACATCCCTTTCAACTACTTCAAAACCATTTTGCTTTGATGTAATAATATAATTAATATAAATCATTTATCCAAAATATAGTTTTAATACTAAATTAATTCGGATGTTTTACTTTTACTTATGATTTGTTGCCATTTTTTAGGAAAATTTTAAACATTAAAAAATCCTTCATTTCCAGAAAAGTTAAAATTCCATCCTTTTTTCCCTTTACTCAAAATTTTCTCAAAAAGTTCCTTCCATCTGACATCAACTGCTTTATCTACTCAATTTACATTGTTTATATATATTTTTTGTAAATGTACGCAATTTTTTCGATCTTCGTATTATAAAGAAGAAAGAGCATTCAAATAATCTCTAGACTATAAAGTCTCGCAATATCGGCGTATTATATCAGTCATTTCAATAATTGAAAATTCAATCAGGTATTTCAAGAATATTTCCGTGTTTGGTGTTGGATTTGGTTCAGTTGTCTCTTACTATTTCAATTAGACTTCATTCAGATCCATATTATTAATTTACTATAGCAAGAAATTATTGATAATATTTCTGCATCGCTCACAAGTTTAGTAAATGTGTTTAAATGAATAAGATATTGCAAATGCTGATGAAGTGTGCAGTTATTAGAGTATTTCTTTTCCCGGACTTTTTCCATTTCTGGAAAATCGGGATTGATTTTTAATTTCCGCCAAAAATAAATAATTAAAAACTTTTAAATATTTATGAGATATTTCAGTTAAATGAAAGATAAACAATTTTAAAATAATCTAATTAATCATAAAACGATAAATTAATTCAGATCTTTTTGAAATATTGACATTTTAAAAATTGAATAAACACTTTTTATTATATAACAATTAATTCTAAAGTCAAATTATTACTTTGGATTTCATATTGCCTTGTGGGTAAAATTTCCATCGATAATTCTACGAAAGTAAGCTGGTTGTTACGGGAGCGTTAAAGAATTATACAGATTTATTAAGCCCTATTCTTTTCAGGTTTATAACCCATTTTTATAAACAATGGTTTTCCTCATTCAAAAATATAATTAAGTTCCTTTTATTTTTGTGCTAAATCATTAATCTATACACGCAGAGAAAAAACATGGTTACAGCATTATCACTACAACAATATTATGTTCTCATTGTTAGTTTAATTGAATTTTAATAACTCTGTATTCATGATAACATTGATTTTGATTTAATTTTGTCATTTAATGTTTACACTCAATAATAATTTTAATATAATTGACTGCAAAAATTACATTATTTAAAGACAAGTATTTTTGTGGTACTTTTTCGTGTGTCACTTGAATAAGGAATATTTTAAAACTAAGCAAACTGTAATTTATTTTTAAATTTTAGGTTATAAAAATGAAAGTTATTATCTTCTAGCATTCAATTAGTAATGAGTACTGCCACCATTTTCAGAAATAACCTCAAAAATGCGATTTGGCATCCACTTGTGTAATGACTCTAAGTAATTTAGCGAAATTGAACTCCATGCTTCCGTTATTGCATCCTTTAAGGATTCTATCGTCCCAAATTGTTTTCCTCCTTCATAAACTTTTCTTGCAAGCCAACCCCAGGATTCAGGTCTGGTGAATATGGGGGCCAATCCAAAAGTTGAACACGTTGTTGATTAATCCATTGTTTTACTGCTCTGGCGGTATAAATCGAAGCGTTGTCGTGTTGGTTCGTCCAAGGTATGGGTCCAAAGAAATCATTAAATTTTGTAAATGCTTCCTCCAAAATGTTTTTGTAAGTCGTTGCAGTCATTTTGTTGGATATAAAAACCAATTATATGGTACCATAATACGAAATGGCACCCCATACCACTATTCCGTCCTCTTGGCTGTGTCTGCGACTCAAAAATAATTCCTCCTTATTTAGGTCATGGATGTAATAGTTATACCCGTCGGGACCATCAATATTACATTTTATTTCATCGGAAAGTAAACCATTTGTCGGACCATGTATTTTTGGCAAACTGTAGACGTGATTTGCGTTTTTCATGAAATGGTGGTTTTTTTGCAGTTTTCGTCGGACTATGTATGGGCATGACTTTAAAATATGGTGCACTGTTCTTAGACTGGCACTGACTCCACTTTTTTCACGTATTTTTGATACCAACATGGCAGAATTTGATGCAATTCTAAGAATTTTTCGTCTTTCTTTTGGAGTGGTTGCCATTTCCTTCCGCCCTTTCATCTTTCTTCCATATCTTTCCACGTTATTTAAATAATTGTACAAAACTGTCCTTTCTCTATTAATTTTTTTTTTTTGGCTATTTCAACCGGATTCTGACCCTGAGATTTCAAAAATCAGAATTTTTCCTTTTTCAGAATTATTAAGAGCCCATTTGAGTAAAAACTATTTAAAATCTATCAAATTAAAAATTCTCTAGCTGTTTATATTGAAAGAAATTCAAATCGTAGCCTTCCTGATTAATATTAAAAGAATTCCTTATTCAAGTGACACAAGAAATAGTACCACAGAAATACATGTCTTTAAATAAATGCATAATTTTAGTATAATAAAAATATGTATATTTTTTATTTCTTCAGGAAACTAAAACCAACACTTTGAAATTTGGTTGCGCAAAAAATTATTTTTTTCTGAATTTTAGTTTAGGAGATATACTTAATTAAAGTTAAAAAAATGTGATTCCTTATTCAAGTGGCAGGCAGTGTATTTCCTTAAAGATATTTAAACTCGTAACAAAATCAAATAAAATAAGTAAAAACAAATATAAAAGCATATTATATTTTAAATTAACTATATATGTGTTAGAAAATATAAACATTTTGCATACACAATAAATTCCCGTCCCGAGAACTCTGATAACAATGCAGAAAATACGTATTCTATTTTACTGGTGTCCAATTATAGTCTACAAACTCTGCTTTGGCACCGCCAAACAGAGACAAATAGGGAATTTACAATTTAAAATTTGTTTAAAACGTGTTATCCAGAGGAATGCGGACAGGAATAAGGCAACTGGAGCAACTTTGAATGTACCTAATGATTCTTTGAAATTGATACGTGGATTCTTAAAGTTTTATACGTAATAAAATGTTTAGATGAAATTATTTCTTGACGCTTATGATCAGTGTTTTATATGCATAAAAAAGCTATTAAAATTATAAAATATATCTTTAAAATTGAAAAATATGCTTTTAAAATATTATTTTTCTGGCTAAATTATCTACTATCATGCTAAAAACAATTCGATTTTTATTAGCAATTGGTAGAAAATATTTTCTTTTTGCAAATTATAAAATGTGTATCAATTTATAAGATGAAAATTAATCGGATTTGAAAACCGTGTGTGACAGTAAAAATTCAATTTATGCTCTTAGTAAAAAATATGCAACAATATGTCATTTGAATTGCTAAGATATGCTCTTAAATAAGGATTTTCTGTGATAAGTTCAAAAAATATGCTGTTAGAACGAAAATATGCCAATAAAAAAAAACCGATGACAAAGATAAATATCTAACAGCTTGATTCAATTGAAGCCCACAAAAAATATGATTTTTCAAATTGTTGGTTATCCTGCTTATGATTAATTTCTACCAAAAAGCGTCCACAATTGCTGGTTTATTCGCATAAGCCAATTAGTTCAGGAGAAAATAATCCAAAGGCATTAATGCCCATAATTTCAACAAATAGATATATATCTATTGGTGCACAGCTATCTACTAATTGTAAAAATATTTGGAAATTTTAGCCAAAAGGATTACATTATAATAATAATTATAGATTAGAAGCAAATGTTATTTTACTGACTAGATAATGATACCTGGTAGATATTTTACACCACAGATACCTATTGGTAGAAATTACGGGCACAACTAACACGATCTTGGTGTCATTTCGAGAAATAACGCGTTCTCCAAATGCTCCCTTTAGTAAGTAGATTTTTGACGTAAAGCGCAGATAAAAGTATTTTTTGAATGTAGCCGTGCCTGGAAAATTTCTCATGGGTTTTTCCTCACTCTAAATGCGACAATTTTTCTTATTGAAATGCTCATTGAGCCAAAAATTAGCCTACTCATTGAACAGAATAATGAGATAAATTAATAAATTAACTTCCATAACTGAACCACAATTTTTAAAATAAATGAGCGCGATTTGAAAGCATGGCACAATGGTTACGTTGACCACTTTTCATGTCCAATATTTTCAAAGTGAAAAATACTTTTTTCTTACTTGAAATATGGTTTGAACGTAAATCAAGAAATTTTATTCATTTATTTTGTATCATAACTCTTAGATTAATTTTTGCACTTTTTATGGGTTTTGTTTTTTGGTTAAAAAGTAATTCTATAGGAAGTTTTCCCATATATCACTTATAACTATATCCAAACGCTTACATTTACTTTTGGCAGGAATAATTTTAATACAAAACGCTAATATATCGACTTTTATTAGCTTAATGTCTATAATTATATTTTTAATCCTTGGTTTGGCTTTTGTAAAATATAAGAATTGCCAATGCTAACTTATTCGGAAAAAATTAATTAAAAAAAAATCGCAAAACCAGACAAAGTAGATAATATAGCCCAGATATCAGTGTATTTGTTTCAATTGATATTTTTTATTACCAATTTTCATCGAAAATTTGTAGACCTTTAAAAAATTAAAATTTCTTTCGAACTCATTTTTTCCTGGGTTGCATGAAACACACATTTTTCCCATGATGCCAGCTAGTTCCTACAATTTTCATATTAAATTATAAAAATACTTATTGTCGGACCAATAGTCCTTAAAAACTTTTTTAAAAAATGTTTTTATTAAAAAAATATGAATTAATGAAAAATACATATTTTAGATTTGCTTAACAAACAAAAATTTGATCTATCGTATATGACGGCAAATATGTAATATAAAAACAAGTAAGAAAGATATAGTCAGTCAAGCCACGCCATATGATACCCTACACCGTACCCCATGAATACAGAATATTACGTTACGTTATATGAATTTATGCACTAAGGGGAGAATCACGAAAGTGGGCTTATATGGGAGCTATGGTCAATTATGGAGCAATCCTAATAAAATTTGTCACTGTGATTTCTATTTATATAAAATTTACTTATGTTGGATATAAACTTGATACTAACATTCGTATGGGATTTATGCACATTAAAGTGATTTTCTGAATTTTTTACAAAGATTGAAACTTATACAAGACTTTTTTAAACGAATTTCATTAAAATATTGCTATATCTAAGGCATTTATGATCGTTAAAGCCCTATTTAGGGAGGACATTTGTATGGGGACTAAGGGAAATAATAGACCGATCATAACCAATTTCAATAGACTTCGTTCTTGTGTCATGAAAGTCCTAGGTACCAAATTTCATTGACTTTTCAAAATTGCGACCTGTACTTTGTGCACAGGGTTTAGATGGACAGCCAGTCAGACGAACGGACATCGTTAGATAGACTCAAAAAGTGGTTCTGAGTTGATTGGTATACTTTAAGGTGGATGTTGGATGATTTTTCTGTTCGTTGCAAACATCACCACAAACGCATAATGCCATAATACCTATGGTGGTGTGGGGTATAACAAAAATAATTTTCTGGAGTTTTAAAACGTTAACTATTAAATTACGGTAACAAAAACATAAAAAGAATATGTGACAGAAATTTAATTTTGCTCAAGATCGGTGAAACCGTAGTAGTGCATTGCTCTGGCGATAGTCCATTCATGATAAAATGGCACACCAAACTAAGAATATGATAATGATAATAAAATTAGCAGATCTCACAACCATATGACAGTTTAGTCCCTTTAAAAATACCCTTTATATATCATGTATATGCAAAAGATACAACGTTTTCCAATTGACACGAGCATGTTGACTTTGATGAAATTTGTCATAAAATTTAAGTGCGACTGTGATTGGAAAAATTATACTACTGTTTTAATAAGGTAAAAAGTGGGACTTTATTTTCAACTGTCCATGGATTCTTATCTTAATACTTCTCGTCGAATTCCAATATGAATCATAGCAGGGAATTTGCGTGAGGTCAAGAAATAAAGTAGAATAGGAAAGACGACCTATTTTTCTCTTTCCTAATTTCAGAACAAAGCGTAGCGAACACAACTGCACTAAATATGTAATATGTCATTTCAAGCTAGATATTGTTATACATTTGCATTTGGAAAACTACATTATACAATAGATAATAAATTCCTTTAAAACCTGGTTATAATATTTTTTTTTTTTTGGTTTTCTAGTTTTTTTTTTTCTTCTATTACTTCTCCTTATTGATGTGGTTGACACAATGACGAAAGAAAGATGACAAACGAACAAAAATTTTACTACGATTAATAGTTAAACTTACAACCACATAGAGAGTGAAGTGAGTCATACATATTATTATGCTCATAATAATTATGAAGATTATCCTCATAATGATGAATATGAATATTTGGAATTGTAATGTAGGTTAAAGCACAAGTGTTTTTAATATTAAAGCATAATTTATATAAAACTGAGAAGAGATTGACAATATAAAGAAATCATAATAAATATTAAACAAAACTAGAGAGAAGAAGAAGTTAAATAATTCCTTTCATGTAACGTGTACGGGAAATGTTGGTAAAATCTTGAATGAAAGCAATAACAACAATAACAATTCATAGTTTTATTATTTTATTATATTGATGGTACATATTCTCTAGTAAAATAAAAGAAACGACAAAAAGAATGAAAGCGAGTGGCAAAAGAAAAATGTTAATGGTATTTGTGCCACTGACAACAATCTATGTAAGTGTGTACGTGTGGTTAAATAGTGAAAGTGATGACGTGATACACTACATACACAACATTACATTACCCCAGCAGGAAAATATGTTAGTGCTTCATTTCTCAGCTTCCACACCTCTTCGAAAAAAATTTTAAATACATTCTACTTTGTCTCTATGAAAATTCCTCAAAGAAATCATCGGCTTCCTTAAAAAAAAAACCTGTATTAATTCTTGTTTCCCTTTCATTAGTTGCGATATAGAAGTTGTATTACTCACTTATTAATCTTTTCATTGCAGGCAGAAGCATTTTTAATTACGAGACTTGCAATGCTCAAAATCATTTAGTCTTATTTTAAGTGTCGTTATTGAAGGTAGTTTTTTTTATTTAATTTCAGACTCTCTTTGTAATAGCATTGCACATAAGAGAGCATATTTATTTATTAAAGAGTCCTTGCCTTCTCACTTCTTTCTGAAAGGGAGAGGGAAAGGCCTTACCTCCAATGACACGTCGTGTAAAAAAAGAAATAGTGTCGGAATGCGAGTGACATATCTTGTGCATTTTAGAATATCTCTTTGACCTTTCTTTTTCCGGCTGGGTACATTCCTGTTTATTTAATATAAATATTTTATTTTTATTATAGTTATTGTTGTTACTTTATATGTTTGTATTTTATTGTTTTACTGAAAAAAGGAAGAAACCACGCTGGGCATGTTGATTGTTTTTTAAGTGATTTGCAGTTGAAATGTTTTTTCAATAAACTCACTCTCCCTCATTCACATTCTTTGTCATTGAATTATATGATAATCTTATAAACAAAATTGAATTGTGTGTGTTTAAATATATGCATGTATGTATGTATGTATATATGTATGTATATATGTATGTATGTATATATGTATGTACGTGTATGTGAGTGTTAAAATTTATGACAGAAATAAATAATTGAAAGTGAAAAACGAAAATAAAATTAATAATTGCAAAAAGAGAAATTAAAAATAGATTTAGCTGATCATTAAATTGATGTGTGAATAATGTATTATTAAACACTGACAGAAACTATTTAGATTTGAGGAGAAAAATAATATAGCGAATAGTTAATGAGTATAAAAATGACACATAATGTACATTAAACAGCCCCATGATTCCCAAAATATTACATCTGAATGCTTAAATTTACATGAGCTTTCAAAACACCTTTAAAAATGCATATTTCATTATCATATCATTTCATATCATATCATATCATATCATATCATATCATATGCATATCATTATCAAAATTTTCGTTAAAGGAAAATTAATTTCAAATTGTAATAGAGGCATACTAAGGCCTGAAATATTCATCTAAATTATTGTTATGTCTCTTTTCAGTCGTGATATATTAAGATTTTACTAACGTTTTTTGTCATATTCTCTTTATTCAAACATATAGTTTTATATATTTCGGACGTTTTTCAACATATTTTGGGTTTTAAGATGCCACTGGAATGGTCTATCGTGATACTATTGAAGTTTACACGAAATTAACCTTTTAACAGCAAGGGGGCCAATGTTATGCATTTTGTTCCCAAAAGGTTAAATTAGCAATTTTTACAAATAAGACACATGGAATTATTTATTATGCTTAAATATAGATGAATTTGTGAAAATTATAAAAGTTCCTTTAAAACCGCGATAATAATCGAATGAAAGAGATTTTTTAAATTTTTTACAAGAATTTATAGTTTTTATGATAAATGTATGCTTATGGTGACATTTATTTTAGTAACTAACCATTTATATGGCATAAAAATTACCTTAACTAATTATGGACTGGAAATCCCGAAATAAATAAATAAATAAAATAAGTACATATATCAACAGTATTGAATGAGACCTTTCCAATGATGCCCTAAAATATAAATTATCATGGAAAATTTTCGAAATATTCAAAATTTAATAAAATGATATTTAAAATAAAATTATAGAAAATTTTACTAAAATTTTAATTTCGCGAGAATGAAAACTAATTAATTTTTTTTACTCAGAAGTTTTTTTTCACAAGAAGTTAAAAACTATGTACACTGTTGATCGAAAACTATATTTTTGGAGGTACATATTTTAAAAATGGTCTAGCTCACTTAAAAGAAATAATTAAATGGAAGTATTTTGGGGATTAGTTTAAAACATATCAATCTTTAATTTTAGGGGGCACATTTGCAACATTTTTTTATTTCCATACAAATCAATGCACTTTAATGTACATATGTATGCTAGGAAAGCCCCGTTTGTATGCAAAGAAAATATGATATCGATGTTCCCAGCTCAAATGAGAATTTACTTCATTCTACGATACCGTTGCTCAAAATGTTCATCCTGACATTAGTCTTTTCGTGAGACAGATCAAACTTGAAAAATGTCTTTTTTTCGAGTCTTTCGGAAGTTTTTCATATTTCTGCCAAAGGAAAATTAGGCATCGTAAGAAAGGCCTTTAAGACTTGCTTTCAATGACATAACAGGAGTTTTGGACCAGGTCCAAATGAGTCTGAAATTTTACAATTTTTTACAAAAAATTTGAATATTTGAATTTTTTTATACATAAATATGTAAAAAAATAAGATCAAAACAATACAATATAATCCTTTAGCAGTTATACCGAAACGGTGGTTTTTTCCGTTTTTTTAAAATTTGAACTTTTTTGAATTTAATTCGATTTTTTCAAACATATTTTTCTTTATAAATAGAAAAGTTTCTATATGAGGAGAAATTAAAAGAGCTTACCATCAAAATACGCGTATTTTTATAAATTCTCTACACTTCTAACAACTAAGTAAATTAAGTTTAAGTCAATACCCACAAAAATTATGCTAAAAGGTTTATTTGTTCATAATTTGTTACTCACAGAGAGTAATTTCTTGCTGTGTGTTACAAGAAAAAAATCGCTCTCTAGGTATTACTTAACAGGTATAATTTGACTTAACTTCGCGGATTTTATGCGTTCAGTTTGGCGGCATGTAAATAAAACACTTTAACTTTGTTGGTTATTTATTTTATTATACCTTTCTTGAGCAGATATATTCGTGCTCTATTAAAAAGTGTCTTTGATGACACGCGTTTCCATTTTTATACATAAATTATGCTTATTCTGCAATAATTATTAAACAATAAAAATATTGAAAGCTACTGATGTACATACATGCAGCCAAATGTGTAAATCAATAATGTATAAACATTTTGTTTATGTTTTGCAGTCAATGTATTATACGTATAATTCCTTGGCTGTCGACCGTTTATGTAACATGATACTATATCTTACATTTGTGCTGGATATATTCTTGCCGGTATGAGCTAGTAAGATTCATGATACAGGAAATGGTTATTTTGTATAATACTTTTGAAAGATTAACCGATAAATGTTTATTATTTTTTAATTTAAAGAACTTAATACATAATGTAATGTTTATGATGTTTAGTTGAGACGTCTCTTCACACAGAGAAAAAATATAGTTGTAGTGACCATAATCTTAGAGCTACATATTATGATTGAAACATATGATCACATTGGAAAATTGAAATGATTATAAGCAATTTATGGTTTGTTTTTCATGTTATGATTATAGTTTCACATATAATTATATGTTATTAAACAACATTGTCATATTTTGATTCCATTTTATCATATTATTACCTCATATTATCATATAGGTATCCAATCTTATCATATTATTTCATTTTGTCATATTATTATTATTTCATCTTATCATATATTAATAAAAATTATTATATATATATATATATATATATATATATATATATATATGATATATGATATATACATATAACATTTACATATTACATATTATTATTTATATTCATTGGTTTCAACGACCGTATGTGGTTGAATCATGCATTTCATCTTATATTGCTTGAATCACACCGAGTATAACCAAACCTTGTCTTTTTATATTTATTCAAATATGAACTAAATGAGAATTAGATTGAAGTTAGAAAACTAATTAAAAAAAACAAACACATAACTATATATGTGTTTGTTTTTTCAAACAAGTATTGAAATTTTACACTAAGTTTATGAAAAGGATAAGTATTATATTTATTTGAAATATTTTATTATTATAGGAATAATAATATTAATATGGTATGAAAACAGAATATGGTTTAAGAACATGGAAAAAGATTGCAAATATTTAAAAGAAGTAATAATATGTTTCATATTAACAAAATTTTGTTTCTGTTAAAAATATTTAAAAACATGTAATTTTTGTAGTCAATCATATTAAAATTCTTATTGAATGTAAATATTAAATGACAAAATTGAATCAAAATCATTTTTACCATGAACACAAAGTTATTATTAAAACTCAATAAAATTAACAATGAAAACATAATATTGTTGTAGTGATCATTCTGTAACCATGTTTTTTCTTTGCTTTTTGGAGATAGTATCTAAAGTTGGAATATTTCGTATCAATTCACAGGTCTAAATATCTTTGAATAGTTAAAGCCCGCTGTGAAATAACGACAGTAAAGTTCCTCATGAAAATTGCAAATTTATCCCTCTAGAAAATAAGATTAGCATGTTCTTGCATGATTCCCAAAATAATGCATCTGAATATTTCCATTTCCATGAGCTGGATCATTTTTAAAAGACCTCTAAAAATTTGAATTTCTTTCAATAGCATAATTAAAATTTGCGTTAGAAGAAAATTAACCTCAAAATGCAATAGAGACATTCTAACATCCATTTAAATAATTAATACATTCCTTTTCATTCGCGGAATATTACGATTTTATTAAAATTTGTTTCCTATTATCTTTATTTAAACATGTAATTTTTTATATTTCAAATATTTCCAACATATCTGGGCTAAAAATTTTAACTTGTCTAATATTGTCTTTAATCTTTAATAAGTTTTGAGGTAATATTATTTTAAATAAACGGGTAAAAGATCTGAACTCAAAAGACTTAAAACTAATAGAGTACAAAATTTTAATGCCATAGGTTTTATTTTGTAATCACGATTGTTATTCAGAGTTCGAAAGCTTAGAAAAATGGCTTGAAATTACCCAGCTTTTTCCCATTATTCTACACTTTTTTAACTCATTTGATCATATATAGACTAATCAGGCTTTGGGAATAAATTTTACGGTCTGTTTCTCTATGTCGAATGAAAACTTCATTTCGACAATTCGTGCACAAGGTTTATACTGATAGGCAGAAAGCCAGAGACCCAACCACACAGACGGACGATACAAACATCAGCACAAACGTATAATACCCCAAATACTTATGGTGGTGTAGGATTTAAAAACGCGATTGATAATTAATTTTTACTGAAATAGAGCCAATAAATTAAGTTTTCTATATTTATAACAATTTCATTTCAAATCGAGTCCACTGTGTTTTATAAATTAAATACAATATTATATTATACATAGCCAATACATATTATGCAGACAAAAAAAAAACTTATTTAAACTTATTTATTATTTTTAATAACAAAAGTTATAAAGAAATCCGTAAATGAGCTAAAGTTTGATTTAATGCAAACATTAAAAAAAAAACTTTTCTTCTAAATTTTCAATTTAACTTTACACACTAATATTTATAGATTTTCTTGCCTTTGATATAAAAGTTTCCAAATATGTACTTTGAAATAAAAGCATCAACCACATTTATAATTTGTTTTTGGACATACTTTATTTCTTTAGAAATTTTAATGACTTTATTGGCGACAAAGTAGAAGAGATTTTTTTTAAGAGCAAAACATTAGATCAAGGCATCGAACATAAAATATATTGAGGACATTTCAGCACTTTGCCTGCAGTTAATAGAGTTGGTGCAGCGGAGCTGACAATGTGTTTAAGGCAGTGATCGGATTTTTGGCAAAATTGTGCATTTTTGGTAACATCGCATTTCCAATGCACCTCGGCACTTTGGAAACTGTTTTAGCACTTTCTTGTACTAATTTAAATTAAATTTATTGAGAGCATACCACTAAATTTTTACAATATGTTTACTCTGAATGATTTTAAGACATTTGTTACAAAATAAAAGTTCACATAAGTATATCAGTAACATATTATAATTTATATTATAGTGTAACAACAAGTGCAAATTATTTTATTATAGGATCAAGTTTTACAAACGTGCAAAGCGTAAGAGTTATAAATATTAAAAAACAAATTCTCTAACGAAATATTTGTTTGATTTTAAAATCTTATATAGAACACCAAAACGAAATCATTCTAAGTATATATGTATCTTAAGGTGGTCCTTGCTTTAAATTTTTGTTCTATTACTAAGAGATTTTCTATTTTCTTTTTCGTTTAATTTGGTTTAATTCTCTAAAAACTATACATGGCCGTTTTCAACCCTTCTTGACATATTTTTGGTCCTAATTTGGCACTTTCAAATCCCATCACTAGTTTAAGGTGATTTTGTTTAATATTTCGAAACAGGAAAAAATATGAATGAACTAAACTATGTGGTTATATAAAATTAGAAAAAAGATAACATTAACTAATATGTTCTTATAAAAATAAATTAGTAAAGGACTTGTGAAAACAGAATATCAACACTTAAAAATATATTAAATTAAAATTTAAACTTCTTTTAAATAGGAATTTATTTAATTTTAAAAATTTAATTTCAAATTTTTACTTTAAGTCCTTATTTTCTTAATCTATAAGAAATTCATAGTCACCTGTTTAAAAACAGTTCCTCCCTCCTATTTGTAATAAAACAGATATAAAAAATATGTGTACAACATTATTCCATTTATTTCTCATTAATGTTTTGTGGTTTATCATATTCTTTCCTTTAATGAAAACTCCTTAAAAAAACATATCCTTTTTACATATAAAAACATGTATTTATTTGTACCATTTTCCCTTCTTATTAATTATACAAATATTTTTGTATGTTTTTAAAAACATTTAATTCCATGCACAACTCTCACATAAAATTCAGTGAAAATATCGACATTAGGGAGAAGGAAAACAAAGTAGAGAAATTATATAGTTCGGATAAAAATGAATTTAATTTTGAATGACTTAAATTTAAAAATGTTAATTCTGATTATGTCACATACCTTGATATTTTTCTAGATAGGCGACTTACATCAAAAATCAACAATCAACAATCATCAATCACTTAAAATTAATTATTGACAATAAAGTAATCATGTATAAAATCGTTTTGAAATCAATATGAACATATGGAATCCAGTTATGAAGAACCACCAGCAATACGAATATTATTTTTATACATAGGTCCCAATCTAATATTTCTAGAACTATGACGGTTGCACCATGATACACAAGGAATGAGAACATCTATAGGGACTTAGAGCAGGGATGTCAATTGAAATTTTTAAATTGTACTTTTTTTGCCACAATTGTACCAAAACAGAAAATTGTTATAAAAATTATCACTTGAAGTTAAGAAATGCCGTAGAATTCGCGAAATAAACTCAATACTTTCAAGTTACTTTCATCGACATAAAGAATGCAGTAGCAATTTCATACAATATTTAAATTTATATACGTTAGGAGTTAACGTGTAGAATTTTACATGTTAACTTTAACGTCGATAAAAGTGCTCCCAATTTATGAATAAAAATACAATTATGAATATAAGAATGACAAGAAATGAAAAAAATATAAAAATAAAATTAAATTCAGATAAAAAATCTGTTCATTTTTAATTTTATAACAAAAAACTTTTAATTTTATAACTAAAGTATTGGAGCAATTTACAAATAGTTATAAAGTGCTTCCAACAAACATATTTAATATTATTTATCCTTTAATCTTTTGATTAATTATAATGATATTTATATAAATATCTGACATTAAAAATTCCTACCAACAAATGCTTTTTATTTGTTTTTTAATCCTATCATAAATATCCTTCTTAATCCCTTCATAGTTTTTATTAAACACTTATTGATGACAATATGTCTATGAGACCCTGATATAAGAATTTTATAATCATAATGCATTGTCTTAACTAATTTGAGATTTTTTTTTAAATATTTTTGCAATTAAAGCTGAAACTTGGTTTTTAAATAAGATAATTTTCTATAGCAACTTTATAAAAAAAAATTAAGATTAGTAACAAATTTAAATTGTACCAAATTGGTCACTGGTGTACTATTGCACTTTTTAATTTCGAATTGTATCAAAATTGTATCAATTTTGACATCCCTGACTTAGAGATGCTGCTGCACTATGGAAAGTGCTAGAATAAGAGCTGATCACGTATTAGAGCCCAACCTTAGGAACTCATCGTGCCCTCGTCCCAAAATTCTAGATATTATTTTTCGATTTTCGAGAATTTTTATTGTATTTGCTTTCCATTTCCCTTAGTTGTACTGCTAAATATTTAAATCTAAAATCGAAATGTCGAATAAAGAAAATTAAATTGTAAAAATATTCCAGCTCCAATATTGTGATATTATTGTAACAAACTTTCCATTATTTGCTTCAAATCAAGGGATTTGTGATTACCAAGAATGTTGCTAACAAGATTTTTTTGAATTATCCTCCGTTGACGGTTTATTGGACGTTAAAATTTTTTTAAAGATTCCGTCACACAGGGGAGTGAATTTGATAAAAATAGCGATTAATTTAAAATTTAAAATTAATATTTTGAAAAAATAATTGATCTTAAGTAAAAATACAGAAAATGGTGCAACATTATCTGCTAAAAAAATTTGTCATATTTTTTTCATTCTCAGATTTTCTGCAATTTTTAATCACAGTGTTAATAATTGAAAATTTATTAATTTATTTTAAGTTAATACTTTTTCATTTACAAAAAGTATTTTTTTTGCAGTGGAGTAGTTAGTATAGGTATTTAGAAACATATTTACTTTTTTTATTAAAGTTAATATTATAGAAATATTTTTAATATTTTTTTTTAATCTTGGTCAAAAAACGAGAATTTTTTACTTTTATATGGAATTTTAACAATTTTGTAGTCGCACTGTTATGAAAATAAAATTTTTTCAGTTTTACGTAGTTTGTGTAGTATAAAAATAAAAAATAATAAAAAAAAAAATTGGGAATTTTTTGCATTTTGGAAGAAAACAAATATTTATTACCAAAAACAAAAGAAAATTAAAATAATAAAAATTTGAATAAAAGTTAAATTCAGTATAACAAGAAAATTGTATAAGAATAAAATTTGTATGAAAACTACTCAAAAAATATTTTAAAAATTGAGTCATTTTCATTAAAATTTTATTTTAAAACAATTTTATTGTTATTCTGAATCTGGTCTTTAATTGTTTGTTTTACTTAAGAAGAGAACTATATGGAATTTTCAGAAGATACTTAAAACCAGTAGAAAAGTAACAGTTGAACAATTTTTAAGATATTAATGTGCAAACATAATTGTGCATTTGCATTGACGTGACAGGGCCTTATAAGGAAGGCATGTGCATTAATGGACCGATCTTTTTGAAATTTGGCTGTAATACTTACATAAGAGTTAGTTCCGGGAGGGGGTATTATATTGAAGGTATGGAATGATATTATATATGCTTATACAAAATTTATATGTGATGAATTTTATTTAAATACGAACATATTTAACACATTTATTAGCATTTGATTTATTTTATGATGGTTTTTGATGCACGGGCTGCCCGACGAACAGAGGTTTAGATTAAAAAAATAATTTCAAAAAGTATTTTTTCGATGTACTAATGTTGCTAGTTATTGCAAAAAAATTATAAACAAATGGATATACATCCTTTCTGAATTAAGCGCTATTTTTGGTGACTCTACCCCACTGTGCATCGGTCATTAGTTTTCGAATATTAGGTTTGCAAATATATCTTCTTCGTTTTTTATACCTTGCGGCTAAGTGCTTTGAAGAAGTTCTTGATAAGGTAAAGTCCTATGTAATTATATGGCTTGAAAGTATTCTGTGAGCTTAGAAGTGGTGAAAAGGAGACGTTTTGTTTTCCGCTACAAATGATATCATACGGTGTATTCATGAAATCAAATAAATTGTCGATTTCATCAATGAAGTATATGCCATATTTCTTTTGAGATTCAGGGATAGTGACTCATGTTTAGCCCCTTTTCATTGACGTTTGTTAGAGTCGATAACATTTTTTACTCCTGCAACCAAAGGAGCGATCATATTTGCCAACAGTTTTAATAAATTCAAACCTCGAATCAAGTCATTCAGTTCAGTTAGTGAAACATATAAGCCAAGGTAATGAAAATATTTACCTGTGAGTATTTGACCCAGTGATGGGATTTAAAAATTTGCATTTAGTACCAAGTTGAAAACTGAGATGTGCCAAAAAGGGTTCAAAAGTGTCGATTATAGTTTTTAGAAAATTAAACCAAATTAGGTGCCCAAGGAAAATATAAAATCCCTTAGTAATCGATCAAAAATAAAACACAAGGTATTTTTTTGATACAAAAATTAGACAAAAAACATTATTCCTCAAAATGAATGATAGTAAAATGATACAATTTCGAAACAAGCGAAAGTCTTGTACTACAGAAATTGGGTTTTTATATTCATATATCACTTATTACTTCTTGTACGTTTTTAAAACTTGATTTTATAATGAAATCTTTAGCACTTTTATATTTTGCTCTTGCTTTTTCATTTTTGTTTTCTATGAAAACTTTAGAAACAAGACGTACAATTTCTTCTATATATTCCTATATGCTATAATTTATGGATGATTGTCCTTATTGGCTTCATATCATAAAACTATATGTACTTCACGGACTTTAAAGCAAAATAATTATTTCTTTTATATAAATATTCATAAAACAACATATGCTTTGAATAAACCTTTAATAGAAGCTGTGAGATTATTCAATAAATATTCTGATGAATTAGACTTAATTATATCAAATCTTGAATTTAAAAATATGTTAAGCTGTTTAAATAATTAATTTAATTAAGTATATTAAATTATCATTGATATCTGTAAAAATAGTAGTGTATCAATAGTCTGAAACTAATAAATAAATAAATTCCATCACAGATTTGACATCAGTTTGCATATTTTTCCGAGTATATAACATTAGATTCGTAATCTAATAAAAACGCTTGGAAATCCAACATTTGGAATATGATTGAAATCAGTCCTTTAACGTAGTCAACGTTAAAAATTCCAGCACAAGATAATATCATATTTGAATTCAGCATCCCAGATTACATTACATTAGTTCTCTTCTGCTCAGGTGCAGAAGTTGACACAAATTTGTAAACTTGTGTTATCAAATGTTAAAAAGTTAGAGACTTATGATCAAAAATTTCCCACTGTGCACTGGTAAAGGACAAGTTTAAGCAATTCTGTAAAAAAATAAATTCCGAAATTACATTGAATCTCAAACACATTTAAAGCTTCGTACAAATAATCTACGATTTCTCTTATATGAGAGACGTTTGTTCAACTCTCGATAAAAAACTTTAATTATAAGAATAAAATTGGTTATTCTGAGGCCCATAGCATGTGCTGACTGTAATGTCAAGTAGACGACTAAGGATCCAAATTAGTGAAGTCCAGAAGGCTCTAGTTGTTTACAAAAATAGCTAGGATTTCATGTCTTTTGAATAAGCTACAAATCTCGCAGATTTTGCTCAGGAATATTAATCGAAATCCAATATTTATAGAACCTCTTCTGATTATTTCACAATAATAGTAGCATATTACTGTTACGTAACTGTTTCGTTTGTGAAACATTCTAAAGATACTAGGAATATTCTCAAAGAAGATATCATAAAGAGGTAGAGGTAGAACATTTTTTAAAGAAAGCTGCTGACACCTCTGTGCACCTAGTTAAAGTTCAAATAGCTGTAATTCACAACCAAGTTCCAAAAATCTAAAAACCAGTTGTCAAAATATCATACACTAGCAATGATTAAAAATCTATGGAATTGTGGTGTTCGTATTATTTAATTTGATTGATTTGGAAATTGTGACCTTTGGTGGTCTTATTTTTGACATAACTCGAGAAACACCAGTTCGATTTTGCTGAAACAAATTAAAAAAAATTAGGAATTACAATTCCTTTAATCTGTTCATATAACGTTTCGCTACATAATCAACAGTTTCGCAGTTATAAATAAATGTATGAAGAAAAAAACTATTTTTTGCTTAAAAAATTGAATTTTTTTATTTTTAATTCATAAAAAATCCAAAACGGTAAAAAAAGTGTCAAGTCCTATTACTTTCACGTAAAGTCACATAACCTTTAAACAAAGGTAAATCATGAAAATCGATGGACGCGTTTCGCTTTTATTCACAATTAAGTGAAGGTATCTCATCTTGACAAGAATATTGATTTTATGTTTCAATGAATTTGGATAATATTTATTATATATTATTTATTATAATTATTAACACGTAAAATTAAAAATTATTACAGGTAATTATTAGGTTATTACATAGATACATAGGTTATAAAAATCGATGAACGCAAAACTTATTTTCGTTTGTTTGCGCTCTTTACTTTCTTGCGTGGTGGTTCGCCCACTTGTTCATAGTCTGTATCGGATGAGGATCTGTCTTCATCTGGAAAAAATCAATTGTTTTTAATCAGTCAGTTAACTTAATTTTTGTGACTTACCCTCGGAGGAAACTCCCATTGTATGTTCTTCTTCTTCATCTTCATTGTCGGGATCGTACGTCTTTTGCGACCACCAACAAATTTCAGCCACCAGCGAATCGAGCCTTTTGCCTTTATGTCGCGTTTCCATTGGCATTGCCACTTGATGGAAGCGCTCGCCATGTTCATCCGACTCTGAGGCTAGCTGCTTGCTGAAGTATTCGAGATGGTGATGCAAGAAGTGAATTTTGAGGGACATATTCACTCCAATTTTTTGGAAGTAGTGCAACATCTTGGTCACAAGAGCGAGGTAATTGTGTGCTCGCGTACTTCCCAAAAAATTCTTCACTGCCCTCCACGCAAAGTAATCATTACTGTCTAAAGCACCTTTAAATTCCTTTGATTTCATGAGCTTTCGTATATCCGGCCCATTCAGAACACCTTCCTTCAATTTTGCTTCGCTGATTCGTGGGAAAATATTTTCCAAACAATCAAGAATTTTCTGTTGCTTCACAATGGCCTTGATGAAATTTTTTACGATTCCCAGTTTGATATGGAGAGGGGGCATGAGGACGTTCTCCATTGGCACCAGTGGATCATTTACGCAGTTGTGTCTTTTCTCCGTTGGATCTCGAGCAAGCCACTCATGCGTTTCGTATTGGTTTCCTTTAAATCGGGTATTCCAAAGACACAAGAAACACATGTTTTTCGTATAGCCTCCTTGGAGACCTCTCAGCATCGCCACGACTTTCAGATCACAATTGATCCGCCACTTTATCCAAAATTATTTTCATGGAATCGTATGTTTCGCTCATGTCTGTGCTGTAGCCAATGGGAATGCTTGGTTTTTTATTATATTTATGTAGCAAAACGACTTTCAGGCTTGATTTCGAAGAATCGATGAACATTCGCCAATCAGCTGCAACATAATTAATGGCCATCGCCTCCATCAGTCCCTTTATATCGTGGCAGTAAACAAATGTGTTCCCTTCGTTGAGTGTGTAGTACCGTTGGAATAGCAATTGTCATCTTCGATATCCGGTGACTTTGACATTAGGCTCCAAATTGTTGCCTTCTTTCAAAAGCTGGGCAAGTTTTTCTGCTTCACGTTGAGACAGGTTTAATTCTGCAACAATCTTGTCCATTCTTGCTTGTGATATTGGAATTATTTTGTTCGATGGGCCGGCTTCTGGTCTTGGTTTATAGGTGAAATCCGATTGATCCATTGTTTCAATAGAAAAAAAAGTTTCTCTGTCAGGACTTGGAAGCGGTGGAATTGGTATTTCATCCGAATGCGGTAGAGGTATTTGTGCACTTTTAACATATATGTAAACTCTTCGTTTAAGGCCTTTACTATTTACTTCACATATTTTGTTTGCGCAAGCGTAACAGTTGTCGGAATTGTGCTCTCCTGGATCAGTCCAAATCATTGGTACACCAAAACGAAGTGAACTGCATTCCCCTTGGATCCACATGTTAAGACCATTGTAGCACGTTTTATAAATTTTGTCTGGGACCCACGAAACGCCGCGAATTATTTCGCAATCAAAATAAAGTTTAAAAGCGCGCTCCACTTGCCCAGTGAGTAATGCAGTATTTGTTGAAAAAGCTCTTTTGCCACAAACGTAACAAAATAAATTGATATTTTCTATACAATTTGCACTAATTTCGGGTTTATACTTTTATTACTTTTTCGTCACTTTAAAAAAACCTTACTTTACGCGTTCGGAGACACTTGTTGAATGACAAAAATCGATCAGTGAACACCTATAAATACTACGTAAGTTTCAATATTTTACTGAGAGGTACTTATGAATTCGCGCATCTTTTAAGGGTGGCTATAAACCTGATTCGTGTGCGTTTTAAATTTTTCGAAACGTTCTAAAACATGACCATTCATAAATGTGGGTGCAATTTGTGTAAAAAAATCATGCAGTTAGCCAACGGAAAAAACCCAAATAATTAAAAAAGTGCACTTTCCTTTTTTCCTTTTAATTGTCCACGCACATTTATGACCGTTTTTTAGTTTGTTACCGCTACCATAAAAATCAAATAACCTTTTGTTTATTACTTTTGAGCATAACTCGATCAAATTTTTCATATTTCATACCTTCACTTAATTGTGAATAAAAGCGAAACGCGTAAATTGATTTTCATGATCTTTTTTACCGATATAACTTTCCCCGGTAGTTTGAACCCTTCCCGATCACTGACCCCTACCATTTGTCGCACAGTGTTATTATTATGATACAGTTTATAATTTGATTATAATTCTTAGTTTCCCCGAAACCTACACCAGCATTTATTCAACTATAATTTCAGACTCGAATTATGGAGACATGTGAAAAACTGGCGAATAAGATAGAATATGTTTAAAGTGTTAATACAGTTCAGTCGGAATATAACATATTCATATCTTGATATTAACTTAAATAGACGATTTAAATATTTCACGTCATCATAAAGAAACCGAGTGACCTCTTATGAGAATAAAAGTTTTTCCTTATTGTTGGTTAATGAATGTTCAATTAAAAGTAAGACTTGACTATAAAATCTTTTAGATCTGTTTGCAAAGTTTTTTTTTTCTGAAGCGAAGTACAAACAAGTCTTCTTATAATTGATTTACCAGGCCTCTACAATACGATCTCCTTAGGAAAAATTTATTTTTAACCTTTAATTTAATAATTAAGTTCACGTAAAATTTGGAATTCTTTAAGATTTTATTTGCATAATTGCTACTCCATAAATATGCTTCATATATGAGGTGATCCTTTTTCGCTCAAATGAAACTTCAATGTTCCCAAATTATCTTTTGTGAGGTAAATTTACCACTTAGGACTTATACTAGGAGATTTCGTCATTATGTTTTTACAAGAACTTAGGAAAAAATTTACTATTTAGGGTACTTAACGTTATGTGAAACACCCTAATAATGTTTTAAACTCTTTTTGTTGTTGTAGTTGTTGTGTTAATGAATGGGTTATGTAATTGTGTTTTTTTTTTTTTTTTTAGTACATACAATATAATAACATATAAATGCTAATACATACATGCATATGTAAATGTTTATATACAATTGTATTGTTTAGCTGTATATGAGAAATTTCAAAAATTTTCGAAACTCTTTGAAACCGAACTCATGTGTCCTGTATTTCTAAAGTTTGTTTTTAAAAACAGAAAAACTGTTGATGCATTTTGGTAGACCTAACAAAATACATAAGAAATCTAGCATTTTAGATGATTCATTTAAAATCGCAAGAAAATGCAGCCATTAAAACCTAAAAAAATATAAAACATTGAATTGAAAATTTCGAAGATTTATTGATTTATGTCAGTTTGATCACAAAAAATTGGTTACAATTGGTGTAAATATTTGTAAAATGTATGTTTTTCGCTACTAATAAATATTGTTTTTATAGAAATCACCCAAAATATCACGTAAACAGAATTTTTTTAATAAATGACACTTCCGAGTCAAAAGGTCGTTAAAAATTTTAAAATGCAAAAATTTTATACATCTTTTTGAAAATTTCACCAAATTTTTAACTTTAGATCATAGAAAAGTATCTGTAAAAAATCATATTAATGTTTATAATTGATAATGTGAAAAAAATTAAGAAACTCAATTTTACCGGCTACAGAGGCATTATTCTCCAAACACATTTCGCTTGCTGACAACTACTGCGAAATATAAATTACGTTAATATTGATGTCAAATGAAAGCATTTTATTTACTTAATGCTAAAGTTCAGGGGCGTCAAAATATTTTAAGGACTTCTAATTTTAAGGACCAAAAAAGATATTCTTAAACTCAATAAGCAGTCCCACAAAATTCTCATTATAGTTCTAATTTTAAAATAATAAAAACTATTTCCGATGTAAAACTTGTCACTAAATAAGATACATATGTAAAATTTTGCTAAAATTTACTTAAAAAAACTTAAATCGTGCTTTTTGTAAGGAATATTATTATGAGCAGTAAGGATTAAACGACTATATTTTTCAATACTGATATTCATTTATTTTTTTCAGATAAATATCCCAAAATATGTCTATTACTCCCATTATTTTTAGAGATTTTTAACCAATAAATAGTTTTTGCTATTTACGAAACTGTGCAAGAAATAAAATTACAAATTTTTCTTTTCAGTTCATTTCGATAAATATTGGAAATGAAGTAGTAGTTTTGACATGTGCTGATTGCATCTTAAAAGTTCTATAAAATTCCATTGTTTTTATTGTGATAAATCGAAACCTCTATTTTCAAAAATTTTTAGAAAGTTTCAACTTTAAATCCCCACAACTTTTGCGCGCATTGATAAAAATGATTAACGCGAACAGATTTTGCATGCAAAAATATTCGTTACGAAATTCACAAATCGACGAGTGTCAGAAGAAAAAAAATTGAAGATATTTTTATTCAAAATTTTTAAAATTTTTGGAATTCCTCATATACATATAAACACATAAGTGTACGTATATATGTACATATGCATATCGTCATCTGAAATGCAAATGGCCGTAAGCACTAAAAAATTAGATGTTGGTCTTTTTACCGTATTATATTGTACTGACCCAAACTACATCTACACAAAAAATTTTCATATTCATATCTTGAAAAATTACAAAAGTCAAAAGGCTTTATAAACGAAACAGTCGTAAAATTTATTCCATTTAAAGAAAATTGGATTTGAAAAGTTTTTATGCTTTATCTATATTTGCTTTTAGTGGATGGTTAAAATATTTTACTTAATTGCTTGATTTTAAAGCAAAATGTTGAAAATTGTGGTTAAGGATTTTTGCATTTTCATAATGTTTTTGGCTTGTGCTGCAAAAAATTAAAAAGTGTGTTTAAAGCCTTTTGCATTTTGGGTGCCGATATGTATTTATCTATACATGAGCAGATCATGTTTCTGTTTGACTACTGTTCTAGTGATATTACCATAACACGTGCTATAATTATGCAAATTAAATATGTTTGTCTATGTGTCTGGCAGTTTGTTATTTGTCGTTATCAAATCCTTGTAACAAAATTGTTGTTATATATTTAATATCATTCACAAGCACTGACACTGCTACAAAAACCGTTTATATTTGTATGAAGTTCTAGAAAAAAAATTAGAAACGCAACCAACAACACTCAATTAAAATTTTTTGAAATTATCCTTTTTGTATCACTAGAGCAAAAAAAAAAAAAAAAAAAAAAACAGCAAAAACTATGTAAATATTTACACAAGTGTTGAAGTAAATATTTTGCATATATTTGAGAGCGAGTATTAAGTACTTGTTTGTTTGTGTTATTTAAAGTTGTTTTTAAAACTGATTAAAACGACAGTTTTACCATGTTGTGGTTTTAAGTGACAAATTAAAAAAAAGAAGAGTGACAACCATACATTTTTTTAACATATAAAAAATTTATTTGCAATAGTTTGGCTTTTATTAAAAAATATGTATAATTACTAATGAAGGGTTGTACAGAGAAACATTAAAGGTCAAATGGTTTTGTGATATGTGATATAAAATACAGTGTGGAATAAAAGTGGTAAAGACAGGAAGCAAAATTTATTTGTTTGTATTTATTTGAAAAAATAAGCATTATTTTTAAAACCATAAACAAACAGTTTCTTTGCGAACTTAATAAATGTGTTCCATATAAAAAATAACTCTCACATTGAAACTGCTGAATGGAAAATGATTCCGTAGGAGTATCTTTCGGAAAATATAACCTTCCTTTTATCTTTTAAGTTTAGCGAGTTGTTTGCCTCTGAAAATTAAAACTTCACAAAACCTTGCTTATTATTTTTTTTAATATCGGATAAATTTGTATATCCTACAAATTTCTTTGGTTTAACAACAAAACATTATTTGATAATACATATTAATAAATTTTATAGCACTAATGATTGATACAATTATTTTCTTTAAGAATTTAGGTATAAATAAAGGGTGTTCCAAAATTAATGCAAGATTTGAATCTGCCACTATTTGTTAGCAACTGTAAAAAAAGAACAATTGACAGATGATCTTTTATGAGTATACGCTGTAGAGAGCATATACTCACGACGCCAAAATGATATTCCTGGGTTTTTACCAACTCTATCACGCACTGCTTCTGTGTGTGCTTAGCATCTCCAACTGATCTAATCTTCCTGAATTTTTTAATTAATCTTTTCACAATTGACGAGATTAAAACACTATTTTGACCATATTGTGTATGAAATATTCGCCGCCAAATTTTATTATTTTTAAAATATTGTTCAATAATAAAAACACGCTATTGTATATATAACGCTTCATTTTTACTAACCATAAACTCTTAGTTGTCAAATTGTTTTTAGTTTAGTTTGAAAATATAAACTAAAAACAATTTATAATTTTAGTTTAGATTGAAAATTTGAACTAAAAATTTTAACATTTAGAAAAAAAACATAAAAATAAAACCAACATTTTTTTGTGTCCACAAGAGAACTTAATAGAGGATAACGAATTTGTGATTTTAAAATGGTATATATGAATTTTAAACATCTTTTATTCACATGTTGTTAATTTATATATTTTTAATATATGTAGGTGTTCCCAATATGCCATCCATATCAAGATTTGTTTTAATTGCTGTTGCCAGAGAATTTTTGTTTTTTTTTTTTTGTTTTTTGAAATTTAGGGAAAAATTAATATTATTTGGATCATTTTACCAATTTTAATATTCTCATCTCTTAGGTTAATACTTTCATAAGATACTCTCCAAAATTTGTAATCCCTTTTGTGGGAACTACAATATCAAGGTTTTAATTTGCTACTACCAGAGGAAACTATTGGAAACAATAATTCCATTTAGGCAAACATTACTATTATTTGCTCCATTTTATCAATATTATTAAATACTCTTAATGAATGAATATTCTCATTCCATGTATTGTGAAATATATCGTCTAAAATTTGTAATGTTGTTTTGTTGGAATGACCCGACAATAAGACTACTAGATTTCCTAATAAAATACTCAAAATTGTATAATATTCTTGTATTTTTAACTTTAAAAAACTTATAATTTTAATTACAAATAAAAGAAACTAAAAATACGGCTGTAAATTTAGTGCTAATATTAAGGAAAATGTTTAATTGATTAAAAAAAAAATCAATCTTAAATGTAACTAATTTGATTAAAGAATTAATTGAAATTTATACAAAAAACAATCATTTTCACTTAATTAATATTATTGTTATGATGATTGGAGCAAAATCAATTAAAATTTTATTTGAAGTAAAGAATTCTGTAATTAAATTATTTTTTCTGTGTTAAGTTGTACGTTAAAGTAAAATATAACATATATTTTTAAATAAAAGATAAATGGAATAAGCTATGAATAAAAATAAATTAGACTATTGTAGCATTTCCTTTGCAGTTACTTCTGGTGTATAATTATCTGGCTTGGGGAACAATAGTTACGTTTTCAATTAAATAACTTTACATGTAATTGTAATTGCTATTTTTTCAATATAATTGCAAATAATAGTATTTAATTACGTTTTGAATTCTTAAAAATAAATCATCTCGAAATATTATTAGGAAAATTTAATATACGATTTTTATTTGAATTAATTCTTAATATTTTAAACGTCATGCAGTTGTTATTTTTTAAAATAACTTATTCGTTACGAATTTAATTTGTAACTGGAATTTTTAATTACAATTATATGTAATTCTGAAAAAAATGTTAAAATAATTTCACCAAAATTTTGGCGCCATCTGTTTATAACAATTTAAAACTTATAGTCAGAATTAATTATTTATGGGGCCTTCTTAACTTTTCACTTCGTTTCAATTCCTTCCTAGATGTTACAATCCTGGTCTATTAAAAAACAAATACTTTTTAAGACAAAAATAACATTATCCATATTGTGCAATTTCTGGATGATTCTGCTGTAACCACAAAGTTATAAATAAAGCCAGAAAATGTTAGATATAATTTTTTATGATATGTTTAGTATTAATGTCTGCTTAGTATTAAAGTCTGCTTACCCCAGGTCTACAACTGAGATTAACGCTGATATAATATGTGAGATAACGCCAGCAGAGGAGAGTAAACATTTTGTTTATATTATGTTAAATCTTAAATAAGGGCTACACGTATTCTAATAAATCCTATAAGATATTATTATTTTCAATCAGTTACAGAGTAAACATGTCCTTTTTATTTAAGCAATTCGCACTTTTATAACACAATTTTTATAAAAGGATTTTTAACATTTAAAACAAACACTAAAAGGAAACAATTTTACAAAATAACATTGTTTTTCAATAATTTCCAAAATACACATGCACACACACAAGCAAACTTTCGTGTATGTGTATAAGATGGTTGTGTAGAGAAATCTCATCACAACAGTCTCATAATACATCTTATAATATTAATATTTGAATCTACACGTGAAATAATTTTCTCAGAGAGCGAATTTGACACTCTCTGACACAAAAATCTTACATATTATGTTACGTCTAGACGGGCTGTTATGACACTCTTTGTTTGCATTTATTTAGTCCAAAGCTGTAAAACAATCACATACATATCTTATTAAATTTAGAATAAACGTGTTACACGACAAATTTTGATTTCTTTTCAGCACGATCCTATTCAGGACCATTTTCTCGATTATTTCATTATTAAAAATTATATCTGAGAAGATGAGAAAAGTCAGAAATAACGTATGTTTGTAGTCTAATGCAAAATACTGAAAAATTATTATTCTTTTTTCATTATTGAGGAATTTTGATTATTATCGATCTCAGAGTTCTTCTTAGCATTATTATTTAAACTTTCTTGGCTTCTTTTAGTAAAAGCTCATCTTTAGCTTTTAGCTGACCTATATTGGATTTTGAAAAAAGTATACAACAAGTCACTATACAGCCGAATGTGTTCTTCACTTTTTTGGCTTGCAATTCATTACTGTGACTTTTTCTTTTCCTGAATAAAGAAAGCTTCGTTTCATTCTATAAGTCTCTATTAAGATCTTTGATTATTAGAAATTCAATTCCTTGATACAAAGTCACTCAATTTAGATTTTCTAAAAAAATAAAAACTAAAAAATAATTTTGTAAATTTTTCTTTGACTGCCCTCTGCAAACGGATAAACCAACGAATTTCAGAAATTAGATATGTTCTTAAATCTGACATATCTTTCGAAGATATTGTGATCAAGAAAAATCTTTAAAACTAAAGGCAGTAAGAGCTGTTATGCAAATTATATGTTATTTGAATACACACCTTATTATATTTTTTAAGTTTAAAAATAAACGTTTTAAAAATATGAAAATATGATTTTTTGTTTCCAAAAAGCGTCAATATTTGTGTATACAATTCAACTTATTCAGCTTATTTTGTTAAAGGAAGTTATATTGAAGTTTAAAATTTAAAAGAAAATTTATTTATTTTTTTATTTGTTTTAATCAAATATTTAATATTTTCTGGAATATTCTCCATAAGAGTTTTGTTGTGTTTACGGTTACTTTTTTTGTTGGAACGGGTCCACTTATTTTTAAACTCTATTTTATTTTTTTACTTAACTTCAAGCATTCTTTAATTTTTTTCCTATGACTCAATACTTTTAAAATGGAAATAGTTCTGAACAGTTTAACGGTTTGGACTCTTTTGTTACATAGTAGTATCATTTGTTTGATACCACTCAGTTACTTTTTGTTGTAATAATGAAAAGAGAAATCAGGCCAGAAAAATTAGAATTCATTGTGCTTTCTAAAGATAAGAAGGAATCTTTTCAAACAGCATTTATTTGCATACATTTCTCTGTTAAAAATATTATTTGTTATGAATGAAGTGCTTTTTCTCCACGTGTACATATGTATGTCTTTCCAGACCAAAAGTTTATGAGACAATTTCGATGATATGATATATATATATGATATTATCTGCTACATTTCCCATAACATCTGTAATATAGCAACCATGATCAGAATGTTAAAAACTCCGCCATTTCGTACTTTTTTCACCCTTTAGGTAGTATTCACATTTTTGAGAAAAAATTAATCTCAATTATTTTTGTCCTATCTGTTGCCTTCATATTATTTCTAACGTTCCTATTAGGAATTTTCCTTACTTCGTGGGTCTTCAGCCCAGCTTTTTTTTAACTTTTCTGTTAAAGGTTACAGAGGAATTTAAAAAAATTATCTACATTACATCCAGAGATGTAGAGATTTTCTCTTAAAATTCATATTATTTTGTCTGCGATCCTACGGTCTGTAAATCATTTTTCTTCGGTTATTAGGATTCTTTTCGGTACTCGTGAACTCTTTGTATTTTTTAATACTAAAGAATCTGTATTTCCCGACTCACCTACGTTCCTAGCAATTATTTTATAACACCGTTCGATAACACCGTACAACAGAAATTAAAAATTTTATGACAAATTTCATATACATTAGACTACCCATGATTACAGAATTTTTGATTTTGCTTGCTCCACCGACAGTTTCTGGTATATGGGGCTAAAAAATAATATGCATGCAAAAATTGGGGCGATCAATCGTAAACCGTCAAGCCCAATTTGACTTTTGTCCTAAAAAAGATCTTAAAAGTAAATAATATCTTTATTGTGCTATAACTCTCAATTTAGCATTTTCCGAAAAAAAACTATATAAGCTTTTTTATGCAGAATAAAAAGCATCAATTTTTGACATATAATCTTTTAGCATACTATGACTTATTGTGATGTTAAAAGCAATCAAAGTAAAAGAACATGAATTTATTTTTAAGGGCCTCGTTTTAATATGGACCTAAACTGTTAGCAACAGTTTTTATTATTTTGTAGAATAAGTATCGATTTTTGCCTATTATATAAATCTTGGCTGTAAATGCAGGATGTAGCATGAAATTTTGGATCATTGCAGTGAAATTTTTATATTTTAATTGGATTAAACAGTCACTCGAAGTCTAAGTGTTGCCGATTAACCAAAACTTTAAAAAATTGCCATGTTAATATTTTTCAACATAAACATCCGTTTTATTTTTTCTATCTTTAAAAATCGCGAGATATATTGAAAACAGGCAATATATTTTTATAACACCACGAAAATAGATAAATAATTATATATTATTGAATTTATTTGTTTTTCTAGACCAACAAATAAATGAAAAATGACAATTCTCCTATGTTAAATTGACAAGGGGTTACGAATTGTGGATAAATTTTGGGCAATTAATCATCAATCTATCGAGAGAAGAGTTGTTATTATAATTACACTCATAGAGGCAATCACAATATGAGTTTTTTTCGCGGGATGGGGAAAAGAACAAACAAAGTTATTAGTTTTAAGTCATTGGGTGTTATTTAAAAGGTTCGAGTTGCTCACCTATCAAGATTTTTTTCCAGACAATTCTTATAAAGAAAAGTGTATTTATATTTTATTACATATGTAAGTTCACAATTTTATTTTAAAATTCAAATGTTAGACTTTTAAGGTTGAAGATATAAGAATAAGTAAGTAATTATGCAAGAATAGGTTTGCAATAAATCTCGGTTTTGGCCGGCATTTTAAAAATGTTTATAACCAGTGTTAAACTTCAGTATAGGTAATAATTCAAGCTTTAAGGTTTAGTTATCGATAACAAGTATTATGATACAACGGTTTTATAACAAATTATAAAGTAAATATGAATAATGAATTTGGGAGTTATACTTGTACTTATAACTAAAAAAAAAAATACATTTCAAAATTTTATATTCATATATATATAAACATATATAAAAATAAGCAATATAGGTCAAACCTAGTTTGGACAATTATATTAATGAAAATTTTCTTTAATATTTAATTAAATGTTATAATACATGATAAATATATTGAAGCTGGGATAAAAAAATTACATTTTAAGTGACATTTAAAGCAGGGCGTTATGGAAATAAAATGTTTTACGTTTAATTAATCTTTATAATGTCATATACTCCCAATAGATGTAAATGATCAAATAAATTGCATAATTGTTCCTTGTTGAAATATACAACAGACACAAAATATTTCAGATGGAATCGAAACAAATCTAAATTCCGATGTTCTATGAATTTTACTCATATAAATGAAGTTTTGTTGAAAATATATATTATTTATTTGCAAGCTATTATGAAAAATATTATCTGTTCTTAATAAATATCACCGACTTTTAAGAACAAGTAATAAAAAAAGTTTTTATGTGTAAAAATATTAACATTTCAACTTTTATAATTTTTGGTTAATTGGCAACACCTAAATTTCGAGTGACTGCTTATTCCAATAAAATATACAAATATTCACTGTAATGATCCAAAATTAAATGCTGCACCCTACATTTAATGCCAATATTAGTAAAATAAGTAAAAAATCTACACCCAATATTCAGATTTTGGTTCATCAATGCTAAAATAGTAAGGATATGTTTATGGGTTTATAAAAATTACTAATCTTGTTCTACAAAATAATAAAAGCCGTTGCTGACAGGGTAGGTTCAAATTAAAACGAGTACCTTTTCAATAAAAGTTCATGTATATATTTTTGCTTTTATTGCTTATAACATCACATCAAGTCATAGTATGACAAAATATCATATGATAAAAAATTGCTGTTTTTTTATTTTGAATAAAAAAGCCTATGTGCCTTTTTTTTCGCAAAATGTTAAATTAAAGAATTATAGCGCAATAAAAATATTAGTTACTTCTAAAACTTTTTTTAGAAAAAAGTCAAAGTTGACTGGCCAGTTTATGACCAATGGAACCAATTTTTGCACCCATATTATTTTTTAAGCCCCATTTACCAGAAAATACCGGTGGACCAAGCAAAATCATAACTTTTTTGAATTCTATATAATTCATGTACATATGAAATATGTAATTGAAAAAATAGACTTAATATAGTACAACTGCTTTTCCAATTTTTCATTTTATCTTCTTTGTTCCTTTTCAAAGGTCTCTAAACTTTTGAAAGATACGCGAGGTTATTTTTTTATTTTGTTTTTTTCTAATCGCTTTTATAGAAAAATATGGGTATCAAATGAAAGAGGAGAATTTTGTCATTGTATCGGATGACTTTCTATTAAAATAATCTGAACAAAAGTTGCAAAATATGTCCTTTAAATATTTAATCCTTTAATATCCTTGCAAATTTCCAACAAATAATTTCTAAAATAAAATATTATAAAAATGCTAATATCTAGTTTCAAGTATCAAAATTTTATAGTTTTAACTTTACTTCCTCAATCCATATATCGATTTGAAAATTACTCCTAAGAACAAAAGCATAAATTTTATTTTCAGTTTATTGAGATTTCGAGTATGTAAAACCAATATGTCCATTTTTGAAGCCGTTGTTTTTAGATTATAAGTAATTCTTACTTTAAGTGTAACATGGCAACATTACTTGAAAGATTTTAAAACATATTTGAAAGATTAAACTGCAATAATTTGAGTATTTCTATTTATTTAACTTTAAATTTATTACTTGTATTTTTAATCTTATAGTTTTATATTATTTTTAATATTATTTTATAAGCAACTAGCAAGAAAAATAGCTGTAGTAAGTCAAACGCGGCCATGTAATACCATGCACCATTAACAACCCGAGATAAACTGATTTTCGGGAGAGGTCCTTATATAGAAAATATAATCACATATATATATATCTTTATATATATATAATTCTCGTGTCACGGTGTTTGTAATTGAACTCCTCCGAAATAGCTTGACCGATTTTTATGAAATTTTGTATATGTATCGCTAGAGGGCCTAAAATTAGCCACAAGGGGTAAAAGTTCTCCCCCTCTATATCTTCTTAACTAACAAACCGATTTTCTTGAAATTTGGCAGGCAAATAGTGGAACATCTGGAAGGAACTACAGCCTATAATTTTTATTATTTATGACGGGAAATAGGGCAAGTGGGGTAAAAGCTCTCTCGCCCTATATCTTCTTAACTAATTAACCGGTTTTTTTAAAATTTAGCATGCAGACTCCGTAACATGTGAAAGGAACTTAAAGATATACAGTTTTTGGGAATTCCAATATTTAGGGCATAAAATAGGGCAAAACGGGTAAAAGATCCCCCTACTCATGTCTTATTAACTAATTATGTAATGATAGTTTCAAGTCTTGAAGGAACTAAAGGCTATAAATTTTAGCATTTAGGGCGTAAAATAAAGCAAAAAGGGTAAAAGCACGCCCACCCATCCCCACGCACTTAAAATACATTCGTTATTTTTTAATTAAAAACCAAAATATTCAGTAGAAATAAGTTATATGCCGGGTTAGCTAGTATACTTATATAAAACTTATTTATACTAAATCTAATTCAAAATCTGGTATTTATATAAAATTTAGGCGCTTAAAGCGGTTTTCTGGAGTTTTCTGAACTGATCCTCTTAAAATTTGGTAATGTGATTTACAGTTATATAAATTTTAATTGTTTTAAATAAAATCACAAAATAAATTACCTATGTATATGTTATTTATGCATGTTAAAGTGACATTCTGGAATTGGAATTGGTGTTGTATGGGTGATATGGTCAATTAGGGTCCTATCTTTGTGAAATTTGATAGCGTGATTTATAATTAAATACAATATAATCATGCAAAATTTTATTTGGGTAATAATATTTCTATGGAATTTATGCACATTCAAATAATTTTGGGGAAGTAGCCTCATACAGAAACTCTGGTCAGTTATGCACCCTAACTTTTAAAATTTGTTAGTATGTCTAATGCCGATACAGATCCTACATACTTTGAATTTCATATAAATAAGCACATATTCAAGACATTTCTGATCACTAAAGCATATTTCCGGAAAACATTTATAGGGGGCTAGGTAAAATAATATACCGATTACAATCATTTTCTATAAGCTTAGTCTTTAAGTCTAAAAAATCACTATGCCAATTATTATTCAATAGTATTTAAAATTGCATTATATGTTTCGAAAACGAAATTTACATAAACACTGAAAGGACATTTTTAAAATTTCATAAAATTTGAACTGTTGAAGCTAAAAGGAAAAAATTTGGGATTCAGAAATTTCGTTCTTATTTTTTTTTTTCAAGTTAAAATAATTTTAGCATAATTTATTAAAAAACCTCAAAGATATTTAAGGAACAAATACTTGAAGGATATTTTTGTTACTATAAAGGTCCGAAAGGTTAAAGCAAAACATTTTACCGGAATTTTTAAATTAGATTCTACCATTTGATACCCATGTCGATATTGTTGAACAACTAACAGCTTTTAAAATAATTAATAAATAAATTATTAATTTTGAAATTTAAACACGAAATGAAGAACTGAATATGCAGCCCGAACATGAAATGTGTCTGCTTTCATGTTTATATGTTTCCGTTTATGAATAATGCTATTTTACGGTGTAATAAATTAAAATTATGTATTTGGATCAATTTTGTTAAATATTTATTTTAAGAACAACTAATTATATTATTGTAACAAAGTTTAGCATATAGTTACTGAGAATAGTAAAAAATCTAAAAATAGTAATCTAATCTCATCTAATCTAATCTAATCAAATCTAATCTAATTTTTTTAATGCCTTAAATATAACAATATTTTAATGAAAATAGGTATAAGAAAGTTTTGTGTAAGTTTCAATCTTTATGCTAAATTTCATGAAGATCGGTCCATAATTTACCATAACTCCCATATAAGTCCACTTTCGGGAATCACACTAAAATGCATAAATACATATAAATGTTAGTATTAACGTAATATTCTGTATTCATATATTTTATTTTACACTTAATAAAAGTATCGGTCCAAAATTGTCCACATGTCTAATGTAAAACCCCTCTACAAATTTTTATGAAAACGCAAAATGGTGTGGGTTATCATATGGTCAGGCTTGACTGACTATATCTTTCTTACTTGTTTTGCAAATAAAAATGTCTTAAAGTCATTGACGCAAAAAATAACCCTCTTTTTAAATTTAATAAATTTTTTCCACTTTCTAATTTATTATTTTATTATTTTTTTATATTTTTTAATTTTACTCTCACATTACATGTTTTTGCCAGAAAAATTTGCGAATTAATTTTTTTTTATCGCATTTTATACCTAAATTGTTCTCTTTTTTTAAATGTTTATGGGTACTAAGCGTAAACGAACAAAAGTTAAGTTTCCTTGGCGTGAAAAATACATGCATGAGTATGGGTATTAAACAATTATTTAATATGTGTGTGTGTGTATACTCGTAACGAATTATTCCATTTAGAGCCTTCTGCATAATAAATTTTTTAATTTATCAAAGCTTTAAAAACTAAATTTCACACAACATTTGTTGTATAAACTTTTGAGAAATTAAAAATATTATTATGAATAAAACCTTTTAATATGTAATATTAAATTGGCATGTTAAAAATTTTAATTATTATGTATTTGTAAAATTTTTATTGAAATTTAAGTTATGCACAAGGTTGGTATATGATATCGTGAGCAAATATTAGATTAAGTTAATTATTTATTTTTGTAGAAAAAATCTGTTCTAAGTAAATATTGCCAAATCATGTGTTAAAGAAATAATATAGTGCGTATGATCAATATTATTATTAAAAGAAATTATTAACAATCATATGTTTGATTAATGTCAAAGAAAATGTCGATGATATCTAATATCCTAAAAGTTTTGCTTATAAACAGCCTTGTATATAATATTCCTTTTTATTACTTATATATATATATATATATATATATATATATATATATATATATATATATATATATATATATAATTTGATTTAAAGGTAAAATTATAGTCAAACTTTTTTCTCTAGCTTATCAGAAAACCCGTCGTTCATAATATATATATGTAACAGTCAAATAGGTATTCTACATATGTCTTTAATAAAATATAATATACATAGTTTATATTTGCATGACATTTTTTCATATTTTTTTATTTTTTTTTTTCGTTCACCCATTTTTTTTTCTTTCTGTTATTTGTGTCGAGTTGTTTAAGCTTCCAAATAACATGCAACACCAACAACACAATATTATCCTCAAGTACTTTTCTCTATTAAGTTTAAATAAAAAAATAAAATGTAGGAAAATGCATAAACTATTTTTCTCTGTTTCCCATTTTTCTGTTTATTTTATTTTTTTCTTTTTTGCTTCCTTTACATTTCCACATCTAAGAAATTTATATTTGGTCAACATTGTTTGGAAGCCATAAGTAAGGACTATAATTTGTAAAATGCTTTATGTTTAAACAAAGGCCGGAAGTTATGACAGGTTAAAGAAGAACAAACAGAAGAAGAAAAATAAAATACAAAAGAAGTAGACACAAATGAAAATAGGAAAACTACCACTGAAAGAAAACAAGAGAAAAGGAACAGAATACTTTTTGTTAGATATGAAACATAGCATTTAACATGTTTCTTCTTTATATCATACATCGCCATAGGTGGTTGGGATATTATGCGTTTGTGCTGATGTTTGTAATGCACAGAAAAAATCATCCAACACCCACCTTAAAGCATACAAATTGACTCAGAATCACTTCTTGAGTCGATGTAACGATGTCCGTCCGTCTGACTGGATGGCTGGCTGGATGGCTGTATGGATGGCTGTATGGATGGCTGGATGGATGGCTGGATGGATGGATGGCTGTACATGTAAACCTTGTGCACTAAGTACAAGATTTTTGATAATAATTCAATGAAATTTGATACATAGGACGAAGCCTATTGAAATTGGTTATGATCGGACAATTATTTCACCTAGCACCCATTCAAATGTCCTCCCGGAATAGGGGTTTAACGATAATAAATGCCTTAAATATAGCAATATTTTAATGAAATTCAGTGTAAGGAACCATAGCTCCTATATATAATCCTCTTCCGAAAATCATTTTAACGTACATAAATCATATACAAGTTTATATTCGACACAAATAAGTTTCATATAAGTAGAAATCACAGTGACAATTTTTATAAGGATCGCTCCATAATTTACAATAGCTCCCATATAAGCCCACTTTCGGGAATTACACTATATTACATAAATTCATATAAATGTTAGTATTAACACAGTATTCTGTACTCGTATATTTTATTTCACACTTAGTAAAAGTTTCGGTCCACAATTGAAGACATGTCTGATATAAAATCCCTCCACGAACTTTGATGGACATACACAATGGTGTGGGGTATTATATGGTCGGCTTTGACCGACTATATCTTTCTTACATGTTTTTTATTTTTTTATTTACTTCCTTTTTTTGTGGTGATTTTAAACACGTCATAAACAGAAGATATGTGCAAATGTAAGCAAAAATAAATATAATTAGTTAAAATATACAAAGTACGTGTAATGAAACCTAAGAACACAAATTGTAAATTTATATTATGAATATTTATGTTATGATACAAAGCAATTGTAATATAAAAAATACAAAAATCTCTTAAAAAAATATATAATCAATATTTTAATGCTTTTCCTCTCCATAATCGAAGTTAGCAGATTAGAAGTCGTTAGAATTTGATGGGATAATAAGCTTAAATGTGCTCCCTGATCGAAATACAAAATCAGTAGCTAATAGGATTTACAGAGCGCAAATATTTAGTAAGCAAATTTAAACTTTTTAAAACCGAAACCGACTTCCTTTATTACATAAAATAAATAAAAAAAAATTCGCGTATTTCCACTTCCTGATAGAAATTTTAAAACTTGGCTCCGTTAGGATTTGAAGGAGGAATAGTTTTATAAGTAATCCTAATTTTAATTTTCTACGTCGCTCTGGAAAGAAAAAACATGCGTATTTCCGCTCCCTGATAGAAATTTCAAAATCTGCCTCCTTCAGGATTTGTGGGATGAATAGCTTTATATGTAAGTCGAATTTTACTTCTATACTTTGTCTGGGAGCTTCAGAAATCTCTGGAAAGAGAAAATTCAAAATCTAGCTCCGTTAGGGTTTGTAGGATGAATAATTTTATAATTAAACCGAATTTAACTTTCTACATCGTGTGGGAGCTTCAGAAAGCTCTGCAAAAAAGAAACATGGTTAGAAACTCATATATAATTCTGCGCATCTCCTCTCCTGAATAGAAGTTTCAAAATTTGGCAATGTTAGGATTTTTAGGATGAATAGTTTTATAAGTAGGCCGAACTTAATTTTCTACATCATCTAAGATTTTCAGAAAGCTCTGGAAAGAGAAAAAGTGCTTAGGAAATTATATTTACCAAACCAAAACAACGCGATTTTATAGAACTTATAATGTGCCATCAGCACATATCGAAATTACTATAGTGTCTTCCTTATTTTTCAAAATACACTAAAAAAGAGAAAAATATTTTTAGCACGTTTTTATTAGCAAAAATCTTTTTATTGCCTAAAAATCTCTAAAAAATAATGGGTAACAAAAAACATATTTTGGGATATAAAAATCAAATGAATATCAGTAGTAGCTTTAAACATAATGTCGTTTAAACCTTACTACTCATGATAATATTCCTCACAAAAGGAGCGATTTTAGCTTTTTAAAAAAGTGAATTTTCGCTAAATTTCAAACATGTTTTTTATTTAGTGATAAGTTTTACATCGAAAATAGTTTTTATTATTTTAAAATTAGAACTGTAATGCGAAATATGTGGGTCTGATTTTTGAGGTTAAGGACATCTTTTTTGGTCCATAAAATTATAAGTCCTTAAAATATTTTGACGCTTCCTGAATTTTAGAATTATGCAAATAATACATCAATACTAACGTAATTTATACTGTTGTCAGCCAGCGAAATGTGTTTAGAGAATAATGCCGCTGTAGTCGATACAAATGATATTTCTTAATTTTTTTTTTTTCACATTATCACAAGCAACAGCTTCACGACATAGACCAAAATCTTCAATTTTAAGTTTTATTTCTTATTGATTTTAAAGTAATTCCATCCATATGCATTTTTATGCAAGGATAAATTTTTAAAAATATATGGGAGATTTATAAAATGTGCTATCATGTCATATTGTCATAATGTTATAAAATTTTACAATGGTTTAAAAATATTGTTTTTGTCTTTCAAATAAAAACTGTCTTAAAATAATAGAACTTTGTATGCCGTGTTTATTGTGCTGTCGTATTAATCAGCAGAGATGATTTTATTCAAAATTAAATAAAAAAATGTTGTTTATTTACTCGAGTCTGCCATCACAACATCTAAAATGTACTTTTAGCACAAACTGGCTATTATTTTGGTTTTTTTACTTATTTTTGGCTGAATTAGATTCAAAATAGCATACTAAATTATGAGAGGTTGTTCACAATAGTCGTATTTTTTTTATGCTATTATTATAGCACATATGATTTTATGACACTATGTGAATACCCTAATGTTTTTTTCTCAATTTAAAGCAAAAAAAAAAAAAAAATACTGAAATCATTCTCAATCTAGAAATGAATAAATTTCAAGAGAACATACTTGGTACTGAAATTTCATGAAATTCTTAAAAATTCTTATGTCAAATTATCACATTTAGTAGGTTTAAAATTTGTTGAGGCATTTTTAATAAATAATTTTTAAAATGTAAAAGATTCGACGTAATTTTTTAAATTAAAGAAACAATTTGAATACAGTAGGGTTAACTACTGTATGTAATTTCTTTATTACAGGTGAATCAAGATGATATGGTTAAAAATGCGAGGGGGGGGGTGCCAATCTTTAATAAAGAATTAATTATAATTACTCCGTTTGGAGTAGAGTAATTATAATTGTGGGGGTTAGGGAAATAAAGAGAAAATATGGGGAATTAAATTAGTCTTTTGGGGTAGCTGGTTCTTATAGCATAAATTCTTAACCTTTTGTTTTAGAGCCAAATAATGTGGTAAGTATTTTAGTTTTTTTTTTTAGCACAAATAATTCAGTTTCTTTTATTGTTTATTCCTTGGTTTTTTCTTCTTTTTAGGTTTAATTTTAAATTTTAGCTTAATAAATAATTAGATTTAAGTAGAGGGCAACGAGATGCTGTATATGGCGGATGAATTGCAATTGTCCCATGATTTATTTTTAAGATGTTCATGAGTCGTATCTTCCGTTGATCTCGTATTTTTTAACGAAAACCTTTTATTGCAGCGAATTTAAATATCTCGCGTTGCCAGTGGTGGGGAAATGTTGTTATCTTACTTTATTATTAAAGTTAAAAATATAATTTAAATTATAATTTAAGTTTCCAAACCCAGTTTGAACACAATTTGTTATTGATATTTATTTATTTATTTATTTATTAAGTATAGTAATGCAAAGCCTTCAAGGCCAAAATATGTATTACACAGTGATAATCCTGCGTCTTATATATAGATAATATAAAACTTAAAAATAATACAACATAAAAGTGCTTAATTATATTCAAAAAAACACATTTTATTATTAGTATTATTAGTATTATTAGTATTATTAGTAACAAAAAAAATACAATATATGTGAAGCAGTAATAAAATATATAAAGTTGGATAATCAAACACTTTCAATTAAGTAGGCAATAAGTTTAATACGGAACACATTATTGGAATGAGAAAAAATTAGAAGTTCATAAGACAGACAATTCCAGCAGCGAGCAATCCTCACAACAAACGATCATTCAAAGCTTAGTTTGAAAATTCTCAGGATATAAATTTGTGAATTTCTAGAAGAACGTAAAAAAAATAATTTATTATATTATAAAACATGACCAAACTACAATATTTTATAAAATTGTTGAAAGAACATCCAAGAAATTTATGAACATTAACTGAAATGTGATGCCAACGTTTTATATTTTTATATTTTATATTTATATTACATATAAAAAAAAATGACAGAATTTTTTGTTCTTCTCGCAGTTTTTGTTTAATTTCAACTAAAATCTGTAGATTTAACTAGTTTTGGATTAGAAATATAAGTCATGGTTTTATAGCAGCAATTATATTTAAGAACTAATTTTGAATCAGTTTGATAACTAAAGAATTTATCAATTTGTGAATTCTTCTTTCTGTTCAGGAAGTTATTATTTTAAATTTGAAAAGATGTTTAATTAATTAATTATCACTTTGAGATCATACTTTAGTATTAAAAAAGTTATAGAATACAAAAATTGTGATTAAAGTGGCGTCGGTCTGAATGCCCTGTATTGCATTTGTTACTAAATATATGTTGATTTAATTGGACATAATTAATTTAATCACTCACATGGATATAATTATATTTTTGTTTACTTTCGACCGCTATATAACTTGATAAATACGATAAAATGTATATAAAAAAAAAAGAAATTTTGCATTATTGAACCTTAAATAAAAATGCTTCAAATTTTGTGTTTAATTAAATGGTTTTTGCAAACCCCCTAAAGTGTTTGTACGGACCTTTTATAGGTTGCAGACACCCATTTGAGAACCGTTAATCTAAATTCATATCTGGTTTTGAAAACATATGGAACAAAATTTGAAACTTTGGTGAAAATTTAAAAAGCGACTAAAATGTTTGCATTTCAACATTTTTTAACATCCCTTTTACTCGGAAACATCATTTATTAAACAAAATTTTTATTAACCATTAAATTATTATATTTAAACAGAAACGTTTTTATCATATTAATAAAATCTATGAAAAATAACTATAAGAACATAATATTGTTGTCGTAAGCATGAATGCTGGGGAAGATTTTTGATTTCTTAATTATTTTGTTAGGTCTAGCAAAATGCAGCACGTGTTTTCCTGTTTTTAAAACAAAATTTTGAAATACAAGACACATAAAGTCGATTCCAAGGAGTTTCGAAAATTGTTGAAATTCCTCATATTTTATAGACAACTAAACGTATGATTAATATTAATTTTCAATAAAATTAATATCAATAATACGTAACGTTACATTTACTGCAATTAATACGCATATTTATTTATTACTGTTTTTATTTTTGATAAGAAACTATTCAAATTATAGGTCGCAATTTTGAAGATTGAGCTTGATGAGATACGAACTTTTCTAAGCTCAAGGAGTTAAAATTGTTAAAATTTCGACCGTGATATAAAAATAACAAGATAGAGCCACTCTCTCACAATATTACCAATCTGACGTTTGACTCAACACAGAAAATTATTTTTTTTTTCTAAGATTGTTCATAAAAGTACGGCACAGCCCAAATTCCTAAAGCTAGAAAGATGAAATTTAGACTATAGACTGATCTACCACTATATAGATCCACTAAGATGGGATTTTTGGAAATTCAAATGTTTGGGTATAAAAAAGGGTAAAAACGAGTAAAATCGGTAACCTTATATCTCCTAAACTAATATAAATACAAAACAAAATTAAAATCTATACTTATTCATTTAAAAAATACACAGACAGGTATTTGTTACTTCTTTGGAATTCGGTCCTTATAGGGAGAAAAGGGATAAAAACTTTATTTTGCTACTTTTTTGGCACCCCATTATGTATCTTCTAAACCAGTAAACATAGAAATAGAAATAAAATTTACATCGTATTCGTAAGTTATCAAAAAATAACAAATACAAAATTTGGTAACTTTTGGAAATTCGAACGTTAAAGGGGTAAAAACTTACTCATTTTAGGTACTTGTTTCATAAAATATTTGCTTCTATTTACTGATACACAAAAATGAATATTTTATTTTGGGACTTCACTGCGTTGAGACAATTTTGATAAAATTTGAAATTTTAATCACACAAAATACGATAACGGGATGTTATTTGTAACTCAGGTACCAAAACGTAGATAAGACCAAATTCTAGGAAATGGTTTGGTACTTTTTGTAAAATATAATTCATAAAAAACGGGACTTGCTGGTACTTTTTCAATTTATTAATAGTACTTTCTATATTTCGAATACTATAAAATTAAAAATATGAAACTAAATTTTTGGTTGCCTTGAGTAAATGAGTGGAAATATGAGGGAACGTTTTGGTACTTGTACTTGGGCAGGAAGTTTTTTTTAATAAATAAAGCTGCTAAGTTTATATCTGGTCTATGTATTAGTCCTTCAAATCCGCTATCACAGTAGTGGATTAAGTTCTAGTGAATATATAAAGGATATTATATATCAGCTTTCAATCTTTTTATCTTCGAAATTGAAATGTACTGTTGTAAAGGAAATAATTAAGGACATTTTTTATTTTATAAATCATTTTTATAACAACACAGTAAAAGCTTTCCCCAATTTTTTTTCATACAAAATATAATATTTTTCTCAGATATTATTAAATTATACATAATGAAAATTGTGTATATATTTTGGTCAAAAATTGAAAGAAAATTTTAAACAACATTTTTAAAAAAATGAAATTTTTCAAGTTCAAATACAATTTATTATAAAATTTTCTAGAAAAGATTTTCTTGTAAGCATAATAAGATTTATTTTATTTTAAACTGGAGAAAAATTTTAGAACTTATTCGATTTTATATGGAGAGATTTACTTAAACTTTTTATACGTTTTTATTTTTGCCCCAAGTGTGTTTCAAGTTAAACATAAAGTAATTTGCTTAAAAATGTATTAAAGATAATTTGTTAAAGTTTTGAAATTCTTAAATAATTATTTGAGTATTTAAATAATTTAAAAGATTGAAGTCCCATTTTATTCTAAAAAAATAATATTTAAAACTTGATATCTTTAGTGTTATTTCGAAATAGAAATTTAATAAAAAAAAAAAAAAAATAATAAAAAAATAAAATAATGAGTTATTTCTTTTTGCATATAATACAATATTTGTATATAAATATAAAAAATTTAAATAAAGTTTAAAAGCTACGATATTTTGCTTTCTTCCTTCAACTAAATTTAAGATTGACTTAAAATTTAGGTAGCTATGATTTCTTTAGAGCACCAACTATCATCAAAACGTTTTTTTTTTTAATATCTCAAAATTTACAAGGTATTTCAAATTTTTGAAAATTTGTTAGTTTTTTGCGTTTGACAACTTTGTTGTTTTTCTTACAATTTCTTACAAATGTTTATTTTATTTTTGTAAAAAAAAGTATCGATTTTCATTACGGTTCCCTTTATCAGATTAGTTCCAAATTTTTTAATTCAAGTAATAAATACATGGCTCAACCTTTCGTATTTTTCAGGTCATGCATTTTAATTAATTTCATTGAAATGCATTTATTTGATTGAAATGTTTTAGAGGATAAGAATTAAATAAAGTAATTAAAATCTATTCAATATTTCTGAAATTTGCGAACCATAGATTCATAATTTTTGTTTGTATTTCAAAAACTAAGGGCCTGTATGAAGCGATAGAAAAGTATGTTTGTTAGTAAATTTTTGATTGATATGAGGTGAATAAAATTTTACAAGCTCAAAAGGCTAGTAGAATTTTTGACAAACGTATATACATTTTCGAAATTTAAAAAATATTAGAAAATAGATCTGTTCCCGTACTTTTTGGGTAAAGTGCGATAAACAACACTCAAAAGTAGAGGAAGACAAAAATCCAAATTGTTTATCCAGAAATTAAATATCAAACTGTTTTAAAAATTCGTATGTGAATTTTTCAGCATGTCTGAATATTTTTAATTTTTTTTTTTAATGAAACTTTCTACACAGAGAAAAAAATATATACATTTTAAAATTTTTTTCATAAATATTATGAATCGAACATGACTTTTCCCAAACTTTTTTCATAAAAAATAAAATTTTGTTCATAGATATTACTAAATTGTTCATAATGAAAATTTTAGGAATTTTACAAAAATTTAGTCAAATCTTTGGCTCAGTTTTATTAGATTTGATTGCAAATGGTAAATGAAAATAGTTATACATGAAAATAATAATAATAAACGCCTTAAAATAATATTTAGAAATTTTGCATAATTTCGCTCGTATTCTGCAGCACATCATCTTGATAAAAAGCGCTTCTCTTCTGTTCCCATAATGTAGCTAAAAATCATTAAAAATATAAAATTTTCCGAAGAAAATTTCAATTTTTTTTAAATTGAAAATATAAATGAAAATTTAAACAATTTTTTCAGTCTTCTTGACTTTTGATTCATATGAAAAAATATAAAAAAGTTTTAATGCTTAAGAAATTATGCTTAAATATTATGAACTGAAATCAATGAAAGTAAATTTCTATATTTATGTACAAACTTTTTTCAGTATAATTACGAATATTAACAAAAACAAATAAATTTTAATTTATTTCCGTTCAAGTTCTTTATTGTATATTTTTATTTTTAAATTATTTGATAATTTACACAATACACCGGAAGAAATATTTTCGTGTTTATTCTCACAAAATAGCTCTCATTTGCCCAATTTTCGAGTACGGGAACGTTTTTCGGTAACATTGGAATCCCGCGTGCACCCAATTTAGAATACGGGAAAAAAGCTAATATTTCAATAACAAAAAATATTTAGAATTTATATATAGTTTTAAGATTTCAAGCACAATACATTATGATGCTTAATTATTCATTATTAAATGTCCATTTGAAAACAAAACGTAACCAAAGTGAAGTTATTTTTTTTTTTTTTTTTTCATTAAGGATTTCAAATAAAACATTTTTTATTCTTTTTATTTTTATGTTTACATAAATATTCAAATTTCTTTTATAATAAAAATTAAATTTGTCAATATTTACAGTTTATATTTCACACTGTAAAATAAAAAATTTTTCTCATCATAGAGAAAATATTATTCAACATGGAACTTTTCTATCATTTCACACACGCTCTAAAAAGGAATAATGAAGTATAACACCAAGTTTTTATGACAAAAAATGTATAGTTCAAAAGTTATTTATATCTTATCAACTTTAATTTTTGCCATTAAAATCTTATACATAATTTTTCAAAAAGAAAAAAAAAATGGATCAAACAATCTTCTTCGATATGGTTTGTTTCGTATTGAAAAACAGGCAAAATCGGTTCATAATAAGGTTGTATGCCAAATACTACAAAAAACTAGTCTACATAATAACTCCAGTTCATATTTTCCCGACGATATCTCCTAAAAGTTCAACGATCGGCGTAAAATTGGAAACCGAAAATAGGTGTAATCCGCCCACTTTACCGCCTGTCTCTTATATAAGGTGAAATTTTAAATTAGGGTAGCACAAAAAAGGCTGGTGATTGTGAGTATTATAGATTCGTCCAAAGCGATTGTAATATTCTTACTTGTTAAAACTTTTCACCTCACACAGTAGCAACCACATTATTACACTAAAATAAAAATGTGTGTGAAGATAAATTTTAAAATTTATAACCTCAGACCCAAACCACGTTAGTTAACAGAGGTCTGTTAATTCGTTAACATAGCTCTGTTAAGCGTGGAAAAACTGATATATTCAATAAAAATTGGAATTAGGAACACATTTTTGGACCAAGTGGGTCCAGAAAACCGTTACCATTAGGAAATACACTCACATATCTTTATCAGAATTGGCTTTAAAACATGAATTTCACGATCATTTAAAATTTGGGATTCTGAGTGGGATGAATCCAGATTCCAGGGAAATAAGGCAACGTGGGCGGACAAAACTTTTTGGAGATGATAGATAAGGTATCCCACTATGTCCTCCACTTTTCAGATCCTTTAACAGTGTGAGTTGGAAGGAGTTATACAAATTTTTCAAAAATTTAAAATTTGGGATTCTGAGTGGGATGAATCCAGATTTAAATTTCTATTGACTTTCTATACTTTGCTTCAACTAAAGAAAAATCAGCAGTGATGTAAATTCGGTTGCTTTAACGGCTTTTAATTAGTAGAGTTGCAAAAATTATGACGGAATCAATACAGATAGTTTAAAAATTTTAAATTCATTTTGAATAAGATTGCTTAGGCTCTACAATGAATATCCACTCCCGATTCTAGCTTACAAACTTTTATAACAAAAGTCAATATTTTTATGAGTATATGTATATTTTATATGTTTTATTTATATTAAATTGTATGTTTATATATCAAATACACATTTTCGAAATACCTTTTACACTAATATATAAATGTTAAGCAATATAATCATTATCTTTTCTATATTAAGCAATTTTAGAAGGAAGTCTGGTCCATGTAAAATAAAATACAAACAGTACTTTACTTTGCAATTATCATCTATCATCTCCAAAAAGTTTTGTCCGCCCACTCATCCCACTCAGAATCCCAAATTTTAAATGATCGTGAAATTCATGTTTTGAAGCCAATTCTGATAAAGTTGCCTGAATTTAAGATATGTGAGTGTATTTCCTAATGGTAACGGTTTTCTGGACCCACTTGGTCCAAAAATGTGTTCCTAATTCCAATTTTTATTGAATATATCAGTTTTTCCACGCTTAACAGAGCTATGTTAACGAATTAACAGACCTCTGTTAACTAACGTGGTTTTCGTCTGGGGTTATAAATTTTAAAATTTATCTTCACACACATAAAATAAAACTAAACTACAATGCTACAGTGTAAAATCTGTTGAAAACAGGATATTATTATATGAAAACCTATAGATGTTTCGAAAACTAAAAATTTCTTCCAAAATTTTGAATTTGTCAAATAGCTCAGATTCAATTGTACCACTATATGCTCGAGATAACTTAAAAAAATATGAAAAAATAGCAAAATTATTTATAAAAAAAAACAACAAAAAAAATTTCAACAGATAACACCATAACTTAATTTTGAATAAAATCGAATTTCATGTATCAATTTTAATGAAATTAGGACCATTTTATTTATACCATATTCAGCTTTATGAAGAAAGTGGGAAGAGGATATTTTTAGTCGTGTTTTATTGTTTTTTAAGATTTTTTGAAAAAAGGCATTTTTAAATTTATACAAAAATATTTATGATAAGAAATATTTTTATTATGGTGCGAAAAGTTTTTATTTATGCGGTTTGAAATGAAAGCTTTGTAAAATCTTAGTTGCATTTTGTTGCTTCCGCTTAATGTAAACGTTGAATTATATCGCAAAAAAAACGACATTAACCCGATTTGGGTGCACTTGACATTTATTTGTAAAATTAAAAAATTTTTTATTTGAATTTAATTTTCTTTTTATATTTTTTCATTTCTTGTCATTATTATCTTCATGATTGTATTTTTGAGTGTTTGCCAAATGGCAGCAAAGTTTGTAAAAAAGTAAAATTTTGCCGTATATAAGGTGCAAAAATTTTCCTAGCAAATAGGGCAACATAAATTTATGAGAAATGAACAGACAATTTTGACAATTATAAAATAAATAATAAAAGAAACAGGATTGTTTGTGCATTTCACTATTTTATAATAAATTGTTATTTTGTTTATTGAAAATAAATAATATTAAAAAAAATAAATTATTTAGAATTTTTTATTTTTGTTTAAAAAATTGTCAAAATTACTCAAAGAAAAAAGTTTTAATTTGAAACTCTCAAATTGTAAAATTTTTCCAACATTTAAAAATTTTATTTTACCACACTATTATCGACGTTAAAATTAACATTTATAGTTCTACACAATACTAAAAAAACATTAAGTAGAACATAAGATGTGTTATAACTCTAAAACTAATGATGGTACATGAAAATATGCTTTAGAAAAAATTTTGGAAATTTTATACTCAAAATACGTTCGATGCATAATATGCAAGATATATGGAATCGCGTAGCGCACTCGTCATTATTGGTGACTTTTACCAGTATATATAAGACGCTAAGATGAAGCTATGTGCAAAAATTCGATTCTCTCCCTCAAATTACAAGGTTGAGTAATTTGTTTTACCCTATTTTCCTGGAGTATAAGTTATATAAATTTAATTTTTTTTGTGAAATTGCCTATGAATGTTAGCAACAAAACAGAGCTATTGACAAATTTAAGATTTATTTTTAAAAATCAATAATAAAAATGTGTAAATAGAAAAACAAAAAATATAATTGAAAAATTTCTTCCCAGCAAAAATTTTGCTTTCCTGGTAAACTAGGAGGTATAATTGGAAACAAGAGTAAACTTCTTATTTTTTGCTTGAATAACAAGTTATTTTAGTTCGAGTTGTCTACAAATTCATGTAGTTATACCCAAAAATATGCACCTAAGCGAAAATAAAAACAAAAAACAAACAATTTTGCCCTCAGTGAGATTTGAACTTGGACACAAATTAACCATTCGTTTTTAATGACTAACGTGTTACTCAGTACACTACCTCGTAATTAATTTTCTAAGTGACGAAAAATTTTTTAGTATAAATTTATGTTTCTATACCCATCATCTGCAACTTTTTAAAATTTCAACTGATATGGGAGGTGGGCGGACCACCCCTATTTTTTTTTAAAGTTTACATTGGTCCAAAGACCAAATTTAATCGATGTTCCATATTATACGGGTGGTGAGCGGTAAAGTGGTTGGACTATGCCCATTTTTGGTTTCCGAGTTCATGTCAATCCTCGAACTATTTGTACAAAATTTCATTATCATATATGCTTTTGTTTAGAAGATATCAGCAGAATAGTATGAATCTAAGTTACAACGGACACCCTGTATGTCTTGTTTATTATTGAACACATAACAAACCTTATATAATATAAATATTTGGGCCAAATCTCGTCCCCCTAGATGGCCACCCCGTGCCATATCCTGCTTTCAATAGACAAACGGACATAGCTAGGTCAGAATCTTATATATATATATATATATATATATATGGTTTTTCACTGAGAAATCTTCTGCAGTTAAAAAAAACACTTTTTTTGAATCCCTATGTTTTTAATTATAATTATGCTGCAGTTAAGTTAAAATAAAAATTTACATTAACATTTTTATCATTTTGGACAGTTCTAGGTCAATGAATTATTTTAATAATTTTAATAATGTGCTTTCTATCGATTTTGTTATGGAATAAAAAAATAAAAATGTGCTGATTATTTTCATATTTAATTGGCTCATTTTATTTTCTTAAAACAAATATTCAATACGCATAAGAACTATCTGTCATATTCAATATTTAAATAACATATTTCAAAAGGAAAATAAAATATTGCTAAAATTAATTAAAATATAAAATAAAAAAGTAAAAAAAACACACACCAAAGACCTGTCAAAAATTTCAGTTGATTGTAACCACTTGATATTTTAATTCTATTTTTATTCTCACAATTTTACATAAATTGTAATTTGAATTCATTATGATGATGACGATTATATATGACGACTATTGAACATGAAATACTATGATTGACATTTAAGGCCTATTGCTGCTTGTTTTATGTTGTTGCTGTTGTATTTGTTTATTTAAATTATATTTTTTTGTATTTGTATACAAGAGATTTTGTAACTGTTTTGTCTATAAACTTAAACCATTTGTATAAATAAAATACACACAAATCTTACTATGCCCGAGAGAGTGAGTACTAACAACTGACAAGGAGGAGAGAATATACGAGTATGTATGTAAAATATTATAAAATAAAGTAAAGATTTAAATACAAACTTTTTGTTTAATGACGTTATGACTCATACAAATAACGTTGTTGCTTTCATATAACATATGTTTTTTTTATTTGTTTCCTTTTATTTGCAAAGAGGTGGAAAGGAAAAGGGGAGAGCATATATTTAATAGAGAGTTGAAGAATAACCATGTGCTAGTAGGAGAACCTATGCTAGACAGCTGCTGCTGTTTGCTACTCATTCATTATTCCTCCCCCGTGTATAGGGTAGTTAAAAAAATATGAAATGAAAAAATATTCTAGGGTGGTTTCTTGTATTTTTACTTCATCACCATCCTTTTAACGTCTGCTACCACTCACAGGCACCCTAAATCTTTTATCTTATTTTTTATTTATTTTTTTATTTTGTTTTGTGAGAACTAGGAATCAAAATATAACAATTTTTCATTACGAATGAAAGAAAATACTTGCAAAATGAAATAAAATTCACATTTCTATAAAAAGGAAAAAAAAATACAAAAATCAACCACATACAGACACTTAACTATACAGACACACTGAATAACTTTCACATTGGTGTCCTTTAATATCCTTTATGTTAAGTGTTCTCTACATACAAGTGTCTGCAATTTCGTATATGTGCATGATTGTGTGTATATGTATTTAATACGAAGTTAATTGAAAAAGTTTTTATATTGCATAAAACAAAAATAGTACTTTAATCACTCTAAAGAAACGAAAATTAAATCTGTCTATAGTTCATAATAATCATACAATATTATAGACCAAACAGTCTATAATCCAGCCTATATTTCAGAATATAGTCCAGAATATAAACTAGACTATAGTCCAGACTTTAGAAAAATTTTGTAACGTAAAAATTTTGATTCTTCTTTTATATTCAAAAAAACTTTCTGTTTCGATCATGTATTAAATATTTAATTTTAGTACAGATTATAGACCAATCTATAGCCCACTCTGTTTTATAGTACAGACCTCACGTAATCAGCTGATTATACTTTTAGTACTACGAAAAAAATAATAATAGTCCATTCTATAAACTATATTGTCCAGAGTTTAGAAAAATTTAGTAATCTAAATGTTTTGGTTTTTCTTTTGTACTCAAAAGCACTTTCTGTTTCGACCTCATATTAAGTATTTGATTACTAATATACATGCCTACAATTCTAGAAATATTGCAGGAAAATCTACATGAAACTGTCTGTACATGAAACGTTTTTATTTTATTATTTGCAAAGGTACACATATAAGTAGCACCCGAGTACTTTTCTTGCCTGAACATAAAGGTAAAATTGTACTTAAATCCATAAAAACAACATAAACTCAAAATTAAACTACTTTTATATTAAAATTTCTTCAATTACATAGTTTTTTTGTTCATATATTTGTTTACTTAAATTCCTAGCTAAATCTGTTGACAACAAATAAGGACCTTAAGAGTTTCATAAAAGATTTTCTTTCTTTTTGGGAAAATATGTGAAAATATTAGAAAGCTTAATAATAGCTTAAAAGAATGCATGCACATTTTTTCTTATGCTTATTCAGCTTAAAAAATATTCTTCAATTCTTATTCTTGAGCAGAATATTGAAATCATGAGAAATATCTTAATGTTCTTATAAGTATTAAGCTGCTTTAAGGAAAGAAATTATTTTTATTGCTATTAATTATTGAGTTATTTTTATATCTTTTAAAACTTTTATTGTTAAATTGAGTTTATCATAAAAAAATTTTTGTTATACAGAACAATTGTTCTTATGTTCAACGATTTAAAAAAAAAAATTATTTTAGGTAGAAATATAATGGCATTGAATATATTTTTGCTATCAAGTCATTCAAAAATTCTTACATAACCCTTATTATTTTTTATCTTAATCAACGTTGCCACAGAAAAATAGATCATGCTGTATTAATCGACATGTGCTTTTAAATGTTGTTATTTTTTAATAATTAGTATTTTGGAACTTTGTGAAGCTTCCATTTAAGCTTCAGAATTAATTTTTATACAAATCTGTTGTAAATATTTTTCTAAAATTTCAGTTTTTTTAATTAACTAATATCGGTCTTTAGACAATCGAGTTATAGGCAAAAATCTGAAAAACTTATTAAAAATATACACACATAAACATATATGAAAAGCATTACAATGATTATCAGTATTGTTTTTTGTACAAGCAAGCAGTAGTTGTTGATTGTATACACTGGCGCATATTCCTATAAAATCATTTAAAATTTTTGTTATACCCTACACCACTATAGGTGGTTGGATTATTATGTGTTTGTGCTGAAGTTTGTAACGCATAGAAAAAGTTATCTAACACCCATCTTAAAGTGTATCAATCGACCCAGAATCACCTTTTAAATCGATCTAACGATGTCCGTCTGGCTGTCTGGACGGCTGGCTGTCCACGTAAACCTTGTGCACAATGTACGGATTGCAATTTTAAAGACAATTCCATGAAATTTGGCATGTGGTATTTTTATGATGCAAGGACGAAGCCTATTGAAATTGTTTGTGATCAGTCCATTATTTTACCTAGCCCCCATACAAATAGAGTTTACACACTCTAAAATATCTTAAAAATAAGAATACTTTAATGAAATTCGGTGCAAAGAAGTTCTGTACAAGTACCAATCTTTGCACCAAATTTTATAAAGATCCCACATAAACCTCTCTCCCGAAAATCACTTTGACATGAATAAATCCCATAATTTACCATAGCTTCCATATAAACCCACTTCCAGAAATCGCCCTAAAGTGCATAAAATCATCTAGATGTTATTATCAACGCATTATTCTGTTTGTACATTTTATTTTACATTTACAAAAATTAGGCTGAGGAGTAATATAAGTCCTCTTCCTGAATTTTTATGCTAGTACACAATGGTGTAGAGTATCATATAGTAGGTTTTGACCAACTATATCTTTCTTTCTCGTTTTTCTTTGAGATATATTTGTTTCTCTTAACCGAAAACAATATTGTGTTATTACAATAACTCGCAATATAAAGGTACATTTTTATGTAAGAAACATTTGTTTCGTGCTTTTGTGGTTTTCTTTAATTTTGCAATCAGAATATATTGGTGATCATTTCAGTGTAATGTTCCTATAAACGCAGTCAAGAAAAATTTGTCTAAAAAGTTGTTGCAAAAAAATATTACAAAATTTTAACAGTTTTAGTTATTTCTTTCACTTAAGGTAAATTTCTGATGCAACATCTCTGTTTACTGGAAATATTTTTATTTTAATTAGGATATTTCATTAGTTTAAAGGGTGCTCAAAGGAACTTTTCTTACAGATCAGAAAAAAATTCAAATTCAATTTTGTTAAGGCTTTGTTAAGGAAGGGCAAAAATACGGAGTGCAGAAATCTACAAAAGGTAATTAAAAATTAATAAAAAGGCAAATTAATAAAATAAAAGAAAAAGCCACCCACAATAAATTAAATGCTACACAAATAAAAAAATTCTCCTTCCTGTCACTTTTAAAGATGTTGCATATATTTTGCCAACAGATGGTAAAATAAAATGGAAGAAACCAAAATGTAAGCCAATGCTAAAACAGAATCATAAGAAAAATCGTTTAAAATTTGCGCGTAAGTACTTGAAATGGACAGATGAGTGGAATAAAGTAATCTTTCAATTTGGATGATCCCGATTCATATTCTTGCTGTTGGCATGATTTGAGGTCGAACAAAATTCGTATGTCGAAACGCAGTGTTATGGTTTGGGCAGCCTTTTCTGCGGTAAAAGAATCAAAAAGATGTTTTGTTGCATCTAAAATGAATAGTGCGATTTATAAGGAACTCATTTATGGATGAAAAATGGAGGATATTGCATATTCCAACAGGATAACGCTGCAATCCATGTCTCGAACCAATCTAAATCGTGGTTTAATGAACATAGTATTCCACTATTAGACTGGCCGTCTTGCAGCCCGGATTTGAATCCAATGGAGAATCTGTGGAGTTACATGGCCCGTAAAGTTTACGCAAGAATTGCATATAATGCAAGCCTGAGAAGAAATTGACAGCGATTTTCTTAAAAAATTAGCCGAATCAATGCCACACCGAATTTTTAATGCTAAATTGGTTTATTAGTTTAAGTGTGTATTTAGATGCCATAAAAATGGCATTAAACTACTAAAATTACAATGAAAAAAAATTAATGTACATTTTAACTTTTTTGTTATTATTTTTTAAGTCAATAAATAATTTATAATACCTTAACTATTTTTTAGCCTCATTTATGGTAAGTTGATTGAAAAAAATTTATGTGCGTTTATAGGAATATGCATCAGTGTGTACATAAACACAAACATTTTTTATGTATGTTGGACGTTTATTAGTTGGAGATAGAAGCATTGCAATGACTCAGTGTTGCTGTTGTTGTTTTTTGTATAAGCATGTATCTACATACAAACATATATATATATATATATATATATATATATATATGTATATATACAAATTTAATAGTCATCAGAAGCTACGAGTATCAGTGTTGTTGAGTTTTTTTTTTTAATTTTTAATTTTAGTGCGATTTTGTGTTATTATTTTTAAGATTATTTTTAATCGTAGAAATGTTAAAATATGAAAACATAATTTGAAGAGTATAAAAAATATGGTACATATAGCACTCTTATTATTTTTCTGCATCGTAAATATATATATATATATATATATATATATATATATAAATAAAAAAAAATATATATATATATATATAATATATATATAAATATATATATATATATATATATATATATATATATATATATATGTGTATATATATATATATATATATATATATATATATATATATATATATATATATTTAAGAAAAACAGGAAGCAGTCCTATGGATACGGTCTCACGTTTAAGGCTTTGTAGTCTAAGACACTTCTTCTAAACTATTCAAACTAACAACTTTCCAATAGAAAAACATTTATATATTATTGTATGTGAAGTAGAAAATATTATCAAATTTAGGGAAAAACTACTTGAAAAATGTTTGATACCGTTCTAGAAAATCGTTTATAGTTCTGCCATTCCTAACGGATTTCGATGAATTTTAATAACAAGATTTTCGATAGAGAAATATATTTATTGGACTATGAGCTTCCAGAAATCCATTTCAACATACAGACATCCAGACGGACAGATGGACGGATAGGCATACTTATATTTTCAAAAGTTATTTATAATAATAATCACAAATATTTTTAAATTTGAGGCCCGGATGCATATTTAAAGACCTTTTATGTGAATGGTATAAAAATAATAATTTAATTTTAAGTTTACAACCAAGGAACTTCAATTATTTTTTAGTAGAGGAAAAATAAACTTTATTTTAAAATAAAAACTAAAAACTTTCTTCTAAAATATATTAATGTCTAAATCTGTTCAAAGATCCATATCGGTTATCAAAAAACATCTGATTATTGAGTAAATGATTTTAAGTTTTTTTGTAGTGTACGTTTCTGCTTTTGATTTCGTTTAGTTAACTTTTACTTTAGGGCTATTATCTAAAAAAGATAATTTATAAAAACAGATAATATAAACATAATTTTTTTTAATTTTATATAGTAATGAATTTTATTAAATCTGCCAAAATTCGTTTCAGCCTATCATCATACCAAACTAAAAATATCCTACCAATGTTGGAAGAAAAAGACGAAAAAGGCTACGCTGATCCTGATATAATTAAAGTCTTCCTACTACATTTCCTAATAGGAAATCTAATGTTTATTTTTAAAAGAAAGTAGTATTCACATGTGTTTATTATTTTAATAAACCTCCTCAATACAAGAGTCTCTTTAAGTGTTAAAGAACTTAGTTTTTTTTCTTTTTGCTTAACACAAAATTGCCACTAACATCTTAAGATTTTGCAACATTCTCATAGTACCTATATACATACACACATTAAACTTTAATATATGTATATTAAAAAAGTTGTAAATGTACCCCTCTTGAAATGATTCCAAAATATTACATCTGAATATTTAAATTTACGTGAGCTAAAAGAAAATTAACTTTAAATTGTAATAGAGGCACAGTAAGTCTTGGAATATTCTTTTAAATAGTTGTTATGTCTCTTTTCAGTCGCGGAATATTAAGATTTTTGTAACTTTTTTTGGTATATTTTCTTTATTTAAACACATAATTTTATACATGTTCGGACATTTTTCCTCATATATTGGGTTTCAATGTACCATTGGAATGGTTTATGCAGATACTTTTGAAGATTGTTAACACTTAATAGCAAGAGGGTCAATTTAGTGCTGAAAAGGTTAAATTAGCAATTTTTACACGCAGAAAGAAAACATGGTTACAGCATTATCACTACAACAATATTATGTTCTCATTGTTAATGAGACAACAATGGTTTTAATTCAATTTTGTCATTTAATGTTTACACTCATCAAGAAATTCAATATAATTGACTGAAAAAATTGTTTGTTTTTAAATATTTTTACTAGAAACAAAATTTTTTTAATATCAAACAGCCTTTTTCCTTGTTTTTAAACCATATTTTGTTTTTAAACCATTATATATATATAGATACAATTTCTCAATAAAAATTTTATAAAAATAACAATAATTTTTATAAATATATGATAAAATGGAATAATAATACGATAAAATGAAATAATAATATTGACAACTATATGATAACATAAAAATGTGGTATAATAGTATAATAAGATTGATCAATTATATGTAAAACTATAATCATAACATGAAAAAACATAAAATCGGATAAAATATAACAAAGTGGAATCATAGCAATTATTACTTATAATCATTTCTATTCTTTGCTGTGGTTATATGTTTGAATCATAATATGTTGCTCTTAGATTATAGACACTACAACTATATTTTTTCACTGCGTATAGTATCACTCATTTACATAGTATTGAGATCAGAAACAAATTACGGCTTTCAATAGATATCGATTTAAATTAAAATTTTTCTTAGACTTCGATTGTTAACAAATGCCATAATCTTTATTATTTTTACGCAAATTAATTTCTTCAAGTTTAGCTTTGACTACTGGATGTTTAAGGCAAATTCTTAAAAACTTTCAAACGTTTGATAATACAGTTTCTAAAAATTCTTGAACTTATTAATTTTGTTTTAAGTATTTTTATATCCAATATTAAGTAAAGTTTTTTACCAAAAATTTTATAATTATTCTCTCCAAATTTAGGGTTATAAAATTCAAATATTTCTTTTATGTATATGTATGTAGCACATTTTGTTTTAGTTTATGATATAATTTTATTTAATTTTTTATTTGATTTTTCATTATTTGATTCAAAAAGAAAATATTTTTATTATTTTTATTTATTCGTCGTGTTTGTTTGTTTGTGTTTGCATCAAAAAAAGGGCGACGTGCTTTCAAAGTTGTTTAACTTTTGCGCGTCACCCATGATATTTCGCTTATATTAAACGAAAATATAAAACAAAAATTTCAAAGAAATTGGCAAGAGACTTTAAACTTGATAAAATATTTGTTGTTTTTGTTATATTAAATATATATATATATATATATATATATATATATATATATATATATATATATATATATATATATATATTTATTTATTTACTCACAAAAACTATAAAAAAATACACACACATAAATGCAGACAATATATTTTTTAAAATTTAAAAAATTATTTTAAAAATTTTTTTACTATTATATTTTTTGTGGCATTTACTATAAATAAAATTTTTCACATAATTTATTAAATTACCGTTGCTACTTTTTTTATTATGTGAATTTATTTAAATTTTATTGATGATTTGTATCTCACAATCTTTGAATTTCCGCATCCCATTAAGTATGAATAATGATGGAGACGACAAAGATGATGATGTTTTATGTTTAGGGTTTGGTCATGGATTCTCTATCTATATAAATTTTATTTCTTTCTTTTTTTTAATATTTTATCTTTTTTTTACTTGTGTGTATGTATATTTAATATTTATTTAAATATCTTCCTTATATTATTTGCAATTTTTCACTTTTTTTCACTTTAATTACATTTTCTATATTTTTTTTATTATTTTTTAAATTTCCAATGCACTCCTTTTTTATATGGGTTTAGGTTTTCCCCTTTAATGATTTAAATTTGTTTTATATCACTGTTCTAGTTTTTTTCCGACCATTTCTACCAAACACATCCGTAACCGTAAAATGTCTATAAAAAACTGCTGTTCTTGCTCTGTTTTTCAATTCAATACAAAAAGTTTCCGTACATTTCCATCTGCTAAATGTCATTGGTGTTTTTTTTTTTTTCTCAATATTTTTGTACACTTGACATTTTTGTTCGTTCTTAATTTCACTTTACGAGTTTATGCTCTTACACAATTTTGCGTAAAAGAGTGTCTCAAGTTCTCTTAAATTTTATTTAGGGATTAACATGTGGGAAGGGTGTTTGGAGGATGATGGTGTCTTTGAAATTCTTTTGGGTTAACAGGTGATTTTTAGTTTTTGGAAAATAAACTAAAAGAGAGAAAGTTCTTTAGTGTGTAGTTTAATGTTTTTTTCTAGTAAATATGTCGGTGGTAAAGTTAAAAATCAACAGGGTTAATTATCAAATGCGGAAAATGAAATGCAAAGTAATATTATAGAGATATTTCTAAACAATGGAAAGTTTGAACTCCTTTTGAACTACTTTTAAGTTAAGTAAATTTTCAACTCCAATCGGAGTGTTGATCTTGATTTTGAAATTTTAAAAACTCACAATTAAAATCGGTCATAAAATAAACAAATAATAAAAATAATAATAATAATAATAATAATAATAATAATAATGACAATAACAATAAACTCTAGTCGATCTACAGCATTTAAATTCAGTGAATCTACATATAATATTATAAAAGGTTAACTTATATTAAAATTCGACTTCTGAATATTATGAAAGACAAGTATAAATATTTACAAATTTTGCAAGTTTTGTCTGCCCACGTTGTCTCGTTTAATTCTAAATTATAAAAAATTTTGTACAAAGATAACTACTACATTAGTTACAATATAAAAAAATATTTCATAACTATCATTGAGTTTATATTTAAATATAGATATTCAAGAATGACCTAAGCATTTACCATGATATAAAAATAACAAGATAGCGCCACTCTTTCATTTTATCGCCGTGATAACCATCCAACACTAATTTTATTCTCTCAAATCGTGCTACCGTACAAAATTTAAAAAATCCGAGATTTTTGTTTACTTTTTTATGTTGAGGTATATTCAGAAAATTATTAAAAATTATCAAATTTATATGTAAATATCCGATCTTGAAAAAATTTCTTATTTTTGCAGAGCTTTTTATTCTAAGGCTAAAATATATATATCTTAGCTAAGCAACTTTTAATTTAAGAAATATAAAGATTCAAAGTTTAGTTATATTAATATATATCTTTTATTTGTAAACCGATCGAAATAGGATATATATCATTTGAGAGTGCTTTCAAATATCTATTAAATTATGTTCGAAACAAACTAATTTATTAATCCGTTAAATTACAACGTCTAATAGTTAGTTATTTTCTTTTTTCTGAGTTTATTCATAAAAGTACTGCTATCCCGGAAATATATCGATATAAAGCTAATATTAAAGTTATCATATGTTTAATGTAAATAGCATATTTTTAAACCATTGAATACAAAATATATTTTTAGTAGAAAATTATTTATTAAATGAATATTTTTAAATATTCAATAATTACCACAACAATATATATTTACTTTAGCAAAAATGCAAACGTGCGTTTTTTTAATACTCAAAAATATCATATATGCGAAAAAGTGGTTATTTTCAATACATAAATTGCACATAATAAAAAATATTCCTAAAATAGTTTTCCGTTTTTATTTTTGTGGCAACGCTTTCTTTTATTTATTTACAAAAGAACAAATATCAAATAATTGGTTTAAAAGACAAAAAATGTGTGAGAGATCATTTTATTTACTACATCGGATCGTATTTTTTAATCGAGGCCAATAGTTATCTGAATGAGAGCCGAAGTCATTAAACAACTAAAAGATTATGTAATATGCACTTTAAACCAAATTTTCAAAAAAATTACTCCTTTTTTCAAAACACAAAAACAAAATATATGTGACTACATGTATTTTGTTGTTGCATGAATTAGGCTTTTGAAAATTGAATTAGGTTTTTTCTTCTCATATAACTATCAACTTATTCATCTATGTCTGAGTTCACACAAGGCAATTTTTCTTGCTAAAATTCTGATTTCGTGTGAGAGAAAGCTCGAGGGAATATGAAAGGGAACAAACTTACCGGTACTTCGAAATGCGTTTTGTTTTTCATTTTCGTACTTCAAAATAAAAAGAAATCAATGCAATAAAGCAAGAATTACTGAAGTAAAATTTAGTGTGAATGTAAATGCAAGTTAAAAAAAAAACTTCAAAATTTCGGAAAGAAAAATTGCTGTGTATGAACTCAAATTATGGCCGAAAAATTTATCTCATCAGATTGTAAGTAGTAGCTATCATTTCCCAATAAATTCTAGTTAGCCGAGAATTTATCTCATCGGATTACACCCAAATAGTTAGTCCATCAAAAGTATTTAGAAACACAGTTTTTCATTCAATTCGTAGGCACTCGATCTAGATCAGAAATTTTTAACTCGTCGGATTATGTTAGGTAGTTATCACGTTTCTAACTGAGAGTTGAAGAATTAATATTTTCATAACTGTCATTACTTGTTAGTCGTAGTTAGGTACCTCATCGCTGCTGTTACGAAGGAACAAAGTATCACTTGTGGAACGATCAAAGGAAGTCGTTACTTTGTAGAATCTGAGCAAACTGAGTATATACCAGCTGGAAAAAAAACCGCATAACAATTTCAAACCATAAAAGACAATCTTATACATAATAAGTACTTTTTTCCCGTCTAAGTTTCTCATATTTTCGGAAAATTTATTCATCCTTCACAGAATTTCTATTTTGAAGATTTTCTAAAAATTATAAAGAAATAATACAAAATTCGATTTATTGTTTCAGCACTCATATTTCTTCTAATTTTACAGGCCTGTAAATGATACAAACAATTTTATATACTTATTTTTGTAAAAATTCTTTATTTACTTTTTTCACTGACCAATCATTTTTTAACTTATTTGGAAATTGCTACAGTATAAAAAAGATCCATAATTTACATTCGTCTATAATTTTAAAATGTAAAAACTTTCTGAACTCTAAAGAAAATAACAAAAAGGAAACCTTAAATTCGTACGGAAATTTAAACAGTTTAAACTCGATGATTCGGATAATTTATTTCTGACCCCAATTAAAATTATCGAATCTCCCAGATTATGTTTTTTTCTTCTTGTAACATCTCATGTTTACCAAATAATCATGATAAGAAGGTTGTGGAGTCGACTTTATATAGTATTTAATTCTTTTTCTTCTTCGACGCCAGTATCAGTGTTCTTCTTATACCTGGCTGGTCAATACCAAAGGGAGACTGTGAAAAGAAAATTTTGTAGTTCTGGGAGTCCGAACGGTACCGTGAAGTAACTTCCAAATGGAATAAGTCCCACTGAAATAACTTCCAATGAAATTAGTCCCGGGAAAAATAATAAGTCCAAAATTTTAAAAATGAAATAATAGCCAACATTTGGGAGTTCTTTCATAATAAACAAATAATTACCAAGTTTAGTGAAATAACTCCCAATGAAATAAGTTTAAAAAAATAAAATAAAATACAACATCAAATTAAATTATATTGGTAACTTACAGTTTAGGAGTTGCAAGACATTTCTAAGGATTTCTTTCCTAAGTACAGCTTTATTTAGCAAAGCCAGAGGAGAAAACCCTTGAGCGCGGTCAAAGGCCGGGTATGCGGAAAAACTTTCATTAGCGGAGCCAATGTTTTAAATACCACAGAGTAGATAATTATTTTGGCCGGGCTAAAGAAAAATGAAAAAAGTCAAAAATGAAACGAAATTATTTCCAATTGAAAAAGGATATGAAATAGCTCTCAACAAAATTTTGTTAGAAGTTATTTCATTATAAAATAATTTCCCATAAAAAAAAAATAAGTAAATAAAGTTAGAATTTACATCGTCCTAAAAAGTTTTAAAAACTCTAAATTGAGCTTATTTAATTTAATTTTCATAAATTGTTATGAAGGGAATAATTTAGTATTTTAAGATAAATAAATAACTTGTGTAAAGCATATAATCATGGAACTTGGGCTGTCGAAATAATTTATTGTCTTTTCTATCGAGTTTCTAAACAGCAAAATCATTTATCTATATATATCAACTATTTAGGTATATCTACATCTATATCGAGAACTTAAAAGCCATGATACCATTTTACATTTAAAAGAATGTAAAAAAATGCTTTATGATCTACCGAAAAACAATAACTATTTATATTCTGTATTCTCGCCCAGTGAAAAACGATCTATATGCTTATACTTATGGGTCTAAGAAAGGTGGAGGGAAAGTTAGAGGAGTTTTTTCATCATTAAAACGAAAGTATCGTTCAGTGTTTTTTAATGATTTAGAGGTTATATATTCGTTTGTTTACGGATAGTAAAGCTGTCTTAAAATCTAGAGTTACTATGTTCTCAATATCAACCTCGTACCTTAAATGCCAGATATGCTTTGATGACGAATAATTCAACAATATCACTAATCTGGATGAATGACCATGGAGGAATTCATGCCAAACATATTGCACATATACTGGCCAAGAAAGGGTCAATGAATGCCAAATAGTAGGAAAGTTCTGTGGAAAATTTAGATTTTCCTACGGTGATAAAATTTCGCTGTTTTTCTGTGCCAAATAAAAATATTTTTCCATTATAAATTTTGACAAATTCTTTAACAAAACTATAAAAAACTTTTTGGAAAATTCAATGAACTTTAAATATTTATTTGCTTTTGTGTAAAAGATAATAACTTTTATAAAGTGAACATTCAAATAAAAAACTATTCTAAAATATGTTATTTTGCAAGACTTATTTTATGATTGCCAAAATTTTCTATTCATTTGCCAAAAATTTATGTAGCCCTATGAGCTAATGAAATTTTATTCATCCCATAATTGTCAAAAGTTTATTTCTCTACATACTTTGCTACCGTTTGGCATACACTCTTAATAATTTGTGAAATTTATAAATATTAAGGCGACTCCCTATGGATGGAAAAAAAGTGTTTTTGTAACCCCCCTGAAAATTAACCTTGGTATGTTTTACGATGTTTCCAAAATATTACGGTTCTACTGATGATCTTTTTTGAAATTTTTTGTTTTTTTTTTTCTTTCAAAGCAATGCATAGGAAATGTGGTATCATTGGAAATGTATTTGAAAGGCGCTTCAATTGGTATATAAAACATATCCAAGAGCGACATTAGTATTTTTATATTCCATAAAATATCCTATTTTTCAATTTTTTTTTTCAAATTATTGCTTATTATTTTTAATGAAATTTCAAATTCTAAAATTTCTACTTGCTTTAAATTATAAGTTGTTGGCTTCTGATTAATTTTTATTTGAATATTTTTGCAATATTAATGTTTATCAGACAGTCAATCTGATATAAGATTTTACATAAACATTGTCAATATGGGTATCAACATTCTTCTTTTGATAAAATCTAACCATTTGAATATTAATGGAAAAAAAATACAAAAAGGATTAATAAATATGACAAAATAACGTACTGAAAATGTTAATTGATTGTAAAATATTAACAATGTGATAAATTGCAGTTTTATTCCCGACAGTGCTTGAAAGAGTTCCATGATTCTAATAAAATAATAAAAATACCAGGAAAAGGAATGTTTATGAGTTTTTAAATGACTCAATTTAGATTATTTAGCCTATATAACAAATAAAGTTAAATTGCACAAGCACAAAAATATTTTTTGTAATATTATGATTTTATGATTTTGTATCCCCTGTTAATATTTTTGTAATTTTCGTAAATATTTTAATTCACACGCTTAGTTCTATCAAAAAAAAAAAAAAGAATTTTGATACCCATATTGACTTTATTTATAAAAAATTTTATATCAGATTGACTTCTGATAACCCGCGAAAATGCTAGAATATTAAAATAAAAATTAATGAAACACTAATAACTTATATTTTAAAGCAAATAGAAATTTTAAAATTTGAAGTTTCATTAAAAATAAGAAGCAATATTTTGAAAAAAACCTTGTAAAATAGAATATTTTATGAAATATAAAAATACTGAAGTCACTCTTGCAAATGTTTTATATACCAATTACATTTAAAATAATACATTTAAATAAATTTAAAATAATACCACATTTTCTATGCGTTGCTTGGGAAGAAAAAACATTTTTAAAAAACTTAAAAAATACCTCTTTTTTAACGGTCCAGTTCACGAACGGTTATCAGTTGAACCGTAACATTTTGCGTTACATCATGAAACATACCAAGGTTAATTTTCAGTAGGTAACAAAAACACTTTTTTGAGTGAGTCGCCTTAATAAATATAGATAAAATTAGTTTTTGCATTTAAAAAATTTCACATATGTGAAAATCTAAAAATCTAATTTAGTATATCTAAATGCTCAATTTTTCTTTTTGGCTAGAAAATAATTTTACAATTGGAAAGGAATTAAAAATTTCATAAATTAGTTTAAATTAGATAATACTTTAAACTGCATTAAAAAATAAATTTGGAAAGGCCAAATCTTACAAAAAAGATTTATATCCTACTGCATCATAGTAATTTATAGAAGTTTGTAACGCACTGAAAATCCATTTAAACTTAATTAAACTGATATCTAAGACAAAAAGTTTTCGTATAAGCAGAAAGTACAGTACCAAATTTTATGAGGATCGGTTCATAATTGACCATATCTCCCACATAAAGCCTAATTCCGAAAATCATTTAAACGTGCTATATTCCATATCATCAGATCTATTTATTTCATACGGAAGTTTTGTTGAAATACAAGTAATGTTGCAATTTTCTTAAAAATGTGTCCGTAATGTACTAAAAAAATTCGATATAGGACCAATCTGGATGTTGCGTCTGAAATAAAAAAAATCGTAATATCTTGAATATTAACTGAATGTAGATGTTGTAAAAATTCATGCACTAAAGGAAATCATGTCATAAATTAAAATTGATAGTAGTTTAATTACATAATAGGTATAATTTAATTTCATAAATGAGTATTTTCCTTGAAAATTAAAGGCCCTTTGAATAGAGATAAGATCAAAAAATTAAAAAGCTAAGTACGTAATTTAACTATATAGGTTGCTTTTACGGATTGTCCCCTTTCACTTGATACCCATATTGCTAAAAGGATATATATTCGCTTGTTAAATTGATTCGTGATCTTTTACATAAGCAAAAAAAGAATAAGTACAATTATCTCATACCCTGGATAATTTACAAAGTGAACAAATATGATGATATAAGTCGTATCAATATCTGGTTAAAAATATAATATGTCGTTAGTTAATCTTCTGAAGAACAAATGCAAATGGATATAAATATATACTCAAACTACTATCATAAATAGAAATAAAATTCAGTTTGAGGAGAGGAGATCTAAACGATATCATTTCGGGCATACTATTAAGCCATATACTACTTATATATATACACTCATAGTTATTTTGCTAACTGTATCATTTTTTTTTTCTTTTATTTCAGACAGTATATTATGGGTTTTTTCTTTTAACTCGGTTTTATTGCCGAAAATGGTTTTGGGATTTCCAAACTTATTTCTCGCAGTTCTCTAGCTTTGTTTTCTCATTCATTCGCTTCCTCATTCCCAACTACTCGATGGTGACTAGTTATTATGTACTGTAGTGAGAAAATCGCTTTCTTGCAGCACAAAACAGTCCTAAACTTGGTGTATTCGGGTGCTACTGCTCCTATTGCCATATGGCTATCCGAGAAAATAAATTAAAAAAGACCAAAAAATAGTTTCAGTTCTACTTTTGAAGTGATGTAAATGTAAATCTTTTAAAATTACTTTAATTATTTACTACTGGACAAGGCATTCATTTTGGAAGCTATTCAATAACCTAAAAAATTCTATAATATATCTAATAATCACTCACATGGCAACCACATTTGATATTGAAATAATTTCTGCGAATTTCTCTTAAAAGCCACAACATGCGTATAAACAATTTCGGGACATGCGCGCTAAAAAATTCTTCATTTCGTATATGGAGGAAAAATTGTAGCATAAAAACAAATATTCGAACATTAGAACAAGAAGCACGTTGTCACATTGTGTATTCCCTGGTGTTTAGTTGTGGCAGTCACAATACCAACAATAACAACAGAAATAAATCTTTTCTATAGAACAGGAACAACTACAACAGAAAATTTAACAATAAAAATAATTTTATAGCGTTGGCGTTCCCTTCGTTGCATGTGTTTTTCGTTGATACCGAGTACAATTCGGTGAAAAGTGAAGCGTGTAATTTTCTTTTTCTATTACTCTATTTCTATTCTTTTTGCACTCCCAATCCTTTCCACAGTTTCTTTGTCGCAAGCACGCACGTTTCCTGAAAGCCTGCCGGCATGAAATTTTATAGCTACTATGAATTGTTTATCCTCAAACTATTTACTAGAACAGCGAGTATCATTCCTTATAATTTATATTATGAAAGCTTTTTCGGTTGCATGCTACACAATACAAATGGATGTGAATGATTTTTATTTGGTTTAAGTTGGACTTAGTAGTGCTAGTGCTAGTGCTACTACTATAGTAGAGCGTAATGAATTGGCATGAAGTAAAGTTGTAAATCCCTGGCAAAATGCTTTAATACAATAAATCTGTTTATGCAACATTAGAGAGCTTCAGCTGGATGGCTGGCTGACTGGTTATTTTGCTTGGTATTTATTAACAACGATTAAATTTATAACAATTGTTTGTGTTGTTTAACACTGGAGTATGTATTCCTTGCAAATGGTTGCTTGTCTCTACTATATATTATTGTTGTAACTTTTTATGCATCATGTTTGTGTTGTTTGTGGTGGAACGTTCATTATTTTCCTCTTAGTTGGAATTATTATGAATTTAACAATAGAATTATCAAGTTTTGGCTGCTCTACTTTATAAAATTAAATGGTGTTGTTAGTTATTGCTGCTGCTATAGATGCTGTTGCAAGTATGTCTGTGTGTGAGTGTTTTTAGTTTTGAAAATGTAGAAAATGCTTCAAAATAAAAATAGTAAAACGTTTTCATAAAAACTTTCACTTTTTCCTTTCTATTACGGTGTTTTTTTTTTTTGTGCTTACTAGAGGCTTGTATATATTTATACTTAATTACATATATTTAAGGAATGAATTCATTGAATCTCATAATTAAATAAGAGTTTTTAAATAATAACGGTTTTCCAAAATTGGAAAAATATGACAAAAAAAAAATATGAAAATGATATGATTTAAATTATGTTCCTCCATCTAATAGAGTAGAAGGAATAAAAGGTACGAATTTTTCATATTACGTTTGCAAACAAAAATTTGGGAAGGGTTTTATATGAGACCTGTGGCCAACTGTGAATCGATACTAGTATTAAACGTAGTGTATATTACTATAAAACGGTCAACCATGTCAAATTCTCATAATATTTGACACTATGATTTCTATTTATATCAAACTTATTCGTGTCAAAAATTAACTTGATACTAACATTAGTCTATGATTTACGCACAACAAAGTGATTTTCGGAAAAAGGGTTTATATGGGAGCTATTGTAAATTATTGCCCGATATTCATGAAATTTAGCCAACGGATTTATTTAACGGATTAAATAATATAATTTCATTACAGTATTGCTAGATTTAAGGCATTTATGGTTACTAAATGCCTATTCCGGGAGGACATTTGTATGGTAGTGGGTAAAATAGTGGACCGATCATAACCAATTTCAAAATACTTCAGCCTTGTATAATAGTAGTACTACGTGCTGAATTTCATTGAATTATCTTCAAAATCTTCTTTGTGCTCAAGGTTTACATGGGCAGCCAGCCAGGCGGATGGACGGACGGAAGGACGGAGTGATTCTAAGTTGATTGTTATACTTTAAGATGGGTGTTGGATAATTTTCACTATACGTCAAAGACATCAACAACACAAACGCATAATACCCCAACCATCTATGGTGGTGTAGAGTGTTATAACTCAACGTTTTGGAGAAAAAAAAATAAGACACACGTATAAACGTTGTAAAAAATAAGTATGTATATCTCATATCCTCAAAAACAGACAATAAATTCGATAAGTAATTTTTCGATTTTTTTTTTAAAGTTCGCAGAAAATTTTTTTCTTTTTTTCTAAAGTCCTTCGGGAAATATTCGTCAATAAAAATCTATTTTTTTAGCAAAACATAATTCTTTTAACGTGCTGTTTATAAAACAGAATTTCCCCCAAAAAAACGTTAAAACAAAAAAAAAACTGAAACAAATCTTTAATATTTGATGTCATGTAATTGTTTCAATATTATTTGCGTTTTTTTTTTTTTTTTTTTGATTTTTTTATTTGATATTTTTTTTCTATTTTTACTTGCGGTGTTTTTGGTGTGGGTTTAATATTTCCCAACGAAATTAGAAGGGATAATGAAAAGATATTGGCAATTATATCATAGATTGAATTTTTCTACTTATCTGTCTATTTTTTGCACATAGTAAATGTTGTTCAATTTATTTTCAACCAAATCAAAAAAAAAGTAAAAATAAGACAAAATATTGTATGTACATTCACTTTTCATATTAATAACTAATGAAACATAGATATTGATTTTTGGTATGATTTTTTTTTTATGAGTTATTTAGTAATGTGGTAATGCTGAAAAACATTTTAATATAATTAAAATGAAATGTTTGAATTAGTAAATATTTATAGGAGTATAATGTAATTATTTGGAATTACTACAATTATCTTGGCAACATGCAACCAAATTATGTAATTTTACTAGAAAAATGTAGGTTTAATATATAAATAAGAAATTTAAATAATAAATGATATTTTTGTAGCTAAAGTAACGAAAATTATTTTAATTTTTTTGTACTAAAGAAAATGCGAATATTTAAGATAGTTTTTAAATAAAAATTTTTGAAGTAAGAATTTCTGTTTAATGTCAAACTAATGTATCTTAAATTTTTTAGAAATTTTGTGATTTTTTCTTTGTTTGGAATTTAGCAAATATTTCTTAAAGTTCTAAGAGCTCTACTGCGTTGTCTTAAGAATTTTTCTCGTCCGTTTTTTGTTGTTGAATCACTAATGCTATTACAAACTTTTACATTTCTAAAATACACATAAGAATTAATCGATTTAAAAAATTTTAATACATTTTTCCCAAATGATATTTACTAAAGGCTTTTATAAGGTAAATTCAACAAATTTATCTAAAATATTTGGCATAATTTCTACAATTGGAAAAATTATTATGTGGTGTAAATAAAGTGAAGACTATAGCATTCATGTTAAATAGTTTTCTATCCAACTTCTTGAAAGAACTTTGAAATGACGTATATTTCAAAGTTGAATTTTTGATGTTTTTTATTCACAAATTTTTATGAGTTTCACTCATATCAAGTGATGGAAATGTATTCCGAAACATAATTTGTCCACAATGGACCAAAATCATTGAAAGAATTCTGAAATGCTTTATATTCTCAAAGATGAATTTTTATTTTATTTTTTTAATTTACAGATTTAAATTCTAAAATTCCAATTATAGTCGCCGATAGCATTGATGTTTTGCTCCATTCACCATATGGTGAGAATGTAGCTGGTTACAAAAACTTCACAGAACTTCAAAATAGCATATTTTATGAGAAAAAAATTCAAAATTGATATAAACAAATCACTAAAATAAAGTTTTAATTCCCTATCCCTATCTTCAAAGTAGATAACTGACGAAGAATAATGGTACAAAATTTCAAATTTGTTGGAAAAACTTTGTAGCACTTTACACTTTTTATTTTCTCTCGCAGAACGACCTAAAGTAGACTGTAGATCTTCTTGATGTTATCACAAATCTGTGGTTAAAAATTTCGAAGCACTCCACAGGAATTTATTTCATACTCAAAAATAAAACAAATAAGAAAGATATACATATACATATACACCATTGTGTATGTCCATCTAAATTCGTGGAGGTCTTATATTAGATATGTGTACAATTGTGGACCGATACTTTTACTAAATGTAAAATAAAATATATGAATACACTTTAGGGTGATTTCCGAAAGTGGCCTTATATTTGAGATATGGTAAATTATGGAGCGATCTTCATAAAATTTGTCACTGTGATTTCTACTTATATAAAACTTATTTGTGTCGAATATAAACTTGATACTAACATGTGTGTATGATTTATGCACATTGAATTTATTTTCGGAAGAGATTTCATATGGGAGCTATAGTCAATTATGGACCGATCTTCATGAAATTTAGCACAAGGAATGATGCTTGTGTCATGAAAGTCCTATGTGCCAAATTTCATTGAAAATTTGCGACGTGTACTTTGTGCACAAGGTTTATATGAACAGCCAGCCAGTCAGACGGATGGACGGATATCGTTAAATTGACTCAAAAAGTGATTATGAGTCGAGGGTGTTGGATAATTTTTTCTTTGCATTACAAACATCAGCACAAGAGCATAATAAACCAACCACCTACGGGTATAAAAATAAAAAAAATCAAAACGAATTGAAACTAAGTTTGTTGAAAGCTAATATCATGTACATTGAAAAAATTAAGTCCAAGAAAAGCTGAACTATTATAGAGACCACCAGAGGAATTCTATTTATTTTTTTAATTGTTTTATTCGCTATGTTGATGCACAAAGCGTAGAAAATTATCTTTTTCAATGCCATTGGTTAGTTAAGGAATTAGTGTTTTTCATTCATTTTCAGAAATATACAAACTTTAGGGGCAGAAACGAGAAAATTTTGTATTTTTTTAAATTCTATACTTATAGTAAATATAGTAATGACTTACTAAAATAAAAAAAAGAAAGCTTGCCAGAATTTTATAAAAACGCTTTGAGGGATTTATTTCTATTTGTGTTTTACAAAAACATTAATATTTGTATGTGCTTAATATTAAATTTAATGTGAGCGTATGAGTAATATTAATCAATTAAAGAAAGTATACGCTTCAGTCATTTTGTGTTAAAATTTGTCAGATTTAAAACAGTTTTAAGATTTAAAATAGTTTTGACATATAAAAGTATCCTTACTCCGGTTCCAAAAAGCTATAAAGGATAAGATCTTAATATTATATGTGGAACTTTGAACAACTTTTAGAATTTTTGAAGAACATATGGGAGCTATGTAAACCCTGATTTCTTTGGTTATTTCTTATTTTTTTCCAATAAATAACTATGTACCAAATTTCATAAGTCTAGAATACTTCCTTCTATTTTTGCCGATTTTTGTATGAGAACAAAAAATCTGTTTTATAGAAACAAGTATTGAACATAACATGGTTGCCTCAACAACATGCAATGTTGTATTGTTATCGAAAACACCTTTATTAGTGAATGAACTTTATTTGTACAAAAATTTGGTCACTACAATAGCAGTTTTGCTATTAGTTTCATAATAATATTGTTGGTGCAATATGTTTAATAACATGTTTGTTTAAGGAACGTTTTATTGTTGTTGAAATCTTAATTACAATAAAACAATTTTCATTAGACAAATATATTATTATGATTTAAAATTTGCAGTATCTTAGTATCACGCAATGCATGAAATCGGTCACATGCCGGCATGTAAAAACTATATTGCAAAAATATATAATTTATAAACTTGCAATAACAATATCAAAACAAATGTTAATTTACAAAAATAAAGCGCTTAATAAAAAATTTATTAAATTATATTTATAAATGGTATAACACATTAACTTTATTATTTTTCTGGTAACAACAACGCAAGATGAAAATCTGTTTTTGTTCATTTAGTAGATACAAAATTTACTCTGGCCGTAGCAAGATTATGGACAAAGCGTAATCCCCGTAAGTTTATATGGACTGTCGCAAGCACCGTAACAATATCGATGAAGCAGCAACCAAGAAGCGTACCCACGTAACACAAACGTCCTAACGTGATATTGTTGATGAAACCCGAGGTTCGTCGTGCCCAACGCTAACAAGTAAGCCAAGTAATAAAAACGTGCCGCCAAGACTGACACCAAAAAGCATGCTCTCGTATTGGTCGAAAGCGGTGTAAACGCTTTCGTTTTATTTGAAGAGTGGACAACTTAAGGGTTATAGCATCTCATACAAAAACCAACTAAAGAATAATAATAGATAATTTTCAAGCACATCAATAATATGGTTGCAATCATATCATGCACATTTTTGTGAATAACAAAATAATTGCGCCACAACCACATTTTTATTGTGTTGTAACAATATTCCAGTAATGCCACGATAATATTGAAAATATTTATTTATTTATTTAACTAAACAATATTTTATATCTACATGCAAACATAATATTGTATTCCAGCAACAATAAAATCTAACAATAATATGACACTGCATATCTTTTCTCTATTTTTTGTAGTTTGTAGTAGCAAAGATATCGTATTTTCCTAAATCTTAAGTCAATTTTAGTTTTCTAAATTGATTTAGAAAGTAGTAGAACATAGCTTTTTAATTATACTAAAATTGAGGGCCTATATTCAAAACTCGAAAAAACACAACTTTTCAGGAGAGATTTTACTGCTCTTACTTTGCAAATATTTAAAAAAAAATCTTTTACAATATTTATTGAAAACCACCACCAAATCCTACACATAATTTGTTTTTATTATTTTATAATGTTGGCAATTTTAGAGAGAGTTAGAGGATTTTGCATTGTGAAAATTATATATACTTAGAATTTAATGTACGATTTGTAAAGTTTTTAAACTAGTTAATTAATTGAAAAAGAAACACAATTCAAATAGAGCACTTTATTTTGAGATCGAAGCAGAAGAAATAGTACCTACCGCTCACACAAACAAATTAATAACTATTATTGTAGTAAAAATTTATTATTATTATTTATTAATTCATTACAATTAAAATTACAACAAATTATAGAAAATCGGCTTATTTTGAATTAAAAATAGGTTAAGTTCTATTTGTTAAATTTAGGTAATTTAAAAATGTATATGTTTTGATAATATTATCTTCTGATGGATGTTGTTGCAGGGGAATAATGTTTGATGTATTACAAATTCTGATGTGGGTGGTATAAAGTAATTGACAGTTTTTGAGAAGGTGTAATACCGTAAATGTTGCATTGTTGCAGAAGTAGCATGTGGGATGTCATTCTCTTAGCATTAAGTGTTGGTGTGTGTAAGTCGGAGTCTGGTGAAACATTTCTCTTTATGACAGTTAGTTGAAGTTGGAAGCTTGATTGGTATTTTATATGGGTTAATTTGCTTGTAAGGGTGATTATAATTAATTCATTTGTTGTGTATCGCTATGTTCATTCTGGATACCGATGTTTTTCGTATATAGTTACTAGATTGAGGAATAAATACAAATGAAAATAACGCGACTTTGCATTTTATCCACGTTTTCGTTCCCCACTATGACAACATGACTTGGAACCCACGTTAGTTTTACTTTACTAAATAATAGTTGTATCAAACGTTGCTGTATACATATTATTGTTTCATTTTTATTTCTGTGGTTCAGAATTGCATCGAATAAAGAGCGACTGTTCGTATATATAACGTTCTTATTTGCAGATGTCTTGCATAAACTCAAAACTTCTAAAATGGCTGCAGCTTCTGATTCGAAAATTGTAAAGTTCGGTGGAGGTAGGCCGTAAAGTAAAATTGATTCCTGTTCTTCAACTGCTGCAAAACTAGTATTTAGGACTTATTTTGATCCGTTTGTGAATATAAACTTCCAGTTTCTTTTCTTAAGTTTTAACAATATTTCATTAAAGCATTGTTTAAATACTTCAGGCGAGGTGTAGGATTTATTATAAATTAAAATATTCTTTATAAATATTTGTAACTTTAATTGTCATGATGGTCGTATTTGTTTTTTACATATGTCTAACTTTTTGAATAACTTATACATTTTTCTTTTTTAATTCAGTTTTTCTTTTATGAAGTAATGATAAAGGGGTTTTTAATAATGGAGAATCAGATTTTATAATTTTATGCACTTGAAAGTGTTTAAGTTTATTGGAATGTATAAGAATTGCGTCAAAACCACTTTGAGCATGAAGAATTTGAATGGGAGTTGTTCGATAGGCTCTGAGGCTTGATCTAATTTGATTGAGAATTGAGAATTGATTCCAGTACCTTATAAGACCATAATCTATTTTTGATAATACGATAGATTTAAACAACCTTATAAAACTATTGCATGTAACTATTTTTTGAAGATAAATATCTTATAATATTTAGCCTATTAATTAAGTCTTTTTTTTAGGTAATTACAATATGTCTTAACATTTATTTACAATCAATATATAAACCAAGGATTTTACAAAATCTACATTTTTAATATATATATTATTGTGACTTAAATCTATAGTAGTACAATTTTTTTCTCCATATATGTAAATGACTAGTTTTTTCGAATGAAATATTTGCTCGAGGGGAGATATACCATTGGTCAATGGCTGATAAAACAATTTTGAAGTTGTCATTGATTTTTACCAATTGCTGAGCTTTAGATATAATATGTAGATCATCTTCATATGAACAGTGTTTAACATTGTTATTGCTATTAATGATGCGACTTAATTTATCAAATGCAATTATGAAAAGAATTACTGACAAAGGGGAACCTTGGGGAATTCCATTAAAAAGTGAAAAAATGTCAGAATTGGAACCGTTGACTCGGACTGTAAATTTTCTACTAGTCAAAAGAGGCTTTATAAAGTTAAATATTTTTAGGCCAATTGGCCATTGCAACAGCTTTTGAAGTACTATGTGGACTCCTATTCTATCCAAAGCTTTTATAAAGTCAATTGATAAAATGGAAGTGTGGTTTCTTGTGGAACGATTTTTGCAAACCGTATGATCTAAATACAAAAAGGCGTCCTTTGTTCCCAAATCAGATTGAAAACCAACTTGGTTTGATGATAAATGTTTGTGTTTTTTTAATAAACCACATTAGTCGTCTAGAGATAATTTTTTTCAGTAATTTTGCAATGCAGGGTAATAATGATATTGGGTGATAGGAATCAATATTATCTATAGGTTTGCCCTTTTTGTGTATAGGGATAATTGATGCTATTTTAAAATATTGGAGAATAATTCCTGTATCAAAAATTTTGTTAAATAAATTCAAGATTCGCCATTTAAATGTTTGGGTGGTAGTATTCAGCATTGGGTAGGATATTTTATCCAAACCTGGGGATTTCCCCTTAGAAGTTTTTAAACAATAGTACAATTCCTGTAAATTAAATGGCTGTTTAATTTCTCTAAATCTATTAGAATCATTAGGTCCTACAGCGGAAGATAGAATATATTGTTTCGACAGTTGAAAATCTTGCAATAAAGTTGAATCCTTGGAAATGTCAGACCAATATTCTGCAAATGATTTTACTATATGCAATGGATCTGTAATACTAACGTTATTGATAGAAATAGAAGTTAAAGTAGAAGGAATGAAGTTCCCAGTTAATTTATGTATATTTTGCCATAGTATTCCCGATAAGGTAGACGGATTTAAATTCTCTGGAAACTCATTAAATGATTTAGCTTTAGCCCTTTTTTTGCCCTATTGAAAATCGCATTTTTTTCTCTTATATTCTATAAGGTTTTCTATAGACATATTGCGACAAAATTTTCTATAAGCGTTTTGTTTTTCATTTCTAAGTTGTTGTAACTCATTTGACCACCGTGGCTCATTTTTAGTTCTTTTTTTGGAAGAAGTTATTGGGATAGACTCATTGGCTGACGATCTGATAATTTTATTTTATTTATTTATTTTATAATTACAATACAATCACAAATTATATTCTAATTCTAACCGAGCGGAGTAACGAAGACCATAGCTCGTTGTAGTGAAACAGACCAGAGTCTCTGGTGGGAATCGAACCCACAACCCCCAGACTGACGGACTAGCTCACAACCAACTAGGCCATCGGGGTACCCAGATCATTTTTGTAATTAAAGCTGCTTCTCTATTTATGTTCTCAGCCGTGGCAAACTTGTTGTCGAATTCTATAATTTTATCTTGAAAAATACTCCAGTTAGCCCTATTTATATTAAATTTTCTAGGATACGAGTAGGTGGATGGAGGTCACTATTGTAGAGATATTCAATGACGGACCATCTGCACATCGTTTCACGATGTGTTTTCAAGGGGATAGAGTAAAAATTATTTATCGGTTAAATGAAGAACTATTACAGCAAAAGTTTTAAAATTCTGTATGAATAATTTCCTTATCAGGAATCATAACTGAGATGAAAACAAGGAGGACAGCTCTAAGGGAAGTGTTGGCCATCATACAAAATTAATCTTAATTATCGCATATCTAAGAAACCATTACAGTTAAAGTGTCAAGATTTTGTGGGAATAACTTCCATGACAAGATCCACAATTAATATGAAAATAGGTGGCCACCATACAAAGGGAATATTTATTATTGTATATCTAAATAACTATTCAACCGATTTTATTTTTTTAGTTGGAAATAAATGATATGTATATTATGTCTATATTATCAAAAAATTATATAATTAATCAAAAATAAAAATAAGGTATTTATTTTGTAAGATAAAGGAATTTTCAATTGAAATTTATATCATTGAAGTGGATTACTATAGACAATATATTGGAATTAAAAACGCAATTTCATTAAAATTTGTGATAGAGGATTTTGGATATTGGCCCCCGATATGTAATCCAAATAAGTATTTAATTTCCGTTTCTATTTCAAAATTTTTATTTAATGTAAATTTTGTAAATTTTTTTCTTTAAGTCCACACATATTTGTTTCTAAATTTTAAATGTGATAATTATATTTATAGAAAAATTTATAATAAATTATATTTAAACTCGAAAAATTATGGAAACATTGTATTTTTTAATGATTTTTACAAATTTGTTTTTAATATTTGATCAAAACATAATAAAATGTATGAAAAGCCTAATTCTTCTACTTCCCAAAAAAGAGTAAAAAGAAATAATCAACAAAATAATAATGGAACTAGGGACATATTTATAGAGGAGTTTTTTTTAAACAAAACTAAAAATTTTGAAAATTTTTAAAACTGATAATTTTAAAACGATGTCATCAAGAAGGACTATTACGTACGCGTCATTTCTCTAGTGATTTTTCGTTATAGCAGATTGTAATTAACGAAACAATACGAAACCTTAATAAATAACTGATTTCAAAAAGGGGTGCGAGACCTACAAGGAAGTGTTTTAGAGGGTCATTAATTAATAGTATTGATCCATTCATAAAGGTGTCGAAAATTCAGACAATTTCTTAATAAATTTTCTAGCCTTTAGTGGGTCTAATTATTAGGTAATAAGATAAGCCTTGTGCTAGGCTGCTTAAGCTAAGGGGAACTCATTGCACCCAAGTGGGAATTTCGTGGCTCAAATAGCCACCTGTCAAACATAATTATGCTACTATTAAAAAAAAAATCTATAAACATTTTTTAATACAAAAACATTTTATTTTTGCTAAGTTTGATAAAATTGTGCCCAATTATTAGTTCCAACAGAAAAGCGGCACATCCAGACCAACAGTATTTTAACAAAAATGTTTGCATTTTATATGTTTTTAATATGAAAACTTGATCTCAAATTGAGGATTATATAAAATTTAACTTCAAATATTTTAGAATAAAAATTTACTTCCTCAACAAAAAGAAATTTTCTTATAAAATAAGAAATATACTAATTACACTGTTCGGCGAAAAAAAAACATTTTAAACAAAAGTAGATCTACTAGATGGATTTTGACGTGCTAAATAAGAATCTGCTATCAATTTTTTTCTATCAGGTTTTGTTTTTTTAATTGGCATGTCTAATGCTTCCTTATTAATAAGGCAACGTCACGAGTACATTTCACCATAACTAGCGTTTTTATCCCGCGAATTTCCAATACGAATTTCCCGGGAATTTTGCAAATTTTTCATTTCCCGATTGATGGGATTTTTTGTCGGGAATCCAAGGAATTAAAAACTACAAAAATGTATATTTTTTAGCATTTTTTAAATTAAAAATTCTATTAAGAACATTGTTTGATCATAATCAAACAAATTATATTGCATCCAGTGCGATATAATTAGCTCTAAAGAGTTTATTAAAATACTAGGAAAAATAATTTCTAAACCAAGAAATATTGAAATAATAAAACCACTTAAATATTTGGAAAATCCGAATTTAAAATTCTCTCTCTTTGAAACCACTGCTATTAGAATACGAAACTTAGAAAATCTCACCAAAGTTAGATGACATAATTTTGTAAGACAATGATTTTTAGTTTTATATATTTAAGAATAAAACAAGAAATATGATTAAGTTTTTTTTTTTCTTTGTTTGGAGGAATCACCCGAAGTCCAAGCGAAATTTAAAAAAAAAGTTATTCTTGATTGATTATTTATGGTTTCATAAAAAGTGTTCTGTGATTCTGATGGACGTTATTCAGGCCTCTTTCTTTAAGGTTTTATTGACGATGCTCAATTACGTGATACTTAAATTATAAGACAATTTTAGTTAAAAAAATAGATGTAAGTATGAATATATTTTATATATAAAATTTAATTTCCAAAAAGGAATTTTGAAAATGCTAACACCCATATTCACAAACAATTTTATATAAAACTAATTTTTCATAAAAATATCTCTAAAATGTATTTTAAATTTAAAACTTGTGCAAATGAACATTTTATTTGTTACCCAACAGAAATATTTATTAAAAACTATTTTCAATACCTACTTTCATTTCTATCAGTGTAATATTATAACAAAAAAGTCATCTTCAAACATTTAAATATATATATATGTGGATAGATATATTTGTTTGTAAATTATACGTAAAAAAGTTTTTTTTTTTTTTTTGTTTAGTTTTCTTGCTTTCTAAATAATATTGTATTTTTCCAGAATACCCAGGAATTCCCGGGATTGCCTTAAATAAAATCCTGATTTCCGGGAGTTGAAAAAGGTCGAGAAATTAAAAGCCTTAACTATAACTTAAGAACCTTTGGTACGATTTAGATAAATTAAACAACATTTTATTATTTATTTATTTTTTATTACTCTGAAATTAGTGTTGGAAAAACCAAATTTTCATGCAAAATTGAAGAATTTTTTTCCTTAAAAGTTCTCTTAAGAAATTAAAAGGATAAACATGTTTAAAATATGCACCTAGGTTTAACACTGGAGTAGTGATGAATGTTATTTTTTTTTTGATACACTTGCTGCTTTTTTCTGACTAGCTCGCAGGATCCTGACTAACGTTAGGTCCATTCGATGGATTCTGACAACGCTCCCTTGTAGACTTTGCCTTCATGATACAGATTTACATACATTTATATAAAACTTATTTGAGCCAATATAATATTATTATATCTAAGGCAATTTTGAGCCCCGAACTCCTATTCTAGGAGGACATTTGTGTGGATGTTAGGTGAAATAATGGACGAATTGTTTCAATAAAGTTCGTCCTAGTCTTAATAGAAAACTATATGCTAAACATCATTGATCTACCTTCAAAATTGCGACCTACACTTTGATTGCAAGGTTAATATGGACAGACAGATGGACGGACCTAGTTAAATCGATTCAGAAAGTAAATCCAAGTCGAACGTATACACATTATATGTGGCTTCATGATTTCAGTTTCAAATGATTAGTTGAATTTAGAGAAGCAGTTATCAAGCAATAAATGCAATAGCTTATCAAATTTGTCGTTATTAAACATGAATATAAATGGGCTTTTGTGTGGTTCTGCATCGATAAAATAAATGTGAATCCATTACAAAAAGCCAGAAACCAGAGGAACTCTAAATAATTGGTTTATCCAGAGAAATGTGTGAAAATATCTATGGTGGGTTTACTTGCTAACAAAATTACGTCGAAATTTTTATGAGATACTAGCAACAAACTCACATTAATTACCTCAAAAAAAAAAACAATTTTAAATATTATGCTTACTAGCGCTGAAGACGAGCTGCAGAAATAGTAATTTTAGCTAATGTTTATGATTGGAAGAAAGTTATTTTTTCTGATTCTTATTTACTAATTTGTATGTTCTTCTCTTAAATTGTGTTTATATATTTTTCAATATTTTAAATTTGTTAGAAGTTAATAAAAATATTTTTTTTATAAAAAGACATTTATTTTCAATTTTAAGAAGCAGTTATTAATAACTTCAAAAAAAGTGCAAAATATATAATTAGTTCTACTTTTTAATTTCTTAGAAGAATCTTCACTTTCACGAAAAATTAATTTTTTTCGTCACTAATTTCCAATTAACTCCGAAAATATTTAACTGATAAAAAAATTATGTTAAGATAACTTGAAGATAAAATTAATGGACAACTATTGGAGTTTTACTTATTGTGACCGCCTGAAACGGTGGTCATATTAATCATGCCTACGAAAAGATAATCAATACGTCATAGAAAAATGTGAAAGCAGATTCTTGTTTATCACGTCAAATTCCATCTAGTTTACCTATTTTTGTTAAGAGATGTTTTTCCCACCAGTGTGTCTCCGCTTAATTTATAGGTAAAAATGTATATTTTTTCTTATTTGTCAACATTCGTGATCACCATTTGTGCATCAATTTTGATAATACATGGTTTATTTTATTCGTAGTATTACCAAATTTATGATAAAAGAAAAAAAGTGAACATTTTTGCCGTTTTCATTTTTTAATATAATTGTTATTCAAACACTAACTTCTAAATAATTACTAAACTATTGGACAAATAAAAAATAATGTAAAAGCGATTTGAAGACAATTTTAGTCCGTATCTTTGGGTGTTTCATCTATCTATTAAACAGTTTACTTGTTAAATATGTTATGTATGAATATCCCCTGATTTGTTTTTGTGTAAACAAATCGTTCTGAAAATATTTATAATATGGGCCCGCATCTCAACCTATTTTATTTTTGAAAGATTTTTTGCATTTTTATGATTATCATATGTGCAAACAATAGAAAAATATGCTATTTGCTAAAATATCTCTGCTGGATAAATCGTGATCTTTAACAGTTGAAGGGAGTAATATTAGACATGCCTATAAAAAAATCTGGGCCTGATAGAAACTAAAAGCATATTCGTCAAATTCCATGTAGTTCACTTTTTCTTGTTTAAGGAAGCATTTTTCTGCCGACCAGTGTTATCAAATCGTTTCAAACTTAGTTCTCTAATGTAGTTAATATGTAGCTATTTTTTCTCAAATGAATGTCAATTAGAATATAAAATTATAGTTTTAACCTTCGGTTTATGATTGAACATTGCTTGATATCAAACACTAAATTCATATTTCAAACTTTTAACATGTTATTTACTTGTAATACCTCAAGGGGTCCTGATGCTATTGGTTGTGAGGACTATTGTGTTACAATTAGACATCGCAATTTAACGGGATAGCGAGAACAATTTTTCGACTTACCGGGATTCCCAGGATCCTGGATTAAAAACTACAATTTTCGCTACTCACATTAGTTGAACAAATGAGGCCCAAATAGCATATGAATTTTTACATTAGCAAATTTAAGACGGGATTGTAAATATACTGAGAAAAGATAATTTGATTAATTACTTAATACGACTTAATGTCGTATATGTCATGAAAGAGTTTTGTGGATATCGAACAAATATGCAGCAATTAAAAAAACGTACCTAAAATTATGAAGCAGGATGTTTCACGGTCACTTATTTTGTTGATATTTTTCTGAAATTTTATATTTCTAATACTAATGGTATATGAATGAAACGATAGCTAAATAAAAATCCCGCAGTTCGTGAGTTTTTCAAAAAAGTTTAAGTGGACAAAAAAAAAAACAATAATTTTATTAACATATTTTTATTCTATTAAGAAAAAGTTATAAAATATGAGTACATTAGTTTTTTACTTAATTGTCAGTTAATGTGCATATCACTAATATTGCTGGGGGGAAAAATTGAGATTAACAACATAAGTGGCCGTATAACGTCCTTTTCCAATTGTGGTAGGAAATTTTACCAAGATCTTATCAGTGATGAACCCTTTCATAATTTTAGGTACATTTAAATATAGCTCGCAAAAAAGAATTCTGTTAGTTGTCAATTAAATTACCTTACAATATCCCTTATAAAAGGTTTAGATGATCTTATAAATAAGAGAGAATATTTTCTGTTTAATGATTTGTCAGTCTCACCACTTACTTTTTTCTTAACTTTCTTAATGTTTCGTAAAATTTTCATGAGACAAATTCGACATGTCTATATTACTGACAAATTGATAACGCATTGTATATTTAAAATGTCTTCAAGATACTTTCAATTAGTTATTCTTTTTCACATGTTGGTTTCTAGTCCTGACATTTTATTGAGATATCATTGTCATTAGGATATAGTTCCCGGCTGGATTTTTAGCTTAATTTTCTTTAAAAAATTACTGAAATATTAAATTTTTTGTTAAAATTTCTTTCCATCTAAGTGGTCTTAAAAATCCTGGGAATTTCGTCCGGGATTGCTGGGACTTTTTAAAGCAGAACATGAAAAATTGCAAATTTCCCGGAACGGGTAATTCCACGATGCATTATCTAGTTACAATATTTCTTTTTCAGTTGTTTCTCAGCTATAATAAAATGTTATGTGGAATATAATAGAATTATATTCCCATTATTTTTTTTTTTACTTTTTCTTATATATATGTATACCAGATAGCATCAATACTTTGAAGAATTCTATTATTTTAAACAAATATCCAACAAGATGCCAGGATTCAAATGATATCCTAAAATATCAAACTATTAATGGTAAAGAATCACTATATAAATATTAATCAATTATTTGGTAATTAAAGTTTTTGTTAATTAAGAAAAAAACATTTTCACTTTTATTTTTTTACAAACATTATTATTCTTATAATTACAATTTGCTTATGTTTTTATACAAATATTACAATTGTTTAATGAATATGATTTCTAATTGTTTTTTTATTATTTTGTTTGTATGTATACACATACAATGTATATAAATAATTAAAACTAAATGTAAACTAAATAATTAGTGGTATATTTTTACAATAATAATAATAATAATAATAATATTTCTTAACAAACATACACACTAAATGAAAATTAAAAACAAATAATAATAAAATAAAAAAAAACGCCAGTATTCCTTTTTCTATCAAGAACTGTTAACGTTATCTTCATTTATAGATAATTAATTAAAATAATTAAAAAATAAAATAAAAGCGATTATTTTCACAAATCAATGTTGCAACGCATAATAATCGTTGAAATATATTAATGATCAATATGGAACGTAAGTATGAGTGATGTGTGTAATTTATTATTTATTTATTATTTGTTTTTTATCTAGCTAAGATTTTCCTTTTTAAACTAAATTTAAAAATAATAATAATAATAATAATAATTTTTAATATTTTAAAAGTTTAAACTAAAATTGAAAAAAACTAGAGAGGCAGTGAGAAAAGCTTTAGTTATTTGATCATTTAAGAAACTGAGTGAGTTATAAAAAGATATGGGGGGAAGGCGTTGGAAAAAGATTTACAGGAAAATGAAGCTATAGAAAGCGTAAATTTAGAAAAATATATTCAAATGATTGTCAAATAGTTTAATATTCATTGCTGGATTTTTCTTTTTAAATTGTTCTTTCTTTTTAAATTTTTTATAATTTGTTATTCTAAACATTTCTTTGTCATTCATTAACGATCAATTCGGCTGAACTTCGCACACAAAGTATGTTTCAAAACTACAAGGAGAATCATTCCATTTCAGGCCTTTACCATCACGATTCCATAACTCTAAGCAATTTTCCTCTTCACCATTTTCATAACGGAAATTATTAGGTTCGCCAGCATTCCAATTGGTGAAAGTAATGGGTCGCCCAGTAGACATCCAAAAGAAGTTACCCTCATCAGCTAAATCAGTGCCAGAAGTCCAAAAGTGTTCATGACCCAAACCTGAAAATACAAAAAAGCAAAAAAAAAAAAAATGAATATTGAAATATCAAACAAAATTACATTGATGTAAATTGATATTGAACAAAACCACATTCACTTTTTATTAGTTAATACTGTTCAGCTCAAACAATTCCATGTAATGCTTTCAATAACATAAAATATTTGTGAACATGTCATAAGTATGAGTGTATGTTTTATGTATGTTGGATGAGGAGGTTTACATGTTTGTTGGAACACAATGTCCAGCACACTAGTTACATAAAGTAGGAAAAATTAAAAGCAAAACATGGTAAATACATGGCAACAATTGAATTACTTTTTGGTTTTTTATTTCTACTTTTTTTTTCTCCTAGTTACCTGAATTTTGTTTGAATTTAATGTATGTATCTGAGACTTAAAATAATAAATTTTAAATAAAAACAAAATTTAAACTAAAAATTTTTTAAATTTTTAAGGTGGAACTCCAAATCAATAAGCCATTGTAATGAGTTCATATGTTAAAAGTCAATAAGACGTAAAATATGTTACACATCCACTAATATTTAAAATCGATTCATACTCAATGAATGACAACCTAGATGTCTAATCATTTGAATTGTCAGCATAAAAATTTTTAGCATTTTCGGCTCACAATTTTTTCAATTGTTTTCACTATTTATTGTCCATTACCATGAAAGCTCAATATAATCTTTTTAAATTTTTCTATTTTTGAAAATTTAATTCTTTCAGTTTTTTTTCTACTTCTGTTATAATTTTACAAGTATTAAATAAATAAGTTGGTTATTCATTTCTCTATGAAATTATATTTCCGGGTGTTAATATAACTATTCATATGCATTTTATCTTAATGTTTGTATGGATCTGTGACAATGTTGTTGGAGTTTTTGTTTTGTTTAAAGTTCGTTGTAACTATATTAACTAAGTATCCATTCAAATAAGTACTTACATATATTTTACTGCTGTTGCTTGTACAAACAGACATATATATAGTCATATATAGCAGCAGTTAGTTATGAATATATGAATGAATATATGTATTTATGCATATAAAACACAGCTGTATAACCTATTTTAGAGCATTGACTTTATAATACCATTTATTTGTTATAAAAGGGGATGGCAAAAGGGGATATGTAAATCTTAAAATTTATTGATATTAAAAATTTTAACTAACAAACTCTTTCGTTCTATATATTTTCAGTATTTTACCCCATTAACTTCTAAACATTGTGTATTAAAAAAGCAGAATTAAAAAAAATAAATATTTAATTTAAAACAATTAAAACCGCAAAACATCTTTTAAAAAATTAAACTAAAAAATTAAAATAAAAAATAACATTTAAATAAATTAATTTTTTTAATAAATTAAACTTGTTTCAAGTATGAAGGAAGTGTTTTGAATAAACTGCACCTTAGAAATAAATATGCTAGTTCAAAAGTCAATAATATGAATTTCATTAACTCTAGTATCAAAAATTTTAGGAAGTTTGTCTAATATATGAATATTTTCCTATACCTATACTTATTTCTTAGTGAATTTCAGGTCGGAAAATTGTACAGAATATGCAAAAAAGAAAATCTTTTCCATTAAAAGGTCTTCACAGTTACTCTATAGCAGTCCTATGTAAATAGAACATTTTTAACAAATTTGAATGTATTGGTTGGTATATTTTCACTGAAAGGAAAATCTGTTTTAATTTTTTGTGACAAGATTCGTGCTCTTGTTTAAGATGCACTCGTTTGTCTACTCAGTGTACAAATTTTACAAAAATATGCGACATAAAAAGTTTGAATGAAATTTATATCTCTCTTGCGCACCTTTTCATTCTTTTCGTTACATGAAAATTGCTAATCATCTTCGTGATATGAACAAAATAAACACGTAGCACTGCTCTAGAGGGCATTGAGAAGAAGACCAAGTTCACTTATCTATATGTTTAATCATTTCAGAATTATTAACTTTGAACATAGCTTGGCGGCAACGCAACGGAAACCTCAAGAGAAATATTTAGAACACGCTATTCTTTGGCTAATTTTCTCATTCGATCATTACTATCCCAGCAAAAATAAAAAGTAACTAAAAAAGTCATGAAATTGTGTTGTCATTGGAAAGAAGTACGTAGTGCTGAAAAAGAGCTTTTTAAACCATGGTTGTCATTGACAGGATGTTAATTTTTATAACTCCTATTCATTTCTTTAAAAGTTCTTCAAGATTTTTAGCTATAATAGGAAAAAATAAGATAGCTCCACTTCTCTCTAATAAAAAAATAATTTGAAGTTTATCGGGATTTTTTGAAGTTATATTTCTGTAAACAGGCAAGAAAGTCTTTGCAACATATATGTGTAATTTTAACAAGGGGAGAATGTTTTTTTGGAAGATATTATAAGAGGTATTTATAACATAGAAATACTTCTCCATTAATTTTACAATTTTTCGGCTTATTTTTATTTAAAAACTAGCTGACCCGAGCCGCGTTGCTGGCCCTAAGCAAACATTAGTGTTGTATTACTGAACGATTTAAATTGATATTTTAACGAAATTTACGACCTTTAAATAAAAATCTAAGGAATACCTATTATAAAGTGTTTTTTACAGAAGAATTTAAATATGATGTAGATGTGGGCTCAATCAAAAAATATACGCATGTATTTAAGGCAAATTTGAATTTATATTTATTTATTACTTCATCTTAAGGTTAGCGGATAGACAATGTCTTTTTTTTGAACGGAATGATGAGAGCTGTAGTCGAAATTGCAGTTGTAATGGAACGCAGCTTGATTCAAATCAGAACTTGAAGCAATTCTTCTTATGCGTTGATTAAAAATTTTAAAGTTGTTGAATTGCTACATTTGCTCGACGATTTCTCATTGCTAACCGAGCCGTTTCATTTCTCGTCTGCCTTTCTTCCTGCGTTTGTGATGTACGAAGTCGGGCCAAACTAATACGGGGTTGTTCTCGTGCGATTTCTCGTTCATATATATTCAATTGATTGACGATATTACGATAAGTACTTGCATTACGTGTTCGACGCGAAATATTAGATCTCCGGGGTCGCGGCATTGTGAATAACACTTAATAACGAATGCCAAAAATACAACAAATGGTTTTAAATATCACAACCTCACTAAATGATGAGCTTTACTTGGAACTTACCGTTTGGAAATAGAATTCTACACCACCACCAGAAAACAAATTGCACAAAAAAGTAAGCGTTTCGATAGAAACAGAAACAGTAATTGTTATAATTTGTATTAAAAAAAATATTTTTAATGATTATTAAGGCAAAGAAATTATGACAAAAAAGAGTTTTTTTTTTATCGCGGATTTTTCGCGAATTTTTTTTCGTATTATCCTTTTCTGGCCGGTGACCGGTCTGAATTGGTGAGAATCATCAAAATCGGTCTAGTCGTTCTTGAGTTATAACAATAGTAACTAACATCACTTTCTTTTATATATATAGATTTAATACAAAATTTTGATTTATTTTGACACAATAATAAGAAATCTTTAACACTCAAATATTTATAATAATAAAAATAAATTTGCTAAGGACATCTTACGGAACGATTTCTTGATATTATTATAATGCCAGACATCGATGGTAATGTTGAAAGTTGGCGTCAAAAAATGAGATGGGCAAGCATGACCACTTTTATGTTTCTAAATATTATATGTTGCAAGACAAGAAAATTAATACCACATGGAGACATGTTTTCAAGATGTAATATCTAAGCCCCAAACAGAAAAGTATAACATCTTATGAACTTTCACACAACTTCTTTGATAGGGACTAATAAAGATAAATATGGCTGCACGGGTTATTGACTTTCTGCTTTCGAATTCATTTCACTAAAAATACAGAGAAAGAAAGTTCGCAAGATTTTTTTAGGCCTATTCGTCATCTTACCGTTGAAATCTATAACATTTATAGAAATTACATCGTGAAAACATGCCTGCATGTGGTATTGATCTTCTTGTCTTGCAACTTGTATCCTTATTATGTGCAGCTAAATATAATGCATCTGCTTTCGAATTCATTGCACCCACAAATTGAAAACATTATCTTTGGGGTTAAATTTTTTTTCTTTTGATACTTAGCTTTTGTGTATTAACGTTCATCGTCAATAGAAATACTGTTGGCCTTATTGCAGTTAGTGGTCATGGTTGCACCCATATTTTAATCAGGATAGTGTAAAATTATTATTCAAAAATTATTTTCTTTTTTTAAGATATTTGTTTTTATTTTTAAATATTTTAAGAATTTGGAATGACATAAATAAAAGAGAATAAAAATTTCTGGATTTTTTTTAAATAAATAAGCACGATATGTCATAATCCTTATAAACGTTAGAAGGTTAATCATGCATACCAGAAGGGAAAGTGAAACTACCTTCTATATTATAACAAGGTTTTATCTTTCTTAAGAGATAAAATAAATACTTTAAAATTTGTGAAATTTTAATTTTCTTAGAAATTATGAACTTTTTTTTCCCGTTAAAAATAAATTTATGTTCATATTTTTTAAATTAATTATTAATAACTTCAAGAAAATATAAAATATGCACCTAGGTCTACTACTGGAGTGATCAAAATGTTCTTTTTTGGAAGCACTTGCTCGTTTTTTTTTAATAAATAAGGTAGCACGATATGTCATAATCCTAATAAACGTTAGAAGGTTAATCATGCATACCAGAAGGGAAAGTGAAACTACCTTCTATATTATAACAAGGTTTTCTCTTTCTTAAGAGATAAGAAAAATATTTTAAAATTTGTGAAATTTTAATTTTCTTAGAAATTATGAACCTTTATTCCTGTTAAAAATAAATTTATTTTCATATTTTAAAAAGTAATTATTAATAACTTCCAAAAAATATAAAATATGCACCTAGGTTTAACACTGGAATGGTGAAAATTTTCTCTTTTTTGGAAACACTTGCTCGTTTTTTCTGACTAGCTCTCAGGATCCTGACAAACGATGGATTCTGATAACGCTCCCTTGTAGACTTTGCCTTCATGATATATGGTATATAGATTTACATACATTTATATAAAACTTATTTGAGCCAATATAATATTATTATATCTAAGGCAATTTTGAGCCCCGAACTCCTATTCTAGGAGGACATTTTTTAGGTTAAATAATGGACGAATTTTTTCAATAAAGTTCGTCCTAGTCTTAATAGAAAACTATATGCTAAACATCATTGATCTACCTTCAAAATTGCGACCTACACTTTGATTGCAAGGTTAATATGGACAGACAGATGGACGGACCTAGTTAAATCGATTCAGAAAGTAAATCCAAGTCGAACGTATACACATTATATGTGGCTTCATGATTTCAGTTTAAAATGATTAGTTGAATTTAGAGAAGCAGTTATCAAGCAATAAATTCAAGAGCTTATCAAATTTGTCGTTATTAAACATGAATATAAATGGGCTTTAGTGTGGTTTTTCATCGGTGAAATAAATATGAATCCATTACAAAAAGCCAGAAACCAGAGGAACTCTAAATAATTGGTTTATCCAGAGAAATATGTGAAAATACCTATGGTGGTCTTACCTGCTAACAAAATTACGTCGAAAGTTTTATGGGATACTAGCAGCAAAACTCACGTTAATTACCTCAAAAAAAAAAAAAATTAAATATCATGCTTACTAGCGCTGAAGACGAGTTGCTGAAAAAGTAATTTTAGCTAATGTTTATGATTGGAAGAAAGTTATTTTTTCTGATTCTTATTCACTAATTTGGATGTTCTTCTCTTAATTTTAAATTTGTTAGAAGTTAATAAAAATATTTTTTTTTTATAAAAAGACATTCATTTTCAATTTTAAGAAGCAGTTATTAATAACTTCCAAAAAAGCGCAAAATATATAATTAGTTCTACTATTGAATTGAAGAACTTTCACTTTTTTGCCGAGCAAGTGCTTCCAAAAAAGAACTTTTTCACCACTTCAAAGTTAATAAAAATTACTTCCAAAAAAGTAAAAGTAACTGTATTTTTAGCGGGAAAAACGGTGAATAATTTCTGAGAAAATAAAAATTTCACAAAAGATCATATTTTTACTAAAAAATTTTATAAATATATTTTTAAGAGAAGTACTTCAAAAGCATTGAAAAAGAAGCATAAAAGAAGAACATTCTATCAATTATAACCTTTTCAGCTCTTTTTGAGTTCTTTTTTTCTGGGAACAAATGCCAATTTTGAGCACTTTGAGAATCTTATTATTTATAAGGGATAAAAAAATTGAAAAATATCGAATAATAGAAATGTTTGGTAAAAACTCACGAACTTATTGATTAACCCGTGAAACATTATTTCTACGAATATTGTATATTATAAGCCACCCTAGAATATTTCGTAATTTTAAAATTTAGAAACTGGCTACATATTTCTAAATTTCAAAAACGACAACCATTTTTTTGTTTTTTTTTTTTTTTTTGAAATAGAAAACAACATATTATGGGAGACTCAAATTACTAAACAGTAAAAGTGAAATACAGTAATAACACAAATAAATCATGATTTTCTGTTAATGTTGAAACTACATATAAAGTCCACATTAGGCATCTAATGTGGATCAGTAACTTTTATCAGATAACTCCAATTTGATATTCAATTGGTAGAAACTAATGTTAACGTCCAAAATAAGTTTTTATATCATGCACCACTATGGGCGATACGGTTATTATGCATTTGTGCTGATATTTGTAACGCAGAGAAAAACTCTTCAGACTCTCATTTAAAAGTATTCAGTTCTACATAGATACAATTTTTTTTTTTTAATCGATTTAATGATACCCAGACAAAGTACAAGTCTCAATTTTGAAGAACTTAATGAAATTTGGCACAAATAAATATTTAGGTATAAGAAAGAACATGAATTTGTTTTCATGTTTTCTATTTTAAGATCACTATATATCTAATGTAATAATTTTGATATTTTATTAAAACAAAGGCATTTTAAATTCTAAAATTCATTGTAAAAAGTTTGCAATAGTACTCGCAAATTGTTTTGTTGCCTCTGTTTGGCAGTACCAAAGCAGAGTTTGTGGACTATAATTAGACACCAGCAGAATTTTTCTGTGCTGCTACACACTTCATTAGCATTCGTGATGTCTTATCCATTTAGATTTAAAAAAATTTCTGAAAAACCGTGATAGAAACTTAACTACAACGAATTTGAAAATTTAAGGAACTTTAAATTTGGCTTCGACGTAATGAGTGCGAATATTGCATTTCTTTGTTTGAAAATTTTCTATTTACTAATTATAAAATATATAAAATAAAATATAAAATTTTCCACTTTTAATATGCTTGTTAGATAAGGACAGAAATATTTTTGATTTTATGTTCATAATATAATCGGTAATTCTACCGATGTCTTATAAGTTAAGACAAAAATTGTTATAGTTTAAAAGCCAATATGATGCAATTATAAACTTAAAGAAAATTTTCAAAATAAATTACTATTTTAGGAAAATTTTCTAAAGATTATAAAAACCAAGTATTCGACGCAAAAAAAATCGGTTTGTTCGATATCCGAAAAACTAATATTAAAAACAAAACGGAATTAAAAAAACGGTTAAAAACAATCGAATAAAACCGATTCCATTTTGCTACTAATATCTTTTAACCTTGCAGGATTAGTGTTTGTTATGTCCCATTGGCTAACGAAGGCAGCAGACACAAGATTATTTTCTAGTTTAAAAAAGAATCGAATTAAAAACAATAAGAAATAATAAAACGTAATATTCCCACATGGGCACGATAAAACATCCATTGAATTCTTTTTATATTCAAGTAATCTCTCTACATATAACAACTTTTGTACTGCGACCATTTAGATAAGTATTACATAATGTCCTATAACATGAATCAATGAGTGCCTCCAAAACCTACACTAAGAAAAATTGTATATGATGAAATATACTAATTTTGGAATGAAAACTACCTTTACGTTTCTTCGCCTAGTTGGAACATTTAAAGAGACCGAAATGAAATTTTATATGAGTCGAATATGTCACCCTAAGTAGTTTTAGTTATAAGTTCCTTTGTGAGCTCCAAAATATGTACGTTTTTGTAAATTTCTGTTTAACAAAAATTCAGTAAATTTACATTGCATCTCCAATTTTTCAACACCCTGTTACAATCTATAACTATCATTTATTGTTGCCGTTAGCAAAATGTTACATTTATTTTTTTATTTTTTCATCTTTGTCTTCATTTAAAATCTCACTCTCTTTCTCTTTTTTTCTTCATAGTAGTAAGTGTGCATGACTTTTCTACTCCTTCTTGTGTCATTTCTAACCTAATTTAGTTTTTTGCTAAAACGACGTTTATATTGCATTTTTTAAATTGTTGCACAAATAGAAAAAAGCAAAACTGTGCAAAAAAAAATTATACATATTTTTTTTAGCATTTTTAAAGCGAAAGTTATATTTATTAAGCAACCAACAACAAGCGATTGTTAAAATTTATATTTCAAATCTTTCTAATGGCATTTTACCACGTATTGTTTATTGTACGAGTATAATCAACTTTTTGTTGATTTTCTTTCCTATATTTTAGTTGGTTTAGTTAATTTATAGAAAAATTAAATTAAAAAATGTTATATAAATCAGGTTAGTTTTTTTTCAGTTCGATGTTACATACCAAAGTCTCTTATGTGTTTTTCCAGTCTATCGTTCTCTTCTTGTGATGATATGCTGGCCAAGTGCATGCCATGGTAACGACAATATTGTGTAGCCTTAAACCAATTTGCCTAAAAAATAAAAAATAAATAAATTAATTTTGTTAAAAAAAAGTTGAGAGCAAAAATAGTTAATTAGGATTTTTTTTATATTAATTAACAATTTTTAAATAAAGTTGAATTCTATATATATATATATATATATATATATATATATATATATATATATTACTGCCCGCATTTAATTATCTTTAAAAATATTTAATACTTTTATTGAAAATTTCTCATTTAAAATTTCAACAACCTCCCTCAACCTCAATATCAAATTTGTTTAATTCATTTTGTTACTATAGCTTTCCAAATACTCGCTTTATATTGGCACATAATAATATTAAATTTGCTATTAATTATTCACATTAAATTTTTGGTGCTTTTCTCATTAAAATAGAAAATATTTTCCATATTAAAATATTATTTTCATAGTTACATACATATGTACGTATGTATTTGTATTTTATTTCAAAATTTGTTCAATTTAGCAATTTTGTAATTGATTTTACCAACATAATTTACACATTTATTAAAATGTGCTAATACTTAGAACGTATCAATTAGTGATATGAAAATTGTCAATATTCAGGTCATAACAAAAATTTACTTGCTTACGAATATGGAAATAAAATAAAAGTTACTTTAAGTGTTGTAGACTTTAAATCTTGTATTAGTATTTGTTTTGGTTTTTAGGTGGAAATATTTGTGCAAAGTTGTCAATAGTTTTTGATAAATCATATTAGGTATTTGAAAAAAATGACAGTCAAATTAATCCATTATGAGACATTGGTAGCAATTGAGACAATAAAACAAATCCACTTTTTAAACTGTAAATGGCTTTCACGTACGCATTTTTAACTATTATTGCAGAATACAAAATAGTTCTCATACTTTGAGATGCACCTAACATACATTCCATTCTCGATTTTGAAATTATTCTCTACTGATTTGGCAATGCAATGTAAATTTAGATGTAATTTAGATGAAATGAAGCTTGAGACTTGAGACTGCTATAAATATATATGGGCAAAAACCTAAAAATTTTAAAATCCATGAAACCGAGTTAATGTTACAATAATTTCGAACATGATTTTGTCTTTAGCAAAATGGCTAACAACATTATGTTAGTAAAACTATAGGCAATCAAATTGCAAAGTTTTGTGGTCCACGCTCTTTATCATTATTAAATTAAATTAAAAAAAATAGAAAAATGTGATTGAAACGTACCAGGGTCTTTTCATATTTTTGATTTTTTCCATAAGTTAAAGTTTTTGGTGCTAGAGTTGTATAAAAGAGCAGCTCTCCTGAGTTAGAGGAACAACATCGCTTTATATGTCATGACCAGGGCAATCAAAACTACGCTCAAAAAAGTATTTTAAGCACATAAAATATGCTTTAAAAAATGTAATATATGCCCTTAAAATTAAAATATATGCACTTAAAATATTTTTTCTAAATTTTAAATTATCAACTAGTCACAGTAAAAACAATTAGAGTCTTATTAGCACTCGTTAAAAAATTTGTTCTTTTTACACTTTCTATAATATATAAGACGAAAATTATAAGGGAATCCGAGTTGAAAGAACTATGCGACAATAAAAAAATTTCACTAATTGATATATATATATATATATATATATATATATATATTATATATATATATTATTATTATTATTATTATTATTATTATATATATATATATATATATATATATATATATATACTGGACTCAAAATAAGCAAAATTTTTTTCTTAAGAATTATGCAAAATAAGAAAAGCGTAAAATATGCTAAATTATTCTATTACGTCCAAAATATGCAGGAATATGCCCTTTAAACTACTAAAATATACTTAAAAAATATTTTCCATAAAAATATGACCAAATATGCTGCTAAGCCCAAAGAATGCTATTAGAACTAAATATGCAAAAATATTCTGTAACAAATCGATTCCAAAATTCTCTAAACTGTCTGAAACGGATATATAACTAATAGTTTAGTTTAGTTTTAAGCACAGGAGAAAATATAATTTTGCATATTTTTGGTTGCCTGGTCATGACTCTATCAATATTCGGTCAAAAGTTATACGTTATAAGTTATATATTTTTCCACTTCTTGGTCAATATATATGCGCCTCTTCATGAAGATGTAATTTGATGTCATATATTTAAAAACGAGGTAATTCTGCTTCCTCTGTGACGTATTCCATTATGTGCGACAGTACACGTGAATTACACATCAAAATATTTAATTGCAAAACTTTTACGCCTTTTGAAAATTTAGCAAAATTTTCAGATTTTACTTCAGTATTTTTGGATGCCAAAAAATGTCTAGAATTATATAAAGTACATTGAGAGAATTTCTTGCAGTTTATTTTATAAAAAATCTCCTTCAAAACAGATTATTGAGTGATCTAAAAAGTTTCTGGTTACTTTTCTATAGTTTAATCCGAAAATAATCTTAAAAATAAAAAAAGAAAAAAATCCACGAATATCGTGTAAAACTTAAAAAAAATACTGAATGTTCATCAAATAACATTGTATAAATATCACATAGCAAAAATTCGGACAGTTGGTTCTTGGTTGACAAGTTAGATCTCTAAATCAAATTTAGGATCTCAAAAAATCAAGACCAAATACTAGAAGAGATAACAAACCGCAACTAATAAATAAAAAAATAATCGTATTTAAGTTATTAAAAAATATTTGAAAAAATTAAGAGTACAAATTAAGTGTTTGTATGATTTAAATCTCAGCAACATTTAAATCATTGATGATATTCATTTAGTTTTATTCTGTTTTAAACAAAAAATTTTGAAATATATATATATAAATTTTCATCTTAAAGTGTGCGTTCGAATAAAATATAACACATAATAACTCTTTTAGATATCTTTCTTCATTACAATATCTTTTAGAGACATATCAGTTTTAACGACAGATCGAATTCTTTAAACCTTGTCGTTTGTCATTTGGAAAAATGTACAAAATAAAATTTGAATCTTTTTTTTTAACTATTTTTTAACTTACTAGAAAATGTTGATTGAGCAAATTTTGACAAAACTATTATTACATTTAAAGCCTAAGCTTTAATCAATCAAAGCTAAACAATTTTAGATAACAATAAGCGATAATAAAAAATAAAAATATTTTCAATATATTATATTAGCCTGGAAAACATACATTATTGCTCCCTTTTCTCATGTTCCAATATACAAGTTTTGTATACCGAAGAATCGAGAAAATGGTCCTGAATAGTATGGAACTAAAAACAATAAAAATTTACAAAACAATTTTTCGTATGACACTTTAATAAAAATGCGACAGAATTTATAATTGTTTTGCTTCTTTAGTCTGAATAAACTCGAATAAACATAACAAAGAATGTCATAAAAAGACATTGATGACATCCGTGACATGCAACAGTGTCTGTTAACATTTTCTGGCTAGATTTAGAAAAAAAAAACATATTATGTTTTATTTGAAGGCAAACCTTATATATTTTTTACAATTTAAAAAATTGTGAAAAAATTATTTTAGAAAAACTAATTGATAACATTGTGAATCCTTTTACATGCGGTGATAATTCTTTGCAGATTTCATGAATGTATGCATTTATAATGTAAAAAAATTTAAATTTGAAATTTTTTGAATTTTTTAAATTTGATTCTATAAACCGCGATGAATATTGAAGTATTGATTTTTGTTCATTGAAAGGGGTATCAATATGCCATGAAATAAAAAGTCCGAAATCAAATTTAGTCGAATTTTAAAATGTTTGTGTTTTTTCTTACAACTGTGTATATGTATTACGTGGTGAATCAACTATAAAGAATTCAGAGATATATTTGCATCTAGATACATACATATAACGACGAATAAGTTTTCAACAATTCTAAACATTATTTACACTCACATTTAATATAGACATCAGCGATAAGATTATCTACATCTGGATACTAGAAGGTAAAAACATTCAGGCTCGCTAGGATATTAAATTTGTTATTTTTGTCGCTGAATCAATCCTCTAGCTGCATGAATTCCCACACGGAGAAATATTAGAAGTATTATCTCCTTCCGGTAGAGTTGAATTATAAAAGATCTGTTAACATTATTTCGGAGAGGATTTTTTGCTAAAATTTTTTTTAATATGGAATTTGATTTGTCATTAGTAACATCAAGAAAATAATAATAAGCTGGCAAACATGTGTGTTTCAAATAGAGAACCTGGAGATTATGAAGGCATGACAAATAATACTCGACAGAAATACTCAACTGAATATCGGAATATTTTGCAACTGTCAAGAGGCCCATCTATCACTCAAACTATATATAATTTCTTCTACTTTACTCAGTTTAACTGCCTGTTTTAATAACACGAGTCGTTTTTGCGCTCATGTTATAAAAACAGGCAATAAATAACTGCAGTACACACCATAACGACTGTGTGACCCTATTGTGGTTCTGGATTCCCGCTCATAGAAACTACTATGGACACGTACAGACAAAACTTAGTGACCTTATAAGATATCTTAACAATGCAGATTGGATCTAATTAAAGTTCTTATATTTAAATGGCCTTGATCTATAAGTATTCCTGACAAGTGGTGGGGTCTTACAAAAACAAAATAAATTGCTCGTAAGTCTAAATGAAGAAGTGTACTTAAACAATTTTTAGTTGGGAAAATAATAAGGAAAAAATGATTAATAAAATTATTTCACGTACTTCAATTCGTAATATCTTTAAATCAAAGCTAAATACTAAAGTAAATACAAACATCTTCTAATCAATCTCCTAAACGGAAGTCATGAACTAAAAGGGTTAATCATTGCCAAAGATAATATGTCACAATACTCTAACTGCAAATAATCATTATTATTTTTTAATAATGATCTGTAAATAAAATATCAAAATTGTTTAATATATATGAGTTTTCATACCATAAATGTGTCCACGAATGTGTTAATTATTTAATTCTACAACCAACTCAAGCGAAATAACTTGATTTGTTTTCCGGCTGAGTTTTAAAATTGTGTTTCCAACTAATTTTTTTTTTTTTTTGAAAATATGTGCTACCGATAACAAAAAAAAAACTACATACTATGTGCTTAATAGTATGTTTAGCACATACATACATGTGTTACATTTGCAAAAAAAAAAAAAAAAATAATAATAAAAAATCGTTATAATATAAATATTACCTAATTGCTATTGAAGTTAAGAAATTTTGTGTAAATACAAATTTTGTGTTAATTAATTTGAAAACGTTTAATGTCTTATAATATTTTTAAATATATTTGACAGTTAAGACATTTGGATTAATGTGCGAATTTGGTTTTTTTTCAAACTTAAAAAAAGTGTCGAATAATTTATATGAGAATTTGTTTGCGAAATACAAATTTGTAAACAAATTAAAAATAATACATAAATAAAGGAATACATTTACATTTAGGGTAAATTTTTTAAATTATAATGAAAATAACTTGTTAAAAAGTGTTAAGTTTTTTTATAAACTGGTTCGTCATTGATTTATTGTTAAAATTTGAAGGTAAAGTTTTTTTATAACCCACACCACCATAGGTGGTTAGGGTATTATGCGTTTGTGCTAATGTTTGTTACACCAACACCCACCTTAAAGTATACCAATCGACTCAGAATCACTTTTCGAGTCGATCTAACGATGTCCGTCCGTCCGTCCGTCCGTCTGGTTAGACGTCTGGCACAAAGTACAGGTCGCAATTTTAAAGATAATTTAATGAAATTTGGCACAGAAAGATGAAGCCTATTGAAATTGGTTATGATCGGTCCATTATTTTACCCAGCCTCCATACAAATTTCCTCCAGGAATAGTGGTTTAATGATAATAAATGCCTTAAATATAACAATATTTTGATGAAATTCGGTACAAGGAAGTTTTGTATAAGTATCAATCTTTGTGCCATCATATATTCGTATATATTGTGCCATCCATAATTGACCACAGCTCCCATATAAAACCCTCTTCCGAAAATCACTTTAACGTGCATAAATCATATACACATGTTAGTATCAGGTTTATATTCGATACAAATAAGTCTTATATAAGTAGAAATCTTAGTGACAAATTTTATGAGGATCGCTCCATAATTTGCCATAGCTCCCATATAAGCCCACTGTGCATAAACTCATATAAATCTTATTATTTACGTAACATTCTGTATTCGTATATTTTATTTTACACTTAGTAAAAGTATCTATCCACAATTTTCCACATGTCTAACATAATACCGTGAATTTTATTAATTAATTCGTGAATTAAATTAAATTCGTGAATTTTGATGGACATGCACAATGGTGTGGGGTATCATATGGTCGGACATGACCGACTATATCTTTCTTACTTGATCTTAATATAATTTTATAGCAAATATTACGAATACTAAATCATGATCGCACTTGCCAAATATTTATACATTTTTATCAAATATTCGACAAGTGTTTTAGAAAAACATTGTTTGACGTTGTTTGATCTCACAGTTGTTTTTAAGAGTAAACAGTGTCAAACAAAATGCAATTAAATATCAATTGTCATTTATTCTAAATTGAAATTTTTGTAGTCTGAATTAAGAATTAGTTTTTATTTGAAATTTTACCAAATTTAAGTGAGTAAAACTAAAAAAGGATGTTTTGATCATTTTATTCAGCTCCCTAGTAGCTAATGCGAAAAAAACAATGTTGATAAATATAATAAAATTAAGGAAAACTTCTGTTAAAATATATATCAATTCCAAAATAACTTCGGTCTTTGATTGTGACAATCATTGACGTTTTTAACGATTATGTAAGCAGAATATATGTTATTCTTTTTCGGTAATAAATAAAAGACTTTTAGTCGTTTAACTTTAATTTCAATAACGTTACTCTGTCAAACGTATTTTCAAATTTAAATTTTCCATATAAACTTATGTCAAACTTTTTTGTCTTTGATAATCTGATGTTCATATTAAAACACCTTTTCATTTAATTTATGCGGTTTTGTTTCATATACTTTGGAGTGTTCATTTTCATGGATTTTCCTACACTTATTTTCTCCTTTAGAATCGTTCAATTCAATTTATTTATTCAAGTGGAAATTTAATATACCCTCTACCTATTCATGTCACCAAAAGAATCATGTCTGCTACTTTTATTTAATTTTTTACTATTTGCTATTTACTCCTTTAGAATTGTATGAATGAATTTCTATCTGTTTTCTTGTTTATACTTTTCCTTTGAAATGTTGCACCATTGAATTTTCTTTTATAATTCGCTCTAATTGTATAAATATTTAAAATCGAATTAATTGAGATGAAATGTATTTAAACGTTAAAACTGACAGTTGATTCGTTTTTAATTAAAATAGTTACTTAGTGATTTTAATGTGAACGTTAAGCAAGATGAAAATACTGTTGCACAGTGGAGGAAATAACTATATGCATACGTAGATACATGATAACTTGCATCTAATTCCTATTTCAAGAAAAATGTTATAACATTTTTTAATTTTAATGATTCTCACAAACTTCTTGTTAATTTTTAGATACGATTTATTTACTGTTTTTAAATCTCTCTATAACTAGAACACCCACTGTTATTTAGTTATTAATAATTTAAACATCATATTAACTAAATACAATTATGTAACCACTTCTGACCTGCTGAGTATTAATTATATACATACTCTTAAACCATATTTTCTAATTAAATCTTCAACATTTTTTTGCATACAATATTACGTTTACTAATAGATTTGAATTTCAAATTGTAGTACATTTTATTAATTCTTAACTTTAAAAGCATTCTTAACTTTACATGTATATGGGCTATTATCAAAAATTTATAATCCTTAATAAGTTTTGTGGTAATGATATTTTAAACAAGCGGGTTACAGATCAGAACTCACAAGACTTGAAACTAATAGATTGCACAATTTTAGTGTCACAGGTAGGGTTTGGAGTCCGGGAAAATCTCAGGATTTCCCGTGAAAATACTCTCGAAAATTCCCGGGATTTTTTAAAAATTTCCCGGGAAAACGGGAAATTCTCGTAGTTCTATAGCAAAAAGTTCTATAGCAAAAATTTTGCTATTTTCACCTTATAAAAATGATAGATAGACGTTTCTCTAAGAATGATACTTGCAAAAGTTTAAAGTATTGTACACTGTTAACTAGAACGTTAACAGAGGGGAACATTAATTTTGCATGAATTAGGTTTTTGACTATTGAATTAGGTCTTTTTCTATCAGATATCTATGTATTTGTTTATTTATATTTTAACGAATTTACTTACAAGTTGTTTCAAATGAAATTTTAAATCAATTTTATTTTTGACATGTTAAAATTTTAAATATTATAGTTTTATTACAGATATGTTGAAATGAATATTAAATACGTTGTACTTCGAAAATATTTATAATATTACAAAATTAAAAAAAAAAATACTTGATTGGGAGATTTTTCATTCTAACACAATATTTTCCAAACAATGGATATGCAAATGTTATTATAATTGCAAAATATTTATAAGAAAACTAATCTAATGTTGTATTCATACGTATATGAGATTATTTTCATCAGATTTTTGAACACTATGATTGATCCGAAAAACTAATTTATTTATACAAGTTGAAATTTTTAGTATTTTCCAGATTTTTGTTTAATTTAGTAAGAATTAGTAAACAAAAATAGTGTAAGTTAGAGAAATAAAGTGAAAATAAATAATGAAACTTATCCAATTACAGAAAAAATTAAATTTCGTATTCTATTACTAAATTCATAAAACCAATTATATTTTTTTACAGAAATCGGTCCTATCACTTAATTAGTAAAATCAAATATTCAAATTCGTAAATATTTTATTGAAAAGTTTTTAATTTTTTTCTTATTAAAATATTTTTACTATTTATAAATTTGAATATTTGAAAATTCTTAAGAAATTCAGTAATATGGTTTATTAAAATCAATACAGATAATACTAAATTTTTTGTAGATTTTGAAACAATTTTTATTTTTTATTTAATATTTTTTTTTTACATTTTCTATAATATATACAATAATTCGGATTGAATGTTAGTATTGTATTTTATCATGTAAATGCATGTATGAAAATTTGGTGTAGAGAAGTGAAACTTTTATATAATACTAACTAATTATTGGAGACTTTTTTAGATGAAATATAGTTTAAAAGTAATATATAGTGTATAGTATGTAGATAATGTGTAATTATGCTGGTTTTTCACCAGCATAATGGTGGCATAACTAATAGTTTATGTATTCATGTATATTAGTATATAAAATATACATATATGAATAAAAAGATATATATATGAAATAAAAGAAGATACGACACTATTTCAAAATTTCATTAGTGGCCAAAACCAATTAAAACAGAAATGCAATCGTTATCAATTGAAGCATTTTCTAAATGAATTCAACTTACATACCTTTTAAAGTTTAGGCAGAGTTTTTAACAGAGTGAAATTCTAAATTTCAATGAAACCGAAAAACCGTCAAAAAGGTACAACAGGGCAACTTACGACTACAAACATGTATCATTTGGTTAAGTACCACTTTCGCTAAAGACCATTTTCACAAAATACTTTTAAATACAAAAATTAAAACACATTAAATTATCTTCAAGAAGTTCAGTTACATTCTATATGTTCAGGCACACAATTGAAAGGACATAGTTTAATCGACTTGGGGATTATACAATTGACCCCATTATTTATGCGATATATTGCTACATACATGCATATTTCATATGCTTTTGATTCATCTAGGAGATACACAAAAATAAATCATATTTGGTAATGAAATATATAGAAAAATTAAGGTAACTTCCCTCTGGAATCCTGCAAATGTTGCATTTTATATTTTTTTGTGTCAACATTTTTATAATTTTATTTACTTTTATATTTTTAATTGCCAAAAAACAAGAAATTGTTATTGTTTTTCATATTAGTTTAGAATGAATTTACAAACAATAAAATAATATATTAAAATCAAAAAAAAAAAAATATCAAATTTTATTTCAAGTTAAATAATGATTTATTTAAAAAATTATATTCATAATTTTCTCTGTTCAATAAAATTGAGTATTAAAATCAATTATTATTTTTTATTAAATTTAATTTGAATCCAAATAATAATTTATTTAGAAAAAATTTAGCCATAATTTTCTCTGTGATAGATTACTGTTTATTTTTAAAAAATTTTAGCTTTAAAAATCTAAGACATAGTTTTTAACATAAATTGCGAAAGGTACTAATTTTATTTGTATAAAATATTTAAAATTTGTTAGAAATGGCCTTATACTTTTATATTATTTCATTTTTTGTAAATTCAGTATGATTTATTATGTTTCCTTTTATATTATTTAAAAAAAATTTATTTTTTCGTTCCCATTTCCCGGGAAAAGATATATTGCAAGAAATCCCAAACCCTTGCCATAGGTGTCATTTTATAATCATGATTGTTGTTTTGATCTCATTCGATTTTAACTAATGGGACTTTGTGCACAAATTCTACAGTCACATACAAGGTAGTCAAATTTTGATGACATTTTATAATTTTTTAATTAATTTGGCTTTTTTGTACAAATTTTGAAATAGGAATTGATACTTATTGTAATTAGGTGTATTTCACACTCTATTTCATTGATATGCCCAAAATAGTCAACGTAGTATATAGTCTTAAATTTGGAAAACAAGAGCTAAAATTTTTCAAAAAGTCAGTTTTTCGTGGGGCATTTTAAGAGTTTCATATAGAATAGCGCGGATTACCGTGCAAACTTAGTTTGCCACGATAAAATCTAGGGAGCATTAAAGATAAAATTAACAAAAAAAATTTTATTGACTTTTTTAAAATTACGAAAAAATTGTTCTTTTCGTTTTTGTAGTTTTATGTAGTAAATTGCAGTTTGTGTAAATCTTGGAATGACGATAAATATAATTGATCGGGACCATAAATTTAGGTTAAATGTCGTTGACATAAATAGGTGGTGTTTGTAATGATTAATGGAAATGTAGAGGCGTATCAAATGATAAAAATTTTACGCACCAAAAGAAAAAAAATTACTTAAGTTAAAAAAAGATCACAATATTAAATAGAATTTCTTGTTTTTAAACTCTAATAAAATATATTTTCGTGTAATATATGGAAAAATAACTTTGATTAGAATCCTATTTTCGAAAAATTTTTAAAATCCGCGATTTTTAGTATAAAGAATTTTTTTTTAAATTTCACTAGGAAACCCTTAAATATGCTACACTAATATCAACAAACATAGAAAATATTATAAACTTTATATTAGGTTTTCATATTATACGTAGCACTTACCAGAATTATACATAAACTTTTCGTTTGTAAAAATGTTTACATGTTCAACTTAAAACCGCTATAACTTTCGTGCCCCCTGCACGAAATCTTTAACGTGAACCGATTCAACAAGTATTCGAGTCACTTTATATTTATACAAATGTACGTAATAATGCGCCATCAAAAAAAAAAAAAAAAAACTTTTTTTATTTTTTTCGAAGGCCTAAAATTAAAATTTTTTTAATAATGGCCCATATACCTTTTCTCTTTTTCTCTTCATTAATAATAATTTAAAACTGGTAACAATAGCAAAAACAGCAGCCGATAACATCAGGTAATAAATATGCATAAAAATTTATTTACATTTTTTCTTTTATAAATCATAATAACAACTACAACTACTATGAATACGATTTAATGATATTAAATAATTCAATATCAAGGTGGTGGTAATAAAACAAGAAATATTTTTCATACAACGATTTTATATGAATAATTGTGGTAAAACAAATAAAAAAGCAACAAAAGCAAACAGCAAACAGTTGGGTCGAATTTAAAATGATCTGCATTTAAATTATCGATTATATAGGGTGTTGTAAAAAGAAAAATAAATAAAATAAAAAATATTTAGAGCATTCAAAAAGAGGGAACTTTTCATTATCTTACTCATAAAAGAAACAAAAGTATTAAATATCGAACTCTTTTTCGCATTAAATACTAAAATGACCTCTTATGTTATTTTTTCCAACATAAGATCAAAATTTGGAGTTTTTTTTTTTTTTTTTGACAAAATGTACTAAACCCGCGATTTTCAATCACTGGTAGGAAATTTAATATATATTTTAAAATTATTTTTAATATTTTTCCTGTTCTTTTTTTTACCTCCAAAAAAAAAAAAATTGTCTAACAGGACACTCTACTGTATAAAAACACGAAAACTCATACTACTCATACCCACAATTGTCAAATAAATATAAATGTGAAAATTCTAAATCAAATGTTTAAGATTTTTTTATCCACATTTTGATTTAAAAAGATGCTTCTGTTTACTGTTGTGTCTCATTTATTTAATAAATAATGGGAAATAATTTAAACATCTCTTTCGTAAGTATATATGTACATATTTTATCAAACTCTAAACAATTTATGATTTCTAATACAAAATAATATAATAATAATACTTATAAAATTTAAAGAAATTTTGACATTTTAACAAGCAAACAAGGTTTTGGATATTAGCAACCAAAAGTGTTGAATTCGAATCTCCACATCTTTTTGCAATATTGCTTTTAGTTTCTGAAATATGAACAAAATTATTGGTTTTACTATATTTAAGTTTAACTGCCAATTTATTCAATAAAAAAAAAGAATTGAGAACCAGTCAAGCTGAGTCGTCTATATTGTCCATGCATTAGAGTCCATAGAGTTTCAAAATTATGCAAAATGTTTGTGAAAGGAGAGCGACCCTTTCACAAAGGAAATGTACAAAGGAAATTCGAGTTTCAAATAAATCTGCATAATCAGGTTCAAAACAAAGGATTTGCGAAAATATTGTGAACAAAATTTTTAACTATCCCCCCGTTGCACAAAGAGCCAGACCATTGGCATAGAAACACCGGTCTAGAGGGGGCTAAGTCCATCTCAGAAAAAATTTTACACCGCACCCCCCCCCCCACCCTTCTTTAAAGGTATGTAGTTTATTTTTTATCTCTTACAGTTTTTTTTTCAAAATTTATGTAAAATATTAAAAAAAAAATATATATAGCACAATATTATTACTTCCAAAAAGTGAAAAAAATAATTTTAGCAAGTAAATAAATAAGAGAAAATCCTCAACTTTACCAATTCAAAGTTTAATTATTATTAAATTTTAACAATTTAAAATAATATCTTAAAAAGCATAAATTTATATCAAAACTAGATTTAGCGCAGAACTGTAAAATAGTGAATTAGAATAAAGGAAAATAAAATTTTAAAATGACAACTAATTTTTACCTCTTTTTCAGCACTAAGTTCTTCCTTCCAATGACAATATGCTATCAAAAAAATTTGTTGGATACTTACATATATATATATTACCTCACACTTTTCTACTGTACTATCTAATATTTTCCTTTATTTTAAGTTAGAGTTTTTAAATAATTTTATTGTCATTTTCTTAAAGTAATTTATAATGAATTTAACTATCTTTTAGTTCGTCTTATTCTTGTTTATGTTCCGTTCATTTATAACAAAAAATATGTAAAATTTATAATATACAGAGAGCGCAGGATCAAAGTTTCAGATCCTTAAAATATTTTTATAGCAAATTTAGTTTTTTCCATTTAGTGATCTGTTTCAGCGAAGTGTGCTTTATTCTCAAAAATTAACAGAATCAGAAATTTGTCAGCTTTATCGAATCGAAAATTAATGACTAAACTAAAAGTTATATTTGAATAAATTTACTAAATGCAAGGAATATTTAAATTTGTCATAGAAAAATTGTCTAGTTACGCCAATGAGCCAGACAGAACGATGGGCCAAAAGTCTTTATCGTTGCCAGATATGACAGAAAATGTACTTCATAATGATATTTGACACGCTGATTCTAAAAATTAACGAAGAAATAAAAAAATTCTAAATGAAGGAATGAAAATGGCTGACAAAATGATTTTTAATTTTTAGATCCAAATAAAATTTGGTTTAAAGGCAATGTTATAGTTACTTAATCAATTTATAAACAAAATGGTGGACTCAATATGTTTTTTAAAATTTATGATAAACTCAAAAAAAAAAAATGAAATTTTCATTATCATCAACGTCGTAAAAAAATTAAATTTTAAAGGACTTTGGGGACAGTATGCTAAATTAATCTTCTGTACCAACGATTGGAAACCAGGCATCTCTAAAAATTCTTAATTTTCAGTTTTTTATTGATAAAATATTTTCAAAATTTTAATTTTGTTTTATAAATTAAAACTTTTGTGACAAAAAATATCATTAAATGTAGAAATTGCTAAAATCATATTATCTTTTTTTATTTTTAAGTGGGGAAATAACACGCTGCTGCAAATTGGCACTTTTTATTTTCACTCGGAAAACGATGTAATGTGAGCTATAGACCTTCTTGAGGACATCACAAAACAATTTTAAAAAATTTCTAAACACCCTGCAAATTTCGAGATATTGCGAAAAAATTGTTTTCAGGGTAGTTTCAGCACTAAAGATCTTGTAGCTTCATAAATTTTAATTCAATTTAAGACCTTCAAATTGATTTAGAAAGCAGAAGAAAGTAGTTTTCTAACTATATTACAATCTTTTATATATATTCAAATTAAGTAATGATTTATTCACCATTTTTTTTTCCCATTTCTTTTTCCAAATTTTGACTTTGATATATATTTCTTTGTAAAGTTAAAAATTCTATTTTGTCTAGAAAAAAAATTATAAAATCGCCCAAAGACTCCGACAGTTATAAAGCATTTTCTAAACTTCTTCGTATATTTTAAGACAAAGATTTTTTTAACTTTTTTAATTGGTTTTTCTTACTTTTGAGGAAAAATTTTAAAATGTATGGAAGGTTTTATTAAGTTATTACCAAGGACCGGAAGATCATGCAAATACATACTTTCTTTGGCTTTACTCCTAAAATAACGAAAACTAAATATCATTCCGAATCAGAGAATTTGATTTAAAATTCCATCGATTTGTTAATGCATATTTCTACATATTTTATTGGAAATACATTCTTTTGTATATTTTGCCATAAAAGCATATTTTTGTTTAATATTTTGTGAAAAATTGCAATTTAAAATAATTTTTTGTATAGAAAAAAAAAAAATAATTCTGCGAACTTTTAATTAAGCGACTTAAATTTATTTTTCAAAATTTTAAAATATTGAAAATACTATAGAAGAGTTAATTTTGATAAGCTATATATCAAAAACTAACAATCACAGAAGGACGTTGATTATTGTAAGCGATGCGCCAAAAAAATATCAAGTTAAGATGTCAAAATTCCACAAAATAATTACTTTTTCTCTTATTTATTAAAAATTTTTGTATAAATTTATTGCAATTTTAACACTGAAGGTGATACACACATAATTGTCTCTTAAGAACATATTCATTTTTAATGAAAATGTCAAATACGTTCATATATGCATATGAAACATTTATTTCCGAAGTTGTCTGCTTGAATAATTTTTGAAAGAAGCTACCAATGAAAATATTCTGTCTGAGAGAACAATAAGCACTTTTAAAGACTTAATATTATTTTAGAAAAGAAGTTCTTTTTCTTTTAGGAATTTCTTTGGTAGAAATCTATATCAATTTTAATTTATTTTACTCAAATGTGAAATAATATACCTTCTTAATGTAAATTATTTAAATCCGAGTTATTTTTCTTTTAAATATCAAACCAGAGGTTAAACAGTGCAAAAGAATTTCAACTTTAGCCATAAAAATATTGACAAAAAAGCGAAAAAGTACCTCCAATAAAATATATTTTTAAAATTTGTTTAATTTTGAATGCATTTAGTAGGAAATGGTGTAAACTGATCACAAAGAAAATTTCTGGAAATATAATTTTATATTTCAATTTCCAAAAATGACATAGCTAAGAAAAAATATGGCTAGTTCCCGCTTCAAAGAATTACACTTTTAAAGTAAAACGTTATAATCTTAATAGGTATTCGAATAAATTATTTTTTATTAGAATTATTGATAAAGTTCACTGGCATACAATTTAGCGTTTATTTCCTTATCATGTTTTTTGAACTAAGACAGAAAAAGCTTATTTATTTGCAATTCTTCGATAGAAGCTCCAATTTTGACTGAGGTAGGTATCTAAAGTGTTGTTATTCTCCATGAAGTTACTTCATTTTTCCATGCCTTTTATCAATTCAAATATTTTAGTCATATTGAAGAATTTTATTCAGTTTAACTAAAATATATATTTATTTTGAAACTGATAAACATTTTTACTTAAATCAACGGAAATTTTATTCAAATTAAAATTTCTTAAAGATGTTAGGTTTATTAAAACAGTGTGTTGTTTTACTTGCAACGGTTTACTACTGGTTTAACTAAATTTTCGTTGAGTGAAAAAAAGTTTCGTTAATTTTTAACGAAAATTTATTCAAATCTACATCCTTTAACAAAACATATTTTTAATTAAATTTTTTTAAGTTGATTTGAAGAAAATTTTATTTGACGAAAAATGGCGTAGATTTTAATAAAAATTTTATTGATTTTAATATTTCTTTCGTTTAAAATGTACTAAATTCTTTGGACCTGCTGGATTTGGTCGTTTACATGCCTGAGATAATTATATAGTTCTGTATGGATGTGATCTTAATAATTCGAAATAAACCTATTTCTTTTCAAATTTCAATACTGTTTCGAAAAACAGTTTTATAAATTAATCATAAAAGTCTTTTACCAGACCCACGCTAAATGTAAACAATTCGGGCAAAATTAAAAAAAAAATGTTTCGATTTTGAAAATTACTATTAGACTAAATAAGGTCTTTAGCAAAATATAAAAAAAAAAATCAAACATAAAATATTGGTCACAATGGCATAACTTCTAACTTCAAATTAATAATATATGGAACTTGACCTTTCCCAGCAAAAAATGTTGCCTCCAAATAATAAAAATTTTTTGCTAAATTGTTGCATTTTCAAAAAATTTCATTAACTCAAAAATGTGAAAATTGTTTATTATTAAGATCAATTAAGGTTAATTGTAAAAATATTAAAGTTAATTTTATCATTTGTTTTGACCCAAATTTATTAGTTTTAAATTTTAAAACACCTTGCATGTATATAGTGTAGGATATTCAACAATGCTAAAGATATTAAAACTAATTCATTCAATCAAACTGATTAAAATACATTTTTTTTACTTTTTTTCATTTTGGCTGTTTTACAAATTTTATTTTTTGGAAAACAATAAAAGAAAACAAGTTCAGATTGGCTTAACACCATTTCGATATTTTCATGTTTTAGTTTAAATTAAAATTTATTTTATACTGTTAAATTATATCTACTAGTATTATTTCTAAAACTAAACAAACCGCCAATAAATTATGGTCAATGAAATCAATAAACCACTTTTTTCTCTAAATACATACTGAAATGTTTGAATAAAAATTAATGAGGGAAAATAAAAAAAGCTAAATACCTGAACTTGCATATTGAAAACGTAATCTATTTTATTAGGGTGGAACTGATAATTGGTGCAAAAAAAAATTTAATATTTAGTTAATATTAATAATAGAAATTTTTTTTAATTAATAAATTCTAGAGTTAGCAAAGTATTCTAAAATAAATTCATATTAATTAAAACAATAGTTTATAAAACTTTAGAAAATACTTCCAAACTACAAATGTTGTAACCTATTAAAATTTAATACATAGAAATAATATCCAAATGCATATGTAGTGATGAATCACAGCAAGTGTAGCTACTGTCAATGAAATATTCTAGCGTCACAACAACTACAAGAAACAACGCCTTTTTTAAAATAATTCAAGTTGTCAGTTGACAATAAAATTATAACTGCTTTTTCACTATTTTATTTAAACAAAAAATTCAGCTTTTTTTACCAAAAATAATGAAATAATAAAAAACCAGAAGAACGAATACATTAACACTAGCAATTCAGAATAAATCACATAGAAATGACTAAAAATATCCAAAAACCTGAAATTACTTCACAGAAAATAAAAACCGAGTTTTAAAATCAAGAAAATTTTTATTATACACGAGATTCAAATGTGACCGTGAACTTAGATTTAGATCGCTTAATGCAGCCAGCCATTCAGGCAATGAATGATAAAAATTCAACAAGTTTTTTTTTTTTTCTTATTTACTTATTACTATTGATGTTTTATTTAAAGTATAAAAAATCAAGTCTTGTAGGATTTTTTTCCATTCATTTTAATAAGAATTTTTTTTTTTAATATAAAACCACAACAAATATTGTATTTCTCGAGTACAAGTAGTACCTTATAAAACTGGCAGTTTTGTTTCTTATCAGAATTTCACATAAATTTACATTAAATATTGATTGTGCTTATTTGCTTTCAATTATTTAAACTTATGTTTAAATATTTATCTGGTTTTGTTTTCTATTAACACAAAAATAATGCAGCAGTCTTGATTCCCACAACAACTGCATCTTTAAAGTTCATTTATTCAAAGTAAATTCGAGATTCTTTTTGTTGCCAAAGAAACAAGTGAAGCTACTTGTTGATGGTATCACTTTATTATGGCGCACAGTGGGATAGAATCGCAAAAAAATGGATCTTAATTCAGGAAAGTTGTATAGTGTGTTGTTTATAATTTTGTTGCAATATTTAGCTTATTTATACATCGAAAAAATACCTTTTAAATTTTGGATTTTTTTTAGCGTAAGTTTTAAAAGTAACTTTGTGAAATTTGGGTCTTGAGCCTATTTTGGGCCAATAACATAACACAATAAAATTTGTTAAAATGTAATCATTACTGCTCATAAATATCTTAAATATATCCGTATCATAATGGATGAGTTACATCCAAGCAAAAATAATACTATCAAATTTCATGAGGATCGGTTCATAATTGACCGTACGTACCTCTTCATTCCCTCCCACATTTTTTTTCGTTCATAATTCCTATATAGATGATCGCATAAATATGAAACTAACTAAAAATGATTTTCATTTAGGTATTAATCTTACAGCCAAACTTCATAAAGATCAGTCCATAAATGACTATAGCTTCCACAGACACGGATCCACGGGTAGGGAAGAATTTTATGTTATTAATTTTATACTTAAATTTTACGAACGATTATCAATTCATTTTTCAATAAAAAAAATATTTTTATCTAGTTATACGTATTTAAATATTCAAATTTCATAATATCACAAAACATTGGTCTAAACTTTTTAATATATGGGACGTATTTTTTTAACAACTTTTTCGAGTCTATTCAAAACTTTGAATGAGCAATTTTGTAAAGATGGAATATGAGCAACAGCATTTAAGAAACAACACAGAAAAAAATCATAAATGTTAAAAAATTAAAAGTTCGATTAAAAAATTTAGTTTTTTAACTTGGATCTTCTGATTTTTTTCAAATTAAGCAGACATTTGTTTACGTTATGGAATTTTATTTTTCTAAATTTTGAAAAACTTGCGTGGTTTATTGGTTAAACAATTCAATTTAGATTTTTATTACAGAAATTTTGACTTTTTTAATAATTTTTAGAAAAATATTTTTTTTTTTTTTGCAAATATTTTAGTGTTTTGTACGTTTTACTTAAAAGTGTATAACTTAAAACATGGAAATATTATTCGCTTTAAGTTAAATAATTCAAAATAAAATTTTAATTTAATTTCTATTCTTACGAAATTAAAAATACATTTTTTAATTTTCAAATTATGTGATGTTCCAAATAATTCATGATAAGTATGTTGAAATTGAAATAATTTTACTCAAACTTTCGTGATTTTACTTTATTTTAAAAAATATAAAAATTTTTCATATTTAAGCATTTATTTTTAAAGATTAGCTTTGTTCCAGTACATGTCAGATTTACAAGTTTTAGTCAAAATTTACATGAAATCATTATATTTAATTTATTTTGTTGTTTTTCTTACATTTTTTACCTAAAACCTGTAAATTTGACATGGATTAAACAGAACTATTAACTGAAATCAAAAGAAAATAAATAAATGAAATTTATAAACCTTAGACGTAGAATAATCACAATTTTTTAAAAATTTCAAAAATGTTGTGTTTTTTTTTCAAATAATTTTCAATCGATTTTTGACATGGGTACTTTTTATTAAATTATCACAAAGTTTTTCTTCAGTGAATTTTAAATATTCTGAATAAGATTCACTTAAGCAAAAAAAAAAAAGTAATTTTAAAAATTTCTAATACAACAAAGAGATAGTTTAGATTGTTTGATATCCTATAAAGATATACATAACTCAACCTTTTGTATTTTTCAGATCATGAATTTAAATGAAATTAATTTTATTTGAAATTGTTAAGAGGAAAACAATGAAATAAAAATGCACCTTAAATCATTAAATTCCATTCAATATTCCCAGAAATATTCCTATTTAAGGAAACATAATGCTAGGAACACAATTGCGTCGTATGAACGAACGTACATAGAAGCGTACTATGTAGGTACGTTGTCAAATTAGAACTTAAACATGTTTATTGAAAAGCACACAACAACCGGAGTATACGTTTTTTACAAAAACTACGACAGTATTTATCATTTGAAAAATGAGAAAAGACAATGAAAATATTTTTGAAATTAAAATTTTATATTATTTAAAAAGAAAATTCAAACATAATAAATAAAGAAAATTTCACAGTTTGTTTAGATTTTCCAATATTTATTTCAAACACAGAAAAGAGTTTGTGCATAAATATAAGAATTTGATTTTGGTTCATTGATTTTAGTTCATAATATTTAAGAATAATATCTTAAATATTAATATTTTTTTATATTTTTTGAAATGAATAAAAATTCAAGAAGACTTAAAATAAATTGTTTAAATTTTCATTTATATTTTCAATTTGTAAAAAAATGTTTGAAATTTTCTTCGGAAAATTTTAAGTTTTAATGATTTTTAGCTACATTATAGGAACAGAAGAGAAGCGCTTTTTATCAAAATGATGTGCTGCAGAATGGGAGCGAAATTATGCAAATTTTTAAATATTATTTTTTACAGATTTTCCTTAGCATTTTGCCATTTTAAGGCATTTATTGTTAATATTTTCATGCATAACCATTTGCAATAAAATCTAATGAAACTAAACCAAAGATTTAACAACATTTTTGAAAAATTACTAAAATTTTTAATAATATCTATGAACAAAATTTTATTTTTTATGAAAAAAGTTTGGGAAAAAAAGTCATGTTCGATTCATATTTATTTATTTTTATTTTTATTTTTTCTGTGAACAAAAAGGTACGTCTACATTCCAATTGTTGCTACGACACAATTTTGTTCCTAGCATAATTTTATGTCTTTATTTGTATTTCAAAAAATAGAAAAGTGATAGCGATAAATAGAAATAGCGAGTTTTTTTTCTGGTGATAGAAATATAAAAATTTCTCAGTTTAAAAATTTTATATAAAAATATTTTCTTAAGTGTTATTATAATGGCTAAACATAAAAGTTTTCAGCAAACGCAAAATTTAAAACAAGGGGGAGGGTTTTATACCACTGTCATGTTAATGCAAATTCATAATTATGTTTGTGCATTAAAGTGACGTAATATGGCAAAACTTGCTCTACTAATACTTTTCTACTTGTTCTAGGTATTTTCCGAAAATTCTATATAGATATTTTCTTAAATAATGCAAATAATTAAGTCAATAAAATATTTATTTTAAATTTTTATTACTTTAATGTTATTTAGCTTTTATTATGAAATAATAAATATTCACCTTGAAATTTTTTTTAAATATTTTTTTCTTAAAAATCGTAAAAAATCCGCAGTGTTTTTTTTTTATTATACTACACATATATTGCAAAAACTCAAAATTTTTATTTTCATCAAGTTCGTCTAAAAGCTTTTGGAATTTCTATATAAAAGTAAAAGATGCCCGTTTTCAGACCAGTTTAAAAAAAAATTTTTTTAAATATTTCTACAACATTAAAATAGTAAATATGTTTCTAAATACCTATGCTTAACAACAGCTTTGTAAAAAAACTACTTTTTATAAAATAAAACACAAAACTATAAATTTGAAAATTTCAATTTTCAATTTTTACCACCGTGCAAACAATGTGTGACTTCGACAATGCACTACACGGAGAGTGAGGAAAAATTAAAGAATTTTTTTAACAGATAATGGTGCTTAATTTTATCCATTTTTACCTATTTTACTATTTTATTACTTTTTAAAAATATTAATTTTCAATTAATTGCCATATTTCTCAATTTCAGCCCACTGTGTGGTGCATTTATAATATTTTTTGTTAGAGATGAACCACTTAGAAGCAATAGAAATAGATTTTAGTACTCCTCCAAATCTTACACAAAACTCTTCTATAATGAACTTTACTTTAAAACGGACGTATTTAAGACATTTATGAGCATTAGACCTATTTTCGCAAAAAAAATATATATATGGCAGCACAGTGAAATAATGATTTAATTTTAACAATTTTATTATGTATATTATATTATTGGTCCAAAAAAGGTTCAAGTACCACATTTTATAAAGTTATCTTTAAATCTACGACATACAGATTAGCATAATGTTTATAGCTGCAAGGACAGCCGAACGGACAGAGATTTAGGTTGAAAAAAATAAAATAAATTTAAAAAGTATTTTTTCGATGCACTATTAAGCTAATTATTGCAATGAAATTATAAATAAAGCGCTATCTATGTACTTAACCTGAATTAACTGCCATTTTTGGTGATTCTAACCCACTGTATATAGCGATTTAAATTTATTCAATTTGGTTTTCTTAAGATTTCATTATAAGAAGTAAGGAGGGCGTGTGTTTGTATTACAATATTAATTAATGTAAAACATCTTGCTTTTGGTTTTTAATTTTTTATTTTGTGGAATGTTGCTTACCTTGAAGAAGATACCAAGATAGTAACGTTTTTCGCCCAGCTTTAAAAGTGGCATTGTCCATTTGTTCATGTACTGCATTTCATCTACACAATTTGGACAGTCTGTAAAATATAAAAAATTAAAATTGAATGAGATGAGTTTTAAATAAATTATTTAAATAATGTTAGTGGTTTTAAATGAAAACAACTTTTGTAAAAATAAAATAGAAGACATTTTTTAACTCATGAACAAGAAGACAAATTTAGAACAGTAAGCATTAAAAATAACTTAAATACCAGTTACAAATTATAAGATATTTTGAAATCAGAAATACAGAAATATTTTAGGAAACAGTAAATAGCTTTCCAATTATACATTTGCTTTTATCGGAGCTTTTAAGCTTTACTGGTTAAGTAAAAGTTATAAATTAGATTTTTTTACATTCGCAACGATTTTTTTTTTAATCTGATAAGCATTGAGAATGCGTAAAGGTAGCTTAACAAATGTCGATCGCTCTGAAACATTAAAGCAATTTAACAACAATTTTATGTCTAACACAAGGCAAAAAAAATGTTTTTCTGTTCTACGGAATATCTCAGTCAATTCAAATAAATATAATCTTGGTGTCCTACACTTACAAATTACTTTTTTTGAATTGGCTCCACTTTTCGAGATATAAATTTATATTAGGGGTATGCGCCATATATTGTGGTCCCAAAAAAATTATCCAATCTCGCTAAATAAAATTTCCAAAAAATCGAATTCAAATCATTCATAACTTGTACTTTACCTTTTTTTATCTGCCAAATAGTTTAGGAGTTACATTTACCGAAAGAAAATACGTTCAAGTATATTTATTTTGTATTTTATGAACTTTCGACAAAACCTTATGCAAAACAATAAAATTTTAAGTGTCAAATCATTTTGAATACTTGTACATTATCCCAATAACGGTATATCGTCTCAAACGTAAATAGTTTCTTTTCACTGCGGACAAAAAAAAAATAGAGTCAGCAGTAAACCGGTCAATATTTTTTTAAATTTAAAAAAAAAAATAAAAATAAAAAATTTTTAAAACTTTACTTCTCTTAAACATCAATAACGATATTAACAATTAAAAACTGAAAATATAAAGATTTTTAATTCCGAGAACATTTCGTATCAAAAAAGAAACAGTTAAAAGCAATTTAAAAAGATTTCGTATAAAAAAAAGTTCTTCGAGAACTGAAAATAGCTAAAAAATTTTGTCAAATCGGTAACTTTTAATTCCATAGAGTCCGTTCAAAATCTGCCAGGAACATACATTTTTACTGGAAATATAATAAAACAATTGGAAATTATATTTCCTAATTTCTTCGAAAGATCATTCTAGGTTCCCCTGATGCTGAAATAGCGACCTAACAATTTGCTATGATAGTAACCCACACCGTTATATTACCATTATTGTTATCCTTAATTAAACGTGCGATATAAAATGTTCCCAATGCTGTATTTTTGGACCACTACGAATGTTTTGGGATCAAACTTAACTTTTATAGTTCATCTATATAATAAATAGTTCTCTTTTACCTGATATTACCTAATTTTTATGCTTTTGGATACATGAGGATACTTTTAATTATTCTCCTGGTCTCTATTATAAGACCGGGGCTTTTCGGGATGGTATTTTGAATAAATAATGTTTCTACCAATTGTCTTCTCATATACTTAGCAAAAAAATTTATGTACTTAATGAATTTTGAATCGACTTAATGGCATTAAAGTTCCTCGGATTGATAAAATTTTTTAGAGATTTTTTTCCCAAAGTACTTATTAATTTAGGTTTTTTAAATAATAAATTTTCCACCATCACTTTTTATTTAATTTAATATTGTCTTTAATATTGTGATAACTTTTGTAAAATTCCAAAGTATTAAATTTTTTATTTAGCTTTTACCGGAGCGCTTCGCTACTCTCTTTGATGCGATAACTAATTTACTTTATATTTACTAATACTTTTTAATAGGCCCCCTTGAACCTATTCACCCTATTTGAGGTATGCCATAACGAATATTTGCTTTATATGGTGGGTACTACACCCCCTACTCCGATCCATTTAAGAGTTTTAAAAAAGTTGGTGAAAGTGCAAATTATTTAAAATGTTTAGTGTTTACATAGATACAGTATAGTCCCCACTGAAAAAGGACTATTTGCGCTTGCAACGATGTATCATTATACAGATAATGTTAAAGGATATTTTTTCTTTAGGTTTATAATTCAATGTATTCGCAATGATCTAGATCTAAAACTTTTATTGTTTTTAATAAAATTTTGTCGGAAACTCAAAAGATGTAAAATAAATATACTTGACCCTATTTTTTTGTCCGTAATTGTATTATTATTTTGTAAAAATATCGTGCAAAATATAGTAAAATAAGAATTTCTTTAATTTATAAAAAATCGAAAACAACAAAAATATGAAGATCATAATTTTGCATATTTCACACTTAAGAGAATAATTTTGCATATTTTGTACAAAATATCATTTTTACATAATTTACCATTAGATAAATTTTCTTTTTACTATTACAAATATAGTTTTTGTCTTATAAATTGATAGAAATTTTATAATTCCCTGATAAAATTGTTTAAGTTTTAAAATTTTTAAGTGTAAGAAGGAAATATTTTTAGCAATTACTGATAAAAATCAAGTTATTTTTAGCATATGTAGTGTATAATTTAAAATTAAGTCGGAAAAATAATATTTTAAGAGCATATTTTTTAATTCTAAGGGCATATTTTCCGATTTTAAGGACATTTCTTATGCGCATAAAAAGATGATTTTAACCAAAGGTCTGTAATATTTTTAGAGATAATGGCAATATGTTTTGAATTATTTGTAAATGATTTACAATATGTTGATTGAGAATCTAGTCAAAAGTTATGCATAGACATTAATGAAAAATACTTCGTTTTATTTGTAACATATTTAACTTTATGACAACAGAAAAAAATTATAAATTTTTGTTATTTTTAATTTCTTATTCAAATTGTATATTAAATTTTCAACTTTTCTGAAAAAAAATATTTATAGGCTTAGAACTTCTTAATTACGTGTTTTCAAATTGATTGAGAAAATTTGCCTGGTGTAATTTATGTAACTCACTCGAGTTGCCCAAATCTATTTTATTTATGTATGTACGATCTTTCAGAAGTCGCGCAATAGTTTTTGTTAGATAAGTAGCTAGTGCTCTTGACCAGCTCACTTGGGTCCAGTTTATTTCACATTATGTTACCCTAGGAGCAGTATCAGGTATTAGATAGTCTTCATATCCTATAAATTTCTTGTGAAATTTCAACTTTTCTGCGAAATTTCGGGTTTTTGGTTAAATTTCGAATTTATGGTAAAATTTTGATTTTTTAGTGAATTTTCGGATTTTTGGTAAAATTTCCAACTTTCCATAAAATTCCGAATTTTTTTGTAAAACTTTGAATCTTTGGTGAAATTTTGGAATTTTTGCGAAATTTTCATATTTTGTATCATGAATTTTAAGGCAATAAATATTAAATATAATTACTCTATTTTAAATTTACATTTACACCATTACATTTTTTTCAGAATAGAACATGAAAGAGCAACATTTTATTCAGAAAACACCATCAGATTGACAGTCAGTATATATTTGAATATCCTCACCAAATACCCTACTACATTAGCCTTTCTACACATACATATACAAGACGAACCTCACCTTCGAAGCCCTAACCTGGATATTACGATGTGCTTAAAGTCCAGGTAGTTCCCATTATGTGACAGATTTAATAAACCCCGCTAAGGCCTGAGAAAGTGGAGCTACTAAAGTTTTGGTGCCTTAAAAGTTCGGTATACAACCAAATTTTGTACTTCACAGTATCTGAAAATTTAAACTTCTTGTTTCTCTGGGTTTTAGTAATAAAATTTAGGCCGCTCTTAATTTTGTAGTAATTAAGAAGGCTAAGCGAGATTTGAAGACAGTAAGAGATTTTATCCCGATATTAAAACATCGCTTAGTATGAGTATCACGATTTGATATATATATATATATATATATATATTCATTTAGATGTGATTAATTTATTAGTAAATTAGAATTTAAATTTATGACTCTTAAATGCCAGAATAACTTTAAGTTCTTATCGATAATGTGAAAAGCTTCAATGCACAATAAAATTAAATGACCGACAAAACTAATAACACAGCCTACAGTCATTGATTTGCTCCCTACCATTAATGCAAAAACGGTAGGGAGCAAATCACGTCAGACGGTATCTATTAAAAGTTTATCGAAATTCTACTTAAGTTTGCAGAAAACAGGGCCAGAAAAAAAATTGCCGACACTAAATTTTACTTCCAAAATTTATGTGTTGTATACAAAACGACGAAAAAATCCAAAAATTTATTTTAAAATTTAATAACAAAATTTACATCAAATTATAGCTAAGACTTTCAGCATTTAAGATATGTCTGGTTTTTTTTATCGTGCAATTAATCTACATAAAATAGGACGACAATAAAGTCGAGGAATTTTTCAAGTGTTTGGATAAAAAATCGGTTTTGCTTAGACTTCTTTATTAGTTAATAAATAATCCCACAAGAAACGACATTACAAAAAAATATGAAATATTAACTTTTACACTGTGAAAAATTTTTGTAACTTTCGCCAAAATATCAAAAACTTTATAAAATATTGTCAACTATCTAGGTCTAAATGGTGTTCAATATTTTGAAATGTTTCCTATATAGCCCACATTAATTTATATTTGTTTCTTATTCCAACTTTTGAACTAGGTTAATTTTAAAAATTGTCCATATTACGAATTTTGTATTAAATATTTCAAGTTTTTCGAATTGTCTATTAAAAGTATTTAAGTTAAAGAGTATTACAGATGAATAATTGTAAGAAATACATTCCTAAGATGCTTTAAGATGTTTTTTAAAACAACCTGGAACAATCATGATTTTATTAGAAAAAATAGCAAAGAAAATACAAATGAAAATCAAATCGCAAAATCCTGCAGTAACAGTTCATCGAAATATAACAAATAAAAACAACTGTATTAATACGTATTACGTAACCAGTAATTTCGATTTAAAAAATGATTACGCATTAGGGTATTCATTTTACTCGAGTGTTGCATTATTCGATTAATCGAATAACTCGAAAATGTTATTTTTAAATTAATTGAGTGAAGTTTTTAAGTTACTCGAGTTATTCGAATAAATTTTACCTTAATATTTTATTCGTTTTTTCAATGTTTATCAACAAATAGATCAGGCATTCTGTACTGTTTTAGCGTTTCATTAAAAAAAATAATACAAAAAGTAATGTTAACAATTAATTTTAATAAAATATTAAAAATGTTTAAAACTTCAAAAACAGCAGCTTATAGCATTTCATACAAAATTTACTTAACGTTTAGAATTAATTATACATGTTAAATTTAATGTCGATAAAAGTGCTGCAAATTTATGAAGAATAGAAATAAATAGAATGAAAACTAATTTATATTAACAGTCTTTTTGAATAAAATATAAAAATTTATTATTGCAACCAAGCCGGGTGAATATCGTTTTTTTTTTTTCAACGCTAACACTCAACGGTAGCAACAAATCACAGCTTAGATATCATAGAACTTAACCCGCTATAGCGTTAGCGGACTTGCGGGCCTTCTACGTAGACCAGATATAAACTTGGTAGCATTTTTATTTAGAAAAAATATAATGCCAATAATGAAAAAACCCCAAAAAATTAAACTATGACTCCTAACACCCATGGGAACACTTATAATATATTAAATTTCTAGTTCATTGTGTAGACACTGACAACAAGTACCAAAAAGTAAAATAAAAAATAGGATTTTTCAAAAGTACCAACGATATGTTTAAAATTTGTTATAAAGAAAGAATACGATTTAAAATTTTTATTTTTTTTTTCCTTTTGGTTCTGAAGATTCGTAGAGTACCAATAAAATACCAGGTTTTTACATCCGAAGATTCAAAAACTACCAAATTATTTCTATTATTATTTTTTAGCAGAAAAGAATGTGATTAATAGGGCTTGCGGATTCTGACCCACATCTATCTTTAATTTCATATTTCTAGGTTAACTATTGTAAAAAATTCAAAAAGTAATATTATAAGAATGAAAAAGTACCATAAAACCTCCTCTTAAGGATTCATTCACTTAAGACCATATATCTTCCATTTTATGTTTCTAGGCTCAATATTACAGAAAATTCAAGAAGTACTGTTAGAAGAAGCAAAAAGTACCACAGAGTTTCGCTTGTGATTTCTTAGCCACGTAGGACCATATATCTTTAATTTAATGTTTCTTGATTCAATATTGCAAATACTCAAAAAGTACTATTAGAAGAACAAAAAAGTGCTACAAAGTCCCCTCTTATGGATTCTCATTCATTTAGGACCATATGTCTCTAAATTCAATGTTATAGAAGAAAACAAAAGTACCACAAAGTCCTCTCTTATGGATTCTCATTCATTTAGAACTATTACCATTAAATTCTTGTTTTTAGGTTCAATATTATAGAAAATTCAAAAAGTACCATTACAAGAACGAAAAAGTGCCATAAAGTCCGTCTTTTTGAATTCTTACCCACATAGGACCATATATCTTTAGTTTCATGTTTATAAATTTTAATACTATAAAAATTTCCAGGTACCATTAGAAAATGCAAAAGTACTACAAAGTTCCCTCTTATGAATTCTTATTATATCATAAAATTCGTGCTTTTAAGTTCAATATTATAGAAAATTCATAAAGTAAAACATAGTCCACTCTTGTGAATTATTACCCATATAGAACCATCGATCTTTAATTTCATGATTCTAGGTTAATTAAAACAAACAAATCAAAAAATACCATTAGAAGAATCAAAAAGTACCATAAAGTCCCCTGTTACACAAGCCCTAACCACTATTAATTCATACGCTAAGAATTTTTAGTCTATGCAACATTTTGTGCTATACATTCTCAAAAAAATGGTTGATTACCATACAAAAGTTGTACAATATATAAAAAATTGATTTATTGTCTTCAAATTACTACAACAAAAAATTCACATATTGTTAAAAATAATGATAAAGAAAGTGATAACCAAAATATGATTAGTTCTTATAAAAATAATTTGACCACTATTAATTCGTATATTGGCCATTTTTTAAATTCAAAACTTTGTAACATCTCCTTTGCTTTCTAAAACTTCTTTGGCATTGTACTTATTAAAATTTTGCACTATTTGAAAGTTATTGAATTCCATATTTCTAGAAATTGAGCTTTCAATCTGCTAAGAGTACGTTGAGGATTATTTCGTAACCTACGTTTCATTAATGCCCACAGATTTTCAATTGGGTTAAGGTCTGGACTGGAAGTTGGCCAATCCAGCACCTCAATTTCATTTTCTTGTACCTTTTTTTTTTTGCTGTACTGGAAAATGCACCATCGTGTTGGAATACATATTCACCAGAGTCAGGTAAGTTAAGCACTGATGGAATGATATTTTCTTCCAATATTTTTATATATTTTTATGCATTTACGATTCCATCAATAAAGTGAAGCTATCCAACATCCTTTAAGGACATACATCCCCACATCACAAGATTAGCTGGAAATTTTACGGTGCGCTTTACGCAATCTTTGTGATATGCTTCTGTGCTTTTACGTATCATTCTTTTGCTGACATTACCTACGCATACATCAAACTTGGATTCATCGCTAAAAATAATTCTGTCCCATTGCCTTTGCACCCAAGAACGCCTTTCTTTTACCCATAAATAAAGCTTTTTCATTTGAAGTTGTGTAATTAAAAGCTTTTATTTGGACTAAAAAATAATACATTTTTTATAAATGCTGCTGTAGGAGCTAAGTAAATGTTAACTTTACTTTATAAAAACCCTAACCAACTTCTTTCATAAACTGATGCTTCCATTCACGTTTCACGGGTTTACTAATTGTTTCGAATCACTTTGAAGCTATATCTTTTCGTTGATTTTGTCTAATTATAGCCGCTAACGCGCTTTTTGTCACGAGCTGTTTTTTTTTTTTTTTTTTTTTTTTTGGAGGTCCGGCCTCTTTTCGCAATGTCATTGCTATAGTTCCCATTTTCCATATATATTTTTTAATATATGAATTTACCAATAATTACAATTCGAATTTTTTCGCAAACTGGCTTTCTACGCACCATTTTTAACATGTGATCAGAACAAGAATGAATCAATATTAAAATACATGTTTTTTCTAGTGTCTGGTTCTAATTCATTAAATATAATGGTAAATTTCAATTTTTTTTTTTACATTTTTATTTTTAGACTTATTTTTGGACGAATTTATGCACTGTATGAATTAATAGTGGTCTAATTTATTTCTTTAAATAATAATTCATTTTAAGTTTCATGAAATGTTTTAAATAACCTTCCTTATTTTGATTAATTTTTTATTTAAATTAAAAGTCAATAAAATAATATTTAAGAAAAGTGCCAATTTTTTGGCTTAATTCTAATATATTATTCTAAATCAGGTCTTTGCTATTGTAAAACATAAAAATTCATAGTGTACGAATTAATAGCGGTTAGGGCTCGTATATTCACATTCACATAAGATCATGTATATTTAATTGCATATTTTTAGGTTGAATTACCACCAAAAAATGCAAAAAGTTCCATTAGAAGAATGAAAATGTACTACAAAATCTCATATTTCTAGGTTTAATATAGTAATAGAAAATTCATTATTGAGTTTGAATAAAACGTAATTTCCAACAATGAATTTCTAAATTGTAATAGGATCCCATATTAAAATACGTATTTGTATATGTCAATAAATAAAAAAAAATATGTTTTATGAAAAAAGTATCAAAAATAGGTACAATTTTTACCCCTTAAACATTCGAATTTCAAAAAAGTACCGAATTCTTGATTCTCATTATCAATAAGTTACGAATACGATATAAAGTATATTTCTACTTTTACTGAATTCAAAGATACAGGGATGCCCAAAAAGTACCAAAATACAGTTTTTATCCGTTCCTCCCTAAAAGAGCTAAATTCCAAGAAATTACCAGACAGATATCCGATTATTTTTTAAATGAATAACGATAACTAATAAACTAGCTTCAGGTGTTTGGGGCGATGATGAATCAGTAAATAAATAATAAATAAAATAAATAATATATATATATATATATATATATATATATATATATAATAAATAAAATATATATAAATATATATATAATAAATAAAATAAATAATATATATATATATATATATATATATACATATATATACAAAATTTTAACGTTTCCACACAATTTTGTTTTATGTGCAAAATTTTCTTATACACAAATCATTTCCGCAAACTACAGCTATAAAGATTTTGCTAAGAATTCTTTTATACCTTTTTTTTAACAAATTTAACACAAAAAGAATTGCAAAAAAATAATCTTCATTTTTTAAAGTGTAATTGTGTAAAAAATAAACATCAAACATCAGAATGTTATAAAATATTTAATAATCTGAAAAAGATGATTAAAAAAACTAAATAAATTCCACCATCAAATGGTAATTAAATATTTTGTTGCGCCAATCGCTCATAATGACCACAATTAATCAACGCTTTTTGACTTCTTTGGTTTTTTTCTATACAAGGTCACATGTCAAAATTTTGATTGAATACTGCAGACTTAAATAATTTTAATGAGAAGACATCACATTATTTACAAGAAATTTAAAATAAACTAATGATGTTTTATTAGCGAGTTTATTATATAGCCCACAAATACAAACATTTAGTGAAGAAATAATTTCATTGGCTTCACAACTAACTAAATGATTTATATTTAGAGTTATACAGTGAAGGGAAAATTTATTAAACACCTACATAGGTATTCAATTAAAAGTTGCAGCATTTTTGAAACTATAAAAGTATATTTCTTTTTTGTATTTGAAAGTGTTTACTAGATTATTTTTTAACATAAATAATTCATTACTTTTTAATAACACGTTTTCTCAATAATTTTGTTTAAAAAATAACTACACTTATATTTTAAAAAAAAATTTATCTTTCACATTTACGAAATCTTCGAACAGGTGATTAAGTTATTATAATGTAATTAAATTTTAAAATTTTTTTTCTAATAAATTATCGTTCATTCATCAATGTTTTTTTTTCCCGAAAATTAATAATCGGCATAGAGAGAAAACGTAATAATATAAATATAAATATAAATATAAATATAAATATAAATATAAATATAAATATAAATATAAATATAAATATATATATATATATATATATATATATATATATATATATATATATATATATATATATATATATATATAGTCTTTAACGTCCATGATGCCACTGTTGCATTGCCAAATTCGAAACTTCCAGTTTGGTAAACATTCACAAAAACAGCTAAAAATTTTTTAATTTTCACAGGTCTATGGCAACATCAACCGATGTCCGATCTAACTGAAAAAGCAAAGCTTTCAAAGAGAATATTCTATAAGAGAAAAAATATGTAAATATATGCTTATGAGAGATTTCAACAAAAGAAATAATGAAAACTGTGATTTACTGTCACTCCTTGCAAGTTATATGAAAAATACAGAGAACGTATTATGTCTTGTAAATAAAACTTAACAGATAATAATTATGCTTGATTTATACTTTTCGCTCAAAAATATTATTATAATTATTATTTTGTCAGTTTTACTTTCTTGCTGAAGAAATAAAACATATGTTAATTTTTAAGTAATTGTAAGGATAAAATTTAATTTTTTCGATAAACTTTGGAAAAAACTGAAGGTTGAACATTTTATGTTCAATATTTCACGAAATCACGTCACCGAAAATGATATATATGTTACGGAAGTTATTTTTGAAAATCGGCCTTTTTAGGGGAAAAACGGCACTATGCGTATCTTCTGAACTAGTAAACATATAAATTTATATCATATTCGTTACTTGTAGAAAAATAACAAATACAAATTTTGTACCTTTTGAAAATCCGATCGTTTAAGAAGTAAAAATCGAAACTATTTTTGATACTTTTTTCATAAGACATTTATTTCTATTTATTGTCATATATGTACATATCAGAATTTTTACATGATATTCCACTACAATTTAGAAATTAATTGGAATACAATTTTGCTACATCCATGAGGGACAGAAAGTACCAAAAGGGGTAAAAGCAGGAAATTATACTTTATTCACTTTGATTACATTGATTAATTTGTAATAATATTAATCCTACAAACATAAACTTAAGTAAATGTAGTCCCTAGTGAGTGAAGATTCACAATTCATTCTTTTAATGGCTCTTTTTGTATTTTTTGTAATAATTAACTTAGAAGTATGAAATTAAAGATACATGGTCCTATTTTGATTGCGGTACCTTTTTGTTCTTTTAATGGTACTTTTCGAATTTTCTATAATATTGAAGGTAGAAACATGAAATTAAAGATATATGGTACTATGTAGGTATGAATTCTAGAGGGGAGGTTTCGTGGCACTTTTCGTTCTTCTAATGGTACTTTTTGAATATTCTGTAATATTGAACAGAGAAGTGTGGACTTAAATGTAAACCGTTCTGAGTGAATAAGATCCTATATGAAGTTTTTTTCATCTTTTCGTTCTTCTTTGGTACCTTTTGAACTTTCTTCATATATGCCGACACAATATCCTATAGAAATTTTACTGAAGATATCTGTCCCCCAACATTTTTAGAAATTTGAAGTCTTGGGGGTAAATGAGTCTAGAAAAGTAGTTTATATATCTTCTAGATTGTGACATGTAGGAGGAAAATTTTAATAGTTTTTTTTTAACCGCAAAAAAATTTTATGAAACCAGATTTTTTAATTGAGTGATATACTTATATATTTTAGTAGTTTTTGGTACCCTATGTTATTTAATGAAGAACACATAAAGGGTAAAGTAGTGGTACTTGGAATATCGAACCACTTGGATATTCCTTATTCAGCCAGTAAATTTTTTATATAAAAATATAGATTAAAAAACAAAGTTTATTAAATAACCCAGAAAAAACTTTTTGGTTTTCGGTAATAACAGCTACTTATTAAAGTAGTTTCTTGGTAATGAGGTTTCATTATTATTTGCTTACTCTGTATTACATTAATAAGTACTCAATAGTATAATAGCGCAGTAATACTGCAATCACGTGGTTGAGTTGGCTAGAGCGCCGGATTAACAACCAGGAGGTTGTTCTGAAGCTGTTAGTTTTTTATAACAAAATGTCCAAAAAGATATTTTAAACTAAATAGAGTTTTTGTCACTTAGGATGCTATGTGCGAGATGGTGTACTGAGTAAGACGTTAGTCAGTAAAAACGAATGGTTAGTGTGTGTCCAAGTTCGAGTCTCACTGACGGCAAAATTTGTACATATTTTTGAGTACCCCTAGAGTCAAAAAATAACTACATTAATTTGTGGACAAGTCGAACAAAAACAACTAGTTATTCAGGTAAAAAATAAGTAGTTTATTTTTGTTTCCAATTATACCTGCTAGCTTACCAGGAAAGCAAAGTTTTTACTGGGTAAGTAAACAAAATCAAAAAAGTAACATAAATAAAAAATAAAAATAAAAAAAATAGAATAAATAATATCCAAAAACAATTAAAGTTTGTTTTTTATTACTTAAATTACATATTTATATTTTATAAATTTTATTTTTCTTTTATTTAAAATTAAAAAAAAAAGAAAAATAACAATATTACATTTGTTGCCTTTCTACATATATTTCAATTCAATTCATTTCAAAATCTTTCGCACAGTTGATTTTGTTTCTTTTTGTTTGACTTCCCTTTTTTACAAGACATAGGCACACACAAAGAATTGTTTTTAAGTTTAAAAAGCAAAAGCAGTCAATAGTTGAAAATAAAGGGAATAAATGGAAATAAGTTACAAATGAATTGATGCAGCCAAATGAGTGAATCAACAATGTAAAAACATAAACAAAACAGCAGTCATTATACACGGTTGGCTGTTTATCGTTTATGCAACATGATACTATTTCTTACATTTGAGCTGAATATATTCTTGTCGTTATGAACATGTAAGATTCATGCTACGTAGTAACGGACGATTTTTAGAAATTTTAGTAAGATCTTAGACTTAAGGAAGAACTAACCTGTAATTATTTTTCAAATTAAATAGTAAGTAAATGTTTCCTTTTTTAGTTTTTTTTTTTACACCAATTACCAAGATTTGTAACACATTTATGCCACATAAACCACTTATTGTGAAATCTAAAACTTTTTTTAACTTGGTTGCAGTTATTATATGTTACCACATGTAATAAATTCATGAAATGCTGCAAAAACATTTGTGCATTTATGTCAACAAAGAAATATTACAATTGCAAATTGCAATAAAGATATTGAAATCACTTGATTTAACACACATGGTAGTTAAAATGTAATTAAAAAAAAAAAAAATCCATACGCATTTTTTTATTGTATTAGGTAACTGCATATGTAGGTATTTAGGTTAGTTTAAGTATTTATTAAATAATTTTTTAATATATTTATTTCTTAACTTTATCATTTGTAATTTGTATCTTTTTATTTCCTATAACATCTTTTTGTTAGTAGCTTTTTAAATTTATTTATTTATTTTTCTTTTTTTTTTTTCTTTTTGGTATTTAATATAGTTTGTTTTTATAATCTGCATTTAAATTTTAATTTATTTAATTAAAAAATACATATTAAAAATTATGAATGTAAATTATTATAAAAAATATATAATTCATATAACACTATGCAACAAATTCAATGATTCCAACGCGAAATAAAATGAGATTAATAAAATCTTCAAAAGGTTTTCACAGTTAGTTCATATTTTGTATTTTATGGACCCTTAAAGTTTGGATAATTTGGAGCAAAGTAACCTAATATATACAAATTCTCATTTTAATTGGTTCAGTAATTTAAACATTATATCAAGTAAAATAAAGTAAACAATATCATGACAAAAAAGGTGTGGCATCCGATAAAAATCTAGTATAATGATGGTAGTACTTACTAAAATAACAACTACACATAATAAAATTGAGATTGAATAATTTAAAGGCCTTTTATTTCCAATCATCTTGAAAAAAAAGGGTTTCAAAAAATTCGAAATTCAAGAAGGTCATGAAACCAAAATTCGAACTAATATTTAAAACCCCTTTGGGGATTTTATGATACTATTGGTACTTTTTCATTTCGCGTTGGATTTATTGAGACAATTTTTTCTTGTTGTACTGTGAAAAAAGCAATAATTATTTTAATATCTCGTTTTTCGAAATCTTTAAATTTATTTATTTTCTAGTATATAGAAATCAGAAATTCAAATTAATGATATTCCTGTTAAAGGTATGTATTCAATTGATGATTTCATTCTTAAAACTTCAAGAATTTTTATGTGACTAAAAGCAAAATAAATGATCTTAAAATTAATATTTAACAAATGCTTTATAAATAAACTAAAAGGTCTGACGTAGTTTTTGCAATTTATACATGAAATTATTTCGTACTAAAATCTAGCAAACACACATAAATTTAGTTTTAATAATATCATCTTTAAATCTAGTTTTAAATACAATTTAAATAATAATGAAGTTAATAAAACTAAATGTATTATTTTTGTGATTTGTTACTCTACACCATTTGAAAAATGTTTCTTTTTACCAAATCTTTTGTTTTCATTTATATAATATAATTTAAGAAAATTAATTAAAATTTTAAAAAGTTTCATTTAATGATTTATTTTTTTTTACTTTTATTTTTTTTTGAGAGAATTTAAACTTTTAGTTGGTAAAAAATCAACAAATAAATGTCAATTTTTTCACCCACATAAAATATAAAATTGCTTACAGTTTTTAAAACAGTACTGAAAAATATGGTTCATACACTTGCACAGAGTTAGCGTTCTCTATTTGAAATTTAAAAAATCACCAGAGAGAATTTGATTTTCAAAAGTTTGTAACCTGATATAAAAATAATTTACGGCCATAATTTATCCCATATATATATATATATTCCAATTTTTTCATATTCTAAGATAATTTATAAAAGCTCGTCTGTCTATTAGAACCATATTTAGGCCCTTTGAATATTCCATAGTTGTCCTAATATCTAACGGATGTTAATCTTTATTTAAATAAAAATAAAATTTTTTATTGCATATTACTATATTTCGTCATTATATTTATATATTTATTTGTATTGTCATATATGACATTACGTAAGTTTCAATATATAATTAAGGGTATTTAGTTAATATTAGCAATTAATTTAGCATTCATTTAGTAAATCATAACAATTTTAATTTATTCAAAATAATAAAAATCAACATGAAATAACAAATCAGCTAAGTGTTTATATCTAAGTATATAGTATTTTACAGTCATAATATTAGCACTATGTTACTTATGTCTACAATTATTTGTTGTAATTATACGTTGGAGAATAAGGTGTTGAAATATTTGTGTCAAAATACAATTAGTAAGCACATATACTACTTATTTATTAAACATTAATTAATTAATTGAAAATTACGAAAAATGTTTTATTAGTTATAGTTAAAAAAAAAAAAAAAATACAAAATTAATTTGCAAAAAACAAAAAAAATTCTTCCCAAATAATACTGTAGAAGTGGAACATTCATTCTTGATTCTAGATTTTCGTTGAATTGTTTGTCCAACTTTTACTTTTATCAGCTTGCAATTTTCTGCATTGAACACCATTGAAAATTGAAAGCCCTTATATATGTAGATACTAGGGCCAATTATCTAACAGTTCTGAATATATTTACTAATATGATTCTAAATTTGTTTATTAAGAATTTTTTTAATTATTTGCAGCAATTACTTTAAAAATAAATCGGCCATCTATTTTACATATTTGAGTTTTTTGCGATTTGAAGTAAGGAGCTGAAAATTTTTTATATGATTCCCAATTTACAGTTTTATGTAAACAGAAAAAAGATTGGTTGAAAATTGTTATAGGGCACTCAGAACGATGCGAAATTACGTACTTTCGGGATTTCGGCCGAAATCAAGTTGAAATTACGTAATTTCCCATACATTTTGACACTTGCGAAATTACATAATTTTGTGTAATTTCGGCGAAATGACATTGAAATTACGATGCCCATTTCCGTGCAACTCTGTACAAGGTTGGAAAAAATACTTTTTTTCAACTATTTACTGCATGTTTCAACCGTGAGAAGAAAAAAAAACAATTCACAGCTGATCTTAAATTTAAACACAAATCTTAAAATTAATTATTAAAGTGATTTTGCGAAATGAAACCTATCCTTTTTACATTTTTAATTGTTGCAAATTAATAATTTCCAATTTAGTAAGTAATTGTTTCTTATTTGTTTCCATTTCAAAATGCTTTATTTACCCCTATAATAATTTAAAATGTAAACAATAAGTATCAGCTGTTCACGAAATTACATTAAATGTCATCTAGCCAGTATGAACACTCGGCATGAAATTTCGTAATTTCGCGCCGGTCTGAACAAGGTTTTACAATTATGGAAATTCATTAAGTAAGAATTATCTAAATTTTCTTATAATTACTGAACATAAATAAGTTTAATAGATTATGATATCTACAATTAAAATTATTAGTTGATATAATCATTTTGAAGACCACTGAATATAATTTAAAATTTATTAAGAAATATTAGTAATGGTAATTGGAAATTCGATTGCATTGGAATATATAAAATTGTAGTAAAATTCGGTGTTTCCAACCAACAGAATTTTGAGTAAATCAAACTTTTTCTATGTTTGATATTTGTTAAATAAAATTAAAACAAAATTTTCAATAAAAAATGTGAAACACCAAAATAATTTGAAAATTTTGCCTTTACTCCGAAAAAAATAACTCCAAATGATCACATGTACTGTGAAAAGGTAAGTATTTTCTTATTTGTTTAAGGAAATATATACTTAAATTGTCTTATTAAGAATAGATGCTATCATAAACATTCGCTTACAATCAGAACATTTATCAAAATATTGGACTTATTGCAGTAAATATCATTTCCACAAAACCAGTTAGCTGTTAAGGCTTAATATTTATGCCTCTTGATGAAGAGTGTGGAAAGCGGTGAGTAGTTTAAAAATTTTGAATTAGCTCTATTTTTAAAGTAGCCCTGGAACAGAGCAAGTCGAGCATTCCTTCATTTCATTAATTTCTTATATTTTGAACCATTTAGATTTAGAATTCCTACTGATATTTATAACGTACACAAATGTTGGCTGCACATCCGACTTATACATATTACCATCATCACGAGTTGTCGTCGTGCGGTGGACTTATGCTATCCATCGTTTTTGGTTTCAACGATAATCATAAAGCTTCTTTTGGAATCATCCACATTACTTCAGAATACCTGTCAGATGAATGGAATTATGCCGTCAAGTCTTGGTAAGTTTTCGAAAATATGTATTCAAGTGGAACATTATTCAAACCCAATATATTAAAGCATAACAATTATTTTATATTAAAACTCATGTAATAAACATTAAAATATATGCAAAATAAAACTTGTGCTAGAAACGAAATTGTGTCGTAAGAACGTAAATGAGTTATATTTGCTTACGTTTTACTCACGTGTACGTCGCAATTGTACCTTTTTATTTGAAGTGAATATTGGAAACACCAAACAAATTGTACAATTTTATTTTTCTATTTTGTTTGAATTTTCTTTTCAAATAATAAAAATTTTAAATTCAAAAATATTTTCATTGTTTTTCCTTATTTTCATTTTAAAAGTGACAAATGCAGTCGTACTTTTCGTAAAAAATAAAATTAAATCTATTCGAGCGTAGTACGTATATACGCTTTAACGTATGCGCTGGTGTGCTTTTCAATAAATATTTGTAAATTCTAATCTGACAACGTACCGACGTAGCACGTTTCTACGACCATACGACGTAATTGGGTTTCTAACTTTATTTCCAAAAAAAAAAAAAAAAATAATAAATTTTTTGGACAGCCTAATTTTGAATATAATTGTTTTATTGAAACATAAATAATATCCCACTCGAATTACTTTTTTAAAGCAGTTGCAAGTACTATATTATTTGGCTACTACAATCGAATCATGTGATAGTACAAAATTCGATTGGCAACAAATTAATTTGTCACAACAAATCTATTTTCTCTTTAACTTTAACTTTTATCGAGAATAACATATTGGCACAATCTTTTGTAGTAAATTGAAATACTCAAATTGCCTCTAAAATAGTAATTAATAACATTTTAATCTGATCTGTTGTAGGAGATATTTATTTAAATATTTTCAAAAGATCTTAAATAACCTTTTATTTAGAAAAGAAAAAGTAATGATTCTTTTTTGAACAAATTAATAAAAAATCAATATTTTTTTTTTAATTTTCTAATTAAAAACCATTTTGTGTTGTATTCAAAACAACATCATCTTTAAAAATTTGTAGTTTATTTCAATTCAGTGAAGTCAGTAAAACAATTTTGTTTAGTATTTTGAACAATAAAACTCAACATGTTCCAAATTCAAAATAGGCATATTATATAAAATAAATTGTTAATTATTCAAAATCATTTCTTTATACAAAACTTTTGTTATTACAAAAAAAAAAAAAAAAAAAAACGTATTAGCTGACATCAACATACTTGAAGCCGACTTTCATTGAATGGCTTATAAGTATTAGAATAATTTTGGCACATATTATAAAGTGATTTATGAAAAATTACTTATCGAGTTGAGTAGATTAATTTTTTTGCGGAAAAAAAGTCAAGGTCTAAAATAAGAAATTGAATTTTCGATCTCCAATATCTTTTAAACCATAAAAGTAGTTTATCTTGTTTATCAGAATTCAGAAATGCAAAAATAATTATATTTTCGGTTTAAATTGTACAATTGCTTTAGCCCACTGCAACGCGGTATATGCTTCAGTTACAGACTCCAACCAACTCAAACTGTATTGATATCTTGAGACATCGAAATTGTATGTTTGTTAAAATGATAGATCTGTTTCCTAAATATTTTGTATTCCGTACCACTGTACGCTTGTTATTTTTATTATTATGTTCTTCTTAAATTTCTTCGATTTAAAATAAATCTCCTTCATACTTTATTTAGAAATACTTTTGAAATCGCACTGCTACTTACAAGATAATTTAAGCCTTTAGATTTTAAGTAAATATCCAGTTTTTCAACAGGGGTTTTTATACATATTTTTTTTTAAATTAATATATCCGGAAGATCGAACCAAACGTATTGAAAATTATTTGAAAATTTATTTTTAAATAATTTTTACCTAATTTTTCTTCTACATGCCAAAATTATTCATACGGAAAAAAGCGTTTTTCTAAAGAAATCCTTCGAAACGTATTAATTTGTTGAGTTGTGTAAATGATTACAAAATTTTAACATTGAAAACTTGTAGATCTGCCTACTAAGTTATGAATAATTTTTAACAATCGCAATGTGTGGCGATAACAATAATTTCAATTATGCACATTTATGACCTTGCATTTTAAAAGCAATTTTTTATGCTCTAATTAATTAAAAACAACTCCAAATCACTCGAATTTCCCATTAATTAAACGATTTAATTGCCAACAAAGAAAATTCACATATTAAACGTCTCAGGCCATTAACTTATAAAAATACAATAAATTACACAAATTTTTCCCGCCATATAACAAACATTTTTCTTAAACATAAGTACCCCTTTTATAGCAACATAGATTTCACTGTGTCGGGGTCAACATGTTGCATATGTATATAAATAGTATCAATCTTACCTGTAGTTGCTATTTGTTTTGGTGTTGCCGCATAAGTACCCATCATCAGCCATTGCAGAGTTATTATCACAGTTATTAAAAAATACTTTTGCATTTTAAATGAAATTTTTAGTTGTTACTTTGGAATTAGTAAATTAAAAGAAACTATAAATTTATGCAAAATAAACTAAATTTTTATTTAAAAAATAAACACACTTTGACTTTTATCTAAAAAATTTATTTATTTATTTTTTTATTTTTTATTTTTTTGGAGACTTAATTATGAGGATTTAAAATTTTGTAAAACAATAGCAAAAAAACTATACACAATCAGTTAATATTTATAAGAGTCATTTTATTATTACAACAACCAGATATTTTTTTAGTTTTTTTGACAAAAATATTTATGCATAAATGAATTTTACGGAAATAAATTTAAATATTAACATTTCAGTTAAATATTCAATTTTTTTTCCTTTTAATATTGCAACAGATAGTAAAATTAACAGCAAACGCCGAAAAAATAAAAATATTTTGTATTTAAATTTAAATAAATTTGATCGACAAATCGTTTGATCATTAGATGCTTGGTTTGTTAATTATGAACATTTTCGATTTTAAAACGTGATCGAAAGTTATTTTGTATTTGATTTCTTTTGTTTCGAACACTACAACACAATTTATACAAAAAGAAAAAAAACACAAATGTCGTATATAGGGGGGATTTTGCGCATGTGCGCCTAAACTGACCGTCAACGAAGAACTAAGCACAATTATGAAGTCTCCGCTAAGATACCAACCATACAGACAAACTCTCAAAACAACAATTTGTGGCTGGTTTTAAGACGATTTAACTCGCTCGTCGTGGATCATTAAATAGCATCTCAAAGATTTTTTTATATTAAACAGTTTTTGTTATTTCTTTCATATATATTTATAAAAATTTTAATTAACTACCATCAAGCTAAGCAGTACTTTAATCACCACACCAACCAGAGTAAAGTGGTAAGTTCGGCTTAAACTCTTTTTACCAGAGAGGGAGATAAACCCCTCTCTGTTTATACTCTTTGGTGTTGGAGAGAGCTTTTCAAATTGTGGTGTTTTAAGTTTTATACTCGTATTTTCCACATTAAAATACCAACTGGTTATTTTGTTAATGAGTATAAATATTTACGTCAGCAGCAACAGCAGAAAACATCACATTCAAGAAGCCACCAAATATTCCACTACTGGTCACCTATTGAAAAAGTAACATCACATAACACCCATCCCTCTCTCTCTCACTAGTCAGTAGTTGCTGCATTATTTCAAAGAGTCAACTCTTTTTTTTTAACAACTAAAAGACTAGTTTATGAGTCAGGTTGTCTTCACAATAATAAAACATAAGTATGTAATTAAAATTAAAAATTTTGGAGAATTTATGTGGTTAAAGTGGCTGGTAATAAAATAAATAAAATGTTTGAGTTTATAAAAATCCATATTATTGAGACATTGAAATATTTTATACATTTCTTTTAAATATGTATTCCTTAAAACTGTATATTTAACGGGTTTTTACCCCTTATCGTGAGTGGTACGTACGGGTATATTTTTTGGTTTTTTTGAAAATCTTATATTTTTCAAAAAAGTAAAAAAAAATTAAAATTGTAAAAAAATATCGAAAGAAAAATGTTTATATGTAAATATTTTTCTGTACGAAAAAACATTACATAAGATCATTGCTCATACATTGTATTTGCTTATAATTAATTTCACTAAATGTTCATACATATATTTATACGATATAAATAAATAATAATAATTGTAAAGTTTGTAAATCATTCATCCAAATCACTAGTTTGTTTAGATATTGATTGTGCATTTGTGAAAATGTTTTTGGTATTATACTTCTCAAAAATTGTTAAATTAATATAACATATTATTAAGATAATATCAAAATACAGGAAGAATGCTGATAAAGGCTATATAATGCTAGAAAATGCATTTGATTGTGCAAACACCTAAAATAAGTTTAAAAATGTATCCTTAACTATTTTTTAAAACTGTACATTACATTCAAGAAAAACGATTTTTTACGACTGACGGAATAAAAGAATTTTTAAAAATTATTTTTTTAACAATTTTAAATATTTTAATGGTTTTATATAGAAGATAAATCAAGCTTTCTAATAATTTTTTTTACATTACATGAACTTTTGCTAAAATATTGTTAAAAATATATACGATTTTCATTTTTATTTAAATTATTTTCTACTTCTGTTATTATTATTTGTGTAATTTTGGAAAAAAATATTTAAAAATAACCTGAGTACACCACTACATTTGCTACTTCGCTATTTAAGCTATTTTTTTATTTTTATTTTATTTCTCAGAAATAAAAATTATTTCTGATTTTTATTTTATTAATTTCAAATAACAATTTTAGATAATTTTTTAATTAAAACTCAAGTTGTGATTTTTAAAAATAAAAATCACATTAAATTTCTTGTTAAAAAAATAAAAATCATAAAATGATTTTTAAAATTTTGTGGCATAAAATAAAAGTATTTGGCATTTATCTACATTATTGTAATTGATAAATATACAATTTTTATGTGTTATTTATCAGGTTTATGTGTTAATTAATCTGTGTGGGTCACTTATTTGTTAACGATGAATAAAAGGTCTAAACTTTGGAATGACTTTCCGAACGACTTAAAATTAGTATTGTGAAAAACATAAATGATCCATATGACTATGTTTTCATAGAAAATTGTATCGATGTTTGTACTGCTATAAGTAACATAAAGTGTTAGCTAGAGAACTCGCAAAATTTTAGTCAGAAAGAAATTTTCAAGAAATATCTCAAGATTTATTGGAACTATGTTAATTTTGACTAAAACTTACAAGTTTGACAAGTACTGAAACAGAGCTATGTTTGATTTTTATTTTTCATTTATATTGTAAAACTCACAAACTGATTTTAATTAAAAAAAAAAAGAAAACAAAATTAATTTTTATTTTTGTATAATATAAAAATAAATTTTAATTTTTTAAACAATAAAAAATTGATTTATTTTTATAAACTTATAACACTTATGGTCTCTGGTTAAATATATTGTAACTTCTTCAATTCTTAATTGATTTTAATAAATGAGTACTTGTACTACTCGTTAAGTATTGCAAATTCAAGATAAATTTGCAAAGAAATAGCGTTTTATGTAAATAATAAAAAAAAATAAAATAAAAAAAGGAAAATTGTAGATATGCTTTTCAATATTTCAGCAAAACTTCATATAATATAAACAAATGTATATATATTTAGAAAGCTTGATTTTTCTTCTATTTAAAAGCGTTAACAATTCAAAATTGTTAAACAAAAATTCATTTTTATTGATAACTTCTTATTTTGATCTGCTCAATGTGTTCTATAACCTACATTTCGAAAGTGTGTTTTCACTGTCACACTGTGATATTTATTTTTAATAAACTTGCTAGTAAAAACATACCATTCTTCAAATAAAATTAATATTTGTCAAGTTCGTAATCTCTTTTGTATATATTTTTCAAACATAACTTCTTAATGCAAAAATAAAAAAATGGATAATTGATAATGAAAGAATAGTTTTTATAAATGATTTTGATCCATTTAAAAAAAAAAATATTTTTTTCTAAAATAATTTTTCAAACTATAAAACAAAAAATAAAATTACAAAATATAAACTTAATTAATCTCATCAGACATAAAATGTTGCCATTATTCTGCCCTTTGCCCTTTTTTGTGTTCTATTCTGAAAAAAAAAAAAATGTAATACTTTAAATGGGTCAGATTTCCTTTTCTAATAGTGTCGTCTTTAGTTTTTAAAAATGTAACATGTTTTATCCTTAAATTAAATTTCAACAGAAACCCGCCATCTTTAAAATAAAATACAAAATATTACAAAAAATGCAAAACGTCACCAAAAATTTCAAATTTCATCAAAAATTCGCAATTTTAGCCAAAAGTCATAAAGTTTAAATAATATGTAACATGCATATAGGGTTAAAGGGTTAAAAGTAAATCAATTTTTTTTCTGCAGACTTTTCTGATGTATCGTTTTATAGAAAAATTAATTAATTAAAGTAGATTTTTTTTTAATTTTCTATTTTCAACAAATTTTTGGCGTCATCTAAGAATACAAATTCAAAATTTATAACCATAATTGAACAGAGCTGGGTCCTTCTTAAAGTCACTTTTGATATAGATCCAATTCCTTTTTAATTGCGAAAATTCTGAACAAATAAAGAGATAATACTTTGTTGGAATAAAATAAAATTATCTTTAGTATACCATTTCTGGGTGCTTCTACATTTCTGAATGCTTGACGAAATTCTGAATCAGGTCAGAAAATATTTGAAACACTTTTGCATGTTAAAAGTGTCATAAATGTATTTTTATCATATTTCTTGATATGATTATTGGGGTTTAGACTAAAGCAGCAAAACGATTGCACATCTTGTACATTGGTGCCAATGTGTCCCCGAATAATTTAAAGTCTGTGAGACTACTATAAACGAATTTTATGGTGGTAATAGACTGAGTATCAAAAATAATCTCAGTGCTTAATCTTAACTAATTCGAGACTATTAAAAATCTTTTGTCATTACTAAAGTGGAAATTGATTTCCAAGTAGGATGATTTTTCATAACAATTTTAAATTTTAAAAACTATACAGAAAAAAAATAAAAATGGACTTCAATTACGAAATTGTTTATAGTAGTTAAATTTCTGTTTGAGTTTGCTAAAATCACCAAAATGATAATATTAATTAACAAAAAATAATTATTTTTCGTAAAAATTTCAATTAATTATTTTTATCGATTTACTGAGAATTATAATTGAAATATCATTTAAAATCAACCAAACGTGTATAATGTATGTAATATATTGAATATATGTATATTATGTATCTATGGAAACATACTAGTGCTTGATCTCAAGAAAAATTCATAATAATATCGTTCGTCATTTCGGTGGTACGCTCAAAAAAAGAATAGAGGTAGACTTTACAAACTAAATAAACAACAACAACTGCCTGCCTGAAGTAAAAGTAATCAATATGAACAAAAAGCAGTCTATTGCAGCCTTGATACAAATATGGATCTTAACGGGAAAATCTATGTACAATAACACCGGAACGATTAGTAAAATCCTGTACATACTTACTAATTCTTTATTCACGTTATCCTTGGTGTGGAAATCTTCATAGTACTAGGTACTAGTTTTTTTTTTTTTTTTTAAATAGGCCACAAAAAAACAAACAATTGAAATCGTCGATAATTTATATTAAATTTTATTTTTTTAATTCAAAACGTCTTTATTTTATTTTTTTAAAGAGCTGTCAACTTTCTTCAAATAAAATTAAAACCAAATAGAAAGTTAATTACATTAATAAATAATTGGTATTAAATTTCTATTTAAAATAAAAAAAAAAGTAATTTAATTAAACAATTTTATGGAATACTTTTGTCGGTGTAAAGTTAGGAAAAATTTAATAAGTACCAAATGAGCAAAGTACCAAATGAACCATTGTACATTTTACGTTCGAATTGTGCTCCATTTCTGAACGACTAGGAATATATCGTTTAAGAAACATTTCAAATTTCAATACAATAATTTAATTTTACTGTCTTTAATTTGTACCCGTTAGAGTTATTTCAATTAATGCTATGTTTTCGCAATCACAAAATTACAATGCGACTTCTGTTTGAGTGAAAAATTTATTTATGATAACTATGCTCATGGAAGTGTTGGTAAAAGGCAACTAAAAATAAAAATATGACCATACAAAATCATCTTTACGATATTTGGAAGTATGTTTAGCTTCCAGCTTCCACTAGTGACCTTCCATGTTTCAGCGAAAAAAGATTTCTCAGTCTGCTTATTGTATATTTAATATCTACTTTATAACCCCAAGCAGAAGAAGCTTTATGCCAGATTTTATTTCAGTTTTCCAAAGTTTTACCTTTATTTGCCAGACCAATTTATCAATAAATTTTATTAAATAAATTTCCAACAAAATATATGGTCGATAAAAAATACATCACAACTACAAACTCAACCCCGCACACTCACTGTCACGAGCTTGGCCAAAAATGGTTAAAGTCGATGTCAGAATTTTAATATATATATATATATATATATATATTTTTTATTTAAAAAACACATCAATTACATTATATGTCAAATATTAGTTAAAAATCTCAATTAGTTTTTGATTTATTTTGAGACAAAATTGAAGATTGCATGTAACATTATAAATTCCAAGAACTGCTGAAATTGAGCTTGTGCTTTTAATATTTAAAATTCATTTTTTTTTTTTTTTTTTTTTGTAACGGCTGCCTAAAAATATGGTTAGATTAATATAATATATAATTAAAAATACTATACTGTTATTGTTTACAAATATTGATCAAATGTGAAGTACCGATAGCAAAAATACTGTTCTCATGTAAAGTCGAAATTTTTTAAGAAACTAAAACTTTAGTAATGAATAAAAAAATATACCAAAAAATACCTTTCCAGTTTTTTGATATATTATTTCACAAGAATGTATTTTAATATATATTAAATTTCAGCTACACAAGCTTGCACAATTTTGAGTACTAAAAATTTTTTAGTGTCAACATCGCTGCAGATTCGTGGTTGGAGTTAAAAGAGTAAAAGAGTAAAACTAATGCTGTTAAACAAAATATTAAACAATTTGATGAAAATCGTTTAGAAAAACATTAAATATAAAATCATAATGGCATAATGAGCGAGTCCTTGATCCGATTTTCATAAAACTTTATTTTTTTCTTTCCTAAATGACAAAGCATTAAATTGTACCAAGTTTTGTTAAATTCGAATTGCAATTTTAGAAAATATACGGTTTTTTAAAATGCAGGTGGGTGGGCGTTGGGCGTGTTCTTGATCCGATTTCCATAAAATTTATTTTTTTCTTTTCTAAATGAAAAAGCTATAAATTGTACCAAATGTTGTTCAATTCGAATTACAAATTTAGAAAATATATGATTTTTATAATTCAGAATATATGGGAGGTGGGCATGTCCTTGGACCGATTTTCACAAAGCTTCGTTTTTTTTTTCTTTCCTAAACACAAAATCTATATCTATCAGTTTTTATTTACCTACGACAACTTCTATTTTTGGCCAACTTTTATATGAAATCGAAACAGCGTGCCCCGTCATTTAAGTCCTAAGTGCATTCTACATATACTGTCTTGTTTTTTTTTTCTTTTTGTGGTTTTTTGCATGGGTGCTTGCATGATGCGTAAAAAAACACTCACTCAGTGTCAGTTGTTTATGTTTGTTGACCAAAAATTCAGCGTCTTCAACTTGTTTCGATGTTTATACCCTACAACACCATCCAACACCCATCAACTCAGAATCACTCAGTCCGTCCGTCCGTCCATCTGGCTGGCTGTATGTCCATGTAAACATTGTGCACGAAGTACAGGTCGCAATTTTGTAGATAATTCAATGAAATTTGGCACGTAAGACTTTCATGGCACAAGGACGAAGCCAATTGAAATTGGCTATGATCGGTCCATTATTTCACCTAAACCCCATACAAATGTCCTCCCGGAATAGGGGTTTCATAATCATAAATGCCTTAAATATAGCAATATTTAAATGAAATTCGATGTAAGGAAGTTTTGTATAAGTATCAGTCTTTTTGCCGGATTTTTTGAAGATCGGTCCATAATTTACCATAGCGCCCATATAAAACCCACTTCCAAGCATAGCCCTAAAGTACATAAAATCATCTAGATGTTAGCATCAACGCATTATTCTGTATTTGTATATTTTATCTTACATATAGTAAAATTGGCCACAGGTCTTATATAAGTTCCCTTCCCGAATTTGTATGCTCGTACACAATGGTGTAGGGTATCATATAGTCGGTTTCGACCTATATATATTTCTTTCTCGTTTTTGTTTTAAGATGTTTTTGTTATCGTTTAGTTTTTTTTAACCACTTTGGTTAGGCTCAAATTATTTGTTTTTGCCAATCTTCTGTCTATTGGTCTAAATAATTTTGAAATTTGTTTACATTTTTCGATAGATATTTTATTTAAAGTATTCATGTATTGACTTATGATATTTAATTATGCAAAGTGAGTATAATTATAATTATTATTATTTTGCTTTTAATATTTTTATAGTATTATTAAAAAAATTCGGTTTAGTTAATACTAAATAGGTAAATAGTTTTTATTTACTTCTAAATATTTATTATTTATCTAACAAATTAAATAAGTTTGGCAATAAATTTTTGAGCAAATATTTGTATGATGGATATATACATAATTTTGGAATATTTAATCATAAACAATTAATTTAAAAAGCTTTTAGATAATGTTTAATTAATTTTATGCAGTCTTTTACATATAATTGATAAAAACATAGGACTGTAAATATTATTTGGTAATAGGGGGTAATGTTTTGTGTCATTACTTTTGCGTTAAAAATTTATTTCAGATGTTTATCCTTCAATGTGTCATTAGGTTTTCTTCTATTTGATATTGATATGATATAATATAAAAAGTTTGTTCGTTATTTCTTATATATAACAAGCTGTTTAATTATTGCATAGTTTTGTTTTATTTATTTTTGTATTAATTGAATTTAAGGTAAAAATATTCTTTAAATATTTGTTTAACAAGTTTTGCAATTTTATGCTTAATTTGACAGTTGGCATTTTGAAAGATTAATTAAGTAGAAATTGGATACAAAATTTCAAAACTTTTTTCTAAATTCCACAACTGAGTAATGTTCAAATTAAAACTTGTAGTAGCAGCAAAAAAAAACATGTTTACAATGATCATTTCTACATATTTAGACAAATCTTGATTAGATTTTTAAAATCAGTTTTAAGACACATTTTCTTAAAAGAATTTGTTATGTTTTTGGCGTTACCCTAAAATAAAGTATTGGAAGGTTTCAATTGGAATTTTGTGATCAACCAAAATCCACCATTTTACTGTACAAGTAAGTGGTTCCACTGATCCCAGTGGCAAGAGCAGAATAGGTAGACAAAACTTTAGGTAATTTTTAAGGTTTATTTCCATGCCAGAATTTTTTTTGTCATTTAGTCAAAAAATTATTATAGTTAATAAATATTTATGTCATAAATTTTTAAAAGAAAATAAAAACAATACTAAGTCTATTTTAATCAAACATATATACACAGTGGGAGAAAATTAAAATATTTTGGAAATAAATCTGTAAATTCCAAACGGTTCAGATAATCGTAACAAAGAAGTATTCGAGTTTAAGTTAAGTAGGAGGATCCCTAAGGTCTCTTAGAAGCGCTTATATGGGGTCTCAAAGTAGAATCAAAATATTTTGATTCTGCAAAGCACTCAAATAAATAGAAAATTTATTATCTTTTTTCAAAATCAAAAGTTTCTTGAAATCTGTCTCAAATGAATGACAACTCTTGAATTTTTTATTTCATTGCATATAATTAAACGTTCTTTCATAAGTTATTAACTTTTAATGCCAAAGCATCAACTTAAATAGAAATTGTATAGTTTAGTTTTCTAAAATTCTTTTGGTATTATACTCGTACAAAGCTGTATTTAAACATTAATAAAAACTTAATGAATTTAAATTTATGAAAAATCTATTTGAAGCGAACTTGAAATGCCCTTTACCAGAATAATGCATAATTATTAACAAATTTTTTTGTAGGGTTTTTTTTTTATCCCACATAGAGAAATTGAAAATTTCATCTAAAACTTGATCATTAATAAACCCTAGGAGGTTATCAGAAAAAATATGGGTAATTTTTTTATGACATCTTCTTTTAGAATTGCCCCCAATGTCCGAAGTATTCCCTAAAAAAATTAAAACCTTAACTTTACAGTAACATCTTAAGTTAAAGATCTGTTGTAGGGTATTAGACAAAATGTTAAATTTAACATTTTGAATGCAAGCATAGAAATTAACTTGTAGAAAATATTCCATCCAGCTTGAAATAAACTTTTTATTAAATTTTCAAGGTGAAGAGCTTTTGCATTTTAAAGAATTTGTATATTTTTACTGTTATTATGGTTGCTCGTGTTTATTTAGTATTTTATTAAAGTATTGTTTAAATTTTTTTGTCTAGAATAAATTATACAAAATTAAATTATATTTTAAATTTTTTTGTTTACTTTTTTATGAATAATTTATTTAAAATTTATGATTATAATATTTTTTATGCAATACCTGGCTTACAAGGTATTTGAAATAAAACTCCTTCCTTTATCTTGAATTTTATATATATATATATATATATATATATATATATATATATATAATTTCACATTTACTAATACTTTTTGAATATTTAATTCTTTATTAGTATTTTTGTTTTTTATAAGACCAATGACCGCTAAAATTTTGTAATTTTAATCTTGAGTATATTCATTTTTTTTTTTTTTATATTATGAATTAATTGTAGAAGTTAACGGGGTTTTACTAATGACTAAGAAATATTACATAATCAAGAATTAATTCTTTTTCTGCTAATATCACCTTTCAAATTTACATAATAGGAGTCAATTTGTCAAAAAAAAAAAAAAAAAATGTGCTATAGATACTCGTAAAAAAATAAAAAAACAAAATTTATGAGATTTTTTACCCCGAATTTGCTTTTGAATTAAATTTTATTCTGATTCAAAGCAGAGATTTTATTAATTTGTTGATTTATATCATGCATGGCTATAAAAATGCTACAGCAATATGTCAATGGTTTTAAATAAATGTAAAGAATTTTAATTAATTTTAAACTAAAATAAAGATTTTTACATCATGGGGGTTATTTTTAAAGACATTCAACTTTAAAAGGACATAAATAGGTTTACAAAGGGAATGATTGTAAAATATGTAGGAATGTTAATGTCTACGTATCGGATTTTAGAATAAATACATGTTTGTCCTCGATCGATTAAAAACTGTCTAAAATAATTATTTATATGAATCACACTTTTTTATGAAAAATACCATCGATTTTTTAGTGCATATTTTTGCATATTTAATGCATTTTTTGTTATATTTTACTTAAGCAAATCATTTTAACTTGGATTTATGCGACTCCTTGCTATCAGCTGACATTTCTTTAAAAAAAATTAACTTTAGTTAGTTTATTATTAAAAAATTGAATTAGTTTTATATTTATCGGACGCGGTTCATATGGTAAAGTCAGCAAAAGTCATTAAAATTGTTTATCCAAAAATTTTTCATTAATCCTGCATAACCTTAGTTGTACTACACCGATTAGCTGAGGAAGTACGTAATAATTTTGATCAGACTGATTAGCTAGTTTTATATGGAAAATAAACATACTTAAAAGCTCCTAGCCAAGTTAAATTAAAGTTGTTCATAAATAGGTTACTACGTAGTGGAGAGCTTGTCTAGATGTTGTAAAATATTGAAAATAATATTTTGACGATTTTAAAAAAGCTGTAGGATTAAGATTGTATGATTAAGCTTACTGCTCTTATGGTTTAATCGACAATTCCATGAAAAACGCCAAAAAGTATAATGAGTGTCTTTCGATTTTTGTACAATTACGTACATATCGATTTCAATTTCACGAAATTGTTTTTTCACTTAAAAAAAAAAAAACATAAAAACCTCAGCAATATTTCTGGGAAGGCTGTAGATTTTAATGATTTCAATTATGTTTATTATGCCGATTTAAAGCGAATATTTCAAAAGTATGAAAGATTTTTCTAAATATATATATATAATACATATATGCTATGCCAAAATTTTAATTTCAAATCCACAAAGACATTTATTTAAAGTTTGAGATTTTGCTTTGGATTTTTTATTTTATTTTATTTTCTTTTTTTAATTAAAACAGCCTGTGATACTAAAAATTTAGCAACGATTAATTATTTACTATAGGATTTTGAAATAAATAAAAAGTATTTAAATTAATGTTAAAGAAACCAAAATTTTTGTGTATATTTTTTAAAGAAATACTAAACTTTTAAATATTAGTTAACTTTGGAAATATTTAATAATAAAAGAAATTGGCCTCTGCATGCAAAGATGTGTCAAACAATACAGAAATAATAATTGCTATTTTAATTGTTCAAAATTTAAAACAATTTTTAAAAAATATTTTTGAAGAAAAACTGATTGTATCTTATAGGATATAATTTAAAAAAGTGCAATAAGATTCCAGTTACATTAAGAAATAACAGTGTATTTTTGGCAATTTTAACGGAGATTTCAGGTTTGAGGCTGCTATATTTGCTTTGTTTAATAAGAAATATAGACATATGGTACTTTAGTGAATAGGTACATAGGTATATTTTTATATTTGTTAAATATATTTTACATACTTCAAAAACATTAATAAAATTTGATATTTATAACACTATGCAACAAATTTTGGGTCATCAAATTTTTTCTCAGTAATTCCAACAAAATGATTATAGTTAATAAATATTTATGTCATAAATTATTAAAATAAAATAAAAACAAAACCATGTCTTTTTTAATCAAACGTATATTGTACACTGGGAGAAAATGAAAATATTTTGGAAATAAATCTGTAATTTCTAAACGGTTCAGATAATCATAACAAAGTAGTATTTGAGTTTAAGTTTAGTAGGAGGATCTTTAAGGTCTCTCAGAAGCGCTGATATAGGGTCTCAAAGTAGGGGAACTAAGAAATTGTCAAGCGTTTTAAAAATCTTCATGACAGAGGTACTATAATTTACGACCCAATAGCCAATGTGAGGTTAAAATCAATTGAATGTGACCAATGTGACTTACATTGGTAACATTCAATTGATTTTAACCTCACTTTTACTTTGAATTATTGGTGGAATACCATACAAAACTCAAATGATTGATATTGTTGGGCACCATAAAATTCAGGGAACTGAATTCGGAAACTCTAGCTCTCTATACAAAGGCTTTTTCCAGAATGATCACACAGGCAATATGTTAGTAGATAGTTACATCATTTTAACTTTTAAAACCACCAGAATAAAACATGATTGTGGCACGTAAAAAGTTAAAAGTTTAAAAGGTTTAAAGGTTTAAAAAAGTTTAATTTTTTAAACCTTTCAAAATTTCCAGAGAGTAAATGGGGCAAGATAGAAATCTAGTTGGTACTACATTTTTGTATACCTATTTCTTCTCTATAAAATGTAATTGACATATTTGTTATAGCTCTTACCTAAACAGTTATATAACTTGGGGAATTATACTTTTAATGGGTTAAATTTGTTACGAGATGTTTTTCGGTGATTGGAGTGAGTAACCTTTTCGAGTAACTGGAATGAACATTCCTCCAAAAAAAGATACGCAACGTATTTTCTATTATATTTTTTTAGTGTTGACCTGTGTAACATTATATATTTGAAATATTTAAATGGTTTATTTTACGTCAATTTTGTTAACACCACGGTCCCACTCCATGAGAAACTTTTCTGCGCATTTTAGAGAAAACTTATAGTTTTATTGAGTTTATTTGAATTAAAATACAGTTTTCAATTTCATGTATTTAAAAAATCATAGAAAAGTGAACATTGAACCGCAACAAAAACTAAATTGCGGTTTAAAACATAAAATATTTGAAAATAATGTCAAATACCGTTACCGATATATATATATATATATATATATATATATATATAATTGCTCATATATCAATAGAAATAATAATTTGTGAAATAGTTCTCAAAGAGTTAAGAGCTAAATTTATTTTCACACAATTTTATTTTAATATTAAATTATTTATGAATTAGGAAGTTCAGTCGTGATGTTAAGGGGAATAAATTATATTAAAAATATGATTCAGGTTATTATTTACCAGTTTCTAAATCAAAAACTCAAAATTAGCAAAATACTGGATCGATTTCTAGAAAGTTTTTTGTCTTTTAAAATGATATACGGAAGTGAATTAAAGATATTTTTATATAAAAGCTTTTCGGAAAGAGATCTGTAAACTTATTTTTAAAAATAATCACAATTTTCTATCCATGGATATAAAAAATGATTTCATTTTCCTTCCCATATTTCAAAAAAATCGAAGTAAAGTTTTTTCTATTTCAAATAGTGTAATTTTAACGCATGACGACAGAAAAAGTTTAGCAATATATACGTTAGGGTTATAACTTATTTTGGACTTTAAAATATCATAGCATCACCTTATAGCCAATAATGTCCTGATAATAAAAACCGAACTTTTTAATCAATTTAAACGAAAAACTTCACGCACCGAATGCGATTTCTAAAATTTCTTTGTACATTTTTTTTAATTTTTATTTAAAAATAAGTTTTTAAATGGTAGAATTTATTTATTAGGTTTAAATGACAATCACTTTATTTAATATTCCTCTTTCACTTAAATATGAAAAATTTTGTAATATAGTCAGGCATTCAGAAGAAAATTACTCAGGACTTATCGGTTATCAAATAGAATGTAAAAATCACACTAGAAACAAATTTGACACATTTTTGCACATATTTTTTGCCAAATTGATAGGAAATGGTTTTGCATATAAATTTGCATCATAAAATGTTAAGAAGTTTAACAATTCAAGAAAAGTATATAAAACAAAACACAAAAAAATTAAAAATTATTTTATATTAAGTTTTACATTAACAGCGCGATTTCAAAGAAATTCTCTAGAAAAATTTTGTAAAATTATTTGATATCAAAGAAAACACTGAAAAGTGTTGAAAACTTAAGCAATTTGGAGGAAAATGTAAATTTTTTGATACCAAAACAATATTATTTGTAACAAATGTTCATTGCATTTGATGTGTGAACTTTTTAACGATCGCGAAAAAATAATATCATATTCCTTTATACTATTTTATATTCTATAATATCTTGCTATGAAATTTTTGATATTTGCAAAAATTTATAACCCTAATATATATTCTGGTTTGGTGAGGTTTCCTTTTCTTCTTAAATATTGAATATTTTATTTATCTTATATTCAACTTCTTTAAATTTAATGCTAAATTTCATAACTAAAATATTTATTGAACATACAGTATGTCAAGAAATTGTTTTTACGTTGAAAGAAAACAAGATATTTTCATAGTTTAGCTTTAAAAAATTATAAACTTTTCAGCTAATGTAATATTTTTTAAGGGGAATATGTTAACTATAAAACTATAACTATAAAGTTTTATACTTTTAAAAACAGAGCAAAAACTAAAGAAACACAAAAATTTTCGTGTCAACAAATTCGTATTACATTTATAAAACGGCTAAAGAAAATCACAAAATTTCGGGATTTAAAATTTAATATCGCAACAATTGAAATGTATAACTGATTGGAGAACCTTTTTTTATCAAATAAATTAATTAAGGAATTTCATAGTCATTGGAATGCTACATATTTTATAAATATTACAGCGTTTTAGTTCATTATCTTGTCATGCGTCTTAGCCACATACTTCTTTACATATGGGCACAAGTTTGATTTGGAATTCAAGTGTGGACTCTGTGCTCTTTGCAATTCAAGAATAGTCACATTACCACTCTTTGTGCCTATGTGCTACGAGTCATTAAGTCAACATAACTTGAATTTTGGCTTGTTGTCATTTATAAACTCAGATTTAAAACACTTTTTATTTTTTATTTTTATAACTATTCAAATATTGTCGCACATCTATTCTAATAGTATTTTATAAAAAATACCGAATTTCAAACTAATTTGAACAAAATACATATATTTATATATGACTGTGTTTAACTTTTAAATATAAAGGTATTAATATCACTTTTTTTAATTCTAAAGGCTTTGAAGGTTTCCGCCACACTCTACCTGGATTCAGTTATACTACAACATAATTTTAGAAAGTGATTCTTTCTCCTTAACTTTGAACATGTATTTGTATTCATTCAGTGTTTTTCTTATTGATTCTTGAAAGACAAAAATGACATACTCTTTCTGGAGTCCTTTAACAACAGCTCAGGTGGTTATTTACGAAGTTTCCTTAACTTTTCTGTATTCTATTCTGCGGAATATTTTCTTCAGATGGCTACTACTATATTTAAGCTTCAAAGTTTCGTCATTTTCGAGCGATTTAAAACGCTACTAAATATTTGCCTTAATAAGAAATACATTTATGCAATATCTTTGACACTTTTTCCGACTTACGGATTATAATAATCCCCAAAAAGGTTTATCCTTTACATTTCTTTCTTTCGGCATACTTGATACATAATTTGTGAATAAATAACTGGTGATATATATTATAGACTAGAATGCATATTCTTGTATTACATGATTATAAACCTCACACTGCAGTCATGGTGACTATAAATACATTTAAAAGTTCCAAGAATTGCATCAAATAGCAACAAAAATACACACGTAAAAACAATTTCTTGGCAGGTAGTTATGAAAATACAATAACAAATACTACATATACCCTGTGTTAAAAAACATTTGCGATTTTTGTAAAATAAAGTTGAAACTGTAATTTTTTGTTCATTGTAAAAACAATAACTGTATTTATTTTTTATATATATACATATATTTTTTGGTATCTTCATTGAGCCACAAAATTACTTGTCAATCCTTGTATCCGTTAACTTGTTTACAACATTTCCAACAAATGTTATTTATACGAAAAAAATTCAAATCATAGTCTGACATTGAAATTATTCAATTTATCATAAACCAATGAAACAGCATAAATAAAAGACCCAACCAAAGATCTAAACACTTTAATTACGTGTTACGAGTAAAATAAATAAATTCTTTAGCTATTTTTATAAAAATATAAATAAAAAATAAACAAATAGTTGAAATTAAAGTATGTTAAAAACCTAGATTTTTTTTTCTAAACATACAACAAATAGCAACAAAACATGACATGCATACTTGCAACCTCATTTAAGCTATTTGAATTTGCACTTTATGAGAACAGTAGCAACGACAAGAATAAACAGCAATAATAAGAACACGTTGACCTACGTTAACACCAATTACATTCACACATAAAGTTCACCATAGTATTAACAGAAAATGTACCCCCCTAAATCCTCCTCCAAACGATTTATTCCTTAATGCTAATGTAATATGAGTACGAGCGAGCACTTGCTTATTTAGAATTTTTTAACCCTCCCTTTAGTTTGAGTTTGAGGTGACACACATGCTGAATGTGCACTAGGAGCAGCATAGATATACCGAGAAGTGGCTAAAATATAAATTTTAAATTTTAACCAGCAAAAAAAATTATGCACAAGCATAGATGTGACGGGTATTCGTAACACTGTGCAGAATAATTATTTTGTAGACAATTTATTGTAGTAAAAGAGAGCGATATTATTTAAATTTTTAGACGGATATTGCCGACTATAGGATGGTGTGTCAAGAAAGATAACTAGATAAAAAGTATAAAAAATTTAAAGATCACATTTTTCAACTCGTGATTAAATGTGTTGTGTGAGAAGCAATATTTTGCAGAAGAATGACAGTTGTTACATGTAATCTGAAATAGGTTTTGTATGTTAAGTTTTATTTCAATTTATGGTTTTCAAGACACACATTCTATACTCCACGTGATTCTTGAACTCAAAACTGTCCACAAATTGATTCCATATTCTCATATCTTAAAGATCAACTCAAACTACTTTCAAAGTTATTAAATTCTGAATTTGAATTTGCTTCAAGTTACATTTCATTTTAGTGACACATTAATTGATTTCGTCAAACATTTTCGGTTGATTGATCCCATTTATACACAAATTCTAAAATATTGCCTTGTTTAATAAAACTACAATTTATTTGATTGAGTTTCAGGTGCAATATCCTCATAAATACGGTTTATTAACACTTTAATTGTGTGTTTATAATTCCAAAACAAGAAGTTTCTTACCAACATCTAATACAATAAAATTCTTAAAATACGGCTTTTTGTGAATGTCAGAATGGAAATTGGAATGATTCAATTATTAAATATTCATCTCGTAAAATGATTTAATGAAATATTTAAATATATGCAAAGGTAAATATAATATGTCATGATAAAAGTCAGTTATTTGGTAGTAATAAACTTTAAAAAATTTGATATTTAATTAAAAGATACTCTGAAATAGTCTAAAGTCTAACAAAAAGTGTAGTACTTAAATTAGGTGTTAACATAAAAAGTAGGAATTATTTTTGAATTTTTTTTTTTTTTTTAAAGAAATCGAGTTTGTTTAAAAAATTAATTTCCTTATTTTACAAAACCTCATTTTGAAAAATATTCCATATCTTTTTTAAATAATGAAAATAATGAGGTAAATATATATATATATATATATATATATATATATATATATATTTAATTTGTTTACAATGTCTATAACTGAAAAAGGGAAATCCCACCTTCTGGTATATTTACCTTTTTGGATGATTTTGATGATTTTGATCTTCAATTTCGTCAGTTTATTCGTGTCATTTGTTGTGTAAATACATCTTTTAATATGGGAAAAGATCTAAAGCCGAAGATTTCTCAATAATTAGAGATTTAAAAAAAATTTCCATAAATTCAACTTGCGTGAATTACAAGTTGCATAAGTCTTCAGTACCGTATTTAAATTAAGTGAACATAAAAAGTAGGAAATATTTTTGATTTTTTTTTTTTTTTTTTTAAGAAATCCAAGTCGAGTTTGTTTAAAAAAACAATTTCCTTATTTTATGAAAAAACAATTCACCTCATTTTGAAAAATGTTCCATATCTTTTTTTAATAAAAATAAGGAGGTAAATTCAATGAAACAGGCCACTAAAATTAGGTTAAAATTTACTAAATCTCGGAATCTGATGGTGAGAAAAGAAACTTAGCTTATAAATTTTTCTTGGCATCAGTTAGACCAATCGCCAAAAAACATGAAATGATTATGTATCTCCTAAACTACTGGTTCGATCGAAGAGTATATATTTTTTAATTTTTTTAATTCATCTACTCGTGGTAAATTGCCAAAATCAAGACTTTGTAATAAATATAAAACAGTACTAATGTTTTCTTTAAGTTTTGTTGACAAAATTATACTTATTTTTACATATTTTCAAAGGTAAGACTACAGAAATTATTAATAGGAAAATTAAAAATTTACCAAACGTTTGCTCCGTACGTCCAGCATTGAACAATAATGGTGAATTTTTAAATGAAAATTCAACTTTATCATTCTACGAAAAAAAGTCAAGCGAGTATTTAATAATTTATGCTGAGCGCTTATTTTCTTCATACATTTTCAAATCTAAAACTATATTTTTTCTTAATTATAAATACTGAATTATGTAAATATTTTAGCTAAACTCCTTCCGTTTCTTAATTGTAAAAATTGCTTTAACGCGATTTCATAGAACTTCTAAAGTTCTATTAGCAAAAAGTGTTATTGGTTTAAAATTTAAAAGAATAACGGATAATAATAGACGTATTTTGGGATATTCCGCTGAAAGAATCAAGTGAATATCAGTATCGATTTAAAAAATAAAGTCGTTTAAACCTTACTACTCATGACAATATTCTATACAAAAAGCGTAATTTTCTTTTTTTTTTTTAAGGAAATTTTCGGAAAATTTTAAACATGATCTTATTTAGTGATAAGTTTTACTTCGAAAATACATTTTATTATTTTAAAATTCGATTTTAGAGGTTATGAAATTATTTTGTTGTCCATAAAATTATGAATTCTTAAAATATTTTGATTTTAATATTAATAATGTCATTTGACATCAATACGAATACGTTATAGCCAATATAAAAGATGTTTCTTTTTTTTTATTTATTTATTTATTTTTCATATTTCAAATTTCAGCCATCAATACAAATTCCTACAGCTACTTTTCGAGCATCTAAAAGCATATGTCATATTAAAAATATGCGGATGTAAATTTTAAAATTTGGTGAAAATTTAAAAAATTACATACAATTTAAGCATTTGAAAATTTTTAAACGTCCATTTGACTCGGAGGTGTTATTTATTAAGGAAAGCTTCTTACGCGACATTTGAAACAATTGCAATTAAAGCTGTAGTTGTCAGTCGCAAAAAAACATATATTTTACTAGTATTTACGTTAGCTATACAGAACCTTGTGAAGATGCTATCCCATACCTGATTTTCTGACATCAATGTAATATACCTCAAACTGTAGAAAATGGCCTCGTCTTTTAAATGATGTTAATTAAGTTTAATTTCATTTATGCGCTTTGAAAATTTTAAAATTTTTGGCTTCATTTCTTATCACCGTACAACTTTTAACCAGATATGTAGTAATATGTCAACTATTTATAAAGCATATGCATTTTCTAAGTCTAAGATGTAAATTATGATTACAAAAATCAATGAATGAAATCAATGTATCAAAAACTCCTCGAAAATTTCAACCCAGATTTGTATATTTTTTTTTTTTTTAGCTTCAAATGTCTGCAGATCTTTAAGATTATAGAGGAATGACCTAAAATTTTGGATTTATGTTATGTTGTAAAGTTTATCAAAATCCATCAACAATTTTGCTGGTCTTAAAACAAATTTTAGAAATACTAGACACAAAGTCGGTTTCAAAGAGTTCCGAAAATTTTTGAAATTTCTCATTTGTATGTACTTTAGGGTATCACAAATATTTGTGTATTACAAAATTGTATCAATTAAAAAAAAAACACAAAAAATTCAATTTCTCCAAAAAAGTCTATATTAGATTTTGAAACTAAATAAATTCTGAATTAACATTTTATTACCACATCTTGTAAAATTGTTTGCTCAGGATTTTTCTCTGTCTGGTGGGGTATTAAAAACATATGTTTGTTAAGGATTTTCATAATGCATAAGTATCGTTGAATTAGCCTAAAAAGAAACTGCTACCAGTGCTGCCACTTCAACAGAACACTTGTAAATACATAAGTATGTATGTGTGTGAAAGTTTTTCTTATAGCGGAATGTTGTTAGATGTTTTTGGGGTTATTTTTATTTGTCCACCTAATAAATATTTTTATTATACAATTTCATTAATATTTTATTTATTTATAAATTTATCTACAAAAATTTAAGATTAGCTAAATGTCTATTCAATGCAATGGGCGTTTTTTTTTTTTTTTTTTTTTTTGTATTACAAAATAAACATACAGTTCGTTAATCTTTAAATAGATAACATTTGTTACTTTTAAACAATTTATTTTCCTCAAATTGTCTTTAAAATGTAATTAATTTTTTTAAATAATGACGGAATGTCAAACAAATGTTTGTTGTTCAAATATTTCCTCATGTTATATTTTTTTAAAAAGCAAGCAATCTAAACTCAAACTATATCCGGTAAATGGTTCTTTTAATTGCCACTACTGTTGTTTGTAGACAACCAAATTTGAGCGTGATCTGTCAGCATGTATGCGGTCAATTTATATGTATAAGTATCATGATAACATGTTAATTTTTGCAATTGAAAAATTTGTAAATAAAAATGTTGCAATTGTTAATAAAAGTATATGTTTAAGACTTTTTTTTATGGAAAACTTGTATATGGTACGAGTTCGAATACGCATGGCACACAGTGGGGCCAAACGCAAAATTTTTGGTAAGAAATCTGTATCTCCTAAACTACTGGTCGGATCGAATTGAAATGTATAGTGGAACCGAAGAGGAGGACCTAAGCTTTCAAAAAATTCATCTTGCGGTCATCCTGTGATAACATAAAACTACCTCGAGTATGTAAAAGTTCAAAAAATCGTAACTTCTACAAACCAAGTTCGATTACAAAGATTTTCATATTTCTGTAAAGTGCCGGGCAATATAAGAAAAAAATAAGCTTACCTAAGTTGTCTCTTACAATTAAAAAGATATTTACGCTTGGATTTTTCGGTAATAAATCCTAAGGATATGAGGAAATTTTTTTTTTTTAATTCTGTAATTTGCAATATATTCCGAAATAATATGCTGAACAAATTTTTTAATTATCTGTGTTGGTCTAGACGTGAAAAATTTTCAAAATCTACACTCCGAAATTAGCATGAAAAATGAATAATTTTTACAAAAATATATAGTACTCACTATTCCTTCACTTTTTTCTCAAAGTTTGTTTTTATAAAAAAAGTGTTTCACATATTTCAAAAGACAAGGCTTCGTAAATGGTTGATAAAGAAATTTTAAATTGATTTAGGTCTGCACCCTATATTCAGCATTGATCGAAATGATGAATTAAAAAAAGTTTTATTTATATCGATAAATAAAAAAAATGTCACGAGATTTTTTTTATTGGTGGTACTTAATTTTAAAGTAGATTTAGATCGATTTGTCACTAAATTTCTTCCCGTTCGGTCGTAAAAGAATGCAGGAGTGCAGATTTTATGAAAAAGTCGATTTTGTAAATGATTTTTTTTTTTAATTGAACAAAAAATCATATTAGCTTAATATTTTCACATTAGTTCTTATGTAATATATATAAAAAAAAATATCCTGAAAAATAATTTATTAACCATTTACGAAGCCTTGTATTTTTCAAATATACATAGACAAAGTTTTATTGATAAAACATTGAGAAAAGAGTGAAAGAATAGCACTATATTTTTGCAAAAAAAAAAAAAAAAATGACTAATTTCAGAGTGCAGAATTTGAAAATTTTTCACGTCAAAAAGAATAGAGATAATCAAAATATTTTTTCAGCATATTATTTCGGATTATATTGCAATTTACAGAATATTAAAAAAAATTTCGCTCATATACCTCAGGACTTATTCCCGAAAACCGAAATAAAATCGAGGCAAAAAATCAAAAATTCGAAATTCAAGCAGAGATATATTTTTTAATTGTGAGAGATAATTTAGGTGAGTAAGCTCACTTTTTCTTTATCTTGGTAAGCACTTTACAGAAATATAAAAATCTTTGAAAGCGGACTTGATTTGTAGAAATTACGATTTTTTGAACTTTTGCACACTCGAGGTAGTCAACTTTGACACCCTGTAGTTTATATGATATTATCAAAGTGTGTTTACAGGATGATTTTTCTGGAAGCTAAGGTACTCCTTTACAACTCTTCTATACACTTCAATTTGATCCGAACAGTAGTTTAGGAGATACCGATTTGCGTTTATCCCCACTGTGCGACAGTGGTTCAAATATTAGATAGCTAGCTATCTTTGATCAAGACAAATAGTTATTTTTATAGAATTAAATTTGTGTTAATAAAATGCATTTGATTTAGCTAAAATTTTAACGACTATTAATACTAGTAATTTTTTTGGATTAAGTAGTACCTGGTTATAAAAATCGTATTCTTATTTTAAATTTATACAAAACCTTAAGAAGTTAAAGTTTTTTAGTTCTTTTGCTCCAAATCTTGAATACAAATTCTTAAAATTGGAGGGTATAATAAGTTATTCAAACTTCTTTAAAAAAATAATAATTTTATAGAAAATAAATTGCTGAACTGTGGAGTAATTTTTTTTGTTCACTGTATACTATTTCTAAATTTGTAATTTTATGGTATTTAGAATAATTAAAGACTAAACACTTGTTTACATGGATTTGTGATTTAAACATATTATTGCTACATAAACACCCGAAAACTAAGTGCAGTAATGCGTTTACACTAACAACAAAATTTAGAAATGTTAACATCAAATGAAATTTATTAGAGATTTTTAATAAATAAATAATTTTTTATCTATCAATATTCCAGAAATACTAAACCTATTATTTTGCAAAACGTTTCACCTTGTTTTGAATATATTTTTACAAAAATTGCCAAAACGAAAAAAATCAAAATTAAAGGAAATCGCTCAACACTGATAAAGGAATATAATATTTGACACGTCCCAATTTAGCGGACTAACGTATATTTTTAACTTCAATACAAAAAGCATATCTACAATCCGATAGTGTTCAGAGATAATAATTTCATATATATATCTTTCATCGATGTTGACCCTTACTTCACATTTGAAAACATGCTTGGTAATCAAAACCATGTAATGATATTTTTTAAAAAGAAACTAGTAACGTAATTAATTTTTTCATTGATAAATTTTCAAAAAATTCAATAAATCATTTGTAATAACTTTTAACAACTAAAATTTTACAAACAAAATATTGCTGTCAGTGTAAATGCTGCATCAGAAAGTTGTCGACATCAGACATGTAATGTTATATCTATCAGTCAATTTCATGTATAATAAACAAATTATATATATCAAGTTTACATCAACAAACATTGTAGTCATATTATAAAATTCATACATAAAATTGGTGTTAAAATTTTTTTAATTTTTGCTTTCCACAAAGTCATCTACTAGTTTCCCAATATATTATGTCTATTTAAAAAAAAAAAAAAAAAATGGAAAATAATCATACTAAATTTATAATCTTATATACATATACCTAAGTTAAAACACAAAAAATGTTTGGTCATTCTAGCCCAGTTCATAAAATTTTGTTGGTTCTTTTGGAAGCCAAAAAAAAAAAAAAATTGTGTCGTTTACTAACATGGTTTTTTTTCGCTCTATTAAGTTTAAAATTATTTATTAGTTAGATTACTTTGTGTGTGCTAGAGCCTCAGCACGCACAACACAACTTTCAATTATTTTTTATTAATAATTTTATCTTAAATTTAGAAAACCTATTAAAGTTGCCACAAGGAAACAAGAAAATTACAAAATAACTTTTGCAATATAATTTCGAAAATATTAATTATTTATTTTTGCTATTATCAAAATAATTAACTAAATAGAGTTGTATGTTCTAAAATGTGAACTGAATTGATAAAGGATGTATGTATGCAATAAAACTGTATGACTTTTACTATTCGTCTCACCTAAGATTAACATCATGTTAATAGTAAATATAGACGGCTTATGTTTAATATTTAAACATGGTTTCCCATACAAATGCTTCAAAAACAATGCTTTAACGTGATGTTTAAACACTAATTTATGTCTAATGTGGACGCTATATTAAGAGGAAATACATTACTGGTAGTCTTCATTAGAGATGAGATGTTGTTAGAACATCATGTTAGAATTTTTTACTTAAATTTAATTTTTTTTATTATGGCTTACATGCATTTAGGTTAATTTCTTGTTTTCTCATTATTTTGTTGTTACTTTGCACACAAATGCAATAATTTCTTTTTTTATGTTAATAAAACATATGGTGTGTGAGGCTTGATGTTTAAACATGGTTCTTTAACATTTGCTTTAACAACGGTGGTTAAACATCGAAAAACATCGAGTTGAACGGTCTATATTTACTACTAATGTGATGTTAGTGTTAATGTTAAATGTTTTATATTAGATGAGGATCACGAGTTATAAATTCAGGGCGAATGACTAATAACAGTGATGACAACTATAGCGAATATAAATGCTTAGAAATGTTTGAAGAAGTGTTAAAAGGGCTAAATTAAAAGAACAACGATATTGTGGTACAATCCAGACAATTTTTGTGAAAAAGCACATAAAAGAGCTAAAATAAAAATTTCTTTTGAAAAGTAAAAACAAAATATCTATATACATCTCAAAATATTCCTAAAAAACTGGATAAATATAGAGGTTCTATTATTATAAACCACAATCCAAAATTAGTCAGATCAATCAATACTTTTCCACTCAAACAATTGTAATTGTTCAGTACAGTTTATTTCCTTAATCATTGTTAAGGTCTTTTGAAAAACCGGGACTAGACTTTTCACATTGTTCGAAATAGTATTTGGAGAACATAGTACAAAAATAAATTATGTCTCTTCTTTCAGTTGCCAATAAAGTAAAAACTTATCAAAATTAATATTTCCAGAATTTGTCAGTTAAAAAAAAAGTAAAAAAGCGCAAAAAGGCCTAAAAGAAAATGTTTAAAAAATTTTTAGTTTTGGACAAAAAAAAAAATAATTTTCTTGTTTTTGACTACAACAAACGGGCTAAATCTGGCCCGAAAGTTGCCATCGCTAACTAATAGTCATCTATAGCATAACATATAGCAATAATAATTTATTCGTTTTAAATTGATTAAACTGTGGTTGCAACAAAATGATACAACAACCGTTCATTCAAGTAAACGTTTAATGAAATTGCCGCAATATTGATATCTTGTTAGACAAGATATGGAACGGTTAAGAATAGGGGATTTGTTAATATTATTAAAGCTATGAATTCTAAGTAAGCTATATGGGGTTATTTTCTATTTTTATTCGTGTTAAAGTGATTTTAATTATTGAGTGGTTGTAATGCACTGAAAAATTTATTTAAAGTAAAATTCTTAATAGTTAAAACTAAAATCTAAAACTAAAATAGTACACATGTGGTTTTGAATTTATGAAACACACAAATGTGAAAGAAAAAGTTTGCTTTTAAATATATCTTCACATGAGTGGGGCCACAACAAATATATACAATAATACAATTTTAAGATCTAATGATCTATTCTAATGAAAATGGCAATAAATATAATATTTAAAAGAAAATTTAAAAAAAATAAAATTGCACTTATCTATTAAAAAAAAAGTAAAAAAATATATTCAACTAAGTTTGGACAATTCGAAAGAAAACACTTTCGAAAAACAATATATTTCAAATACACAATAACCCTCCTGGTTTCTATTTTGGAATATAAGACTACTATTGTTAGATTTCTTTGTCCTCCTATACAGTTTTTGATTTAATTATTATGAATTCCCTAATTTATTTCTTCCTTTATTTCACTACTAATTTTGTCCCCTCTCCTTTCCGGTCTAATATCAAGTTTAAGTGTACACCATCCGTGCACAAAATGGCACCATTCAGTGTCAATAGTGTATCAACCAAGCATATGTCTAAATTCTAAATTGCATCGACACTGTATTTTTTTCTTCTGACGATGTATGACTGATCAGATGTATAAAATTCAACCTTAATAAGAATAAGTATATCTCAAATTGTCGAAAAATTGGTTAACCTCGATTAATATTTATTAAAAAGAATTAATTTTTTTACAGTAAATTCTTGTCTAATTTAGGAAGCCTAAATATCTGCATTAAAAACCCTCGTAATGTCTCAATGCTTTAAGTTATAAACGATCCTATTGTAAAGCTTTTCTACAAGAGCAAAAGTAATTAATTTTTAATTAAATGCAAAATTTATTCATACGGAAAAATTTTATTTAATTTGTCTCTTAGATGGATATTTTTAATCTAAAATCTCCAAATTTAGAATTTTGGCCTAAGTTTTTTAGTTAGAACGAATTTTTATTTATTTGATTTTTTTTTTTTTTGTTTATTATTTATTCTTGTTTATTATTTTCTATTTTATTTCTTTATTACACTATCCAACAATATTTTAGGGGCAGAATTATTCCATATGCAATTGATAGCATTTCATGAGTGTAATAAACCCTTCAAAGGATTTTTCGCTGGTAGGCAAAATTTTTGTTTTATGACCTTCTAAGCTTTTCTTATTCTACATCAAAGTAGTCTGAGATAAGTCGAAAAAAGTATTACAAATATAGTTTGAAGCTCAATTATTTTCACATAAATATTTAGAGCATTGAATGGAGAATTTTTCATTGGAACTTCAAATTCACCTTGCCTACCAGTGAAAAATTCCTTGGATGGATTATTACACTTATCAAATGCTATAAACTGCAGATGGAATAATTCCGCCCCCAAGCGATCCTCTATTTGATTATAGTGTTATTTATTCATTGGATATTTTTAAAATATTTTAGATTTTTGTAAAGTGCCTGGAATATTCCAATAAATGACTTTTAATTCGAGAAACATTAGAAAATAATATCCTACGTATTTGATGGCAGCTATTCTGTGACACTAAATGTTATTAAGAGTTGTTGAAATGTTGTTAGATCTCATCAAGTCTACAACTTCTATAATCAAAATTTGATTGAAAAATTCTGCAGCATTTTTAAACCTTTATCGCTTATTTTAACAAATGCTCCCCACATAAAATAAGCAACTTCATTCAACTTCATATAAAGATTCCTTCAAAATAGCATAATCTTCATATACTTTTAGCGATCTTCGATTAAATACTAATTTATAACTAATTCAAGCAATTATAAACAAATTATTTGAATTGATATAAATTTAAATTATGGAGTGTTAAAACAAAAACTTTATTTGTTGAGAGCAGGATTGAACTACTTATTTAGAGCAGGCATAAGAAAATATAGAACTAGTAATTAGTTAACATCTTTCTAAAGATAGACATAATTATACAATGGCCAAAATACCATTTAATTTCGTTATAATTATATACTTATTAAATTATTTTAAATAAAATGACAAATATTTATTTTAAATATGTGTTTTCTTCTAATTTTAATAATATTTGCTCTTAAATGCATAGAACTTTAAAAAGCGCTGCCAGTTTTTCAACCGTACTCGAATTCAAACGAAAAAAAGTGTTCGACATGTTATTTATTTGTCCATTTCCGATAACTATATTAATTTTATTATATATATAGTTTTTTTTATGTTGTTGGTTTTACAAATGAGACAATAATTACATGTGTTTTAAATAATTGTACATAATATTAATGTAATTTTGTGTAAATAAAGGACGCAAAAAGGGAACTTCAGTTGAAGCCAAAAACTTCATAATTAATCATTTTTAGCAAGGAAAATCGAAAAATAAATTGTAGAAAAGATGTAAAGGCTAAGGAAATCTTCCTTAAAAAATATAAAAAACAAGAAATTCACTGGAAAATAAATCTGAATCAGTGGGCCATTAAGGTTTACAAAAGCAGGTTAAAACTTCACGTAAAGTAAAACAAAATCACAAACTAAATGCATCGAACAGGGCTAAAGATAATAAAAAATAGTTGGGAATATGCGTTGCATTCTAGAAATTTGGAGATAATTTTAGAGTCAGATCTGGTATAAAGAAACCACAACATCGCAAAAAGAATATAAAATTGAGATTCGAATTTGTAAGAGAATACGCCAATAATTCTAAAAAGTTCTAGAAGCATGAAATTTTTGCAACTGGGATCAAGTTAAATCATTTTGTATGCAATCTGAATATCCTAGTCTATCGGAAGCCATATACCAATCCCGAAGAAAGAAATTAGAAAGCAAACGTAAAGTACGATGCTTGAAGTGTTATAGTTAAGGGGTTGGCTCTATACTAGGTATTTTAATATTTATAGATGGAATAATAATTGGTAGACATTTTAAAATAAAATTTACATGAAAGTGCTGATTTCCTACCGATTTATGTTTACCAATAACCCAAAGCATTCTGTCACAAATATTAAGCTTAGCTTTCTCTATAACTGCACGAATATAATAAGTCTATTATAATCACCAGATATCAATCTAATTGAATATTAAAAATATAAATATTTGAATTTCACGAATAAAAACGGCATTTAATTGATATTGTAAGTAAAATGAAACAAAATTGATACTGAATATAAAAAATTCTTGTCTAATCTATATCAAAATGCTTAAAATAGGTTAACTTCACTAACAAGCTACGTGTTATTAAAAAATTAAATTTTTGTGATTTTTCGACGAATTAAGTATGATGTAGAATGCTCTTTTTGCCATTATATAAATGGCTTTTAAAATTAATGTTTATTTGTATTAACTACAAAAGTTATGCAGAATTGAAATCTCTATATTCTAATAAACTTTAAACCATTTTTTTAATTAAAAATTCTGAGAAAATTGTATTATTTTTATTTTTTTTTTTTTATTTTTTATTTATTATTTTTTTGACCACTGTATATGATATTTAATTAAAAATTAAAATAAATTCCTTACAAGCTATTTTCAGATTGAACACATCAAAATGAGCGTAAGTTTTCATAATATTATGAAAGTTATTCCTGTTATAATATATGAAAAATCTTGAGTGCAACATCAGAAGTTATATCCTGTCACTCAATCAACTGTAATATGTCTTAAAAAATTAAGTTTCATTTTACTCATCATACCGCAATATTAAAGTAACATCAAGAGTGTAACTGACATTAACATAAATGATTTAAAATTCCAATGACCAGTAACTTAAAATAGTGCATATATTTATAATCTTCCACCTTTGCCAGGGTGTAATGAAGGTCATTAAAAATTTTATTTATCAACATTCGATCATCAGAATTTTTTTTTTTTGGAAACAAACTTGTTAAACATTTTTGCCAATAAAATAAATAATTAATTTATCTGGCAAAATAATCCATGCACGCCTCATACCTTTAAGTATGGGTTGTATGTACTTTGAAGGACACAAGGTGTACAAAGGACCATAAATTGTAATTTATTTTTAGATCTCATAATAAATAAAAATCGGTTGGTTTGCAGCTGTATTACTTTTTTTGTTTAATGATAAAGAGTTAATGTGATGATGAATCCGGTTTAACCTAAAAAAAATTTAAATTCATTGTTTATCAGGGAGTTGATGGTGGTGTGTGAGTACACAATGATTTGCTAAAATTGGAATAATGAAGGTTGTGAGGTTTTTGTAACAGGCCAGAGGAAAACTTGATAACAGCACGAGATATATGTATAGAAATGTTTTTTTTTTTTTTTTTTTTTTGTTTTGTTTTGTAGTTGGTGTGTTTTAGTTGGTATTTTGTATTGGTTCTGAAAGGTCATTTTGGTCATATATTAACAGTAAAACTGACATGAAATAATAACCTAAAGGTATTTTCAGTTTTTTAATGCTTTTTTTTTTTTGCGTGTGTGTTTTAGGACTTTTAAAATTAAAAATGTATTCGGTTTTCTGCTATATTTTTTCTATCCGTTATAATGTTTTAAACACCATTCCCTGATTGTCATTACGTGTAATATTATATGTTTTTTATTATTGAACTTTTGGAGAAAAGGGTTTATATGAACTTGTCATAGTATTTGCAACATTTTTGAGTTCTTGTGTCGCAGAAGGTTAAATGTTGCTGAGTAACTGTATAATATTTCTAATGATATTACAAAATCCAAATATATTTCAATATTTCAACAGTAATAGAAATTTAACACGGTTGGAGACAGTTAAAATTTCATCACATAGTGCGTTTATACGCACCTTTTAGTGTAGTTAAAAATATCGCAAAATGAAAATTTTTCCGCATAAACGGCACAATAAATATGCAATTTTCCGTATAACAGTGAGTTGCCTCATTAATTTCAACGCAAAATAAAAGCGCGCCAACATAAACTTCAAAGGGTTTTTCAAAGTTAGTTCGAATTTCGTTTTTATGGTCCCTTTCATTTCGATTTTTTTCGTAAAAGGTATATGTAAGCTAGTCATTCCCTTTGTAGTTTCCACAATTTTCGACGGATATTTTTTGAATCCTTATAAGAAATGATGTCAATAGTACGATGTGCGTCTGTCTGTCCATCCCTCCGTCCATACGCCGGTTGAAATATCGCTTATGAATTTCGGTTTTTTGAATCAACCAAATCCGTTTATAAACAACCGAGTTATTGGCAAATCTGTTTTTTTTTTATTTATTCAATGTCTTCTTATTAATAATTGTTGTTTTTATAGTTACTGAAGCACCTATGTAAGCTACAGACTTATGTTCTTTCACATAAAAATTGGAAATTTTTTAAAGAATTTTTGGATTAAACAATTAAGTAAGTAGTATTAAACGAGTTATAGGCCAAAACGCGTTATTAGATTTTTTGAAGCTCGTATAAAAAATATATATATTTTGAATTTCGGTTTTTTATATCAGTCAAATCGGTCCGGAAATTGTCCTCCATACTCTTGTTTAATATATATATATATAGTTTTTTCCACAAAATACTTTATAAGTGTGCTAAATTTCGTTTAAACTTTCAAAAAATAATTGTTTACAAAAAGTAAGCATGGCACTTTTTAATGTTACATCCTATATTTCCTTTCAAAGGATGCACGATGCAACATATCAGCTAAGTCGGTTGAATTATGTACCTACTCATGTATTGCATAAAAAATCTTTATAAAAAGTGCACATAAATCATACATAACATCTAAGAGTAGCTTTGCATTCTAAAAAACAAATACCCAAAAATACATTGAAATTTAGTGACTTATATATATTTTATTTTCACACAAAATGAAAAATGTGCTGAAAAAAATACCCCATGTTTAAGAGTCCATAAAATCGAAATTCGAATTAACTTTACGAAACCCTATGGAAATTTTATTAATCTCCATTTCGCATTGGAATCATTGAGATAATATTTGATGAGCCAAAATATGTTGCATAGTGTTATTTTTATTTGCAATAACCGGGCATATAAACGTAATCACAGTGTGTCAAATGTGTTATAGATATCCTTCGGAGCCATTTTAATTATTATTATTTTTAAGTTCTAATTAGTATTAGTAGCATACATGAGAGTAATTCATTAAATCGATTAATTAATTGCCGATTTCATTACAATTAGACTCGTTAGAATCCGTTTTGATGGAACCACACTACTCGCCAGGTGAATTAGTTGTATTGAGTCTGTAATGAGATAGAAATGTAGGGAAGAAACAATGAGAACATAAATTAATTAGATCCAGCCTGTAGCATTGAGATATTTAATGATGTCACTGAGTCTAGTGTCAGAAATATCACAGAGGTTGTCTAATTGGTGCCCTCCCAGAAATTTATGTCTGTTTGCGTTCAAGGCTGGGCATTCACATAGAAGATGAAAAACCGTCTCCTCCTTCCCGCGATTGCCACAACTACGACAATATTCATTGTAAGGGAGACCAAGTCTACTTGCATGTTTTCCGATCGTCCAGTGACCTGTAAACAATGCTATTAGTCTCGAGATGTCTTTGCGTTTGTAGCCAATGAGTTGCATTGAGCGTTTCTCGTTGTAGGTAGGCCACGTTTCTTTCGCGACTCTACATTTGTCCAGATTTCGCCATCTATTTTCCGCCTTTTCTAGAAAGTGTTTTTGGATTCTGCTTTTGACTGTTCCTAACGGGATTGCGACAGTAACCTATAAGGAGGCATTCATAGCAGAGCCTACCCGGGCTAATTCGTCTGCTTATTCATTACCATAGTAGTCCCTATGCGCAGGAACCCAGATTATAGTAATGTCATACAGTCGACTTAGTCCAAGCAGTTCCTCTTTACACTGTCTGACTAGAATAGAGGTAGTTTTCGGTGATTTGAGCGATAGTATTGCCGCTTGAGTGTCGACAAATAAACCAATATTCCCTTGAATATTTCTATCGCGAATTAGTTTACACGCTTCCATGACCGCTAGTATTTCCGTTTGGAATGCGCTTGCCTCGTCAGGGAGTCTACATGAGTGTCTAATTCCAAGATCATCAGAGAAGACACCGGAGCCGACACCGCAGTTCATCTTTGAGCCGTCAGTGTATATCCTAGTTCCATATTGTTCAAGAAGATTACCCCTTCTCCATTCACTCCTGGTGGGGAATAGGACTTTAATAGTATTTCCGAAGTCCATGTGGGAAATCATATAGTCGGTAAATTTATTGAATTGCGGGGGTATTAAATTTAATATCCTCGCGTGCCCATATGTTCTTGATCTCCAGCTTTTCGTTGCAGATAATCTTATCGCACTATTAACTAATGATTCAATTATGTATAGGTCTATAGGTTTTAGATGCAATATAGTGTTCAGAGCTTCTGATGGACTAGTACGTAATGCACTTGCAATGCCAATGGAAGCGGATCTTTGTATCCTGTAAAGCTGATCCACCACATATCTCTTACTAGTAGCGGTCCACCACACAAGAGATCCATATACAAGAATGGACCGTACTATTGCAGTGTATAGCCATTTTGTCAATTTTGGACTTAGACCCCATTTCACACTGAACATCTTTCTACAGGTGTAGTATGCTACCGTAGCCTTACTAACCCTATGTTGAATGTTCAGTTTCTATGAAAGCTTAGAGTCCAAAATAATACCCAAATATTTTGCATTGTTCGACAAGGTGAGTTCACAGTTTTCTAACCGTGGTAGTCTGAAGCTCGGAATCTTGGTCTTTGTGGTGAAAAGTACCAGCTCTGTCTTGCCCGGATACACTCCTAGTCCACATTCTTTGGCCCAGTCACTGAGTGTAGTCAGAGCAGTTGACATGATATCACTTATCACGTTCAGAAACAGTCCTGATACTAGTATCACCACATCGTCCGCGTAAGCCACGACTTTCACTCCCTTGTCTACCAATTTACACAGGATGGTATTAATGGCAATAAGCCACAACAGCGGAGAAATCACACCACCTTGTGGAGTTCCACGCATAACTTGTTTGGTCTTAAAACTGTTGCCTAAATTCGCAATGACGATTCTTGTCTCTAGCATTGACACCAGCCAGTTGGTGATACAATCCTCAACTCCTAGTTCGTACAGAGCTCTCTGTATCGCCAAAGTCGTGACATTGTTAAAGACGCCTTCTATATCCAGAAAGGTAGCCATAGCTGAAAAGATGAGAGACTAATCGGACGGAAGTCCTTTGCATTCTCATGACTTCTTTTTCCGATTTTTGGAATGAACACTACCTTTACTCTCCTCCAGTTCCGGGGAACATAGTTGAGGGTTAGGCAGAGTTTAAAGATTCTATGTAACCAGGGTATGATGTATACCTTTGCACTTTGCAGCATCCGTGGTATAATACCATCAGGCCCTGCAGATTTGTACGGAGAGAAGCTATCCATTGCCCATGAAATTTTCTCAACGATTATTATGTCATCCTCGATTCCTTGCGAGGATTTAATATGCCCCATCTCCTGGTCTGTAATATCAGTGCAGCCAGGAAAATGAGTATTAGGTAAAACGTCCAAAGATTCCGCCGATTCTGACCATGAGCCATCCATCCTTTTAATATAGGATGGATTATTATGACAATTTGCCAAAACCCTACTGAGTCTAGCAGATTCCTTGATATTGTCGATAGATTCACAAAAGCCTTTCCATGAGTTTCTTTTTGCGATCTTTATACGCTTATCGTGATACAACTGCCACGATTTTGTTCTGTAGCCAATACTGAAAGCATTGCGTGCTTATATATATAATTTTTTAAAATTTTTTTCATAGCCATTATTTTTAATAATGGTAATACTTTTTAGTGATATTTTTTCATTAATAATTATCATCATTATCATTAAATAATGATCAAATTGTATAAATTCATTATCATTATTTAGCGGAATTTTTCGTAAAACTCAAACTATTTTTTTATTAAATGTAATTTGTAGTAATTTACTCTTCCATTTGGTAAATATATTTTTGCATAATTTTAAAAATATTACATTTTATATTCCACAAAATTTTCTGGAATGGAGATTGACATTTCAATTATTTAAAAATATTTATTAAAACAATATTAAACTAATCCAGAAGCATTAGAAACATATTTAAAAAAAATGTTTTTATACAAACAAAGCTTTTTTTCAATAATTATAATTAGTATTTGAGCATTTTTTTATAAAAAATTATAAAAAAAAAGAATCATTATCATTAAATGGTAATTAAATTTTTTTTCACTATCATTATTTTCAAGTAATGAAAATGAAAATTCAATGCTCAATATAAAATTCTCATATATGATTAGAAGCTTTGTGACCTTATTCTGTAAATTTTCGTTGGTTCTATAAACGTACAATAATGAAAACGTTAACAGAAAACTTTTGTGTTCTATAACATTCGTGATTAATAACATTTACCATTTTGGTTTGTGAATTTGAAAAATAATTCAAAATTACTTGACACAAATTTTTATAATGTTCAAAGTATAATCAAAAAAAATTTTGTTCCCCATTTTAATTCTATTTTGCATTGGTAATATACTTTTAATTATTTTTCAAAATGGTAACAAAAATTTTTTGGCAAAATAAATAAAATATTTTTTTCATAAATATTATGAATCGAACATGACTTTTTTCTCCCAAACTTTTTTCGTAAAAAATTAAATTTTGTTCATAGAAATTATTAAATTGTTCATAATGAAAATTTTAGTAATTTTGCAAAAAATTTGTTAAATTCTTGGTTCAATTTTATTAGATTGCAAATGGTAAATGAGAATAGTTATGCTTGAAAATATTAACAATAAATGCCTTAAAATTGCTAAATTCTAAGGAAAATCTGTTAAAAACTAATATTTAGAAATTTGCATAATTTTGCTCGCATTCTACAGCACAACATTTTGATAAAAAGCGCTTCTGTTTTGTTCCCAAAATGTAGCTAAAAATCATTAAAAACTTTAAATTTTCCGAAGAAAATTTCAAAAATTGAAAATATAAATGAATATTTAAATAATTTATTTTAAGTTTTCTTGACTTTTGATTCATTTCAAAAAATGGAAAAAAGTTTTAATATTTAAGACATTATTCTTAAATATTATGAACTAAGATCAATGAAAGTAAATTCTTATATTTATGCACCAACTTTTTTCTATGTATGAAAAATCAATGCAATTTTCTTAAAAAATATTCTAATATTTAAAAAAAAAAAAAATAAGTAAATAAATAATGCCTTATTTTATCTGTGTAGTGATTATTTTAAGAAAATCTCTAAAATTTGTACTTATTTCTTTACACCACTTCATAAATATCTATCGTTGCATTTGACAATTTTATGCTAAATGTTTTATAGAATATGAATTTTTTAAGTTTTTAACAGATTTTCGTCAATAACAGATATTTATTCTTTTAAATTTGAAATAAAATATTTATAGAATACAAAAATGGAATAGAAACGGATAACAGAGCGAACCATAGAGTTACGGAATTATTACATTAATTTAAAATCCTAAATTTTTCTTTTAGAATTTTTGAAATAATGTTCTACCTTCAAATATGCAGTGTAGCATATTTAATAATTCGCTATTGCTTTGTTTCAGCAGATAATAGTTTTTTTTTATCCACTTACCACCATCAATTTCATTTTCACTAGGATCCCTTGAGAATATATCCCCACTACTACCATTACTGCTATAATAATGATCATGTTGTTCCGACTCTACACTCTGCAGCGATTCCTGGCCATCCGGTTCAGGGTCATCGATATCTTCCAAAAATCTATAATGATGACGATAAAATTGATGCTGGCGATGTAAATGTTGTTTATATCGTTGTTGTTGCTGCTGTCGCTGTGTTTCAGGTTCTTCTTCCTCTTCATTTATAGGTTCATCCTCAACATCCTCTACTACAGCATCATCAGCAAAATCATCATCGAGCTGTTCCTCTCTACTACTGCTCTTGTTATTGCCATTTTGTTGTTTACGACTGCTACTGTAATTTATGTTCTTTTCAGTTTCAACCTCTTCATAGTCATCTTCGAAATGTGGTTTTTCTGTTGGTCGTTGTTTACGTCTTTGTGATAATGAATTTCTATTTTTATGACCGTTGCCATAAGTTTTGCGTTGTTGTTGTTTAGCGGCGCCTTTCTTATAGGTGGCTGAAGAAGCGGCAAAACCTCTTGGCCTTGGTCGTACCGTAGAGGTTTTTGGCTTTGGTAGGATTTCTGCTATAGTCGGGATTTTCTGATTGACACTACGATGTGGAAAGAGTCGTCGTTCTAGGTAATTTGATAAAATTTGTTGGGTAATTTGATTTTGTCGTGCTATTTCCGACTGATCTAAGGCGAAATTTGTACCTAATAATAGGAATAAGAAAGAAAAATTAAGTTATTTAAAAACTAAATGACATCGTATTTTAATTATATATTTGTGCAAGTATTTATTTAACTTGTTTTTATTTATTAATATTAAAAACTAATTTATAAAATTACAAATTAATTGTTTATAATTTTCTTTTTTTTTTTTGTGTGTTAAATCCAAAAACATATTTGCATACAACACACGTTTTAGTTTTTTTGTAATCTTTTCTTCATAGTTTCGTTTTAAATTTTATTTAGGCAGCACATTATAAGAAATTAAATAATCTTTTAATGTGATTATAATAATTTTTGTTCGGTAGCTCATCAAATTGTAACGGCCATGAAGAATCCACATTTTAAAAAGTTTGGAAGAGATTTATATACCCTACATCACAATAGGTGGTTGAGGTATTCTGCATTTCTGCTGATGTTTGTAACACCCAAAAGTATTGGTCTATAAATATAAAATATACCTTAATTTATACCAATCGATTTAGAAACGTTTTCTTAGTCGATTTATTGATGTCCATCCGTAACGAAAATGCAGTTCGCAATTTTTAAAATAATTGAATGAAATTTGAAACATATATCAGACCTATTGCTTCACCTAATCCCCATACAAATGTCCCCCCTGATAAGGGTTTAAGGATCATAACTGCCTCAAGTTATGAAATTTAGTATATATAGGTTTTATATAGCTAAAAATCTACATGCCAAATTTCATGAAGATCGGTCTATAATTGACCATATCACCCATATAAACCCCACTTTCGAAAATCACTTTAAAGTACATAAATTCCACACAAATGTCAATTTCAAGTTAATATTTGCATAAACGAGTTTTATATAAGAAAAATCATAGTGCCAAATTTTATCACAATCGGCACATAATTAACCATAGGTCTCTTATAAAGCCCACTTCCTCCAATCACCCTAAAACGAATAAATAACATAGTTAAGAAGCATACATATATTTCATAGAAATATATTACTCTAAATAAGAATATCGGCCCACAATTGACCCTAGGTCTCATATAAGACCCCTCCCCGAACTTTGATGTACAAACAGAATGGTGTAGGGTATCATATAGCAGGCTTGACCGACTATACTTTTTTCACTTATTTTATATTTTCGTCTTGCTCTTTATATATTTTTAGTCTTAACTCTTATTTAAATTAGAAAAAAAAAAATAACTTTAAAAACTACATTTAAAAAAGATAATAATATATAATATAAGTTTTATAATAGCTAAGACAGTAGTTCTCAATAGCTTTTTATTAGATTTGGCAAACGTAGGCATTATTAGTTACTTTTCTTTGTGGTGCAATGAATAAAAGCAAGCCTATTATTTTTGGTTTACTTCAAAAGAGTTTAATTTGAATATTATTTAAATCATTCTGTTTAAAACTGAATGAGCACTATCACAGACTACAAAGACAAGAAACCAATGTTTAGTAGATAGGGTTTCTTTTTGAAATTCTGATACTGGAACTTTTTTAGGGAATAATTTATTTTAATTTCCTCTTCTAGAAAATTTTATAAATAATATTGTTAGGACAATCAGTTTTATAAGTCTAAAATAACGATTTTTGAAATTTCTAGTTTGTAACGTATTCGAAATTTCCGACGTTTCCAGTTTGTAGCTTCTGTTTATTTGAATTTAAATGAAAGTGGTTTGTCTTAATTATGTAAGAGTGTTATACTTACTGTAATGATAAGGAAAACTTTATGTTAACTTGTGTATGTGTTAGTGAAAAGCCTGTATTATAAGCTGTTATAAGTTATTGTTAATGTGGCTTGTTTTAAAAAAGCTTTTATAGTGATTGTTTATGCATTAGTGAGAAACATAGTTTGTATATTGTTAGCTATTATAAATAAGTGCTGGATAGTTCAAGATATTACTAGAAGATTGTAGAACATAATAATGTAACATAACTTCTGTGTTTTAAGGCTTGAAATAAAGATCTGTATTTAAATTTAAAGACACATTAAACTGACTTCTTATTATTTGTAATAAAAAAATCTACGGGTTTATTTAAAGAAAATAAGCAAATGTTTTGAAAGGCAAAATCGTTCTAGCACAAGTGTTATTTGTTTACAAATTATTAAAACTACAAAGCATTAAAATGTATGGTTCAAAACAAAATTATACTCTTAGATTTTCATATTATTGATAAGCTTTTAAATATAATGTGTCAAATATATTATACTGATCGTATCAAGAATAAAGAAGATATTAGAAATTATATATCTTACATTTAAAGCTATACAATTCCTAAGGTAAAAGTAACCGTATGCATTTTTTTACATTTTTAAAAACGAAACATAAATATCTTCCATCCTAATGAATTTCCAAAATGTTTTCCCGGGAAGTAAAAATATTTAGGAATACAAAACCCTAGATAAAATTTTAAACTAAACAAATTTTATCTAGGGTTTTGTATTCCTAAATATTTTTACTTAAATGTAAACATTGAAGAAATTTTATAATTCCTATAAAATAATGAATGAACACAAATTCAAAAACAAAAGAAAAGAAATTACCGAACATTCCTTTGTTATTTTGTTCATTTAGATTAAAAAACTTTTCTAAATATACGCAAATTTTTCTTACAACTTTCTAAACTTCAGCTTTTTCATAAATTGCCAAACAAATAAATTTGTTTCCAAGTAGTAGAAGTTATTATTATACACTATACGAAATGGTCTAGAAAATCTAGATTTGTTTATAAGGAAATCGAATTGATTTTTGCATCAGCCTACATAGGACATTCACAGTCAATTATTTTCATTAATTTATTTTCAGCTCTTCTCATTCTTACTATCTTTTCTACTCTGCTATTGTCTTTCTTCTTCTACCCTTATTATTCTATTACTAAACGTTTTTTTATTATTTGTTGTTCTCAATGTTTTTCTTTATTTTTAATAAACAATAATTTACAGATATTATTAGGTTAGGTTAGGTTAAAAAGGGTGGCGTATTCACGCCTACACCCTGAGGCCGAACGGCCCATTGTGATCCCTTTATGAAGGAAAAAGAGAGAAAGAAAAGTGGAACCTATACCCAATCAATCAGTTATGATTGTTCCTAAGCCATTTTATTCCCATTACAAACCCTATGAGGTTGACAAGTCCTTTGCCATTAACCTCACCTAGTTCATGTAGTGTATGGCTTCCAAACCACCTCAACCTATTACGCTGAAGCCCTACACAGTGACAGAGTATGTGCTCCATCGCACGTTCTACAAAAGTCTGATGTGCCAATGTCCCACTTACTCATCATATTCCCTATTGAGAAATGAGCCGTAACCATACCTACTATGACTCTAAGACTACCGCGACTCATACCTAGAAGATGCTTGGAATCCGCCAGTTTTAAGCTAGGTCATAATGCCCTAGAAACTCTGAAGTCCGATCTGTCATTCCAGGCTCGATTCGTGTTGTCCAGAGTCCACTCCCTTATGGCCCTAAAGAAGGACCCAATTGGAATCTTAACAGATGACTCTATGAAAGACCTATCTAGCTCCGAGCCAATGCGAGCTAGCTCATCGGCTATTTCGTTGCCAAGAATGTCACAATGACCAGGAATCCAACAGAGTCTCATCATATAGGAATCCATTAACCTTCTCAATTCCCTTCTGCACTCAAGTACCAGTCTGGACCTAACAAAATTACTAGTCAGAGCCAATAACGCTGCCTGACTATCAACATAGATAGTAATCTCAAACCCTCGTTCAACATTCCCCTCAATCAAGCCTAGAGCCTTATAAATGCCAAGAATCTCCGCTTGGAAGACACTACAACTGTCAGACAATTTGTAGGATCGTCTGATATCAGTTCCCATAAAGTATACACCCGCACCAGTGCCAACTTCCATTTTCGAACCGTCCGTGAAGACCGCACACCCTCCATAGAGCTTTTCTACTCCATCCCAGAGGTCCCTGCTAGGTAACACCAAAGCGGGAGTAGCCCCGAAGTCAATCGTAGTCCCGACATAATCCGTAGGCTCAGCCAAGGATAGTTTCCGACTGTTGAACTTGACTTCATCTAGTATGCTGACGTGCCCCGCTCAAGAGGTACCTAATAATCCCAGTTCCTTCAATCTAAGTAGGCCGCGGACAGATATTATTAAATTTAACATATTTTTCAAGACATTGCAACCAAGAAAAATATTGAAAGTTTCCGGAGGCATATCATATTGTATTTATTTTGGTCTCTTGTATTTAATTTCGGTAACGACTAGGAAGTCAGACAAACCAACATGTATTTAAAACACAGTTAAATCTGACCATCATTACATGAATTCCATTGACTTATCAGCGGGAAAGCTATTTTATTATTTACATGGTTTTACAGATCTCAGTTCTTCATTACCTATGCTTTAGGGAATAGATAAAACAGTTATATTGCTGTTAATAAACCTATTTTTAATTGTTAAACAATCTAAAAAATGTTAATTGTTTAACAATCTAATATCAATCTAACAAACACATGAGCAAATGTACCTAACGTATCAACATTTTGCTTCTGATTATCATAAATGTTTAAAAAAGTTGTTGTTGTTATTGTTTCGTGCACACCCTTAAAATTATACAATATTCTTTAACATTCCTTGATTACTAAGAATTTTTTTATTTATTGTATTTTTGCAGAACTTGGAAAGAAACATCGAACGTGTCAGTAATAAATATTTATGAAATTCTTGTGGTTGAATGCAGATTTTTATACAAAAAAAAAAAAAAAAAAAAGAATATAAATATTTTTATATAACATATTTTAAATATTTTTTTATACGAGGGTTATTTCAAAAGGTTTGTTATTCTTTTTAAAAAGAATTTTGTAAGTAGAGGCCAAAAGTGCTACTAAGATGTTCCCATTTGGCCTCAGCTTTATGGAAGTGAAGAAAAAATAGAGAATATTTATGATATCGGATATCGTACTATAAGGTGAGATCGAATGTCACAAAGGATTGTATTAAAGAAACTTATTTTGGAAAGGCATTAAATCTTAGCTAGAGAAAGGCTTGACCCACCAATGGAACATATAAAGAACATATATAATTGATTTTATTCGAAGCGTTATCTCTCTGTTTATCTACCTATCTATTTACTTTATTATCTTTATATTCTTGATATTTCAAATATTATCTTCAACGGCTTTCTCATTTCGCTTTTATTTAAAATGTAAAAATCCATTTTAATAACATACTAATAAAAAACATTTGCGCACAACTGACCTACATATTATTTAATCAATTCTCTGAATTCAAATATTCAAAATATAACAACATCTTAGTTAATAATAAAATAAACAAATCAAATAACCAGAAATGAAATAAAAAAACTAACTTTATTAAATGCAAATTTAATTTGTTGCTTTATGTCAAAAAGGCATTTGAAAATATTTCTTTTTTATTAGTACAACGTTTGCAAATGCAAACATACATAAATCAATGAGCAAAGCATATTTATAACACTGATCTGTATCTAATCAATTTTCTATGCGATCATATTCATCATTCATTTAAACCAGTAAATAATTTGAAATGCTTTTAATTTGAATTGATTTTGTTTTTTGTTTGTTTTCTTCAATTTTTTCAGATGTATTGAAATCCATTCAATATTGCCAAGATTATACAAATTGAGATAGATGAGATGTTATTGAGGAAAAATTTAAAAATAATGAAAATTTTATTGAATTTTTATTGTTTTAAAAAGCTAGATAATTTATTTTATTACAATTTAATTTGATCAATCATAAATAATATTAACAAATTTTAAAAATTTTATTTATAAAAATAAATAAAATAAATAAATAAATGAAATAAAAAAAACATTAAAAAAAAACTAAAAAAATTTATTTCAATTAAATTCCTTTCACATTGTGTAGTTTTTATTTGGAAATTTCCATTGTGTGTTAAATTATAAAATTAGGTTTTTTTTTCTATAAAAAATTCTTTGAAATTTTATTTAACCTTGAATAACAACATGATATATTGAATTGCATTTAAATAACACTCATATCTAATTTAAATTTATTTAAATCTCATGCTATTAATATATATTACGGATAAATTGGCCCTTTATATGTTTGAGTAATTTCTTAAAAACAAAAAAATTTTGAATCATGATCATAATAAATTTAAATGATATAAAAAAACCATTATAAATCATTCATGGTAAATCTCAAACAAAATCAATAATTTAATCAAATGTTCATTTCAACGTTTTATTTTTGCATTGAAATTTGAAATAAAATTCTTTAACGTTTATCGTGACACTTATATTTCGAACAACTGCAGAGTTGAAACTAATCAATGTAATTAGCGTAATCATGAAAATGTTTGCGGTAGACCAGGGAGAATTTTGTTTGGACACTATATGTCAAGATATTACTTTTCCAAATGTAGATTTTTTTTTATTTGTAAGCGTGTTTATAGAAGTTATTTTAAGGATATAACACCTCCTGCAACCTTTTTAGCCCTGGCTACATTATAAGCAGGAAAACTTTCAAGTAATTTCGATTAAAAGTTTTTCCAATGCGTTTTTTGAAATCTTTACATGTATTTACACATAATGAATACAAAAATTAGTTTTCAATATATTTAGTGATTTTGTGGAGTTCAAATATTTACGCATATTTTTAATACATTTTTCTTTAAGAAAATCGAAAACTCAGAATTTTAAATTTAGAAAAGTGCACATCTACTCATATTTATATAAGAAAACTCTAGAATTTGTTTGTTTTTCTATGCATATTCATGCTATTTTTGTGTGCTATTTGTTAGTGCTTTTTCAAGCGTATAATTTCATTTTTTTTTTTTTTTCATGCAAATTTTAAACTTGCTCTGATTATAAGCAATTCTGCTCTTTAACTTCAAATTGCAATTTAGGAAAGCAGATGTAGAGTTAAGCCTATTAAAGGAGTAGGCATAAGGCTATGATGCACATGGGTAATTTTTATGGCAACCAAATTTTTCTATTCATAAAATTTTTTAAGACTTAATTTGTTTGAAAATTGGAACCTTTTTAATTTTTTTTTTTTAATTTTTAAATTTTTTGAATTTTAAATGGAAATTTAAATGGAGCACTGACATAAAATGTTTGAAAAAAATTCAAAATGAAATAAAAGAGTCTTAATCCATGCACCAGATATAGTGTAGAAAGTTAAATGAAACATATCCATTTCTGTAAGTGTGTTCAATTTTTATTTATTTATTTTACATTTTAGAGCATATATATTTTGATATATAAAAGATATTTCTAAGTTATCGAAAGCTTTCTGAAAGTTGGTTTCAACAGAGGAGCTGACATACCGATATCATTATTTGGAATTTTCTTATATTATTATTATTAGATCCTGAATTATATAAACTTTTTATAAATTTTTTTTTTTGGAATCTAAAGTAAAATTTAAATTACAAATCTCTAATCATCTTAGATTATTTCATTTTTTTATAACCGATACCACCGTGCACTGAACTATCATATATTTTTAATTAATTACACTAATTACACGCTGTTTCAAAATGACACTTTATATTTTCACTCGGTAAACGATCTAGTGTGAGTTGTAGACCTTCATGAAGACATCACAAAACAACTTTAAAAAATTTCAAAGCAACCTCTGAATTTCGAGATATTGGTATATATCACTATAGCACTATGGCAGAAGGACATAGCTTTTTAACTATATTACCATCTTTTATATAAACTGAAATTATATAATCAATTATTCACAATTTTTTTTTAATTTGTTTCCCTTTTCTATTTCGAAATTTTAACTTTGATGGAAATTTCGCAGATTTTTTTCTTCGTTTAAAATAAAATGAGATATCTCTATACAAAATTACTTAAAAACTCAAAAAGTTATTAAGCATTTTCTAAACTTTATTCAAAAATTCTTCAGATATTTTACGACAAAATATTTTTTTTTTTTTCATTTTTCACTTTTTGAGAATAAAAATATAAATCTATGAAAAGTTTTAGTAAGTTATTGTAAATAAAATCGAGTAAGTTTTACAGTTTATAGAAAAACTTGTACTAAATCGCAGTTAAGCTCGAAAAAATGTGGAATAATTTTATTTTTTCTTGAAGTTGTTTGAAAATTGATTTTTAACATACGGTTGGAAAGCCTGTTATTTCTACTTTCAAAAGAATTTCAAAAAGGAAAAATCAATAAAAGGTTAACAGAATTAGAAATACATTTATACAAGAACCTTCCCAAAAACATTTTTTTGCGAACAACTCGAAATTATTGAGGGTGTATTGCAAATTTCTAGAATTGATTTATGATGCCCTCAAGAAGTCCTATATATGATTTCTCGAGTGATTTTTCACTGTAACAATGTGTTATTTTTTCTAAAAATTAACAAACTATAGCTGACAAATTTCTTAATATTACCAACAATATGAGAAAATTTAATTACCCACCATAATTCATAGTCGTTAAAAATCTTAAATAGAACATGATTTCACAATAATAAAATAGCAATTTACCCACCAAAGCGACAATTTTCTAGAAAAAAAAAAAGCAAAAACTAAAAAGATTGCTCAAAGATTAAAAACTATAACGAATATTGGAATTGGCATGCAAACAAATTCAACAGACATTAATCATTTTAAGCTATAGCTAAAGAAAAGAAAAATAAAATAAAAAAACGTAATTTTTTCTTTTAACCATTTCCTCTTAAAACTAATTGAAGTTTCAAGCCTATTAAAATTTAATCAAAATTAGGTAATTTTTAAAATTAATTAAATCCCTGTAATTAGCAATTTCATTTGTAATTGTTTCCAAAAATTATGCCTCCCTCTTTATTAGTGTAATGTTTGTAAATTACTCAAGAACCTTGAACAGTTTAAAATGAACAATTTCAATTGTTTTCCACAGTCATGGCTTTTAGTTAAACTTAAAATAGATGTTGCTTCTTAATTTTTTCATTTGTTTTTCGTAGAAACAAATCTTAAGAAAAATATAGAAGAATTAATATATTGTAACGTTTATTAGCAAATGGTTTTATCTATTGTTAACAACAGGTTTTGTGACTGAAAAAAGCAGCAACTCATTAAAATTTGATTTTTATAAATTGTTAATAAGAAAATATCAGCAGCTAACGATGAGATTGCAACATTAATCTTAGTTGCTCTACTTTTTTCTTTGTTCGTTTTTCCTTAGTAGAAAAAAATATCAGTAATTTACACCATATCCAATGTTTTTAATAGGAAATAAAAATAATATATCATCATAATATAACTAGTGTTTATTTATCTCCAAAATTACCCAGCAAACATTTTTAAAATGTTGGTAAGAGGTAGTAGTTGTTTCATTCGTTACAAAGTAATGAGTGGCACTTATTTATACCGTTATTTTAAAATATGAAATAAGTGTTTGCTAAATAACTTGTGTTTTATATCATTAATAATATGATATATATTCATGCTTATAATTAATATCCTGAATGGAAGTATAGTAATAACGACTCATAGCTAAGTAAAGTTTAAGTTGAGTAGTTTTGGAAAAAAAAAAGAATTTAATTTTTAGGTCCGAAATGGTGTAGCTTCAATATATCTATATTTGTTTTATTTTATATATTTTTTTTTTTTTTTTCTACATTAATTTGAAGTGTATCTATAACACAAAGTTGCCGCACTCTACACGTCTACACATCAACCCCAGCTTCAACCTCATCCACAACTTTGTACGTGTACCAACTTATTCGTCATCACAAGACGTTTTGTTTGCGGTTACCTAGCAACCAGCTAAACCAACTTATTACATTTTTTTTTCTTTTTTGGAAAATTTTCAGTTGAATGTTGTTGGTTTCATTTAGTTTCTTTGGTAATTGCAACATTTTGTTTCATTATTTTCCAATTTCAATTAGACTGCATTACAATGCATTTGCAAAACAAGAAAAACTATTAGTTTCGAAATGTTATTGCTCCTTGTTTGTATAACTTTTTGGTTAATCTTATGATTATGTAAATCTTTAAAAAGGTATTTTACTACTTTAGTTTGGTATGTTTTATTTTTTTTTTTTTTTTTTTTTTAATTGAAACACTCGAAGACATAATGGCAAGAAAGGGAACAAAGTCTTAAAGACACTTGTGTTGTCTTAAAATTTGCAGTGTTCGTTATTTCAAAAAAAGCACACACACACACATATATATACACAGATAAGATCAAGGCTGCATCTTTAAGTACGAGTATTAATGCACGTTACCACAGACATGATTAGTGAGATCATGCCAATAAAATGTAAGAATGTTATTTGAACATATTTTTTAATGACCACATCCACCTGGAGATTAAGAGTCAATACAGTGCAAGGACGTTGTTCACTTATATGGTTAAAAATATGTACAACTGATTGCTAAATAAAGCCAGGAATGAAATTTATCGCTTTACTATTTTACATAGTTGATGTTTGAAGTGTTTAATTTTAAATTTAAAATTTAATTGAGAGAATAACTAATTTTATGTAAACATATTTTGCCAGATCACTCGTTTTTTTTTTCTTTTTTTCATCTCAGCCACTGTATAAAAAAAAACTAAAATTGATATAAAGTCGGTGCGCTGACGAAAAGTCCTATGTGTTTTAGAACAACTTTTTAGGAGAGCGAAAAAACAACTTATTTTATGTATGAAAGCCATGCATAATTACCTATTAATACTTTTGGTAACTTCAGAACTAATCCAAATATTTTAAAATAGATTATAATTGAAAATGGATGATCAATAGAGCTTTTCCGATGATCCAATAAAAAAATTCTGAAAATGACACATAGCACTTTTAGTTACAGTTTATAAAACTATATTCAAGAAAAATAAGGGTTAGAGCTCGGAATTTGATGGAGGGAGGCGAATTTTTGGCGCATAGCTTCATCTTGGCGTTTTAAACATGCTATTAAAGTTACATATAATCACGTGTACGCTACGCAAGTTATTCGTCACAAAGAACAGTTTTTTGCATATCTAAATATCGCTTGTTGTACATCCAAAGCCTATAACTCCAAAACTGATTATGGTACATTAGAATGTACTTCAGCAAAATTGTGGGAAATTGTAGTCAATAAATGTTAAATGTTAAACATATACGATATATAACAAACGAGATATATGAGATACAGTTGATCCGAAAATTTAAAAAATTACTATTAGCATTTAGAAAAAGATTAGACAGTCGCCACAATATAGAATGAAAATCAAAAAACTTTGTATTTATAAACTTGAAAATAAGTTGCCTAAATGTATTTCTATATAAAAATTTTTTATTTTAAAAAATACAAATTTTATATAACATGTGGACTAGTATATGCGAGGAATACGGATTTAGGTACTACATTACCAAAAACTAAAATTTAAATTAATTCAGAAAAAATTAAGTAGATTTTTATTTAAGTTAACATTTTTTATAATTATGTGTTTATATAATTTAACCAGAAATTATAATTTATCCAGAAATTATGGCTCCTCCCCCATAATATATTTACCCAATTCACAACCTCGTTATTCAGTTATTTTTTAAAGTATTATATATAAGGTTTTTGAAAAAGTAATACCCTTTGTGAATGTATGTGTTATTTTCAAATGAATTAAAATATTATAATTTTCGAAATAAAATTTCAAAATTTTATATCATTTAATTTTTTTGCTTTTTCTAAATATGTAATATATTTTTAATGAAAAATGTCTGCGAAAATCTTTTTTTTTTTAAACTTGGACTTTTATATATTGCAACACTCACCTTAAAGCATACCAATCGAACAGAATCACTTTCTGAGTCGATTGAACGATGTCTGTCCGTCTGACAGGCTGCTTGGATGGACGGCTGGCTGGTAGGGTCTTATAGTTGGAACAAAAAGTCGAATTTTCGAATTTTTTAAAATTTTAAATAATCGATTTTTACACTTTTCGACTTCTTAAATTTTTAAGCAGTCGACTTTTGACTTTTCGACTATTTTCATGTTTTTCCGTCTATTTTCGACTTTTCCGACTATTTTCGACTTTTTCCGTCTATTCGGCTTTTTCCGACTATTTTCGACTTTTTCCGACTATTTCGTACGAATTTTCAAGATTTTTCACCTATTTTGACTAATTTTTTGCTTTTGGTCTTAAAAAAATTTTAAAAGAATATGAAACGCAATCAAATATATTGATTAATTAGCAGACAGTGTTTGTAATGAAAGTGCCGGTTATACACAAAAATATGTTTTTGCGATACTATTTCCAAGAGTTAGAATATATAATTTAATTTAATTAGCAGTAACTGTTTTAAATAAAATAAATTTTTTCCACTTTTTCGGACTATTTTGACTTTTCGACTTTTTCCGACTATTTTCGACCTTTAACAACTATTTTCGACTTTTTCCGAGTATTTTAGACTTTTTCTGATTATTTTCGACTTTTCGACTACTTCGACTTTTTTCGATATTTCCACTATCTGGAAACAAGAAGGTCAATTTATTTTATTTTTTTTTTTTTTAACCAAGACGTGAAATTCGTTTTTTATTTATTTTTCGTACTTCAAAACAAAAACAAATAAAGGCAACTAAAGCAAGAATTAATTGCTGAAATAAAGTTTTTGTCTGCGAACGTAAATGCAAGTTCAAAAGAAAAGTTTCAGCAAGAAAAATTGCTGTATGTAAATTCAGAAAAATCCAAAAAAAAAAATCTTTCAATATCGTTACCAATATTTTCATTAAAAGAAAATTAACTTCAAATTGCAAAATTCACTTAAATAATTGTTATGTCTCTGTTCAGTCGCGGAATGTTAAGATTTTACTAACGTTTTTTGTCATATTTTCTCTATTCGAACATATAATTTTAAATATTTCAGAAATTTTCAAACATATATTGGCTTTTAATGTACTATTGGAATGGGGTCTCCTGATATTTTTAAAAATTACACGTAATTAACCTTTTAGCAGCAAGATAATAATTGAATTAAAGAGATTTTTAAATTTAGTGAATTTATAGTTTTTATGATAAATGTATACCTTTGGTGACATTTATTTTCTTAACTAATCATTTATTTGACGTAAAAATTAACATAAACAATTATGGACCGAAAATCTCAAAATATTACTAGAGCAACTAAAGGGTTAAATGTCAAGTATTGAATGAGACCTTACCAATAATGTCCTAAAATATAAATTACGATGGAAAAAGTCCAAAATATTTAAACTTTAATAAAATAGTATTTAAAATAAAATCATAGAAATTTTTACTAAAAATTCAATTTCAAAAGAATAAATACAAATTTGAATTTTTTTACTAATTATGTATTAGACGTCATATCATGTTATTTTATTTTTTTTTTTTTTTTTTTTGACAAAAAGTTAAAAATTATGTACACTGTTGGTCGAAAAGTATATTTTTGTAGGTATTTTAAAAATGGTCCAGCTCATTTGAACGAATCGAAATATTTTGGGGATTAGTGTAAAACATATAAATCTTTTATGTTTATGTCTTTATACAAATCAATGCACTTTAGATTATATTAAATGGATACATGGAAACATCTCAAAATTATGGGCATATGTTCCTTTGCAGATATTTTTTTACAAATTTCCTTATAAAATTTTTTTGATCTAAGGACATCTATGTTTACAATTAGTAAAAAAAATAAATACTAACGGTTTTTAATCTTATTGGATATCATCAATAGTTCAGTTTCTTGATCTGCTTGTATAACATCTTCTTGTAAGGATTTAAAAAAAAATACTTCTATTATTTCTTTAAAATCCTCACAACTGGATGCTTTACTTGGATCGAATGCATTATAGCACTGTTCATTTTTATACAATACTGATGCTGATAAAAACTAGAATAAAAGCTACCTTAAAATATACCAATCGGCTTAAATCACCAACTGACTCGATTGAACTTTTATACGTATGTCCATCCATGTATCCACAGATAAATTTGGAAGATAATTTAACCCAATTTGGTACATAGAACTTTTATAATCCAGGAATGAAGCCTATTGTTCAAAACATGCCCATTATTTCACCTTACTTCTATACAAATGTCTTCCCAGAATATGGTTTGACAGCTATAGGTAAATCTTTTGAATGTGACAAAGTTCAACATTAACAAATATTTTATAACCTTAAACCACCACTTTAATTTATTTAGTATTGGTCTATAACTGATCTCATACAAAGACCTTCCCTAAATTACTTAAAAGTGCATTAATCAGGCAAAAATATTAATATGTAGGTAAATGTAGACGAATTGACATATCCTATTTAAATAAATAATACGACTCACATATAAACCCCTCTTCCGAAAACCACTTAAAGGTGCATTAATTAGTACCACAATACAATTTTGTACACGTTAAGCTAGATTTACACGATTGAAATTTTCTTCAAAATACTTTAAACTCGTGTAAACAGCAAAATTTCTTCGAAATTTATTGATCAATATTTATTGAACAAAACTTTTGAAGTTTTCATTGATGCCGTGTATATAAGCATCAAAATCGCATCTGGCAATATTGATAACTATAAATAATTTGACAGCATGTTAATTCTTTTGATTCAATACATCGGACTCTCTACCCTTTGCACCAACGTCGATGTAGACAAAATTTTAGTTCGCGTCCACAAGCGCCATCAAAACAATGCTGTTTTTGTTTTTATAATTGAAATATGCGCTTCCACAGTATGCTGGTGCTATAATATCGATGTGTTTTCCATCTAATGCCCCGATTGAATTGGGAAAATTCCAAGTTTTATTTATACTTTGGGAAATACTCTCCCATTCCTCTGTTGCTGGCATCTATACCAATAAATATTATTTTTGATATGTTTTTTTTATTTAGTAAATTAGGTTTTACCTTTAAAAATTCATCTTTTAATACTTTATATAATGCAGCGCAGACTTCAGGCACAATATTGCATATCGATGATCTTGATCTTTTAAACAAGAATATCAGACTTGCGTAACTGTCCCCAGTCGCTAAAAATCTCAAAGTAATTGCCAGGCGTTCTCCGGGACATATAGATTCCCGCATATTATTACTGGACTTTTCTATTGATGGGGTGACGAGATTAAGCAAATAATCGAAATCGTCTGGTGACATTCGCACAGAGTTTTTGTATAGGTCGGGATCATTCCTTTTCAATCGCTCCCTAAAAGAGACATACATACCATTACCTTCCAAAAGAAAATGTCGAACCCAATGTTCCTTTTGTTTTCTTCTTTTTTTTTGCATTATTATCAGCTACTTCTTCCTCCAATATTAAAAATGTTGATGCTATGATGATTGTGCCGTCCTCCATACTTATTAATTGTTTTTTTTTTATAATAATAATAAATTGTTTTTTATAATAATAAATTATTTCACAAAAGAAGCAAAACAGCTGATTAAAGTCAATATTTTCAATAGAAAAAGTTTACCAATAGTGTAAATTAGCTTCAACAAATTTTGATCAAATTTTTATCAAAAGATTTTGAAATATATTGAAAGAATGTTTTGATCAAATTTTTGAAACGTGTAAATAGAACATCAAAATAAATTTTCAAAATTTTGATAAGACTTCAAAATACCTTCAATCGTGTAAATCTAGCTTTAGTTTTATAAAAGTATAAATCATAATTACTTCTCTTGCACGCACTTAAATTTTGTATTGTGGTACTAATTAATGCACCTTTAAGTGGTTTTCGGAAGGAGGGTTTATATGTGAGTCGTGATATTTATTTAAATAGGATATACCAAAATTGACCACAGGTTCCAATGAAAAACGTTAAAAAAAATTAAACATATTTTCAATTATTCTTTTCGAAAATAAAATTCAATAGAAATTTGAAAATAAATTTTTTTACCAGTTTTGCTCGTGCAAAGTATTCTAGTAAAATACAGCAAAAATATTTTATCTTGAAATGTTTACTACCTTTACTATTTTTTATGTACTCAGCGTTTCTGTGTACATACTTCCAAAAATAATAAAAATATCATGCAAACGAACAGACCTAATATGATTGAGGATTAAACATTTTTAAATTATTTGATTTGTTTCAGAAGATTTATGTGAAAATATGAAACAACTTTATGAAATTATTATTTTTAATTTTTTTATATTGCTAAAGAGTTCATTTCGAAATGTAAAAAAATCTCAAATAATCTTTAACAAAATTCCAAAAGGAAAAAAAAAGTAAAATCAAAAAAATTAGGAAAAAATCCATTGATGAACAAAAGTAAATAAATCGGCAATTTGAAAGCAAAAATCGTCATATCGCACTCTGATATTTTTGAGGTAAAAAATCAGCAAAATTGGCAGTCCTAGAGACAAGACGTTGCCTTCTCTCTGCCAAAAGAAGAGAGTGCTGCTCTAAACTCAAAAAAAGTTCTTTCTCAATCTTTAATAGAGTAGGAAAAACATTGGCTATCCAAAAAAAATAATAAATTTCCAAGGTCTTTAATTTTGTCTTCTGAAAACATCATTTCCGATAATTACTCTTCGCAAATAAAAAAGATGTAAATCATTATTTTAATGAATGCATATTAGCCTACATATATGTGTATATATTTTGCTATTTAATGCTTTTTTATCTTCTTAGTAAAGAAAAAACCACTTTTGTTATTAAAATTGACGTTTAAAAGATAAATAATGAGAAATGTACTTAACCATAGCAATCTGTAGATACTCGTAATTTAACATTTGAAAGTACTTTTTAGTGGCTAGAAAATTTATCATTACCTATAAATACTCGTAATACTTGAATGATGGTTATACCTTTATTCCGTAAGTGTAGAAATATTTTTAAAATTATCAACAAACGTGTTCACAAGTGTTTACAAATACATACTCGAACAAACATTTTATGTAATTATAAGTGAATATTGATGTTTTATTTTTTTTCAAAAATATTTAAACCAGGTTTTAAAGCATCTAATTTGTATGAAAATTGAAAAACGCATCTACTTTTAACTGAAATTGATATTCATATTTAAATTGAAATTTATTAATAAATTATTGTCACTAATTATGATTCTTTATGTTTACAAGTATTTAGTTAAGATTTCTTTTGAAATCATTACAAAAATTCTGTAGTCCGAAACAAAAAAAAAAATAACAAATATTTTAAAAGTGAAAGAATGTTATCACCTTTTTGTAAAACAACCCCAAAAATGTGAAACTTTATAAAAGTTTCAATTTCAGATTAATAAAACTGTTTACCGGATAGATATCATACAGATGATTTTTGCAACAATATTATTCAGAATTTTGTAAGAAATCTAGCGGATATTTTCAAACAATTTTAAAGTCTAAATTAAGGCCCCCAAGTTTAAAAAACTTAAAAAAAAAACTTGGCCAAAAGTGATGGTAAAATTTGCTTCCATCTAAATATCTCTTAAACTAAAAGAGATAACCTACGCGTTTAAGCATGTTTTTTGTAAAGATTTACAGGTATTACATGTAATTTTTTTTTTTTTTTTTTTTTATTTAAGTCAGAAATTAATTTTTGGCAAATCTTCTTAAAAAATTTTATACCCGAGATTACCAACTTTCCAAAAAAAAAAAAATCGTTTTGGGACGATTGTGCATTGGTGTTGATTGGGTTTGAAGTATAATATGTTTTAAACTCAAGTGTTAAACGCTATATATATTGACAACCAAACACTCAGTAGAGGCTTAGGGCCAATTGCAAATTTGCGGTGGTTGGTTGGTTGGGTGGCTATTTCAATTTTACAAAGCTTCAACGATATATTCGATAGTCAACCCGCGATTCAGTCTCTTTCGGGTGTCTATTCGACATCCAAACTGGTACATAAATGCCGAACATTTCTAAATGAGATGGCAAGATATTCAAACCCAGAGTTGATCTGGTAAAGGGTTCACTCAAGTACCCCGGAAAATATTATTGCGGATGAACTAGTCAGAACTGGTTCCCTTGTTCAAAGTGAAGAAATGGAGCAACTAGTTGGTATAAACAACGGAACCAATAGAACCCAAGTGAGCTCTTTATTTTATATAGTCACGTCTGCACATCTAATCTAACCAAACCTAAGTTTCAACGAAATGACAATTGATGATCTAAGTGATAGTTGTTTTGTCAAATAAATATGTCTTAAATACTTTAATACGATAAGTTATATTGCCATTTACTGAATAATTTGTTTCTTTACCTTTATATGTATGTCAAGGGTATTTAGTGTGTGGTTTTGATTATGATTTTTTTTTTCAAACATCTCAAAAATTCATCCAAAACTTTAATAAAATTTTATATAAAACCAATGGATTTTTAGTGTATTTTGATGCCCATATAACTACTATTTATTGTTATTGAAATTAAATAAAATGAAATTAAAATGTAATTAAATTTTATACATTTATGTATATGCATTAATAAGTTTTTAAGTTTATATTATATTCATATTTTTTTTTTTTTTTTTTTTTTGCTTTTTGCTTTTTGAGAGCCAACTCGAGCAAATACACAATTAATGCTGGATTCATTTTATGATTTAATTACACAACGAGACAGACAGAGACTTCATGTTTTGATAAGCATCAGTTTTAAATCAACAAAAATCGCCCAAATTATTACACAATTAATTTCTGTTATGGCTCTTAATATTAAAATTAAGTAAAAGTATTTATATGTTTAAGTCCTTTTTTATATTAACGTTAATGAGATTTTTAATAGTTGTGCAGGTTAAAAACGACTATAAGAAGCAATGATAACCCAGCAAAAAAATTGACTGAGAATAAATTTCCTTGAAACTAAGTCCAAATTTTTAAACATATGTACGTACGTACACCCACTGTCAATAGTGAATCGGCCCCGTATGTGTTCAAATTGAACATTTTGCGTTCAAATCATTAACTAAAATTGATACCAATAGGCATCAAGTTGACACTACTTCATATCCAATTATTAAATAACTTTATATTTATTTAAAATTTATAAACGAACGGTATAAAAAACAGATACCGTAAATTGTCAATATGACCATAACCGTCGTGGATTTTGAATCAAATTTTTTCCTTAGTGCATTTGACTTCAAAAAAGTAATATATATGGTAAGTGTATGCAAGAGAAAAAATCTTTTGGCAGATGAGATTTTTTACTCGACGAATTACGAGCATGTTTTTATATCTGCACTACAAAGAAATGCAAAAATATCGAATATGTATTAAAGTAATATTATTGGCTAATGCTTACGGTTTACTACTGAAAAAAAGAAATCAAAGTAAATTTTTAGATGGGAAATGAATTCAAAAAACAGGATATAACTGCACTATTTATTAGGGTTGACCAAAAAAAAATCTCAATTATAAAATTATTTATATAATTAGCCTTAAAGTTAATCATGATAAAAAGGGTTCTTTTTTAGATCCTTATTTTTCCGTCATCCAATTTTCTAAGGGTTACGATAGTATAAAAAATTTTAAATGTAATGTAAAAAACTTTTTTGGTGTACCCTACTATTTAATTGCAATAAGTCTATAAGTAAAAAAACTTTCCAACCATTGATCAAGTTTAAATAAAATGGTTATTTCAATTCAAGTTTAATTTCAGCAATTTTTTAATGCTTTAATTTTTAATGTAGATGCAATTAAAAAATTCACATTATTCATTACCAAAAACTAGTGCAACATTTTTAAAAATTTAGTTTTGTATCTTATATTATATCTTTCAAGTTACAACGAATACACAAACTGTTCCTGTTTTTAGTCTTTGATATTGTAATGATTAGTTTCCTGAAGAAGAGGATAATAATGGAATCATTGGAAAAAAAACTAGAAGATTTTTGTAGCACACTTTAAAAACGCTACATGCAATATGTATTGGATTTTGCAGAAAGGAAAGAAAAAACATTTGAACATGACTGTCTACCAAATTCAAAAATCTTTCCTGTTGGGAAGTGAATAAAAATTGGTTAATTAGATTCTTCTACAGTGAAAAATCATTTCAGAAATGGTATAATCTACGTTATAGACTAAATAAGTATTAAACATTTTCAATACAGCCTAAAAATTTTGAGTTATGCTCTGAAAACTGCATCTGGGTAGATTCCTGTAAAAAGGTATCCCAATTCTCTTATTCTTTTGTTGACTTGACATTGTCTGGGCCAACTGGTAAAAGAAAATTTCTAACATAATTTAAAAATATAAATTTTTCCCAAAATTTCCAATTATTTTTCCAACTATTAAAAGAAAAATAATTGGAAAAACAGAAAAAATAACAATATTTTCCGTTTTTCATTTTTATAAGCTGAATTGTATGCACTAAATTTTTCGTGCGCAGTTTTTACTTAAGAAAATGTTAGAGCTTTTAAGTGATTTTAAAGGGAGATAGTCGCGTATACCGAGCTTATACTGTATATATATATATATATATATATATATATGTGTGTGTGTGTGTGTGTGAACTACGTGATTCAGCTGTTATTTTAAAAAATAATTTGCCAAAAAAGCAACTCAAAATCTCCAATTTCTTTAAAAAAGTTTAAAATGTAAATACATCAATAAAAACAATTCCAATTTTAAAAATTACATAAAATTTTTTTAAATAAAATTTCGGGTTCTGTTATCGCGAAAATTCGGTTTTCGCGACAGGTCTGGTTTTTAATTAGTCGCAAAAATCGAGCTTGCACTATATAATTTTTTTATATAAATATGCAGTTTTCTTACTTAAAAATTCTTATAGTCTTCGATTCTTTATAAAAAAAGAATAATCTATTAAAAATACACGTAAATCGATAATTCGATGCAAAAAAAGACAAAGGCAATCAGAATAAGGATTATCAAGCTATTTCTGTCTACAAAACATAAATAAACGAAAACATATTAAAATGTTGCTTAAAGTTGATTTAAAGTAAGTACATCTCTACTTTGAAATATTTAAAACACTTTTGTTATATTAATTCTGATAATCGTTGTTGGATACAGATTTAAGGAATTTTGCTTAACAAGGGTTTGTAAAGCAGTATTAAGTTTTTTTGCATACGGGTGTTTAACTTTGAAATTAAATATATTGAGCTTGAAATACTTGTTTCTACTCATTTTTAAAACACATAAATGAGTTTTGAAATGGGTTTTTTTATATTTTTTAACATACAATATTAAAACACAATATGTATTTTTACCATAATTATAGTAGGAAATACGACTCCTTCTATAAATATAGTAAAATTTGTTACACATTTATTAGAGTGCAGAGTGTTATTTACAATAGTGATATAAACTTGTACTCAAAAATCCTGATTTCCAATAATTCAAATAGTATTGTAAAAAATTTATAAAATAGCTTCAAATTGCATATGGAGTAAAATCGTGGATTAAAATTGCCCCGTTTTTTTTTTTAATCTCATTTTTATTAATTTTTAGTAAACTTTTTTATTAGAAAATTTATTAATATTATTTATATATTATTTATTATATTAATATTTGTAAAACAAAAGTGAAAATAAATTATATTCAAATCAAATTAGACATATAAAAGGGTTTTAAAATTGGTAACATTATTAGTTAATTTATTTTTAAGAAAAGAGTTCATCAAAAACTTATTTCAGTCATTAGGAATTATGTCATAAAATTAAATTCATTAATTTTTTTTGCAGTTTCAGCAGTTTATTTTTATTTGTTTTTAATCAATATTTATAATTCTACAATATTATTATTTATTATATTGTTATAGATTCAAAACTAATAATAAATTATATAGAATATTTCTTTGTATTTGGAACTGCTTTTGAATAGAATTACTTTAATAAAGTATTTAAAAAGTAATAAAGTAAATAATCTTATACATTTGACAAAATAATCAGAAATTAATGTAAACAAAAATAGGTTTCAAATTAGTAAATATTTTATCTTATGTTTTTTTTTTTATTTTATTTTTAACTAAATATAACATTATAATTTAACTTTAATTATTTTTATATTAAAATTATAACAACCAAACCTAGATCTAAACAGATTAAATACCTAACAACTCCAAATTTAGAAAGTAACATTAAAATTAGTAGAAGTGACATAAAGTATTTACTTATGAATGTCATCATCATACTGGTTTCAAGTATTAAATGTTATATAATATATTTTCTATTTATATTCTGTGCCACAATTATTAAATTATAAAAAGTTAAACCGCATTTAATAACGTCATCAAAGACGTAAATAAGCCAACGAATTTTTATTATATAAAACTTTATTATAAATCAACAAAGTATTTAATTATTTTTAAAGTTGAAGTTATTTAAATATTTTATTTATTATTTATTTTAGCAAAGCAAAAGAAAATAAACAAATTTCGTTCAAATTAGAAGAAATGACATAAGTTTGTACTCGTATCTATACAACTATATCTGTCATTGTCATAATATATTTTTTATAACAAAATTATAAAAATTGACTGGATTTGCACATAAAATATTGTTTAATATAATTTATTTCATATTTATTCCTAATGTTCTGAATAAATGTTATGTTTTATTTCATATAATAGATATATTTGGGCGAAAAATATTATAGTTCGTATTAATATTTAGAAAAAAAAAAAAAATTTTAATACAATTTTTGTTTCATCAAATATTATGATGAAAGTAGACCATCAGACTAATTAAATCTCCAAAGGGTTTTTTAAAATTAGTTCGAATCTCGAATTTATGGACTCTTAAACTTCGGATAATTCGGAGCACTTTTATCATTATAGTGTAAATGAAAAGTATTTAAATTAGTAAATTTCAATTTATTTTTAAAGATTTTTATATTTCTGGAAAGTGCTTGGCAAGATAAAGAAAAAATAAGCTTACTCATCTAAGTTATCTCTTACAGTTAAAAAGATATTTACGCTTGAATTTTGAATTTTTGTTTTTTTGGCTTGACTTTCTTTCGTTTTTCGGGAATAAGTCCGGAGATATATGAGGTAAAAATTTTTTAAAAATATTCTGTAATTTGCTACACATTTCAAAATAATATGCTGAAAGAATTTTTGGATTATCTCAATTCGTCTAGACGTGAAAAATATTCAAAGTCAGCACTCTGGAATTGGCATGAAAAATGGCTATTTTTTTACAAAAATATAGTACAATTCATTCACTTTTTTCTCAAAGTTCCGTTAATAAAAAATTTTTTTCCTTATTAATTTCAAAAGATAAGGCTTCATAAATGGTTAATAAAGAAATTTTGAATTGATTTAAGTTTGCACCCTACATCCAGCATTGGCCGAAAATTGTCAATTTTAAAAAATAGTTTCATTTTTATCGATTAATAAAAAAAAATGTCACGCGAGCTTTTTTAAATTTGGTACCCATATTTTTTATAGAAATAGATTTAAAATGATTTAACACTAAACTGCTTCCCGCCCGGCCAAAAACGAATGCAGGAGTGGAGATTTTATGTTAAAAGTCAGTTTTTTTAACGACTATTTTTAAAAACATATTAAAAGCATATTAGCATAATATTTTTAATATTATTTCTTATGTAATGTATAAAACACAAATCAAGCTTTCGTTCCTAAAAAAATTAATAAAATAGCTCCAATAACCTATTTTTGATAATTTTTCAAAAATAAATTTTTTTTTAAAAAATAGCTGAAAATCCAAAAAAATTTAATTTTTTTAATACAACTCCACTAATTTTGCAAATACTTTAAAAATGTTAAAAGAATATAAAAATAGACTTATTTACCAATTCAACGATATATAAAATGTTGATATAGGTCATTTAATAATAGTAATATAATGGCCTCAAAACTACCAAGTCACGTCAAAAGTTGCAAAATTCACTATTTTGTTCCGTATTTCCATATGTGTGTATACGTAACACTCAACTGCATTGCTTATTTTTGTTACGAGATAATAATATTTATTAATGAATTTATTTAAAGTGTTCATAATTTTTTTTCTACTGAAAAGGTTTTTAAAATTACCTAAGTACATAAATAAGTATATTTTCCTTCGTTTTTTATTACATTTTTTAAAGTTTTTAAATAATTTACCTAGCTTCTTAATTAATGTACTATAACAAAAATGATTTTTTTACAATCGCATAGGTACATTTTTTGACGTATCTGTTTAACACTGCAGGTCATAAAAATAAACTGAATGAAATTGAGGGTTTTGAGCAAAAATTTAAATTTTTTAATTCATTTTTGCCTGTCACCATTTACCTGATATAAATATTCTTTTTCTATATATAAGTATCCTTATAAATATGCAGATTTATTAGTGAATTTGCCATTATGGAGATTACATTAAAACACTTTTCTATTTGCAAAGTAATCTGGGATAATCTATCTGATATTATAAATCGTCCAGAAAAAATAAGAAAACTCATTGATACAGTAGTATCTTTTGGTTTAACTCTTACTGCAGAAGACAGTTTAAAGCTCGAAAATTTTTATAAATCATAGGAAAAAAGGATGCAAGCTTCAGATTGGTCAATACCAAAGTTCAAGAAGAAAAATGAAGAGTGGTTGGAGGGAGAAATACCAATTTTCATCGGAAAGCAGAAAAAAGTTACGATGAAGTTCAGCTAAGAACAAAGAGGACCAAACAGGAATCTATTCTAAATTCGCATACGAATGCCGAAATAAAAGATACATTTAAAGCTTTAGTAACACGTACGCAACCAAAGGAAGTAGAAAAAGTTATAGATGTGTTACCAACAGCTTCTCCCAATCGATTACATCGGATAATAGTGACACCGAAATCAACATCGTCCTTTACCTCTGAAGATGCTTTAGCTCTAATATTAAATTTAGGATTATCAAGAAACCAATACGAGATTTTGAGGAAATCTATTAGCGAAAAAGGATATGATATCTTTCCCAGTAGCAAATCAGTGAGAGAAGTGAAAAGTAATATTTTACAGTCTATGGAGCACACGGTTAATGCTTCTGTTAAAAGTGTTAAAGTTAATATATTGCAATTACTTGAAAATACTACCTCTAGAATTATATCTACCTTCAGCAATGATAACATTGAAAAATGCAAAGACTCTGAACTTATTTTAATATTCAAATGGGGCTGCGATGGAACATCAGGATTTTCGGAATACAAACAACTGGATGGAAGTAATTCTGGAAATATTTATTCCTCGCTGTTTATAGCGTCTCTGGTACCACTTCGAATGAGCTTAAATAAGCCTTCCTCATCGACAAGAAATGACTCGCTTTTTGATGATATATGGATAAATTTAACTCCAGGTTCCAAATTTTTGTGCCGTCCAATCCTTTTTGATTACACAAAAGAAACCACGGTTACAATAAACAGCATTGTCAACCAATTGGAAGAAGAAAATTGAAATGTAACTATTAAAGTTACATTTCAACAACAATTAACGATGATTGATGGAAAAGTTTCAAACGCTATAACAGATACAACATCTACATGGAAATGTAATATATGTGGAAAAATAAGTTCACAATTTCAGGATAATTCTGAAGTCCTTGTTAATAAAAATTCTTTAAAATTTGGAATATCACCACTCCACGCAAGGATAAGATTTTTGGAGTTCTGCTTACATCTTGCATATGATATGAAGTACAGAAATATTCCCGGGCAGGAAAATGTTACAGTAAAAAACAATTTGGAACTTCACGAATCACGAAAAGAGGAGAAGAAAAGAATTCAATTAGAATTCAAAGAACAACTCGGATTAATAATTGATAAACCTCTACATGGCTATGGAAGCTCACAGGCATTGACTTAAATATTTTAAATCTTTTTAAGATTATATTGGTAGCCATTAATAGCAAAAAACAAATTAATGATGACAAATTTAAAATTTTTGCTTCCGAAACTAAAGAACTACTTAACATTACATACCCCTGGAAATCAATGACTCCAACAATTCACAAAGTATTGGCTCATGGTAAAGAAATAACAGAAAATAGTATTTTGCCATTGGAAGAGCTAACAGAGGAAGTACAGTAAGCCCGAAATAAAGATGTTAAACATTTCCGACTCTTCAATACCCGAAAATGTTCGAAAATAGCGCAAAATATGGACTTAATGGAATATTTATTAATATCATCAGATCCAGTTATATATTCTATAAGAACACGATGGCTACCAAAAATCACTCTTGAAATAGAAAAAGAGGATTCCGAAGCTAAGGAAGTTAAAAATTTGCTAACGTTTGATGTTTCTGATTATTTTCAAGAAAATATCTAATAATATCTTCGATAATATATTCTTAATAAAATAAATATACGGGATATATGTATAATAAGTATGTAAATATGTAGAACATTACTCAAATAAAGAATTTACTACTTTATAATAACAAATATATACCTACATAATACATTAGAAAACTAAAATGTTACGTATACACACATATGGAAATACGGAACAAAATAGTGAATTTTGCAACTTTTAATCAGGAAGGTTATGATCTGAATTTCTTTCAATATAAACGGCTAGAGAATTTTTAATTTGATAGTTCTTAAATAGTTTTTATTAAAAATGGGACGTGGTAAGGCTCTTAATAACTCTGAAAAAGAAAAATTCTGATTTTGAAATCTCAGGGTCGAAATCCGGTCCAAATAGCCAAAAACATTAATAGAGGAAAGACAGTTGTGTACAATTATTTAAATAAAGTGGAAATATAAAAGAACATGAAAGGGCGGAAGAAAAGAAAGACAAAAAATTCTTAGAATTGCATCTAATTCTGCCATATCTGTATCAAAAGTACGTGAAAAAAGTGGAGTCAGTGCCAGCCCAAGAACAGTGCACCGTATTTTAAAGTCGTGCCCATACATAGTCCGACGAAAACTACAAAAAAAAAAAACCACCACTTAATGAAAAACGCAAATCACAACGTCTACAGTTTGCCAAAAATACAATGACATGGTCCAACAAATGGTTTAAAGTTGTATTTTAAAATGAAAAAAAGTTTAATATTGTTGGTGCCGACGGGTATAACTATTACTTCCATGACCTAAATAGGGAGAAATTATTTTTGAGCCGCAGTTTATTATTTATTTTAGCAAAGCGGAATAATGGTATTGGGTGCCATTTCGTATTATGGTACCATACAATTGATTTTTGTATCCAACAAAATGACTGTAACGACCTACAAAAACATTCTGGAGGAAGCATTTCAAAAATTTAATGATTTCTTTGGACCCATACCTTGAACGTACCAACACGATAACGCTCCGATTCATACCGCCAGAGCAGTAAAACAATGGATTAATCAAAAATGTGTTCAACTTTTGGATTGGCCCCCATATTCACCAGACCTGAATCCAATGGAAAATGTCTGGGGTTGGCTTGCAAGAAAAGTTTATGAAGTAGGAAAACAATTTGAGACGATAGAATCCTTAAAGGATGCAATAACGGAAGCATGGAGTTCAATTTCGCTAAATTACTTAGAGTCATTATACTAGTCGATACCAAATCAAATTTTTGAGGTTATTTCTAAAAATGGTGGCAGTACTCATTACTAATTGAATGCTAGAAGATAATAACTTTCATTTCTATAACCTAAAATTTAAAAATAAATCACAGTTTGCTTAGTTTTAAAATATTCCTTATTCAAGTGACGCACGAAGAAGTAGCACAGAAATACATGTCTTTAAATAAATGCATACTTTCAGTATAACAAAACATGTATATTTTTTATTTCTGCAGGAAATTAAGGCAACAATTTGAAATTTGGTTGCGCAAAAAAATTGTTTTTTTCTGAACTTTAGTTTAGGAGATATACTTAATTAAAGTTAAAAAAATGTGATTCCTTATATATATAAAACAAAATAAAAGCGTACCATTAGTCTAGCGAAACCCCCAAAGAATTTTAGAATATATATATATATATATATATATATATATATATATATATATATTGCTAGACTAATGGTATATATATATATATATATATATATATATACATATATATATTCAAACTAACTTTGAAAAACTCTAAAACTCTTTGGGGGTTTTGCTAGACTAATGGTACGCTTTTATTTTCCGTTTGCATTATTGAATCAATTTTTTCTTTTTGCACTGTATAGTTGATCTAATTGCTTTTGTTCCATTATCAAAACCTGAATATATAAACACAACAAGCCCGCGCCGGTATAAAAAATGCGCAATGCGCCTCGATTTAAAAATATATAAAAATTAGCTGATCTTCTAAATTGATCAAATTTAAAGTAGTACATACTATTAGGAAACTGGAATTGGAAAGTATGAAATAATAAGAATATTTTTATTCAAATTCAAAATCCTTTATTTTTGAAATATGAAGCGAAATCGACTAGAAACATGTTAATTTTGTTATTAAATAATTTCAAAAGAAATCAAATATGATTGCCGATGTCTTAAAAAACTTAACCCTTTCTTAAAAAATTTAAATTTGTATTGCAAAATCTGCCTTTTTGATGTTTGTATTTTATGCCAGTTAAAAATTACACACTTATGAACTCCGGGTATTTGGTTGTAGACATAAGGGTTAAGTAAGATCTTAATTTCATAATATATTTATACAAAAAACCAGGATTTTTTACTTAACGTAGAAATAAAAGTAATGTGATTTTAACATATAACCTAATAAGTACGAAGTTTTATATCACAATTATTAAAATAAAAATAATTTTTATAACATCATCACATAAGCCAAAGAATTTTTTATTATACATATAAACTTGTATTAATTTTAGTTATAAATGAATTATGAGTATTTTTTACCGTTATTTTTTAGTAAAGCAAAATAAAAAATTAGCATTAAAATGAAAAAATGACAAAAACATATAAAATATATGCATGTCCGCTATTGTCATACTAGTTTTAAAAATTATTAAAATTTATAGGTTTTTGTACATAAATTAATATATATATATATATATATATATATATATATATATATATATATATATATATATATATATATATATATATATACATTGCACGTTTTTCATACAAATGTGTATGGAAATTTCCGGATCGATCTTGTTGTGTTTATACATTAACACGTCTATTCACAGAAATGTTGTGACTCAAAAATAATTATAACACATGAATTGTAACTATAGTCTTAAATTTCCGGATCGATCGATGCAATCGTAAATTGCCTTGTTGTCTCTGTATGGCAATACCAAAGCAGAGTTTGTGGACTATAATTAGACACCTATTCACAAACTAAAATTTTATAATTTTAAAATTAGGACCTGATATATGAAAATATAAATAATTTTGTTATGGAGAAAATATTGCGCTCATACATATTTAAAATTTTTGAGCGCCAAAGAGAGGTAAAGCATACACATATTAATAAAATTCTTACCCACATTTTTAGAAGATTTTCATAGGATCTTGCTGTCTTTTTTTACAAATTATCCATTCTTCTATAAACATTTTATTATTTTTTTTAACAAATTATAATATTTTCAATTGATAAGAAAAGTCACATGTTAAACATGTTTTGTGACTATGTTAACAGAATACATAGTTATGACTGAGGCACAAGAATATAAAATGTAACCCTTTTAAGACTTTCTATGAATAGGCATGTAAATAATATGACTATTCATGTGGCTCAGTCTTAACCATAGAAAACAACTAAAAGTCCAATTCTTTTAATTCGCTCAGAAAAAAATAAATTACTTTCTTCACACGTTTAAATTAGTTCTGAAGAAAATTCTACTAACACATACAGAGAGTTTGGTTTTTTTTTTTTTTTTGACAGCAGAGTTACGTTTTTTTTAGAGTAAGTTTGACTTCTAGTTATTTTCTATGGTCTTAACTTCGTATTCTGTTAAGATAGTCAAAAAAAACTCTATTTTTTTTTTTTTTTTTTTTTTTTTTTTTTTGCTTAACATCTTTGTTAAGTATAAATTGTGACTTTTTTAAAATTATTACCTTTTATTTTTCACAATTCAAGTGTAAAACGTTAAATTCGTTAATCAGAGTAAATTGTTTATGATGCACATATTTATTTAGATTTAAAATATATTATAAATAATTTACAATATTTTGAAATTTGTTTCACAAAAAAAAAAAAAGAGTGAAGAAAAAGTGACAAAAGTTCTTACTTGAAAAATACTACAAAAAAGGACTGTAATTAAAGTTTAGTTCAATTTAAATTTCAAGTACTTGAATTTTAATTTTTTTGTTTGCTTATTGGGTTGAAATCATGACATTAAAAAAAACAAGGTAATACCGTTCTCACTCAGAGAAAATTATGCTGAAGTATAAAAGATTTTTTGAAATATGTTTTTGTAAACAAACAAAAGAATCGTTGCCACATTACAACAAGAGAAAATTATACTTAAGAAATTGTTATCAAAATTATGTAATTTGTTTTAAGGAAAAAATGTGTCTTATATATAACCCTTTCGCTAACCTATTAAATTACAGCAAGTATATCTTAAAAAGGTTATTTAAAGTATTATTAATGGGATTTTGACCTTTGTGTTACCTTAAACAAATGCATTTGACATGTTACAGTAGCAGTATTAAATTTTTTGTTATTATTTAAATTTGGGAATATAAAACGATGAATGAATGGACCACTAAAAAAATAACTACTGAGTCACTCAAACAACGTACAATGGAAAATAAAGTAATAGATTATGAAAATGTTAATGTGTGTAAATAATCTTTATAATAAACACAAATGTGTTTTCTTTCTTTTATTCCAATTAATCACTACAAACATTTGGAAGATATCTTCCTAGAAGAAATTTACGCAATATCTTCTTTTTATTATTTGGACGAAAATCATCAAAGCAATATTTTTCTATTTTTGTCAGTTATATATCTATATTTTTTTTAATTTTTTATTATTTTTATTCTCAAAATATTGCCCTTTATTCAGTAAGGTGATTATGTAAAAGTATTCTTTATTATATTATTTCAAGATTTATTTAACGATAATTTTTCTATATAAATATTTATTACATCCTCCAGAAATTATCTGGCGGTATCTTCCTTTTCCACCTATATAATTATATAGCAATATTGCCTATTTTTCTTCCAAGCATATTGATTTTTTATTGCTTAGACGTATCGCCTGTGACAGACAATCTCTCCCAATGGGGAAAACTTCCGCAATACGAATATGAATATTCGTATTCGAATCACTTTCGTATTATTTTGCTTGTGGGGATATATCAATTGACTGAAAATATAATTCGTTTGAAATTTAATTAAAACATAAAAAACTCGGATATTTTTAAGAAGATATGGTAGCATAATAAAATAATAAATCGCTCAAACGTCAGAAGGCTCGACAAAGAGAGAGAACTGCCTCTATTTCTCTATTTCTTTGTACCATGATTGATCAGAAAAACTTAAAATATGAAGAGAAAATTTTAAATATCAAAAAAAAAATGAATAAAAGCAGCAAAAATATAAAGTCGGTAAGACAATAATCTTTTGTATACGAAATACTAATTTACAAAGTTTTTACAAAGAAACTGGCACATTTTTTACAGTCACAATTCTTCGACAACACACCCTACAAAAAGAGAGCTATCGACAACTTAAAATTGCATAATTTTATTTTCTGAATAAGATATTTAAGACTGTAGGCATGTAAATAATATTAAATATATTATAAAATTTAAAATGTTATTTTGTTTAGAAAAAAATAAGATATCTATCTTTAAAATCGTTTAAAAACTTAAAAAGTTGTTAAAGATTTTCTGAAGATTATCAAAAATTTCTTCATATATTATATATATAAAGATATTTTATTTTGTTGTATTTGGTGCATACTTTTCGGGGCAGAAATGAAAAATGTATGAAAAGTTTAAGTAAATTGTTTTAGATAAAATCAACAGTTTTTGTTCAATAAGAAAAAAAAAACTAAATCTTGTTTTGTTTACAAGAAAAATGTCAAAATTCACAATTATTACATCTTTGTATAGCTTTTATATAAAAATTTACAAACATTATTTTTCAGTAATAATCGTTATTTACTAAAGTTATTACTTAGAAATATGTTTTCATTATTATACCCATTACTTTATGTAGCTGAATATCTCATTACCTGTGAAGGTCATAAATATTTTTTTGATATTTATGTAGAATACGAGAGGTTGTTGAATCAACCATAAACTAATGCTGACATAACTCTTCCACCCATAACTTTGTAATCATATTATGTCTTTGTGGTTAATATTAGTGTATAAAAAGAAAATGAAGTAAAAGTTGATTATTGCACTGTGAAATTTTTCTCGAGAAGTTTTCATCTATTACTGGATTACTTAGCCATTGAAGCAAAAGCTTTATTATAGGGTTATAAAACGCTACTGCGTGTTTGGATATTAAGTGACAATATTTATCTGAAGAGTTTAGTGACTATTTATCTGTGCTTATTATATATAGTCTAACAAACTAAGAAAAGCAAACCTAATACTTTATGCTTCAAAATCTAAATTCTATGAGATTAAAGTCAAAAAGTGAAGTCTATAATAAATTAGCTAACAGTCACGCGGATTTATTGATCTAAGAAGTAGCCATAGATTGTTTTGCTGTTACCAAACTAAATATAAATTTTATCGGTGCATCTAAAGCACTGAAATCTTTTGAAAAATTAAAAATAATATACCTAAGATTCTTTATTAGTCACTTTAGCGATGCCATTGATTATGCCATTGTCGTTATTCTTGAACAGATAGAGATTTTTATTATTCTGAAACGTAGATAATTTTATTTCGTTATATAAAGTTCTGAAGTAAATAAACAAGATGTGAAATATTTACTATTATTTCACATTTTGTTTGCAGTCAATTAATTTGGTACTAGATTTTATAAACCTGTTAAGCAAAAACCATTTTTTTTCCTCAATTTTTTTTAAAGATTAATATTTATATCCAATTTTAGATAAAAAAAAGTCGGGTTTTTTATAAGCACTATTTGATTGTATAAAATATTTGTAAAGAAATTAAGTAAAATTTATTTTTCTTTAACTGTGTATTTAAAACATAATTAAGTAAAATTTTAAGAAAACTTAAAAACATTATTTTAAAAAATGCTTCCACATTTGAGCAGTACATAAACATTGAACATAATTATAATAATTAGCTTGTAATCACAGAAAATAAGCGTTTTAAACTAAATATTATCTAAAGTCCAACTAAAAGATTTTAGCTTCTATTATTTTCAAAATCATTATTATTATTTTAACATTAATGGTAACTTAATGGATTTTGGACCGGCAAATAAATCATCAAAGAAGATCTATGGCTAAAACTGACAACATAAGGTCAAATGAAATTTAATAATTTAATACCTTAAAACTTTTTTTTTATAATTTTTAAATAAAATACAACTGTGTAATATTTTTGTAATTAATATCAAGAAAGATGAACAAAAAAAATTATTTGATAAAAATATAAACAAACTTACCTCTTTTATCACGAAATGTTGCTGATGAAGATGAATCGCCAACAATGGAGGTGTTAAAATTATTAATATTTGTGTTTTTGCTAAATCTGCTGGTGCCGTCAGAATCAACACTGACCAATGTTAAGAAGATTAACAATAAAATCGTAAATGATTTCATTATAAATAATGTTGTGATGAAGAAAACACTTTTTTTCTGCTTATTTTAATATTCTAAAGATGACACTTTAAGCTGATTTTACGTAGAGATCACTCAATCAACCAAGTTTGACAAAGACGACCTTGCATTTAACAAGGTTGTAATGACAATAATAAGAAAAAAATCCAAACAACACTCGCAAAAAATAAAAAATAAATTAAAACACACACTCAAAAAAAAATTCACCGGTTTCTCACTTTTTTCTTTTATTTTTGGTGGAAAATGTTGGAACCGTATATTTTTTTCTTTGCCCAGTCAAAGAAAACCAATATGTTGAGTTTTAAAGTCAAAAATAAATACCGAAAAGAAATTGAATACGTTAAAAAAATATTTCTTTCTTTTTTGAATAAATTAATTTATTTTCCTTTCATCAGTGGTCATTCACTTACAGTTGTTTTTTCAAAATGATATACATATAAACTTTCATAATCAGTCTCAAATTGAAATCAAAAATGTTATGTAAATTTTTGTTATTTTTTCTCTTACTAAAAATATCAACGCTTTCTAAAAATTCTTTATTTTGTTTATAATATTTGTTGAAATTTAATAATTAATAATTTATTTTGTTACTTATTGTTTTCAGTCTCATTTAAGATCATGTTATCTCAAAATTTTTTATCAATATTAATATTTTAAAGAGCAGTATCAAACGATCTTCCTTACAAAAAGAGAGCTATCTTTAATTCTATAAAGTGTAGTGACGTTTGATGCAAATATGACCTTGTCCTTTAGCAAGTGTCAAATTACCAAATACCGAAATAAATATGAATGTTACAATCATGTGTTATCAAGTTTAAACATGTTGATGATCCACTTGGAAAAATGTTTGATTTTTTGTTTATCTTTCTTTAAATGTAACGGTAAAACTAACATACCACGCGCACTTGGCTTAAAAGTCACCACCACTTTAAAATTTTTCATATCCCTGTACCAAGACCAACTTTTTATTTTGTGTTTCAATTTGGTTAAATGTAATTCAACATTTTACAGCATGCCACTTTCTTCCTCTCATAAAAATTATATATTTTTTTTTTTTTCTCTTATTCTCTCTGTTTCTTGTTCCTTTTTTCTGTTAAATTTTAAGTATCTCTTCTTTTGTTTTAAATTTTTATTTGATCCTCTAAAAGATCTTTTTTAAAAACTAGCTTTCATTCATTTACCAACTGTCGTTCGTTTCACATCATTAACGCTTGAATAGCGGTCGTTCTGTTAACATTTTTTAGCCGTTTTCATAGCTAATGTTTCGCTATTTGTCTTGTTATCATCTCTCCACACCAAAGACTAAATTTCAAAATCATTTAGAGACTGGTTTTTTCGCACACACTGTAAACTCCAAAGCTGGTTTCAAGATTTTTTTGTTTTGTTTCTTAACAAAATATCACTCTCTTTCATTCGTCAGATATTTCTAGAGCCAATACCAACTCTTTGTTGCTTCATGCAGTTTTTCAATCTCTCAAATATTATATAGATATTTTTATCTTTGAGTTGTATTTTTTTCCAACTTTCTTTAAGTGTTTTTGTTGGAATCGTTAAACGTTTTTTAATAATAATAGTTAGTAATACGATCAAATTATAAACAGTGATGAAGACTTTTTAGGGTGTTAATTAAAAAATCGTTAAACTTCAAATTACAAAACAAATAGGTTTATTTTTCTTTCGCCAACTATGTTATAATGTTAAAAAGTAAATATTAAAAAATAAATATTACATGATAAATTAAATATATAATAATTTGTAATTCTATTTATTCATAAACACTATCTGACCTCAATCCAGCTCAAACATTTGGATAAGAAAAACATACTAATTTGTATAAATTTTTTTTTTTTTCTGGGACTAGGGAAGAAAGATCGGCTTCCAATTTCGTGTCGAAATATTTGCGAATGGCAAGAAAGGAACTATGTGCATATTTTATAATTTTTTAATAAGAAAAAACATCAGATTCCTCTTTGTCAAATAACTCGTACATATATTGCTTACTGTTGGTTTCAATTTCATTTCGATTTGATTATAAAAATAAGCATCTTATGATTTAGTATGTGTCGTTTTAAATGGCTGTTGCTGCCATAATCTTTTTAAAATTAAGGTGCACAACAAATCGTTACATCACTTCTCACAGCAAAAATATTAAGATTTTGTAAACAAACACAAGTGTCTTATATTCGAAAAGTTGTTATTGTCAATTAGTATTTTATTTTTTTGTACAATGGAGTTTTTTAGGATCGATATTTTTATACTTCTGGGGGCAAAAATTTAACTTGTTTAGGAAGACAAATTATATATATATATATATATATATATATATATATATATATATATATATATATATATATATATGTATATTTGGAAAAGGCAGAAATATTAATTAAAGTTTTCGCTATTTATAGTTTAAGAAAAAACATTGTAATTAACTAAAAAATTCGAGTGAAAAATTAACTGATAGATCTTTAGAAAAGCTATAAATTTCGAAGTTATTAAAATTATATTCTCCCAGAAAAAACCTTTTTGGTTCTCGGTAATAGCAACTACTTATTAAAGCAGTTTCCTGGTAATGAGGCGTCATTATTATTTGCCTACTCTATATTACATAAATAAGTACTCAATAGTATAATAGCACAGTAATATTGCAATCACGTGGATCAGTTGGCTAGAGCGCTGGATTAACAATCAGAGGTTGTTGGTTCAACCCCATTCTGATACTTTTATAACAAAATGTCTAAAAAGATATTTTATACTAAAAATTTTTTATCGTTTCAAGAACTAGTACTAAATGGTAGACTGAGTAAGATGTTAGTCATTAAAAACGAACAGTTAATTTGTTTAAGTAGTTTACTTCTGTTTCCAATTACACCTGCACGCTTACCAGAAAAGCAAAGTTTTTTCTGGGCTGATACAGTATTTAAAGTTATGTTCAAAAAACTGTTTTTTCGTAGGCTCCTCTATAAATGCACCACTAATAATTTTTTTTATACCCTCCGACAAAGATATATATATATATATATATATATATATATATATATAAGTTTGTCATTCCGTTTGTAATTTCCACAAAAGTTTATACATACAGAAAAAGAATAGGTTAGAAAACGGTTAATGTGATAAATATTTAATTATTAACAATTTGTAAGTTAAACAGATTTTCTTTATTTAAAACCGCAAATTAGTAACAAAAATGAAATCGTCGGTAAATACAATGTAATTATTTTCTCATTTCGAAGGGAAATATTGGTGCTAGTAACAACAAACTTGATTATTTTACGTTTTTCTGTACTACAGCTAACTTTTCAATTAAACTAACCACTAGTATAGTACAAAAATTCGGTTAAAAAGATTAAAATTTCATTCGGTGGTAAGTGAGGTAAGGTAAGTGAGTAATAGTTGACCAACATACATACATACATACATACATGCATACATACATATATGTATTCGTACTTACATATATTGTTTTCTAATATGCAGTTTTGAAATTGGCTGAATCTCAGATATTCAGGTATGTTACATAGCTGGAATTTACTGTTATTTACAGATTTTTGCTGAGTCGATGACTATTTTGGAAGTATCGTGAAAATTAATTACATACATCTATTTTCATAAAATAATCCACTTCAAGTTCATTAATGACACCAACAAGAAGTTAGTATCCTACCTACTTAAAGGTTTCATTTGCTTCCCATTCAAACATAAAAAAATGGTAAGAAAATGATTTTACTCAGTATGATACCACTTTCAGAACTAGTCAGATTTTTAATTTAAATTTAAATCTAATATTTTTGAAATATTTCCTAAAGTCTGCACGTATGGCGAGTCATGATCCAATAATTCTTCAAAATCAATTACTAAACTAATTCAAGCATTTTCGTTTTATGAATCAGCGGGGTTCAAAAATAGCGAAGGTATTAAAAAAACTGTCTTCGATTTTCTGAAGCCCCTATATAAACTAGGAATTTCGCTTTTGCAAAAAAAAAAAAATCGGAAAATTTTTTTCCATCGGTTCATTAGTCGGTTCATTAGTTACAAGGATATCCGCCAAAACGAATATTTGACCGATATCCAAGTCCTAAATTAGCTACGGACTTGGTTCTTATATAGATCGATCACAATTTTTCTTGAATTTCGGTTTTTTGAATCAACCAAATCGGTGTATAAATAACCGAGTTATTGGCACACCTGCTTTTTTATTTATTTAATGTCTGCTTCCATTATAGTTGCTGTTGTTTTCATGAGTACTGAAAAACAACAACAATAATAAACTATGTAAGCTAGAAACTTCGTTCTTTTAATGAATTTTTGTGTAAAAAAAATGAACTAAATAGATCCAGTATGAAGCGAAGTTATAAGCCAAAACGTGTTATTAGAATTTTTGAAGCTAATATATAAGTTATGGGCCTCATTCTTGCATAAATCTATCACAAACTTTTTTTTCGAATTTCGATTTTTTAAATCAGTCAAATTTTCCATCATACCCCTTTTTAATTTAATATTGTCTAATATTTATAAAATATTTGTTGTGCAAGTGATTATATCTTCCTAAAATATGTGCGAACTTTTGTAAAATTCCAAAGTGTTAAATTTGTTATTTACTAGCTTTTACCGGTGCGTTTCGCTATCCTATTTGATGCGATATCTAATATTTACTTTATATGGGAGCTACTACTCCCCCTGGACCTGTTCACAATATTAGAAATTTGATATAAAAATTATTTTTAATTTTTATAAGACTTTCACTGTAATAGTCCTTTAGATCAGAAAATTTATATATATGTATATACCCCCTGCCCCGATTTTAAGCAAATCGGTTCATCCGTTTGACTTTTAAAAATGTCGGCGTAAAATATGGGCGTGGAATCCGATCAAGATCCAAAAGAACCTATAACATTCTGCAGTGCAAGCACTATCTGAGCGTCATATTTCATATAAATAACTTCACTAACAACGTGTAAAATTGAAAACAATAGATTTTTTTTAAAGTAGACGTAAAATATGGATGTGACTTCCAATCGAGATCTAAGCCTATAACCATCTCTGGCATTGGTACTATCTGTGTTAAATTTCTTGAAAATCAATTCAACCGTTTAGACGTAGTTGATATACAATCAAATAAATAAACAAACTTACAGCTCATTTGTAGAAAATATATATAAGGATATAAGGATTTATAAAATCCATTCTATTTCTACTTTAAATGAAAATGCATTTTTACTATTTGCTATTTTTGAAAATCCGAAAAAACGGACTATATTTCTCTAAAAAAAAATCAGCAAATCTTATAATAATCAAATTAAAATTTATTGAATAAAAATAAAATAATCATCAAAAATAACACTTAGTTTATGTATATAATATGTTCAGAAACTATGGCTTAAAATGAAAAAGCGTGTCTCAGTTTTTTCGAAATCGATTTAGAATTTCGACAGTAACTCTCCCTAGGATTGTTCTTTTTTATGTAAAACAATAGTGTGGAAAACATTAGAGTGATCTGGTGTCGCTAACACGTGCCGTATCGACCCTGAAGTTTGTAGGGTGCATTTATATGGGAAAATTTTGACTTTTTCTCTGTTTTTTTTTTTTTTCTTATTTGCTATTATCCACTCCTTTTTGCAACTTAATGTAAAGGAATCGTAACCTAGACATAATTATCTATCAAACAAGAAAAGAAAGTTAAAATCAGTTAGAAAAAATTAAAATTATTGAAAATTATCCAGACCATTAATATGTTTTCGAACACTTGTGTAAGCAACGTACTCACAAATTTTTAATTCTTTTTAGAAATGTTGAAATAAAATTCCATTTTAAGTCAAATTAGAATCATAATTACTGAAAAAAGCTTTGAATTCTGCAGGATAATATAACCCCCTTTTTATGCTTTATTGCAAAACGTTGTTTTTTTTATTATGGGTGTTTCAAATTACCAATTTCAATTTTTTAAAAATTTTGTTAAACAAATTTCAAAAAAGTTAAACTTGAATTTTACGGATTTCTACTGAGCGTACTATTCGCAACACCATCACCCATTTTGAGACCCAGCATTCATTATTGGATAATATTCGACCGAATAGACCACGTCCAGCACGCTGTGAAGAAAATATAGCGTAGCCGTAGCTGAGAGTGTACACGAAGACCGTGGATAGTCGATTCGGCGCCGTTCGCAGCAACCCGGACTGATGTATGGAACGACTTGGCGCATTTTACGTCGAGATCTTAAATTGAAAGCGTACAAAATACAGCTTGTACATTGAAATTGAAAGCGTACAAAATACAGCTTGTGCAACAACTGAAGCCGCTCGACCTTCCCAAGCGACATCGCTTCGCTATATGGGCTCTTGAAAAGTTCCGAGGAGATCCGACGTTTTCGAGGCAAATTTTGTTCAGCGACGAGGCCCATTTCTGTCTCAATGGGTATGTAAACAAAATTGCCGCATTTGGGACGAAGAGCAACCTGAAGAGATTCAAGAACTGTCACTTCATCCAGAAAAAACAACGGTTTGGTGTGATTTATGGGCCGGTGGAATCATCGGTCCATATTTCTTTAAAAATGATGCCGGTGCTAACGTAACCGTCAATGGCGACCGTTATAGTGCCATTATAACCGACTGTTTGATGCCTGAAATTGAAGCTCGTGATCTCGGCGACATTTGGTTTCAGCAAGACGACGCCACTTACCACACATCGCATCAATCAATGGATTTATTGAGAGAACACTTCGGTGATCACATAATTTCACGTTTTGGGTCGGTCGATAGACCATCAAGATTGTGTGATATCACATCGTTAGAATTTTTCCTGTGGGGATATGTAAAGTCTAAAGTTTATGCGGACAAACCCGCTTCGATTCAGGCCTTAGAGGAAAACATCACGCGTGTCATTCGCCAGTTACCAGTCGAAATGCTCGAACGAGTCATCGAAAATTGGACTCAACGGATGGACCATCTGTGACGTAGCAATGGCCAACATTTGATAGACATAATCTTCAAAAAATAAATGCCAAAGAATGTTCTTCCAAATAATAATAAACATTCCCCATTAAATTTGAATTTTCTGTGTTTTTTTCTTTAAAAAAGTAGGGAACCTCGAGATGGATCACCCTATAGTTCAGTTGTGTAATATAACATGTGTAATTTAAGGCGTAAATATAGAACTGTACATATATTTAAAAACAAATTTTAGTGACGTGTTAATTTTTGCAAGTAAAAGAAACCCAGGTTTATTTAAACGAAATAAACCAATGATTTAGAAAAATAAAAACGTGAAAAAATATTTGAAATTCTCCTAGGAAAATGTTTACTACCGTATTTAAAAAAAAATCAAATTCAAAATACATTTTAGAGACAAAATTTATATGAAAAATTTGCTTTAAAAAGTATATAAAATTTAAAATTTGATAGTGAATACGAATGTTAATATTTAATGATTTTCAGCCACACAATGGGTATAGAACAATAATTTATGAAAATAATGTATATGCTGTTCAATGGTTCCAAAATGATGTACAATTTCATACATTATTTTTTGCAGATTTTGTTAATATTTGTCTATATAACTATTTTTACTTAGCTTACATAATTAAATTCAATAGGAATAAACGAAAAATTTTGCAAAATTCCTAAAATTATCATTAGTTACAATTTATAATATTTAGGAAAATTATTTTATTTTGTATAAAAAATGTTTTTATATGTAAAAATCATACAGTTTATGTTAAAATGCATTCCAGAAATGAAGAAATGTTTTCTGTATATATATATATATATATATATATATATATATATATATATTGAGAGTGTTTCGAAAATTGTTAAAATTTGTATGTGGTATCCTCAAGAATATTTCGCTGTATTTCGAGGGAAAATAAAATTTTGTAGCAGACTGTTATTAAACAAACTCTCATATGTCAACCTGTTATTATTTTGTTACTTTATCCTGAATATTATGTATATAATTATGTATATCATACATAGTTATAAAAAGACATTGATGCCATTCTGAAGATATAACATAGCTTTTAACATTTCCTGGTCCCATTTAGAATTTTGTTATTATAGTAAAAACACCCTGGAATGGTAAACTAAGAGTAATGTTATTTTTTTTTTTTTTTTATCCCACTGAGCGCAAGTACCTCAAACTGGAAATTTGAAAAGAATTGGATCAAAATCAAAAGTGAGTTGTAGAGGACACTCCTACTTATTTAACTACAATTACAAATGTTAAATACTTATGGGCAGATGACGCCAAATTTTCGGTCAATATAATGTCAAATTTATTTCAGAAGATTTACCAAATAAAATAAGAAATTTTCTGTTAAAGAAAAAATGTATCTGCAGAAAAAATGCTGTAATAAATTTAATTTCTTTTAATTCTAGCTTATTCCGTTGAATTTTTATTTCAAAATAAATGTTATGTTTTATTTAAAGTCACACTTTGGATCAGCTTTCTGTTCTATTCTCCTATCGATAAAAAAAAATACAATATTTAACGCACTTATATTCGAATAAATCCTCCTAAAAACTATCATACTTATTAACAACAAAGTGAATATAAAATCCGATTTACATATTATTAAAAAACCCTCTCTCCACACTCATGAAATAAAACATAATATTACCACATAGATTTACCCATTACATTTTCACACATGAAAAAATCGATATATACATGAAACTATGTAGTAAAACTACATACTCAGTTTTTCTCCGGGACGTCAACTTTCCTCTTAAAAGGATTTGAAAGTTTCAAAGGATACACATTTTAAAAAATGATTATAAAATATTTAAGAATATTATATCAACCCGGAATAAGTGTCAAATGAAAGCTGAGAACATATAAACAAAAATATTTTTATTTATATGTTGCAGCACAAAAATTCAAGAAAATATCCTTTCAAAGATGACCTTTTACTATTTATTTTCAAATATACAGTGGTGGTCAAAAAATTAGCCCACCTGATCTGAAATTTTTTGGCCTTAATTTTCTTAATTTTCATTATATTTACCATAATGTACTAAACACATTGCAGTGAATACTCGGAGAATTAAACTTACAATTTATGTAAAAACATTATTTTATAAAAAAGTGGTTATAAAATTCAAGCGACAGAAAGTTAGATCACTTTCAAATATATTTAAAAATATTAAAGTTACCTTATTGATGCATTTTAATTAAATTACGGTCATTTTTGAAAGAATATTTTATGTGCAGATGAGTAAAAACGCTTTCAAATTCAAATATTCGACAACTAGTAAAAATCGCGAAAAATTTGATTAAATGTATTATGAAAATCCGCTAAAACTTATATTGCAAATTTCCAAAATAAAATAATCACAAAATTTGCAAATAAACTCCTCATCAAGGGATTACTGTTAATTAAAAAACCTTTCTAATACATATACTTAAGTACCCACCAGAACTAAAACCAATTATCAAAAAAGCTTTACAGGCATTGTGGTTTCAAAAACAACTTATCGAAGCTGGGTTAAAATACACCGAATTGAATCTAAAAAAATTTTGGAAGAAATCCATAAAATATTAATCAACAACAAATTTCCTTTAAATTTTGCAATGTTAAGCCAGTAATTTTCACTCTTGTTTTAAAAAGAATACTAATAAAACTTTTAAATATTTTTCATATACCAAGCAAGTGAAATTTTTTGCACAAGATAGAATCTAAATAATCTAGGTTTATTCTGGGAAAGATTTTTTTTTTTTTTTGATTTATTACCGACTATTAACTCAAATTTTAAGTTTTATAAATGAATTTGGATTTTGTATATTCCATGCGATAATAATGATAATTATTATTATTATTATTATTATTATTATTATTATTATTATTATTATTATTGAATTCGAATTTTAAGGCGCTTTTAACAAATTTTAAATGAAAGATAGTTACTATCTAAATGATTTTATATCGTCATCCTTTAAAAAATTGTTTAAAGGAAATTTATTCAGTTATTTACTCTGAAATTTTTCGGCGTGACATTTCGGAATAATATTAATCTCAAAGGTGTTTTAAATATCAATCTAATTTTTTATCTATTCGCATATTCTACACTCCAATACTTCAATAAGATAAGTAGAAGGATACAACAGACTTGAGCCGCAGCCAAAATCTAAGAATTAAAAGTAAGGTTTTTTCGCTAGTAGGCAAAAATTTTTTATGACCTTTTAAACTTTTCTTTTTATACACCAAATTAGTCTCAGATAAATCGAAGAAAATAATATAAAATATATTCCTATAAATGCACATACATTTTTTTAATCAACTTACTAAAAATGGAGCTAAAAAACAAAAACTTAAAATGTGCATTAAATTTTTTCATTGTAATTTAACATTTAATGACATTTTTATGGCATTTTCCTATATACGCACTTAAGCTAATGAACCAATTTAGCATTATTAATAATGTGTTAATGAACCTTTGTTTTAGATAACTTCAAAAATTCGGTCTTGCATTGATTCGACTAAATTTTGAAGAAAATCAATGTCAATTTCTTCCCAGGCTTGCTTAATTTTTAGTTCTACCTCCGTTATTGTTATTATGGTTTCATTCTGTACATTTCTTGCGCAAACTTTACGGGGCCATGTAACCCCATAGATTCTCCATTTTATTTAAATCCGGATTGCTAGCCAGCCAGTCCAATACTGAAATACTATGTTCATTAAACCACAATTTAGATTGGTTAGAGACATGGATTGCAGTTTATCCTGTTGGAATATGCAATCTTTATACATTTGTTCATCCATAAATGAGAAAAGAGCGTCTTCCAACAGTTCATTATAAATTGCACTGTTCATTTTAGTTGGAACAAAACATATTTTTGATTTTCCTGCAGCAGAAAAGGCTGCCCAAACCATAACACTGCCTGCACCGAAATTGTGTTTCAACACACGAATTTCGTTTGATCTCAAATCATGCCAATGGCAAGAATATGAATCGGGACCGTCCAAACTGAATTTCTTTTATTTCAGAAAGGATTACCTTATTCCACTCATCTGTCCATTTCATGTATTTGCGCGCAAATTTTAAACGATTTTCCTTATGATGCTATATTAATATTAGCTTACATTTTGGTTTCTTCCATTTTATGTTACCATCTGTTCGCAAAATGTGTGCACCATTATTTGGAAGTGACAGGAAGGTCAAGTTTATTTGTGAAGTAATTAAGCCTTTTGTTAATTTTTGATTACCTTTTTGTTAAATTTGGATTCCGCTCTTCGTATTTCTGCCCTTTCTTAAGAAAGCCTCAAATAAATCCTTCCGGACGGTTAATTTTTCGTCCAATTTCTCTGTTAGAATAGCCCTAATCACGAAAAAATTGAATTTGAATTTTTTTCCTCGTCTGTCAGAAAAGTTCCTTTGGGGCATCCTTTAAGCTGATGAAATTTTCCAATTAAAATAAAAATATTTCCAGTAAACTGAGATGTTGTTATCATAAACTTATCTTAAGTGAAACAAATAATTAAAATTTTTTAATACTTTTTTTTCAATAACTTTTTAGAGAAATTTTTTCGAATACATTTATCGGAATATTCCACCGATTTAATCACCAATATGTTCTGATTGCTAAATAAAAGAAAACAACAAAAGCTAATAACTCTTGCTTGCACAACATTGTTTTTGTTTAAAAGAAACGAATATACCTCAAAGAAAAACAAAAATTTTAAATGCGTTTATTGGAATATGCACCAGTGTATCGTTCGAATCTCAATTATTTTCGCATAAATATTTAGAGCATTTAACGGGGAATATTTCATTAGAGCTTTCAAATTATTTATCTCTCCTTATAAGGCGTAATTTTCTAGTCTGTTTTTAAGAAATGATAATGAAAATCGTTAAAAACTTGGGTTTAATGAGTAAAATGTTCTACTGATATTTTCATCATCGACTTTTACTATGGGACTGAACATGCGTTCTTAAAAAAGAAAATCATCATTTTTTCCACATTTCTTATATAAACGCTTTAACCTAGGCAATGAATTATAACATAAAATCCAAAGTTTTTAACCTTTTTTCATCGACCAAAATTCTGTAACTTTTTAATCGATAGAGATATTTAAGAAATTTAAGACTAAAATTTAACTTTTATTTTTTTATAGCATTTGGTATGAAAATGCGATTTTTTTTCTTGAATCTTATAAAAAAAAATTATAAGCCGATACAAAAAATATTTTAATAATACCAAGAATAATTTTGTGAACAGGTTCCCAGTTTAAGATATCGTTAACTAAATTTTTTTTTCATTTCATTTTTTTGCAAAAATGCTACACTCGATAAGCTTTAGAACTTCGGTAACCCCTAGTGTAATTCGTTGCAAAAATTTCTGTAGAACATTATAACTCATTAAACCCAAGTTTTAATCGACTCTTATATCATTTATATATATATGTATTATAAATATATTTATAGTTTTTTTTTCGATTTATCTAAAACTAATTTAGTGTAAAAAAAGAAAAGTAAAACAAAAATTTTACCTTTGGAAGGATTATTACACTCATCAAACGCTATTAAGTGCGAATGGAATGATTCCGATCCTCAATTTATCGCATACTATAATTCAAGTAAAATACATATAAAGAAGAATATATTAATACTAATTTAACGGATATCATTCCATGTTCTTTACTTCACTAGCAATTACACAAAACAATGCTTGAAACGTTAAATTTCCTTCCCTTTCTCTTATTTAAAAGTATTCAAATTCAATAAATATTTTCGATATTTTTAAAATAGTTGAAAAAAATAAATATAAAAAGGTGTCCTCAAATGTAACTGAAGAAATTGAGCAATTTCGTTTTAAAGTACTTACAATTACCATTATTTTATGACCTGTAAAGTAAATAGGCCATTATTAACCTTGACCAACAAAATATAAATATAATTTCGTCTACATTCGTTCCAGTGATGTATCTATTTAAATATTTGTGATTTTTAATCAAGGTCATACAGATTCACTATATGTCAATCGGTTAGTAGACATCTTTATTGGACTTTTACAAATGCAAATAAATATATTTTTAAATTGAAATACACAACGTAAGTACTAGTATTGCAGCAGCAATGGTGCACATGTTAATTATTTAAACCATTTTACACGATTCTTTAACATTCGAGAAGATTGAAAAGAAGAGTTAAAAACAGACATTCCTTTGAAGACGTGGTTATGTAAAATATATTAAGAAATTCAAATGAAAGAAATTTATTTATATTTGTAAAAAAAGAAAAAAGAATTAATATAACACTGGTTTTTAAAACAATATTTAAGTAAAAAAAAATTTAAGAATTTTTCTAAAACAACTTAACATACCCTTGAGGTTTTCAACAGAACATTATTCCATCCTAAAATATACGTTATCTCTTTCGACTGTAAAAATAAATAAAAAGGGATGTCTGTGATTTCATTTGCAAGAACAACTGAATATTTCGTAAATTCATTTCAAGCAATACATAGACTTGGCAAATATATATATATATTTATAGCAGCAATATGGTTGTCTCAGTGACCATCCTCCGTTCAGCTTCGATGAAATTTACAAGATTTTAACCAAATACAACCACAATAACAAGTATTTGTGAATGCAATTTGTTTAAAATTGTTTACAAAAGAAAAAAGTTCGAAAACCTGATGCTGCAGTACTAACACCAACATCTCTGGCAAGTTTCTTAAATTCCATAAAATTGAATGCAATAGATGTTGCAGAAATTAAATATAAAAACAACAACTAGAAACATCAGTGAAATAGTTGTAGTACTTCATAGATACAGATAGATACAGTCGTAAAATAGTTACCAAATGATGAAATTTAAAACTATTGTAGTTGATAAATGACCTCAGTTCAAAGATGCGTAAAATGAAACTGATATCAATGAATGAAATTTTACCACCGACACACAGAGGAAATGACAGACAGAAATAGATAGAAAAACTAATAAAAAATTAAATCAACATACAAAATGAAAACAATGAAAGGAAATATTGACGCAATGTGCATGTAAATTCAGCCAAATACTTCAAGTCAATAATTTCGTTCCAGTATTCTTTTAATTTTTACAGTTGGCCATAAAAATATAGCGTTAAATATAAATCTTCATATTAACTAAAATTCAACTATGATGGCGAGGATAAGGAACTTATAGAAGAACATAAATAAATCTGATGATTTACTAAATCATAAAAAGTTCCATAAAGCCAATTTGCTTTAATGGAACTTTTCGGTAAACATATATTTTTCGGTAAACATATATTTATCAAAAAACTTATCGACATTATTATTATTATTCAGTATAACGAGATGTCCTTTAAACTTAGAGTCTTAACAATTAATTATAAATGTGTCACATTTGTGATACTATAATTGTTCGATTGATCGACTCAAAGGGAGTACAGTGGTAGACAATCGTTTGTACGCATCACTTTTTTTTTTTTTTTGTAAAACACATTTTCTTTCTTGTATAACAAAAATTTTAATTTAAGTTTATACTCATTAAGTACGCCTAAAAGTAAGAAATTGAAAAGGATAAACGATTATTTGTATAAGCAGCTGTTTTGAAATTTTTGAATATTCGATTTTGCTGAAATTTAGAATATGTATTAAACTGGTTGCTGTCAATTTTATGGCGTTTGAATCAGTTACATATATTTCGCAATTCATATTTTATGGACCTCTAAAATTGGATACAAAAGTAAGCAATATTTACTAATTTTTGTGTGTATTATCAGATTTTGACAAAATTGATGTCATTGTAAATGACTGAGATTCCTCTTTATCACAAACTCATAAAAATTAGACATTTCCTGGCTAAATGACCTCTAACGTAAAAAAATATTCTTTATCCTAGGAAATACTAGAAAAGGTCTTTTAATTTTCATTATTTTTTTATTTTATTTTATTTTTTTTTTTTTTTTTTTTTTTTTTGCATGAAATACTTAACCGATTTATAGTTATAGAATAAAAATTTCAAATTAGGAACCAAATGGTATCAAAAGTTATCTTATCACAGTTTTCCTATAGCAGTTAATATAATTTTATTAACAAATTAATGTGTTTTTAAGTGTTTTGATACCATTTTTTTTTTTAACTTAGTATAAAATCAAGTAGAAAATAAGGAAAACAAGGTTAAAAGTCTTTATAACCCCATATATAAAATTTTATTAAAATATATTTTAAATCGCCGTAAATAAATCAGCAGATTTTGTAAAATGGTTTAAAGATCTGTTAACATATTCCTGAAACCACCAATTTACTAAGAAACTTAGTTTTAGAAGTCAAAAATGTATAATATATACGATTAATGAATTTTGACCTTTTATATTGAATTAAAAAAAAAAAAAAAAAAAAAAAAACCTTATTTTATTTTTTTTTTTTTTTAATGTGTTACTTATTTAAGAAAAATTTTTGTAACTTCTGATTCCATTGAGGTCCCAATTTAAAATTGTTTCCTATTTAATGATAAATTAATATATAATATATTTTATATGAAAAAAATAAAGAAAATAAAAATACTCTTTTTTTGTACATCTACAGATAAAAGATATTTTTAATTTTAGGAATCCTTGTGCCTGGAAGATGTGATATAGAGTTAGTTAATACACCATATGATGTGCACAGAGGAAAAGATTATACACATGTGCTGAATTTCATCGAAATCAGAGATGGTCAAAATCGAAGCTAGGTCGATATATTTTCGAAATACCCTATTGTTTAAATAAGTTACCTATTTTCGTTAGATAATCGTTTGTAAGCTGTAACAATAAATATCAAAATTCTCCTGTGTTTCACGACTTTTAAGTAAAAAATAATAAAGAAAAACAAACTAAACTTTCATTTAAGTTAAGAACAGTGAAAGCTTTTTTTGGTTTCGTACAAATAACACTAATCTACTTTATTTAGACTTTAGTATTACTTAGCTATTAAACAAATTTTTTTCACCCACACCTGAATACCCTTAATAATTTAACATAAATAATTGTTTGTTGGCAAAATAGCGACAATATATTAGTTATTTCCTATATCTGTTTAAATTAAAACATTTAAACAATGTTAATTATAATGTACACCATGTGTTGAGATAATATTCAGAGTTTTAAGTCAAAAATAATAAAGAAATATTTTTCGTTGAAATAAAATTCTGAATAAAAAATAAGTTCTATAAACTGGTTCAAAAATAATGGGATGTGGACTTTGTTTAAATCAGACAGAAATAAATCGGATTGATATTTTAAAAGAAAAATGTTATTCAAATCGTGAAATTGCTAGTAAAGCATTCTAAAGAAGTAATTAGAAATTAGATTTAAAAGGCAAATCATATCACATATTAATTAAAACTAAAAGCTTTTCGAAATTATCATTGCACCCGAAAGGTAAAATACGACACGAAGCGACCAAATATCACCTGACTTGTAGGGATATCTGTTATACATAGTGAAAGTAGTTTGTGAAATTTGCTGAAGGAAGCATTTTCATATAATTAAAAGCTTTCTATTTACAAAAATTAACTAAATTATGTACATCGAATATACACATATATTTCATCAAGATAACGCATCAAAGCACAGTATTCAGTCACTGCAATGGCCTGCGTTTAGTCCAGACTGCAACCCAACGGAAATTTTGTGGGTTATCCTTGCAGAAAAAGTTTATGAAAAGGACGACAGTTATAATCTTATAATATAATAATCTTATATACTATTAAGGAATGCTACAAAATTTCGTATACAAACTATACAAAACTTAGTACAATCGATGCCTAACCGAATTTTTTGATAATTCAGAATAATAGAAGTCACACAAAATACTAAAACTTCAATTTAGTATTAATTCTCTAATGATATTTTAAAGTTATTGTAAAAGCATAAAAACGAATGTCATATAATATTTTTAATTTTTTTTAGGTAATTAATGCTTTTTTTGTTTTTAGATTCTTAATTATAAAAAATACATAATCCAGTTAAAAAGAAACATTAAAAGGTATTTTTTTCGATAAATTAAAAAAATGTAATGCGTTCAAACGATTGAAAAAAATATAAAGATTATTCTAAAGAAAAAGGACTAAAAATCCTTTGAACTTTTCGCTTCAAACATACGGATGCATTAAATTTTCTTTTACATATATCGCACGCCTCGTTTGAGATAATGACGAAAAATTCTACAGTGCATGTCTAATGAGATATACTGGCAATAATATAATCAATACTACAATTATGGCCCCAATTCTTTACTCTTTCCAAATTTATTATTATACCCCTCTTTTTATTAATTTGAAATTGAATAACAAATTAGGAAAGTTCATTCAGTTAACAGTAAAAAATTAATTTGATATTTTTGCGTCCCAAAACATACACAAATTTATATTATATATCATTATAAAAATACAAAAACTATATCAAAAATATATTATATATCTTCACCTTCCATCAATCATCTTTAACGTTTTCAAAATTATTAGCTAAATTTCAATTTTCAAACTATTTCTTTTTCTTCTTTCCCTTTCCGCCCTTGCCTTTTTTTCCCTTGCAGACATCTGCCATAGCATCATCCAATTCTTTTTCATTGATTTGTGTTTCCGTAGTTACATGTTGTTTGGGCAGCGATGATGGCATTTTGGGTGTCTTCAATTCAATTTCAATATTATTCTTCTTATGTTCCTTTTTCTTTTTGCTGCCCAATTTCACTAGAAATACATCACTATCAGTTTCTTCGCAGGTTCTATAGCAAACCTGAAATAAGATAAAGGAAAAAAACTGATACGTTCAAAAGACTCAAACGTTAATTGGTTTTCTGAAATACTTCACAATGGCAAATATAAGAGTGAGCTGAAAAGTAGAAGACAAAAAATTCATGTGATCCTATTAAAAGTCTTACAGCACACATGACGTTACATTTAAGTGGCTGGCAGGCAGGCAGTATTTAACGCAAAGATTTAAATTTGCGAAAAATGAATGTGACGGGGAATGTATGCCAGCTAACCGAAATCAAAATGCTGCAATTCGTTTTTTTTTTTTTTTTTTTACTCTATAACACTGACATATTTTATTTCTTCCATCTGCAGGAGAAACTTATTTTAGCATTTTCTTTTGTATAACCTTCTCACAATTTAACGGCTAAATATAGGTCATTCAATTATTTATATAACAGAGGCATTAAACATTTTCCGTTTAAAACATTATAACGCATTTTAAACCGCCATCTGCGCCTATAAATCTTGAAATTCTGATAAATTGCGCATAATTGTTTTAAGAAGCATGAGATGTGGGAAGAAATATTGTAAAATCTTAAAATAATTCAGTTAAATTTGAGCATGCTTTATTAATATATATTGGCAAGCCATAAATGTAAAATATATAAATATATACATATAATATGCAGCAAATAATGCATGAAATTAGTTTAGGTGCACTTTGTATTTTAACAAGATTTGAATAGACATGTTATCAAATTGATACTTTCGGATTTAAAGTTGCATTGTTATTAAGTACAAAGTAAAAATTTATCTTGAGGAAAAAAAATCAATTTCACTTCGAAAACGGAAAATTATTTTATTCCCAACAAAAGTAAGATATTTATTCTATTTTCGATTACATTAGAATTCTGCAGAATTCTGGTCGGCAAAAAAATCCTCCTTTAAATAAAAATAAGTGAACTAAATTGGTTCGCATTTTCCGATTGATTCAAAACTTTGTTTTATATATTAAAGAACAAAATTTAACCCATCTAAGGTAAAAAAGTTAAAATTATAGTAATTAATTTTCAATATTATTCATTTGTGCTGCGTACAAATTTCAATTTGCACGTAGCACAGTGTTTCACTTCATAGGCAAAAATAAAAAAAAAAACAAAATAGATTTTCAAATCTAATAATATTGAAAAACTTTTAAAATTTTTGAATTGAAAATCAGAAAATATGGTCGGTCAAGCCCGACCATATGATACTCTACACCATTGTATATGTACATCGAAATTTTTGGAGGAGACTTATGTAGACAGGTGTCAAATTGTGTAAAATATATTTCTATTAAACATACACACATATACATAATACTATTTCCATACTAACATTTACATGGCATTTAGGGTAATTTCCGAAAGTAGGTCTTATATGGCAGCTATAGTCAATTATGGACCAATCCACACAAAATTTAGCACTGTAGTTTATATTTATATAAACCTTGTTTGTATTAAATATTAACATAATATTAACATTTCAGTGGGGTTTATGCACGTTGGAATGATTTTCGGAAGAGAGGTTCATATAGGAACTATGATCAATTATGGTCCGATCTTCATGAAATTTGGCGAACAGGTTTATACTTATATAAAACCAAATTTCATAAAAATATTTAAATTTTTAAGGCATTTATTCCGGAAGGACATTTGTATGGGGGCTAGGTGAAATAATGGGCCGATCATAACCAAATTCAATAGGCTTCGTCCTTGTATAAAAAAATAAAGTCATATGTGCTAAATTTCATCAAATTATCTTCAAAATAGCGAACTGTACTTTGCACACAAGCTTTACATGAACAGCCTGCCATCCAGCCGACCAGACGGGTGGACGGTCATCGTTAGATCGACTCAGAAAGTGATTCTAAATCAAACGGTATACTTTAAGGTGGGGACCTGAAGATTTTTTCTGTAAGTTACTTCTATGGCAAAATATGAAAAAAGTTTTAATATTTTTATCAGTTTATGAAAAACTTCCTTAAGATTATAAATACGATTTTCATTAATAAAAATAAATATTCTTTAGAATTGATATAGTTTAGAAAGTTAAATGACATTTTCCCATCACGTCACACATTTAACCTATTGTCGATCAAAGAAAATTTGCTTCTCTGAGTAGTTTTTAAGTTACACAAATTTCTAGGTAATTATTCACTCACGTTTTAGAGACAAGAAATGGTGTTAAAAAAATGTAGTATAAGTCAAGTCTACAACTTGCCGCACATAGCCCCTAGAAGTCTTTAAATTTGTAAAAAAATCAAGAATTTCTTAATTAATGGAAAAATATGAATAAGAAGTAGGTGTAGATGGGAAATTTGTATTTAATATAACTAATACATGACCGTAGATCTTAAAAATTGTAAAATTAATAAAATCGCACTGACAGAAAATTTACTACATTTTTATAGCATCATTTCTTGTCTATAAAACATGAATGACTAATTTGCTCTACCTTTACGTAGGATATTTTCTTTGGTTGTCAATGGGTTAAAAACATTACGTAATGGGACAATCCGAAATGTTCCTGCGTTGACCTGTGTAATTTGAAATCAAAGAAGAAAACTTGCAAATTTAAATAAAAGTCTTTGTTAATTTTTGTAATAGTTGTTTAAAATATGCAAATTTTTAGATAAAAGAAGAAAAATATTTTAATATTTCTTTTATATTTAAATTAATTTATTATAGTGGTCTATTAGTTTATTACCAGAAAATCCACTAAATTATTGTAAAAAATAATCATAATATGATAAGCATATTCAGTCTTATTCATAATAAATTCTTATTTTAAAATTAATGTACAAATTAGATATTAAACTTTTTTCCTTATTAACCTCTAATAAAAAAAAAAAAACATTCACCTATGTGATGAAAATCATGCGATTGTCATTTCACATGTGCAGCTGCTCACGCATTTTACTTGTTTGGTTACTCTCAATCTGATCAGCTGTTCCTATTAAATCGCTAATGTATGAGAAAAGAAAATAATGAATGAAATTTTAAATTTTATACTTTACTTAAAATTGTTAGAAAATATTACTAGTTTTTGTCCAAATTAAAAAAAAAAAAAAACATATTAAATTTTATTTGTACATCATATTATTTGTTTTTTGAGACCTTGTTTAAGCAAAATAGATAACTTCATCTTGAAATGGCCTAATTTCTTGAGATTGTAAACCCCATCACACCTATTATGAGATTTCAAATCATAATAGCCAATTTTATGCGATTTGCCATTCTCATGATATAGCTGATTGATTATTCATAATGTATTAAAAACATTTCAATGACTATTAAAAAGTTTTTGTTTTTTAATGGCAATGCTATGTATTTTCTCTTAACTTTCTATTAGTGATAAATGTATTATTTAAACTATATTCGGTAATCGAAGAAATATTTTAATTTTACTTTTATTTCATAAAAAAATAGCCATTTTTAATATTTAATGTTTCCAATGCGTTAACAACTTAACAGCTTCTAGATACAAAGGAAAACATGATATTTTTTGGTAGATTGATTTTAAGAATTGTATTTAATTATTATTTAATTAACTTGAGTTAACTTGAAACCTTTATAAAATAATTAATTACAATGTTATTAGGACTTACTTAAAAGTATTTCATCTAAATAATTAAATAAGGAAACTTCTAATATCACAATAAAACTAAAAAACCTTGTACATATTTGAACGTTATAAGAAATTTAAACACAACCACTAATTATAACTCTTTAAGTAAAAAAGAGTAAAAGAGATTGTTTAGCAAATTTCATACTCATATTTTTCAATAAATGACTATTCCTTATATGATTTTCCCTTGCAAATAAATTAAACATATTATGGTTAAAGTTTCTATGCAGTAGGTAAGTAGAATATCTGGGGTGTAGGTTATGAATTATTATTAGATTTTTATTTTGTATTACCTGCTGTTTTCTTGTGTAAGTTTTAGCAGCTTTATGAAACCAGACTTTGCAACCATAGGTCAAGATTGGCCGAATACACATTTTGTAAAAAATAATCTTGTTTTTAAATTAAGTTTAGATCTTCTATTGAGTAAGGGGCAAATTCCACCACCACAATTAATTAATTTTTCACAAATACATTGTATGTGCTGTTATGTGTTGTTTAAATTAAAGTTTTTTATCTAAAATAATTTCTAGATATTTGATGTTATCTTGTAGTGGGATAAAAACTTCCCTAGAATAAATGTTTCATAGGAATACGTTTCTGCGACCTATTATATGAAAATATAAGAGCTTGTGTTTTGCAAACATTTTTATCTTTCATTTATCAAAGTATTTGAGGGTGAATTTTAAACTATCTCTACTGTACATGAATTAAAAACAGTCGTTTATTTTCTTGAAGCAAACAATAGAAATCGTAAGAGTTTTGGAGTTATTTTTCTTGACATTAAAAAAGCCTCCAATTTCTTTACTGATCTTCATGTAAACGGTGAAGTTTTAAATAATATTGAACAATATACCAGTATTTAATCTAAGACAACATTCACAAATTCCACTTCGCAGAATAAATCATTTACATTTTTAGCTTTTATGAAAACGACAAATCTTATTGCTTGTAAGTAAGCAAAAAAGAACACTTAAACATTAAGATTTTCTGAGAAATGGATTTTTATTATACTTTAAGCTTACTGGTCATATTTTTCCCTACATTTTTGCAAATTTGGGATGAGAGTACGAATGAGGTATGCATTCGAATAAAATCAAATTGTTGGTTTTCGAAATCGATTTCTATCACATAATCTGATAACATGCAAAGATTGATATAAAAGTTGACTGGAATAAGTTGCAGTTATGAATGAAACAATATATTTTAGGGTTTTTTTCTACAGATTTATTACTTGTAACAATAAAGGATAAATTAATGATTAAATATGAATTTTCAATTATACTTTGCGTAACTTTTTTGGAACCAGCTGTCCACTTAGCATGTTTAAAATTTGTCAATGTTTTGGATGCAGCATTAGTCTTCCTTAATTCCCTTTTGACAAGAGCACAATATTTTTCAATTGGCCGAAGTTCTAGACAGTTTGGTGTGTTGGCATTTTTCGGAACAAAACTAACATTATGTTTATTTTACCATTTCAAAGTACTTTTAATGTAATGACACGATGTCAAATCAGACCTAATGAATGTTGAGACCCTATGTTTTCTTATACATAAATGGAAGCAGTATTCTTTTTTAAACACTCCTTAATATAAATATCCGAGTTTATTGTGCCCGATGTTACATACAATTCACTTCTCTCACCACAGCTGCATATATATTCTCAAGCAATAAACTTTTTATGAAACTTTGATTCTTTTTTGTTACGGTACTTTTCTGGAACATTTCCTCTAACATTTGCTTTATAAAAATTTTGTCCAGGTAGCTTTGAGGAGTCAGAAATGACGTACGTTTCATCATTCATTACACAACATTTAAACTTTTTAAAAGTTTTTTAGAAGCTTTGCTCTTCTTTTAGCTTTAGCATTCTTCTTTGCGTTCCTGTCTAGTACTTTTTACACTTTAAAGGTTTTAAGTTCAATATTTACTTTAAATTAGCGCACATAGCGTTCAGAACATTTCGCGTATGGAAATGTTTGAAATACTTATTAAGAACTTCTCTACCTTTTTGGCTTTGTGTTCTCTTTAATTTTTTCTCGTTTCAGATTTCCGATTAATTTTGAAGTCATTGTTTAACTTTCTTACCATTATAGAAACTAACTATCTGCTGTCATGTAGCGCTTTTCCAATTTTTTTGTAAGTCCAATTTGGATAAGTTTTAATAGTTCCAAAAAAATTTTTATGTGTCCCTTTGACTCTCCACTGTTAAGCAAGCACACAAAATATTTTGAAAATTCGTATCATTAAAAAGTTTGGAATATTTTTCAAAGATCAATATATCAACATATTTGAAAAAAAGAAAAAAAGTTATCAGCAGACTAAGTTATAAACAAAAATATCTACTACATTTTATTCGAATGCACACTTTATTTACATATTTATAATTTGTCATACATCATTTTCAATATTATATCTGTGGAATTTTGCAAAAAAAAAATCATAAGTACAGATAGTATAATTCACAGGTTTATTAACCATAAATGAAACCGTTTGAAGAGGCATTCTTTATGCGTTATATAATCGACGTCTTTCTGTGATTTTTAGCTTTGGAGATATAGCCCACCAAAATTATATTTATATATATTATATATATTTTTTTAACAATGCTTCAGATCCTTTTAAATATTTGAAAATTCGACTTAAGCTGTTTTGTCAAAAGTCCGCAGATATTTGTTTATGCAACAGAAAGGATGAAAAATTTTTGATTGAATATAAATCATATAACGTGCCTTACATCTTCCCATAATAATTATCAAGATTCTATATATATCTGTCTAAAAATGTAGAATAAGTTATAGTTATTAAAAAAATTTTAAAAACTATGTTAAAAACTTCCTGCAGAAAAGGCTAATAATATTATTGAAATTTTTTTTATCAAAGTATTAAAGTAGGTTCCCTCTAACAATACAATTGTTTACATTTTCTAGAGTTTTATTAAGGGCTTATTGAACAAAAACATATGAATAAGAATTTTTCTATATTTAAAAAAACCTTTTATAAATTGGTCAAATCTATTATGAATAAGACTGTTTATATTTATGTGCTTAATATATAATTCAGACGTGTGGACACATAAGTAATATTAATTAATTATCGTATGCATGCCCCCAAATAACCAACTCTGCTAGTTCTGAGTGAAAAAAAAAATTATATTTTTTAGCTTTTCATGTAAGCCAATTTCAACGGGCGGGTGTCCTTTCTAAAAAGCAATATAATCAGGGGTTTTGATTTAAATTATTAGAAAACATCTCATTTACTGTTTGTTTTTATAACACGAGCGCAAAAACGACTCGTCTAACTTACATTTAAAACAAAAACAAATTTTAAAATTTTGTTTTTTTTTTAATGTAAGTTAGACGAGTCGTTTTTGCTCTCGTGTTATTTGAAAACATATGGAAGGTTCCTTAAACCCTTACGACGATTTTTCCCGAAATTTGAATTTCTTTAATTTTTCCAAAAGTCTTCGATTTTTGTTATTTTTGTATGGGAACGAATCACTGTGTTAATTTGGTACATTTTGAAATTGTCTAGAAGTCCATTATTTCACCTAGCCGCCATACCAATATTTACTCAGAAAAGCTTTTAAACGCTCTTTAATGTCGTGTTTAGAAATTTTTAAAAGAATCAGTTTACAATTGGCTACAGGTCAAATATAAAATACTTTCCGAAAACCTCGAACATTATTTTCAACCACAAACACAATAGCAAACGGTATTATGTGGTTGAGATTAAATGACTATAACTTTTATCTAACTTGTTTTGTAGTTCTTTAGACAAAATATTTTACACAAAAATGTTTTGCACATGATAAAATTTTCAACACTATATGCGAAAAAGATATGTAAAAAGGATTAATTTTCAGCAAGCATGCATAGTGAAATTTATGTGCACGAGTATCTAATATAATTTAAATTATTTTTTAAATATGCGAATAAGTGAAACATTTAAAGAAAACTTAAATTACACAAGTGACAAACATATAATTTGCAAATGGTTGTTTTAATTATAAAAATATAGATTACTGTGAAATTTGTTTTACACATGAAAATGGAGCAATTTAAAAATGTATTTTTTGAAAATGTTTACTTTCAAATCGAATTATACATTTACCACCTGTAATAGGCAATATGTATATTTACTTATACATACATATGTATATGTATATATATATATATCCCCCGCTAAAACTTACCTCAATACCCTTTTTACGTGTATCCACATCTAGATTCTTCATAATATTTCGTATATCTTGTCGATCAACTTGAACACAAAAGTTTTGCTCATCTTTCCGATGTTTTGGCTGACAAATAGTATAATTTTCATTATTATTATGTTTCGAACGATGACTACGATAATTGTCTATTTTATTCTTCTGATTGTCACAAAACGTTTTAATTTTCGAATAGGGAACATGATAGTTTTCAGCATAGCAATTATCATTACCCGAATATTTAATATTGGCACGAATTTTAGGTAAATCTGGATGATTAATAATATGACCACCAGTGTGGCGTTTAATCTGATTTCGAGCGAAATTGTTACGTTCAAGTAAATTTGGGAGAATACAATCTGAAATGTTATTATTTTCCTAGGGAAATAACAGATATGTTTATTAAAAATAATTATGTTTAATATAAATTTATCTCACCTTACATTCACTAGCATTGTCATCATTAAACTCCTCAGTCCCATCACATATATTTTCTACTTGATGGGTATCCTTAAGTACACGTATAACTAAACCACTGCCATTTAAGGAGGCCTCAAATTCATCATATGCTTCAGGTCCCGGTTTAGGGAGACGTGGTGTTTGAAAACAAGGCTGCATACATTGACCACACGGTGAACAGGGATCTTTAACACAATCATCACATGTGTCTGCTGAACATGAGTCACATTTAAAGGGATCCGACGGTAAACAGGGATCATCTACAAAATAATATTTAAAATAAGGAAAATTTTAATAAAATGTTTAAATTAATATGTCACAATGGAACATACTCTTTTTATTGTAGCTGTATTTAGATTTCAGGACTTTTTTTACTAGTATTTATTTTTTTATTTTACTGATTTTTTTCATAATTTGAAATTTTGTAAGGTTTTGCTATTTTTTATATTTTTAAACTCAAAATTTTACTGGCCACTGTATTTTTGCAATAAATAGCGCAATTTTCGCAAAGCTTTTGCTTTAGCTACAAAGGAAATTTGAATATTTAATTAAATTCAAAATCTTATTTTAATCAAAATAGAATCGCACCCACTTAAAAATAAATTAATGACTTGAAAAACGAAAATACATTGGATAACTGGGTGTTCAAAATTCTATTTAAAGGGCTTTAAAAGGGTACGATCCATGGACATTTTATGTGACATATCATAAGGTCTATTAACATTATGAAAAAAAAAAAAACAAATTGTGTCTAAAGCACCTTTCAAAATGTTCTGTAATAGACATTATGATATGCTACCAAATTCTATCTATACTACCACTTACCAGCTTCACATTCGTCCATGCATTCTTCACAGCAAGAATTGTTTGATTGTTGTGATGATGGGCAGCAACTAGTTTTTTGCTTATATTCCTTACATTTGGCAGCTACAAATAATCATAGAAAATAGTGTGTAATTAAATTTTTATTGAACAACACATCAACAAAAGAGTTGGATTTTGAAGAACAATCTTACTGTAATACTTCATATTTTATATATGGTTTTAAAGATATTTAACATTAATTTTTTAAAGTTTGACCTTTTTTTGTATTCTTTAAAATACTAAAATTTTTGAAAACGGTAAAATTTCAGAGAGTTTTTAACAATAAGTGATCGCAATTTCCCAGACTTTTAGATTTCTCGCGAGAGCAGGAAAAACTATAGTTGTCATTACTCTCATGAGTTGAACAGGTGAGACCCTAATAGGATATGAATCTTTGCATTAGCGTATTTAAAACAGGATTATAAATGTACTGAGAAATGAAAACTTAATCAAATGCTAGTACTAACATAGTATATCATCACCAGAAATGTAAAAAGGCCAAACAACCAAAAAACTAAAAACTGGTTATTAAGCTATATTTTTTATTCTTCTTTTAAAGATACAGTTTAATAATTCTAAAAGAAGTGGCTGATAATATAACACTCGCTTTCATGTTATAGATCCGATCAGATGTTTTCATATATAACGTATATTAAAAATGATCCGTTCAATCAGTTATACTTTTTCACTTGCTGGTTCTTAGTGCTGACATTTCAATAAGATGTATAATTGAATTCATCCCATAGAGCAAGGGTTGTAAGTTTAAGGTGGTTGGTAACTGTACCGAGAACCTGAATGCCTAGTTAGTGGTTAAAAAAGACCAGTCACTAAACACTCTATCCGACGCCAGAGCACAGCTCGGTTGTAAACCCTATACGAGCATAATCGTGGAAACAAAACAATATATGGAACAAATTACGGAACAACAAATAGCAGGAGGTGGCAAGTCCACCAAATGTGGAAAACCGGCTTCCGATTCTGAAAGCAAAAGCAGCGAAGTTCCTCTAAGCTTCAAACGAAGGACCTCGAAAGCTGATCTAGCAGGCATCTGCAAAGAACCGGTGAAAACCGCTGATTCGGGAGCCTTCTGCTTGAAATCAACTCGAGTAGCAGTAAAACCAGTACCTTTTATCAACAAGGGAACTGCGAGCAAGTCTTCGAAGTCTTTGAAGTCTGGTTCTGTGCCTCCAGCCCAAAAGGGAACAACACATACGTTCCAAAGGCTCATTATACCCACCAGAAAGGTCTTCTTAAGATGGATCGTCTTGATAAAAGGCAGCAATCAGAGAAGGAGGCACAGCTACAAGGTCAACAACCCAGGACCAAACGTCCGAAACCCTACAACCCAATGGACAAATCATTCAGTGAATTGTCCAAAGGATAATATTAACTTGACTATCTCCCACGCAAATTGAGATTTAGTGCTCAAAAAGCTGGTGGGAATATTCTGGAAAGTTCTAAAGTAGAACCCCGGACCCTCTCCACAATGCGATGATTCTGGATGGCATCATAGCCGCGTTAAGTTAATGATCTGCTCAAACGAACGATAGGCCTTGGTCCTGAAGTAAGCGGTTGATCTTTTTCTATGGGAAGGCGCTAGACTAGACGTGGCCTCTATTCACGAGATCGCAAGTCGTCCTAGAGCCATGTCCCGCATACCGGATGAACCGTCCAAACTAGAGAAGATTCTGGAACTCATTCGGTTCGGCAACCGTGAGATCCCTACAAGTGAATGGAAGATGACTAGAGTATCCGAATCCGAAGAAGCATCCAGGAGGATCGTGAGAGTAAAAAACAAGGAGTCTCTGCCGCCTCTTCGAGAGAAAAAGATGTGATGTCGATGTTGAGCCATAGATAGATAGATAGATAGATAGAGAAGGTAGATGTGATACCAGACAGTACCACATCTCCACCCAGAGACCGATCCCGGTCCATTGTGATTCCCTTCAACAGAACAGTTGTGAAATAAGGGTATAGAATATAGAAATAAGAAATAAGGGTATAGAATATATAAAATTGAAAATACAGAGTACAGAAAAACTAAAGTGAAAGGTAAAAAGAGAACAGAAACGTAACGAATCACAGAGGGGGACCAGCAATGCCACCAATCCCCCTAGGGTTAAACCCTTGATTCTCCCTCAAGCAGCTAATTCCCATGACGAAGCCTATGACGTCAACAAGATCTACACTCCGAACGTCACCTAGCCCGTCGAGGAACTGTCTACCCAGCCACTTCATCCTACGATGCTGTAATCGCGGACAATGGCACACAATGTGTTCAATAGACTCGGTCTCATCGATGTCCTCACACAGTCTGCAAAAATCAGAACTGTTAGCGTCCATTCTAGACCTCATCTTTCCTATCAGACAGTGACCCGTTTTGGCCCCTATCATGACCTTTAAACTCTTCCTATTCATGCCCAGGAGAGTGGTAGTGCCTGCCTTGTCCAATACCGGCCATATCGCCCTCGACACTTTGCAGTCCTCCCTACTTTCCCAAGCCGAATTGGTTCTGACCAAGATCCAATCATTGATCTTCCCATAGAAGAAACTTAGTGGTGGTTTCACATATGTCTCTCTATCCGAGACGTTCCCTGCCGCATCTTGCCTTGCCAGTTCATCAGCCAATTCATTGCCTGAAATATTGCAATGGCCAAGCACCCAGCAGAGTCTCACCATGTAGTCCTCCATCAACTCTCTTAGTGTCTTCCTACAGGCAGCTACTAGCCTGGATCTCACCAAATGTGTCCCCAAGGCCTTCAGAGCTGCCTGACTATCCACATAGAGAGTGACCTCGGCACCTCTCGCAATGTTTCGCCTGATCATTTCCGCGGCCTTCAGGATGCCGAGAATCTCAGCCTGAAAAACACTGCACTCATCAGGGAGTCTAAAAGAGCCCTTCAAATCCGTGCCCATAATATAGACCCCCGCCCCGGTACCCTCGACCATCTTTGATCCGTCCGTGAACACTGCGCAACCTTCATATAGTCTCTCAGTGCCGGACCAGATCTCCCTATCAGGTATCACCACGACAGGATTTACTCCAAAGTCCGATTCAGCGGCCATGTAATCTGATGCCCCCGTAGAGTTCAGATTAACCTCACCGTAACTGATCTCGTAAATGACCTTGGAGTGACCTGCTCTTGATGAGCCTAATAGTCCCAATTCCCTAAGTCTCAGTAGACTCTTTGCCGCCATACCCCTCACAAACTCCTCAATGGGTAGGAGATGAAGTATGACATCCAGAGCCGCTTGTGGTGTGCTTCTCATTGCACCCGTGATGCCAATCGAAGCACACCTTTGCGCCTTCGACAAAAGGCTCCTATTGCTCTTGCGTTCCAGTGCCTGCCACCAGACAGAACAACCATATGAAAGGATTGGTCTCACCACCGAAGTGTAAATCCAATATACAACTTTCGGTTTGAGTCCCCAACTCTTACCTATGGAGTTTCCACAGGTGTAGTAGGCATTGAGGCCACGCTTGAGTCTTTCCTGAACATTCCTCTTCCAGGTCAGTTTGCTATCAAGGAACACCCCCAGATATTTCGCTGAGTCTGAAAGCTTCAGTTCAGTCCCACATAGTACCGGTAGTCTGAATCTCTCTACCTTGTACCTCCTAGTAAACAGAACCAACTCTGTCTTTTCCGGGTTCACTCCCAACCCCTTATCAGCAGCCCACGAGGACAGCTCACCCAGCGCTGACTGCATGATCTCACTGATTGTGGGAAGAAATTTTCCCTTTACCAGTATGACCACATCATCCGCATAAGCCACGATCTTCCGCCCTCTACTATCGAATTGACGCAAAATCACATCGACAGCCATTAGCCACAGCAGGGGTGAGAGCACTCCCCCTTGCGGAGTTCCCCTAGTCACTAGTTTTCTTAAGCATACTCCACCCAAGCTTGAATTGATAATCCTGCTGCTCAGCATGAGGATTATCCATTCGATCAAGAAGTCATGTACCTTAAGATTCACCAGCGCCTGCTTGATAGCGTCAATCTCAATATTGTTGAACGCTCCCTCAATATCCAAGAACGCGGCCATAGTGTATTCCTTATACCGAAGCCCTTGTTCTATATAACCCACCACATCACTTAGCGCACTCTCCACAGATTTACCCTTCAGGTAAGCATGTTGAGCACTACTCATGATGCTGGAGCTACCAGACGATCTTAAATATAGATCTATCAGTCTCTCTAAAGTCTTCAAGAGGAAAGACGATAGGCTGATAGGTCTATAATCCTTGGGTTTCGAGTGACAGGTCCTTCCACCTTTCGGTATGAATATAACCCTAACCTCTCTCCACCCCCTTGGAATATGTCCATGTATTAGACACCCCTTAAAAATCTCAGCCAGTAGTTTACGGACCACCAACGGTGCATTCTGCAACATGGCCGGAAAAATACCATCCGGGCCTGGTGACTTATAAGGCTCGAATGAATTCACCGCCCATGTGACCTTCTCCACCGTTATTAGGTCTCTTACCACTGTTCCAATCGTCCCACTGGTGGACTCCGTGAAGAAGTGTTCTACCTCACCTGATTCCTCCACCAATGGATCCCTGCAACCCGGAAAATGGGTTTCCAAAAGTACATTAAGTGACTCAGAACTAGACTCCGTCCATGAACCATCTGATCTCTGGATACTCCCAGGAACACTAGGGTCCTTTGACAGTATCTTCCTGAATCTGGAGAGTTCATTGACCGAGTCAATGGCCTCGCTGAATCTAATCCACGAGGCTCTTTTAGCTCTTCTTATGTCCTTTTTGTACTTATTGAAACACACTCTATAGGTGCCCCAATCCTCGTCCCTACCAGATCTATGGGCCTTGTTGTACAGCCTTCCAACTGTGGTCCGTTGAGCCTTCAACTCCTCCGACCACCAGACTGGCTGTTTCCTCTTACCCGGATAGCTCACCGGGCAGTTAAGCTCATAGCTTCTGTTAATGGACCCCGTTACCTTCCCCACTATTTCGTCAAGATTTTCCCTCGACAAGATCTCCAACGGAGTTCCAGTCAATCTTGACCCCAGATCCCGCCCGAAGGCGGATGTTGAGCCATATGTATTAACAAAATTCTTTGGGTGTAGTTTTAAAATTTTAATGTCGAATATAGATAGCTTTGAATTTTGTTTTAAGGAAAATTTTCAAACTGTAAAATTTTTTTCATTCTGTGTGTAAAATTTGTTGGCTGCGTTTCAAGTATTTAAAATAAAGAAAAAAATTTTTTTTGTACAAAAACGGAAATTCAAATTCATTAAATTTTGCTTTGGTAAGGATAATGAAATATAATTAAATTTTAATAAAAGTTTTAAAAGAAATATAATTTTTTTTAAGGATTTTCAAATTGCGATATTTTTTGTATAATTTGAAGCCTATTGTTGAGAAATTTTCTGGAATCTACATATATGAATTGCGTTATTGTTTTTGAAGCCAATATACTTCGAACATTTAAGAAATAAATAGAATTGTTCAAGTCATATTTGTATTCTGAGGTGACCAGCCTATTTTCCTGCATTGCAAATAGGAAAATAGACAATTTTATTATTCAAAGAAGTCAACCAACACCAAACAGGAAACCATCATTATTCATCTTACAACCTAAACTCAAAACTTCCTCCAAATTAGTAATTTTGTAAAGACTCATTAAAATTTAATAATTGTGCTGGTTTAAAGTGTTAAGTGTCATTTCTCAGATTTTCCTGATCGAGCGTTTTCAATTAAATTGCCACTATTATTAGTTTGCCCCTGTGCAACTCTTTATATTGCAAGAATTTTTGCGTTATTTTACATTAACGTTGTTCATGTTACTTGAAATTACGATAAAGTGTTAAAAGATGTCATAATTATCGTTTGTTTCATATAACTTAAATAACAGAATAATTTAATTCAATAATTTTCATTTTTGTTATAAAAACCACTTTCACTTAATGACTATTTAATTTTCTTATAATAACATATTAAATGTAAAAATCGAATATGGTCACCTTAATTTGAAATTAAGAAAATATTTTTTTTTTTTTTTTTGTTAAAACCATAACGTAAATTCAACTTTTAAAATACCTTCATTCAGAAATTAAGAATTTCAAAATACACTAACATTATCCATTCATAAACACTTAACTCCATATTGTATTCTTTCTCTCAAAACAACACAATTAATTAAACATTCATACTTATAATTTATATTGAATATTTAAAAAAAATAAAAAAAAGCTAATCCACAGCCGTCTACGAGCGTTTGCAGACTTCGTGGGATAAATTATGTAAGTACGTATAATCATTATTACTTATACATTTATATCATTACAATTATACTGCATGAGTATCGTCTATTTTTGAATATTTTTCATTAAAAAAAAAAAAATATTTGGTTGTTTAAGAGTTACCATCTGATTTTATATTAATATTTAAAGGGATATTCATACTGGAAAGTTGTTTACTTATTTATGTTGGTTTTCATATTGAGAATGTGTTGATGAATTAGAGTGACCATATCATTATTTTTGTTTTATTAATGTTTACAAATTTATATTCATTATTAAATTGTCATATTATTTCTTTAATAATATTTAATAAAATTTGTTAAATTAAATGTTTGCAAAAATGAAATATTAAACTTTAATTTGCAAATTATTACGAAAGGTGAAGTCATGCGAGTAGTTTTAGTAGATCTAATAGGGCTGGAATTTATAATAACCAGTATGGAGGGTGGGTTAAATAGGGAATGGGTGTAACACCTTATACCATTCCCGTATATTATCAACAATATTCTCTTCTTAAAAATTAAAGGAAAGTTCATCATTAATATGAGTTTAGCTACCTAAAATAAAGTTCACTGTAATTGATTTATAATTCTTAACTTCTCAGGGACAAGAACACGCCCCAACGACGAGCACAGCCGGTTTCCTAGGTAGCACCGTCCCTTAAAGTTTTGAAGTGCGCAGCAGAAATCGTTACAAAGAGACTATCTTTCTACAGGTCTATCAAGGAGACGACAGAGACAGATCCAACTCCTGAAGCAATGTCATGTGAGGTTCTCTTGCTCAAGAATACACCCACTCAAACTCTGAGTTTGTGGGTGAGTTTTTTGAATAGGTGGACGAAGTAGTTGACGAAAACACCCTCTGGGATATCAGTCGATTATTGGTATTATATGGAGGCTTACCCACTATGGGAGCGGCTACCATATATAGAGTAGCAAATGGATCCACTCCTCAGTTTTATCTCCACTTTTTTGGAATATTGCCGTTAACTCAATGCTCAGGGAACTTGACTACTTGAGGTTTAAAACCATCGCATATGCGGACGATGTTGCGGTGGCTGTATCTTGAAAATATTTAGATACCATATTCTACCGCCTATAAACTGCGCTAGGCCTACTCAGTAAATGGAAAACCAATAGTGGCCTTAGCGTAAATCCAGGAAAAACGGAATTAGTTCTCTTTTCTATGAGAACTTTCCCGCTCCCTTACCTAAATACAGTTCAACTAAAGGTGTCGGACAGTGCCTGACATCCTGACTCTTTCTAGACAGAGGCTTCTCAGTTTCAATTTCAGTCGATCTCACTCTAAAAGCTGGATTGATTGAGGTTTTTACTGATGGATACAAATCTTCCGAAGGGGTTGGGAAAGGTGTCTTCATTGCCGCATATAGGAAGAATATTTCCTTTAAATTGCTGGATCACTGCAGTGCATCCAAGCTGGTATATGAATTCCCGACATCTCTAAATGAGATAGCGAGACATTCAAACCTAGAGTTGATCTGGGTAAGGCGTCATTCAAGTATCCCGTGAAATATTACGGATAAAGTAGCCAGAACTGGTTCCCTTCTTCAAAGTGAATAAATGGACCAACGGGTTGGTTTACGGCTGCCATCTTGCAGATCTATGATACTTAGAATAGCTCAACAAAGATGAACAAATGAGTCCACATGTTCTATTTTGAGATAAATATAGCCCCAGTACGATAAAAAGCATGACCGAACTTCGTTCAAAGCATCAGCTACGGACACCTTTAGCCATTATTACCGGGCAATGGATTGCGCACGCTAAGAGGCTAGGACTCCCTTAATAAGATTAGTTGCTTTAATAAGATGAAGTAGAACATCTTCTTTGTCTCTGCCCCGCTCTTACGTATATTAGGACTACAGAATTTGGCAGTCCACATATGCATGGGTTATCTGATCTCTGCAATTGATCTTTTTATGTGCATCACCTATTTACGGACATGTAAAAACAGATTCACATGATCCCTCAGGGTAACACAACGGAAGCTGTTTATTTTATATATTCACGGTTGCTCATTTAACCTAATATGATATTTTTTCAAGTTTTCTTCAACTTAAATGCGCGAAATATCTATCATTGTAACTCGTGTGATCCCTTTTACAATAAAATACTTTATCTAATAATAATTAAACCTTAAAAAGCTTTGGTTTTCTTAAATTCTACCCTAAAATTATTTATCCTACATAGAAATCTTTTTCTTCGCTCATTACATTTCAGTCTCCACATCTATTTGACACTTCAATAGCTGTCACTACATAAAACCATTAACGAGAAAGAAAGATATAGTCGGTCAAGACACCCTACACCATTGTATACTAGTATAAAAAATCGAGAAGGGGACTTATATTATACTTGTGGCCAATTTTACTAGATGTAAAATAAAATACGAGTATACAGAATAATGCGTTGATACTAACATCAAGATGATTTTATGCACTTTAGAGCGTTTTTGGGTTTATATGGGAGCTATGGTAAATTATGGACCAATTCTTATAAAATTTGGCAATGTTGTTTCTACTTACATAAAACTTATTTGTGTCGAATATTAACTTGATAGTAACATTTATGCACGTTAAAGCGATTTTCTGAAAAAGAATTTATATGGGAGCTATGATCAATTGAGGACCGATCTTCATAAAATTTTGTACAAAACTTCTTTGCACGGAGTTTCATTAAAATATTATTATTTTTAAGACATTTTTGAACGTTTAAACCCTATTCCGGATAGACATTTGTATGGGGTATATGTGAAATAATGAACCGATCATAACCAATTTCAATTACAATGGACCTCTGGGTGGAGACGTGAAGACGCAGCCCCTTTTTAACCTAACCAATTTCATTTTCGTACTTGTATCACAAAAGTCCCACGTGCCAAATTTCATTGAATTATCTTTAAAATTGCCAACCAGCCAGAAGGACGGACATCGTTAGATCGATTTGAAAAAGTGATTCTGATTCGTTTGGTATACTTTAAGGTGGGTTTTAGATAACTTTTTCTATGCGTTACAAACATCAGCACAACCGCAACCACCTATGGTGGTGTAGGGTATAACAAGAATAAAAAAATAAAACAAACTAAACAAGCAAAATACAAAATAAATTATATATATAAAAAAACAATATCTATATCTAAAAAAAACAAAATAAAATCAATAAAACATCCCTACGATACAACCAAACACATCAATAAGACAGGAAGAAAAAAGCACACAGACTAGCGTTACCAGGCGAAAAACGATAGAGATTTTGTTACTACTGGGACACCGCAACACTTTGGAAAGACAAGGAAAAAAGAGAATGAAGAATGAATTATCAAGACATAAACGACGTGGATGAAAGGCTAATAGTTTGCATTTTCTAAGTCTTGTTACCCTGTTGTATATATACTGTCGTTAAGATATCATTCTTTTTTTTTTTTTTTTAATTACTAAAATATAAGTTTTTCTTAAAATTCAATCAAGTTATTATTATTTAAAACTCTAAATAATCCCCGAAAAGCGGGAAATGAAAAATAGCAATTACCCGAGAATTTTCTATTAATAACATAAACGAAACAAAAGTTTAACATATTTCAGTTTACTAAGACGAAAAAGTCAATATCAAAGTTTTGAGATCGTTATTTTTGATAGAAAAAGTAACTATTTACTTTATTTTTTTTTTTACCAAAGAATACATTAAAAATATTATTATTTTTTTTTTGTCATATTCAAAAAGATTATACTTTAAGAATATGTTTAAGTCTAATTTTAGAAAATTTTAAACGTACTCCCAACATGCAACACTGGTCAGATCATTTCAAATCAAAATATAAATAATGATATGTTACTAAAATATTTGTAAAAAATTTATATAACATAAAAAAAATAAATTTGTTCTCAGGAGATATTTTTTCATGAAAGTTACATTTTCACAAAATCCTTTTTTGTGATAAAAAATGGAAACTAAAATTAATTGGATTTGTTTGAAAGCATTTTTAAGTTCTTAATAAATCACTTTTTAATATACATTTATAAATACATTATAATGAAACTACATTGCAGACATGCAAAATTTAACATTTAGATGCCTCTTGGATCAATGTTCATTTCATCCAATTTCCTATCTTTTTAATGAATCTAAGTGCTTCTAAATATATGGAGTTGGTACTTGATCTACTAATTGCTCAATTATTTAATACTTTTACAAAAAAATATTTAGTTTCAAATTTTTTGTTTTAAAACCAGAAATTTGTATAGTAACTGAAGTTGAGAGCATTCAGTTACAAGTTGCCATCTGTAATATTATTTCGACAACTGGCAACTCAACTAAAGTTCGGTTGCCATACATAACCGCATAGTCGGTCAAGCCCGACCATATGATACCCCACACCATTGTGCACGTCCATAAAAGTTCATGGATGGGTCTTATAAAAGACATGTGGTCAATTGTGGACCGATACTTTTACTAAGTGTAAAATAAAATATACGAATACGGAATATTACGCTAATACTAACATTTAGATGAATTTATGCACTTTAGGATGATTCCCGAAAGTGGAATTATATGGGAGCTATGGTAAATTATGTAGCGATCCTCATAAAATTTGTCACTATGATGTCTACTTATATAAAACTTATTTGTGTCGAATATAAACCTGATACTATCATGTATATGTGATTTATGCAAGTTAAGGTGATTTTCGAAGAGGGTTTTATGTGGGAGCTATATTCAATTATGGACCGATCTGCATGAAATTTTGACACAAAGATTGATACTTATTCAAAACTTCCTTGCACCGAATTTCATTACAATATTACTATATTTAAGTCATTTATGATCATTAAACCCCTGTTCCGGGAGGACATTTGTATGGGGGCTATGTGAAATAATGGACCGATCATAACAATTTTCAATAGGCTTCGTTCTTGTGTCATGAAAGCAACATTTCATTAAATTATCTTCAAAATTGCGTCCTGTACTTTGTGAAAAAGGTTTACATGGACAGCCAGCCGTCCAGACGGATGGACGAACGGACATCGTTAGATCGACTCAAAAAGTGATTCTGAGTCGATTGGTATACTTTTTTTCTGTACGTTACAAACAGCAGCACAAACGCATAATACACCAACCCCCTATGGTGGTGTGAAGTATATCCAGTGTTGTCGTTTTGGCTATTTTTAACCAAAATTTGTTATTTTATTTTCCGATGTGAAGATGGTGACTTTTTTCCATTTTAGTTACTTGGTTGGTTATTTGCTTGAACCAAGAAGTGAAATGGATTGGGAGATTTTTGTGAGAAAGTTCTAACAATGTACAAAATAAATTACTATTAAAAAAGTAATGTATATACGGTGAAGACACGAACATTTATGTGGGATTCAAGCAATTTTAACAGATTTTCGGGAGAGGGCCCTATATAGAAGCTACAATTAATTTTAATGTGATCCTTTTGAAACTAAATGTCATATTATATGTGGGTACATACAATTTTTTTTATAGAATGTTTTAGGATTAAAAATGTTTTATTTGTGCAGAATTCTGTGGAAATACGCTTATATGTACGCTTATAAGTATTTAGAATATTTGAGCTTCAAAATATTACTCCAAAAGAACATTTATTTGGGGCCTAGGTGAAATAACGAACCAATTTCGACCAGTTAAGGAGATTCTGAGTCGATTGATATTTTAGAGCGGCTCCCCAATATCGTGCTGTAGGGAATAAAAAATGTAACTTGTTCAGTTATTAAAACTGTGCAAGACAGCACAAGTAAGTAATAAAAATGTAAAAAGGGCACCACATTATTTTACAAATAACTGCAGTAAAAGTGTTTTATCAATCCCGATGTATTTGTGCACAATTTTTCACTTTAAACTTTATATAAATATAAACTTTAATATATGTGAATGCTTTGATACATGCACGATTGATATTGAATCTTTGTAATTCTAAATTTATTACAATCTGATTTGTTTTCGATTTCATATTTACGTGAGAGTAATTAAATTTTTTTTATTCAACTATATATCCTGATCCGCTACAAAATTGGATTATGGACCACATTGTTCTAAACAGTTAAATTTTAAATACTTTTTTCTCCTAAAAACTAACTAAAGTTTATGACTAAAATGAAAGGTATTTAAAACCTGAATACGTACATTAAGATTATATTAATTTTTATATAATAACTTTGAATTTTTAAAATTTTGTTATTTTTTCCTGTTTTGGTTCTTTTTTGTCCAAAATTTTGGTTAGAAAAAAATGTTAGAGATTTTTTTATCAAGACAAACGTCAAACTTAACGCGAATTTGTGGAAGGTGGCAACAGTTGCACAAAAACAACAATATGGCGTATTCATTATTGTTTTTTATATACGCAGTTTGACAACTGTAACAACCAAAATAATAATAATAGTCGTTTAGCTAAGGTTACCTTGTATATATTCGCAGTGATCTTGACATTTGTTTTGATAAAAATTTGCCTAATATAGACACTAGGTTACGTCAAGATGGTCTGTAATCGTTGCCTAATGTTATAAAATCAAGTGTTTGTTTATTTATTTATTTGTTTGTGATGCAAACAGGTATAAACCGCTGGACCGATTATAATGAAATTTTAAATATAGATGAATCTTAAGGTGGAAGGAACTATATGGATAAATTAATTGCATTTAGATAAAGATAGGTATTAGATATTTGAGAAAAGCTGGATAAATTTCAAAATATTTTTTTATTAAACTTTTAAATTCCATGCAACACAGGGGAATTCAGCTAGTAACAATATATGTTCCATAAATAATGATTTAAATTTTCTTGTTTATTTTAATACAATTTTTCCATAGGTATATATCATTTTAAAGAAGACACAATTTCCTTTAAAATTGGATTTATGGTTTCTGAAAATGCCTTCCACTACTTAATGTAGGATTGTATCTTCCTTTCCTCTTGCGTTTTCATGCTGATTAGTGAAACAAGAATAAGGATTTATACCAGGCTGCCAAAATAATGACTGATGTAGGGATGCCTGACGGGAATCCCGTTCCCGAAAATCTCGAGATTTCCAAATACCGTTTTTTATGCTTTTTTATTTTCATAAAGGTTGTATTTTACCTACTATTTTGAACACGCTTTTAAAAAGTGTGAACTGTCATTATTTGTTTAGATGACAACGAAACCCAAATTTATAAATGATAACTCCACGTCTACACGAAGATATTCTTATTTCCTAACATTATAAATAACGTCGGCAGAATAACGGAAAAACAATATATTTACAACTTTGTTTTAAGGGGTGGAGCATGAGCAATTTATACGTTAAATTGTTCTTTTTTTATCGAAAATTTTAATTTATTTCGCATTTTTATTCGTTATTTGTCTTTTTAAAACAAAGTTACTTATTTTGCACTATTCTTTTTGTTAAAAAGGGCAGAAATATGCAATAAATTTGACAGCTTATGTTAAACATTATTGCTCAGCTTTGTGTTTAAACATTTATTGCGAAATAGATTGCGCAATAGATTTCTTATTAGTCCACACGTAACATTTTAAAGAGAGAGATAGAATTTGACAATTACCAACATAAAAATGTCTACGTTTAGAGAAGGAGTAACATAGTGTCTGCATTACACAATTTTTTATTAAGACAAACGTCAAACTTAACGCGAATTTGAGGAAGGTGGCAACAGTTGCACAAAAACGACAGTATGTCGTATTCATTATTGTTTTTTATATATGCAGTTTGGCAACTGTAACAACCAAAATAATAATCAACTGTTTAACTAAGGTTACCTTGTATATATTCGCACTGATTTTGACGTTTGTTTTGATAAAAATTTGTCTAATGTAGACACTAGATAACCCTGATATAATATGTGAGATAATGTCGTCAGAGAAGAGTAACCATTTTGTTTATATTACGTTAAATCTAATAACATTTTCATTTCTAAGAACATTTTCATATTGTGTTCGCTTAAAAAACACAATAGAATAAATATTAATTCTATATGCTAACAAAATTTTCATAGACTGAAAAGCTTGAAAACACTTTTTAACAAATACCATATTTGTCAGCATACAAAGAAATTTGTCATGAACTAATAATTTTGTGTTAGACGGTATCCTAAAATCGTCAGTTAGCAATTTTTTTCAACATAGATATGCTGTTTTAACAAATCATCTAAAGCAACCTTTAGACTGCAAATAATTAACATGGACTGCTCTATAACCATTTGTTTAATCAAATTAACATGTTTAATATATGTACCTTATACAAAAAAAATGTCATTTAGTCATTTTTGTATCGACAAATGAAAAGTACTTAAATACAATGTAACACTTTCTTTCTCCACTTTCTATTTGTTATCCGAGACATCAAATATGGACCATTATCAAAAATGTTTAACCTGGCTGAAACTGACTTTAATCCTTAATAAGTTTTGTGGTAATACTATTTTAAACAAAATTCTACATCTTTGTTATTGTACAGACTTTCAACATTTACATACGGGATGGTAGACAAAATTGTTTAAGTTTTTAAATTATTTCGAAAAATATATTGAATGCAAATAATAAGCATTTTTGCATTATCGAATTTAAAGGACAACATAAGTGAAAGTGGACAAAAGACTATTTGAGTATGCAGGACGAACATTATTGGACTACACAATTCATAACTTTGAGTTTTTATTACTCCGCCTGTTTGTAAATTAGTTTAAAACTTAAACTTCGTCACGATATTTGACAGAGGTCGGTAATTGTTTAAAATCATCCATTGAATGTGACCGTATAATTTATAAAAAAAAAAAATGAAAACTTCTAAAAAAATACGTCGTTTTAATCATTTTGCTAGAAACTAAAACAGTCCATTTTTAATAGTTTAAAAATTTCACAAATAGTTTTAAATTCAGTCAAAAAATTCGTTTGGTTCTAGAATTTTAATTTTAAAATAAAAAACTGAACGTAGCAAAAAAAAAATCATTTAAATTTTATAAGTTATGATATTTAACCAAAGGAATATCAATATTTTTATAAAAAACAATCTAGATATTCTTATAGTGCACATTTAGAAAAAAAATAATAATAAAATAACTTACATCTTTCACATTCATCCTCTACCACATCACATGGATAACCCTTGTCAGCATTGCATGCAAAATAGCGCTGACATATAGGCTTTTTAGTTTCTTTAGCGCAGGGATCTTTTAAAGCCACACAACCACCGGTACTAGTTTTATTTTGCCTGCTACCACTAGCGCATTCATTACCACCTTTAGTACACACATCAGTATTACCCATGCCTCCATCAAAACGGCTACAATTTGGTGCAGAAGATTTTTTTGGGTTACAATTTTGTGCTTTCTTTTCACAGCCGTCACTGCAGACATTAGAAAAGGGAAATGTCGATACCATCGCCGGACCCATAGCTACCAAACGTATAAGTAGAACTACATTGCCAGTTTGACAACCTTTCAAATTGAACAACGGCAACAGCTGTTTTGTTAACTCCGAAGTTGGACATAACTGTTCACGCCGACCTTCCTCTAAAGATTCACAGTCGTTGTCCACTATTTCGACGGGTTTACGGGGTTCCTTAGGAGTGGGTAAACTCTTTACGTGTCGCACAATAACATCTTGCCAATTAGGATTTTCTATATTAAAATTTTCCATAACCTTATCGAACAAACTTTTAATGGGTAGGTCCGTGCAGCCGATTAGAAACTTACACTGTTCTGTTTTCTTTTTGAAAATATGTATATGTAACTTGTCAGCTTCGGTTATGGGAGTTTCTAATGAAAATAAACAAGTTTTACCACATTTCGGCATACAGGGATCAACACATTGACCGAATTCACGATCACAAATCGATACAAAAACGCTGTTGCGGAAGGATACTTCACAGCATGTAGGAAACTCTTCTGGCGCGCAAGAGTTTGGTCGTGTTATGAATAGATCGTCTGGCACAAATTCAAACATGAACAGGAAATTTTGCGCCATTTTAATTTTTGAAAAAACAAATTTTCGAAATTAATGGTTTTGAATTGAAAATTTTTATTTATGTAATTAAGAAAAAATGTAAATTTTCCGAAGTGTAAAGAAAAATTTAAATATGAAAACTATTTTTTATTTGATGGGAAAAGTAAAGCTGACTAAAGTTTATTTTGAAAAATAAAAGTACAAACTTAAAAATTTAAGATTTTGATGGATCCAACGCATATGTGCATATATTCTAGCACAATATAATATAGAAATATGAATATGAACCTAAAGCATTATTAACTTTTAGCAAAAAAATGTTTATGTGAAATATAATGAAAATATTTCCTTCGTATAGTTAATTATCCTAATCCTTTGATAAGGTATTATCTACTAAAAAGAATTTTTAAAAATATGTACATATGTATGTGTATAATTATTATCCGTTCTTTTTCATTTCTTGTATCTGCTTTAAGAGCAATTGCATACGATCCTTCATTAACGGTTGACCACGTTGTGTTTTTTTGCTAATGACTTTTGTTTTTTCCAAACGTTTCTTTTTGTACTGCCGAATTTTTTCTTCTTTCTCCTTTTTAGCTTTGGCACGTTCCTCCTCCATTTCTTTTTGTTTTTGAGCTCTTAAAGCCTGACGTTCTTGGAATTTTTTAGCACGTTCCTTTAAAATTAAATATAAAAATAAGATATTCTTTTACATTTTAATTGAAGATGTCTTACATGTTTCTGAGCCTCTTTGGATTTAACAAAAGATGCTTTACCATGTGCTGGCTTTTTATAAGGTGCTCCTCCGCCTACACCTTTCCCACTACCTTTATGTTTATTTGGACGAACTTTTTTAAAACGTTTGATTTTATTATGGTTCTCCTTATTGGTTTTAACCATGGTTTAAAATTACTGTTTATATAAACGTAAGGAAATTAACAATTTCTCATGCAAATTCCATCAAATTCACACTTTGTTTGGAAACTTCTTCTTTCTGTTAGTTTCTATGCATTTCAAATTGATAGCAGAAACAAATATGAAGGTGGCATCTCTTATCCCAGGTCTACAACTGAGATTAACATAGTGTCTACATTATCTAGCTTTTTTTATCAAAACAAAAGTCATTCTTAACGCGAATTTGTGGAAGGTGGCAACAGTTGCACAAAAACAACAATAAGGCGAATCCATTATTGTTTTTTATATATGCAGTTTGGTAACTGTAACAACCAAAATAATAATCAACTGTTTAACTAAGGTTACCTTGTATATATTCGCACTGATTTTGACGTTTGTTTTGATAAAAATTTGTCTAATGTAGACACTAGATAACCCTGATATAATATGTGAGATAATGTCGTCAGAGAAGAGTAACCATTTTGTTTATATTACGTTAAATCTAATAAATCCTATAATAAATCATTATTTTCAATTAGTCACAGAGTAAACATGTCAATTTTAAACAAACAATTTTACAAAAAACATTGTTTTTTTAGTAATTTCCAAAATACGCATGAACATACACAAACAATTTTTCGTATATGTGTATTTTTTAACAGTTCATCTTATAAGATTGTGTAGGGAAATCTCATCACAACAGTCTCATAATATATCTAATAATATTTTTTTGAATCTACACGTGAAATAATTCTCTTAGAGAGCGAATTTGACACTCTCTGACACAAAAATCTTACATATTATGTTACGTCTAGACGGGCTGTTAAATACTATAAAAAATAGTACACTGCACCTGGTAACTTTGTTATGTTCTAAAACTTGGTAGCACTTTTATGAAAAAACTTAACGAAGTATAACAAAAAAAACTTGACGAGTAAACGGTTTTTTCAAATATGTCAAAGCATTTTTCGTCGTATAAGAAAAAAAGTAAGCGCGCTTGGCATTTAAAAAGTGAAAAAGAAAAAATATAAAAGAAAGCACAGATTAACCGATTTCTTTTGTGCAATATTAAACTTATCGCATAAAATTTATACAATTTCAAATGAGAATGGATACTTCAGGACAAAATGCGAGCCACACGCAGCCATCAAGAAAAACAAATCAAAATATACAAGTTTATGTGCGCGTCAGGTAAGAAAATATCTTCGATTTGGGATTAAGACAGAAGCTTATGGCAAACGTTTAACGTCTTTTACTTCTTTTAGGCCACTTAATGCTCGTGAAAGAAGTTTGCGTTCAGCAGAAATTATAGAAGTGGTTTCGCCCAAAGAAATTGTAACCCGTCACACATTGGAATCGAAATTGACAAAGAAATTTACCTTTGATCGGGCATTTGCTTCTGACTCTAAACAAGTTGATGTTTATTCAGCTGTGGTGGCACCTTTGATTGAGGAAGTATTGTCGGGATATAATTGTACAGTTTTTGCTTATGGTCAAACGGGTACAGGCAAAACCCACACCATGGTGGGTAATCAATGTGCTGAGCTGAAATCTTCATGGGAAGATGTGAGTACAGTTTTGTTTGTTTGATTTTAATTAGTTAAAGCAGGTAGCCTGATCAAAATTCAGTATAAGGCGGCATGACCTTGTTTAGTAATAATGATTATGTTGCAAGAAAAGTTGTTTAACAAGTTTTTATTCTAAGCAGCTAACATTTAACTTATTTGTATTCTATCATGACTAGGATTCTGATATTGGCATCATACCGCGAGCTTTATGTCATCTTTTCGACGAATTACGCATGATGAAAGTCGAATTTTCTATGCGCATCTCCTATTTAGAATTGTACAATGAAGAACTTTGCGACTTACTTTCAACCGATGAAAGCGTTAAAATACGTATTTATGATGATAGCAACAAAAAGGGGTCTGTTATCATACAGGGTCTTGAAGAAATTCCCGTCCATAGCAAAGATGATGTTTACAAGTTGTTAGAAAAAGGCAAAGAACGTCGTAAAACAGCGTCAACTTTAATGAATGCTCAATCTTCACGTTCTCATACAGTCTTTTCAATTCTGGTGCATATTAAGGAAAACGGTATTGATGGTGAAGAAATGTTAAAAATTGGCAAATTGAATTTAGTGGATTTAGCGGGCAGTGAAAATGCTTCAAAGGCTGGCAATGAAAAGGGCATACGTACCAGAGAAAGTGTAAATATCAATCAGAGTTTATTGACATTGGGTCGTGTTATTACTGCCTTGGTGGAGAGGACACCACATATACCGTATCGTGAATCGAAATTAACACGTTTGTTGCAGGAATCTTTGGGTGAGTTTTAATTTTTATTAAAAAAATAACGAAAAAATAAACAAGTTATGATACTCTACACCATTTTTTTGTATTTTAAAATTATTTTCGATCCTTATGAAATTGAATACTGCAATATCTACTTTTTTTGTGTCAAATATTATCTAGATACTCTCATTACGGGAGTTATGCCTAATTGTGAAGCAATTTTCGTGAAAATTGGCATTCCGATTCACATTTATATAAAACTTATTCTTACCGAATATTATTGCAATAGTGACATAAATAAGACGTTTGTAAGTGTTAAAAACCTATTACAAGGGAACATGAGGGTTAGGTGAAATAATGAATCGATAATCAATTTCAATTGGCTTCGTCGTTATGACAAAATAATCATATGTGCCAAATATTATGAAACTATTTGTAAAATTGCGACCTGTACTTTGTGCACAAGGTTTACATGAATTGACAACTAGCCAGCCCGACGGACAGAGAATGATTCTGAATTGATTGGTATGCTTAAGGTGGTTGTTGGGATATTTTTGTGAGCTTTACAAACATCAGCACAAACGCATAATACCCCAACCACATATAATGGTGTAGGGTATAAAAAAAGATTTAAAAGTTTGTTTTCAATTCTTATATCCTTCATAGAAGGGTATAAAAGCACTGATTTTTAAAATAAGCACCAATGACAATTTTTCAAAAATAAATACCAATAAAAGGGAAAAGTTTTCAAAAAAATAAGTTTTTGTTATAAAAGTACTAAAGTTCCATATACCAACCATGGTCGTCTGCGGCCTAAAAGAATTTTATGCGGTACGCATTGCCCTATTTAAAAATTCATATGCCAAAAATTAATAAAAAAAAAAAAATAGATTATATAGATATTGATGTGATAAAAAACAGGAATCAGTTTTTTTCATCGAGTACGAATAAAATATGCTATGTATCATATATATATATATATATATATATATATATATATATATATATATATATATATATATATATATATATATATATATATATATATATATATATATTCTTTAAACAGTAATAATTGGTTGACTACATTTAATTAGAGGGGGTGGGGGGCGGTGTCTACACATTTTTTCATCACGTATCACGTACCAATTTTTTTATGGGCATTACTAATATGACCACCATATTCAGCAGTCCCACGTTTGTAACTCGAGAATGTTTTGTCAAATTTAGATAAATCAAACTCCTATAGATGGCGATTAAAATTATATTCAGGTTATTTGAACATTATATTTCTATCCTTTCAATATTTTCGGAGTTATGGAATAAAATTCTTCCAAGTTTTCATGAGATTTATATTTTTTTTTCGCCACTAATTTCCGAAGTTTTATTTATCTAAATTAGACAACCCGTTCTCGAAGTCACACATACGACTTCCTAAAAAGGGGGTCATACTAGTCATGTCCATAAAAAATCAATCCGTGATAACAAAAAAGTGAAGGTAGATTCTTGTTTAGCATTTCAAATACCATGTAATCCACCTATTTTTGTTTAAAGAACAGAAAAAAATATGTTTCTTTCTGCCCACCAGTGTATTTCAATATATGGACATTTTCAATTGAGATAAATCAAACTCCTATAGATGCTGAATAAAATTATCTTCAGGTTATCCTAGAATTATTTTTTATCCGTTCAATATTTTCAGAGTTAAGAATCAAAATTCTTCTAAGTTAAAAATTCTAAAGTTTATGATTGTTTTCGCCACTAATTTCCGAAGTTAAGGTGAAAGAGTAAAGGCAGATTCTTCTTTAGCACGTAAAATTCCATCTAATCCATCTATATTTCTTTAAAGAAGAAAATTTTTTTTCCTACCAGTGTATCTCAATTTAATTAAAGGTATACATGGATATTTTTACTCAATTGTGAATAAAATAAAGTTTTGTGCATCAATTTTGATGATATATAGCTTATTTTATTCATAGTATTACCAGCTTTATGATAAAGGATTAAACACTAAATTCTTCATTTTAGCCTAAAAAATTGTTTTTTTTTTTTTTTTTTTTTTTTTTTTTTTTGACAGTAATTTCTGAATAACTCGGAAACTGTTGTTCAGACAAGATGACTTGAATATAAATTTCATGTGAATCTTTTAGTGTTTCAATCGTCTAATCGACAACCCATACTTAAGTTATGTTATTCGCATTATGCAGGTCAAATTACATCTAGTCCTCATTTTTTTTTTCTGTTTGAAGGAGGATTATTTTTTTCCGACCAGTGTTATTAAATAATTAAACAAACGGGCTGTAAACAACATTTCAAAAAGTTACATACACTTTTAAAATTTAAATAAAAACGATGGAACTGTATTTTACATCTCTTTTATAAGAGAAATTAAACAGAAGATGTTTTCACTTTAATACTTTTTATTTTGGTCTTCACAATTCAAATATCCACGAAGAAATCGGGTAAACCACTCCTGCGACCGGCGTTCACTCATAGCATTCTTACCGTATATTTCAAAAATGTTTTGGAATGTTTTTGCAGCGTTTTTTGTTTAATAAAAAACCATCTCATAGCGTATTTCTGCAGATTTTTCACGCTTTTTCAAATCAATATAACTTTTTACACGAGCGACGAATTAAAGAACTGTCTTTACCAAAAATGGAACCTGAAATGTCACCTTTCAAACACTTGTCCGTTTGACACAATCGAATTAGTCGTACCCGATATGTGGGCATCAACCCCATCTAGTGATAGAAACGGTGGATTTTATATCAATATATTATACCCGGGTTTCTCCGTTATTCCCATCGTATTAAAACAAAAGATTTTGTATAAATAAACTTTCAGATACAATATTTTGTAGAAAAACCAACCCGCTTATTAGCAATCGGTGCATTGTGATCCCTTTATAAATACCAGAAAAAGCTAATAAAACGAAGAAATAGAAGAACCCTAGTAAAATAAGGCACAAAAGTAGAAAGAAATAAAACGTAATATAAGAAAAGAAAAGTATGAAACCCAAGACCCATCAATCAACCTTGACTACCTCTAATCCACTTTATCCCCATTACGAACCCTTTAAGGTTGTCGAGTTCACTACCCGCAACCTCATCCAGTTCGTGTAGAATATGACCAAACTACTTCAGTGCACTACGCTGAAGCCCTACACAATGACAGAATATGTGTTGCACTGTCTGTGGCTCCTCCACATCATCACACGTCCTACAAAAGTCTGACGTGCCAATGTCCCACTTACTGGTCATATTTTCTATTGCGAGGTGACCAGTGATCATACCAACAATGACTTAGATTCCTACGGCTCATGCTCAGAAAATCCTTCGAATCTGCTGGTTTAAGACTAGGACATAACGCTCTGGATACCTTGCAGTCCGATCTACTCCTCCAAGCATGATTCGTTCTTCCTAGAGTCCATACCCTTATGACCGTGAAATATGACCCAATTGAATCCTAACCCAATTGAAATCGGCAATTTTTGTTGTCGAGAATATCGCAGTGACCAGGAACCCAACAGAGTCTTATTATTAGTGCTGCCTGACTATCCATATAGGTAGTTACCTCAGTGTCCATCTCAACATTATCCTCCAGTAATTCGAGGGCCTTGTAAATTCCTAGAATTTCTGCCTTGAAAACGCTGCAATTATCAGACAATCTAAAAGATCATTTGATATATGTTCCCATGAAGTAAACACCCGCCCCTGTGCCTACTTCCATCTTCGAGCTATCTGTGAAGATAGCACACCCTCCGTGGAGCTTCTCCGCTTCAGTCCAGAGGACCCTATTAGGGATTTTCAATGACGGGAGTATCCTCGAAGTCAATTATAGTACCAATATAATCCGTTTGGACGGCCGAGGATAATGTTCGATTATCAAACTTGACTTCATTAAGTATGCCAACATGCCCCGCTGTAAAGCTCCCTATTAACCCCAATTCCTTCAGTCTAAATAAGCTCCGCACAGCCATTCCTCTCACGAACTCCTCAATTGGAAGAAAGTGGAGAATGATGTCCAGTGCCTGCCTGAGGTGTATTTTTCACGGCACCCGCTATGCTATGCCAAAAACCGGTTTTAGATCCCAGTTCTTCCCTATAGAGTTCCTGCATGCGTAGTAAGCTACTTCCTGGCCCTTTCCTGAATATTTGTTCTCCAAGACAATTTGCTATCCAAGTAAATGCCCAGGTACTTGGTCTCCCTTGACAATCTGAGTTCTGTCCCATTCAAAACTGGTAGACTACTTGTCTCAACCTTATATCTCCGGGTAAATAGAACTAGTTAAGTCTTTTCAGGATTGACTCCTAAATTTTTAAAGTACATAAATACAAAAAAATTTATATTTTTTTATCCTTAAAAGAAATGAAGAGAATCCGTCTGTCCGTCCGCCCGTCGGTTCATTTGCTACAGAGATATCGGCAAATGATCACAAATATTTTTCCGAGCAACCGAGTTATTGGGAAATCTGTATTTTATTTATTTAATGTCTGCTTCCGTTGTAGTTGTTAATAGTAGCAATAAGTTAAGATATTTTTGGTTTTTTTTCAACTTTTTAAGCACCTAAAAACTTCGTTCTTTCACAGAAAAATCGGAATTTTTTTAAGAATTTTTGTGTTGAAAAAATTAATCAAGTAAGGCCAAAACGCGTTATTAGATTTTTTTGAAGCTTCTATACAAGCTATGTCACTGTTGCATAAATCTATCATAAATATTTTTTTCGAATTTCGGGTTTTTAAATCATTCAAATCGGTCCATAAATTTTCAACCATACCCTTTTTTAATATTATCTTACATTTATACAATATTTGTTTAAAGAATTTAAATTTACAATAACTAATATTTACATTATATGGGAGCTACTATTCCCCCTGGACCTCTTCACCCTATTCGAAATTTGATATGATTTAAGCTAATTGGTTCATTTGTTTAAGAGTTTTAAAAAAGTAGGCGTAAAATAATTATCTCTGGCATTGTTACTATCTTTGTATTCAAATTTCTTGAAAATCACTTCAGCCGTTTAGACGTAATTGATACACAAACAAACAAATAAGGGTATATAAGATATTTGTATATATATATATATATATATATATATATATATATATATATATATATATATATATATATATATATATATACATGTATACATATATATGTATAGCAGTCTAACTTGTTTCCATTAAAATTTTCTTTAATATCTTTATACCTGTTATTAAAAACTCCATATAACATAGATTTTGCCAATCAACATTAGAGTGTCCCATGGAAAAGAAATGTAGGAAGAACCACGAGACAAAAGTCTTCAGTTTCCTACCAGCAATTGAAAACCATACATTTCATGAAAAATCAGACCTTTCTCAAAAAAACTCGAAATGTTCGCAAGTTTCGGTTCATAAGAGGATTTTTAATACATTTGAACATTTTATGTTTGAACATTAAAAATAACTTTGCTGTAATTGAATCTGTTCTTAGCCAGAGTCCCAGAGACCAGTCGGTCCATCCATTTATAAAGGGCCAAAGAAACGCCAAGAAAGAAAAAGAGGAAAGATACAGAGAAAAAGAGAGAGACTTTAGTAGATAAAGCAATAGAAGAATGTAGAACCTATAACCTAGCAATCAAAAACGACTACCCTAAGCCACTTTATCCTCATTACGAACCTCCATTAGTTCGTGCAGCATTTGGCTTCCAAACCACTTCAGTCTACTACGCTGAAGACCTACATAATGACAGAGTATATGCTCTACTGTCTAGCTCCTCCACATCATCACACGTCATCATCATACCCACAATGACCCTTAGATTCCCACAACTCATGTCCAGAATCTGCTAGTTTAAGACTAGGCCCTGCAGTCTAATCTACTCCCCCAAGCATCATTCGTTCTACCTATAGTCCATTCCCTTATGTCCATAAAATATGACCCAATCGGAATCCTAACCGATACCTCCATAAAGACCTGTCCAGCTCCGAGTCCTTACGAGTTAGCTCATCGGATATTTCATTACCGAGAATATCACAGTGACCAGGAACCCAACAAAGTCTTATTCTGTAGGCATCCATTAGACTCCTAAATTCCTTCCTACAGCACTAACCTGGACCTGACACAGTAACTTGTCATCGTCATCAGTGCTGCCTAACTGTCCACATGCCTCAGTGTCCCTGTCAGCATTCTCCTCCAGTAATCCTAGGGCCTTGTAAATGCATACAATTTCTGCCTGGAAAACGCTGCAACTATCAGACCACCTAAAATATCGTTTGATATCTGTTCCCATGAAGTAAACTCCCGCCCATATAACTACTTCCATCTTGGAGCCATCTGTGAAGATAGCACACCCTCCGTGGAGCTTCTCCGCTCAAATCTAGAGGTCCATACTAGGGATTTCAATAACGGGAGTAGCCTCGAAGTCGATTATAGTACCTAGATAGTGCGTTTGGGTGGCCGAGGATAATGTTTGACTTCATTAAGTATGAATGCATGCCCCGCTGTAAGCTCCCTATTAATCCCAATTCCTTCAGTCTAAATAAGCTCCGCACAGCCATACCTCTCACGAATTCCTCAATTGGAAGAAGGTGGAGAATGATGTCCAGAGCTGCCTGAAAGATGGTTCCTATACGTCCCTTTCCTCAACGCCTCCCACCATAACGAACATTCGTAAGTGAATATAGGTCTCACAACCGATGTGTATATCCAATATACAATTACCGGTTTTAGACCCCAGTTCTTCCCTATAGAGTTCCTGCATGCGTAGTAGGCATTAAGTCCCCTCCTTTCAAGTAAACACCCAGGTATTTGGCCTCCTTCGATAAACTTACTTCCGTCCCATTCAGAACTGGTAGACTAAATGTCTCAACCTTATATTTCCTGGTAAACAGAACTAGTTCAGTCTTTTCAGGATTGACTCCTAATCCATTATTATTTGCCCATTGGGAAATTTCTCGCCGCTCAGATTGCATGACCTCGCTAATCGTGGGTAGAAATTTAACCGAGACGAACAATACTTCCCTTATCATCGAACTGTCTCAATATGACGTTCATTGCCAAAAGACACAATAACGGAGAAAGAACCCCACACCACGGTGTGCCCCTTGTCGCAAGCTTCTTTATGCAAGTGTCTCCCATGTTCGAGTTGATAAGCTTGCTGCTTTGCATCAGGTTGATCCACTCGATTAGGAATATGCCAATACCTAACAAAGCGAGTGATTAATCGCCTCTATCCTAATGTTGTTAAAGGTCCCTTCTATGTCGAGGAACGCTGCCAAGGTGTATTCCTTGTGCAGCAGACCCCGTTCAATAAAACTCACCACATCATGCAGAGCAATCTCAACAGACCTACCCTTAAGATAGGCGTGTTGAGTGTCGCTGATGCCCTGAGTTCCCATACTACTCCTCAGATACAGATCGGTCTTTCTATTGTCTTGAGTAGAAAAGACGATAGGCTGATCGGTGTATAGTATTTGGGTGAGTCGTCCTACCCGCTTTGGGTATGAAAATTACTCTTACCTCTCTCTACCCCCTGGGAATATATCTCACTTTAAGACACTCTCTAAATATCTTCACGAATAGTGAGATGTCCCTATCATTGGCATTCTGTAACATGGCCTTAAGTACATCCGTGAAATTATTTACGACTCCCTCGATACCCTCAGCTCAATTTCTCCAGCCTTCAGTATCCCTTAAATCCCTACCAACTATCTCACCGAAGGACTTTCAATCTGTCCTTCTGGAGTTCCTATAAGACCTTCCCCTCGGTTTCACAAAGTCAAGACTGAAAGATATCATGCTATGATCCGAAAAGGAATAATCCATAGCTACCCTCCAGTCCTTGACAAATTCACCCCCTCGGTTCGCTAGTGTCACATCTATAACCTTTTCCCTATCCCTATTGTTGATGTCACTGCTTCCCCATTGGTAGTGGTGAGCATTCGCATCACATCCAAGAACCATGTACACTCCTCTCCTCCTGCAGTGCTCCGCCAATTGCTGCAGAGCGATGCCCGGTGTATCGGCCGCCTCGTATGGCATGTACACGGATGCCAGAATAATCCTACGGCCTCCAGTGGCTTCCCATTGGACAGCTGTAAAGTCCGCGTTGCTAAAAGAATGAAGAATATTAATATTCAGATCATTCCTAGCTAATATGCATGTTTATACCTTCTCCAATGTGGGTGGTATGAACAGGTTATACCCCGTGTCCCTTAAACCACATACCCTGGTGTTGTTCATCTAAGGTTCCTGGATAAGGGCCACGTCCACTTTGGAGTCAATGAGGAGCTTTGTCAATTCTGTTGGGGCTGCTTCGCAGTAATGCAAATTAATTTGCACCATTGACAGCCTCTTTGGGCTTACTCTATCTAGCATATCTAAATCTAATAACCCCAAAACCAAAATTGACAACTCCCCCAGTGACTCCAGCTTCTTCAGATACTCCTGATCCATAGCGAATCTGAAGTCTCTGCCTTGGTTCTCCTTACAGGTCATGGAATTCATAATCTTCCATTGACCTGTAACAAGACCTTCGTTCTAATTTTCCAATGGTTTAAACCTCTGGAATGAGTATAGGAAATTACGCTGTCACAATTGGACGCAGGGGCAACTCAGACGCCAGTATCACCTCAAGTTTCGCCCCCGGATGGAGAGAATTGTACTTATCAAATGCGTTTTTAAGAAATTCAAAAGATTTCTCATTACCGCAGGTGATAGTTTTAACTCCCTTCATCCAGTCCACGCCTTTGAAGGATACCTCAACCGGCCTTCCTTTTACAAGGGCGAACTCTTCAATGAGCTTGTGTTCAATTTGTCACCATTGCTCAACGCTGATCCTTCCATCTGGATCAACTTTGTCAATGACAGCAGCTTGAACACAGTTCTGCAGCACTGATTCTTTCGCCTTTTTCGATGTTGAGGGCTGTTCGCTTCCTGATTCAGCTCTTTTTAATAACCTTCTTGTGAGGGCCTTTAGCAGAGCTGGAAGGTATGCGAGCAGCCTTCTTAGCCATTGAGGTTTGCTGGTCAACCCTAGATCTGGCCCTTTTAGTGGCCCTCTTTTGGGGACACTTAGAAGAGCCGTGTGGGATATGACCAACAGCGCTCGAAGAAGAAGGTCGCTTGCCAGAGATCTTAGCCACCCCATCAGTGGTGCACTTATGGTTTCCACTGGTTGAGCTGGTCGACCTTTGACCTGCTTTCTTCTTGCTTGTTGATGGCTGATCATGTCCAGACCTAGCATCCCTGACAATCTTTTGCAAGTTGCCAATTTGGCTGACCGGTGCATGAGCAGCCACACCATCGGTAGTCTTTGGCATGCCAGTCCTTACCTGCTTGGCCAAAATAGTTGCAGGTTTGGCTGGTTCGCCACCAGCCTTATCCTCCGCTGCGGCACGGATTGTTGAGAATGTTGACTTTCCTCCTGTGCTCTTATAAGACACGTCTGGAGTGCTGTCCACATTCTCACAGACAGGCCCGTAGATCCGTTCGAATCTTAACGTTCCTCCTGTGCTTTCTGATAAGGTACTTATCCTTGCCTGCAAGTGGCGTTGAGCCTTTCTTATGCAGATATAGGAGGGAAGCTTTTGCGCCACTTCGAGCCTTCTCCTCCTTAGTTCGACTTGTGCATCCTTTGGCGCTTCTCGCATTACCGCCTCGTCGCTCCGGTTCCTCTCTTGACTCTGAGCGCGAGCTGAGATCAAAGTGATCTCGTACTCATCTCCAGATCCAAGAGAAAGATCCCCGAACTTCTGTGTGGCACTGGTCCCAGCAAAGGAATCCCTAGAGATGTCCAGAAACTCATCCGTCTCTGATAGTAGACCCAACAACTGACTTTCCTGTTCTAGAATGACCCGTAGGACACTTATAACCAGTCGCTTGTGCCTTATAACCAGTCCCCCTATCCGCCACCTGGGGACACGTCCGATAGAAGTAAATGCAGCAAAAGACTCTACATGGAGTTGTTTTACTTAAACAAATTAAGTAAAACAAATAAGCCAAGCTCTTCTCAGAGAGCTGACAATCAAAATTACTTCGCTCCGTTACAAACAATCGATACTGATGAAGAAGATGAAATCGTTATTGATGACGTATATAAAGAAAAAATACCACCTCTAACCTCTAAATTTTAAAGTGTAAAACGGAACAAATACATGAAATGATGAGATTATTCAAAATAACCGAATACACAATTAAAAAAAAATTTTCTATTGGTTTAAAAGTATTTTGCTCGTTAAAAAATGATTATGACCGTGTCTGTAATGCTCTAAGTGAAAATTACGATTTTGTTTTACAAAATGGGGCCCAATAATAATCAAAAACAATCTAATAGCTAAAGGATTAAAATGTAAAGATGTTAAAATCGTTATAAGAGATAAAGGAAATAGAGGTCATATTTACTGCATATTTTGAGAGGAAGTCATTACTCTAAAAGAAGTGAAACAAAATTACTCCTCAATTAATTATATAACTTTCAAATGTTCGGACATGGGTCTAGAAAGTGTAATGTGAAAACCTATTGTGCCAACTGTACAGGCAGCCATAATCTGGCATTGTTAAATTTGCAATATGTAAAGACCCTCATAATGCCATGTCTCCCGAATGTCCTAGTAGAACCACATACTTAGAAATGAAGCAAAGTGTCCAAGAGAACCATCAGATCTGGGTATAAAAATTCTACTAATATTAGTGCAGAGTATAATACCCTTTTTCAAAACACTACACCAAAAAACAACCTTAAATGTTAGTAATTTGGGAAATAGCCAATCAACAATCCAAAATTTGTTCTCTCTTGAGGAACTCATAACTCTTACTGTTGAGTTAATATCTAATCTAAGCAAATGTAGGTCACGTGCCGAACGATTTGATGTCATAACAAGCTTAGCATTTAAATTTCTTTCTCAATGAACAACGAAGTACTGAAAATGGCTCTGTGGAATGCTCGTGGTATTCAATTTAAAAAAGACGAATTTTTCCTATTCATAATTACAAATAACATCGATGTCTGCTGCATCTGTAAAACTTGGCTAAATGAAAAAATCTCGATCAAACTTAACAACTAACTGTTATATATATGACCTTCAGCAAGGCAGAGGTGGTGGTGTTGCCATACTTATTAAGAAAAACATAAAACATGAGTTATTAGCATTAAAAAACACCAAGATGATTGAGCATATATTAGTTAAGATTCTGCTTCCATATGAATATTTATATTTATATAAAAACCAATTTATTTCAAACCTTTATGCTAGCAAATCCTAATAACAAATATATTTTATCAAGTGATTTTAATAGCAGAAATCGATTCTGAGGTTGCTAAACTAACAATAGTTGGGGCAACATCCTTTAGGAGAAAATTCAACCAAATCAACAATAGTGTATTCTTATGAAAGTACACATATTCCAACCGATCCGAGGAGACTGTCTTCGACGTTAAACTTTATCATAACAAATAAATCTGAAACATCAGTAAAAGAATTAAATGATTTAAGTTCTGATCACCTTCCATTCGTAGTGAAAATAAATATACGATTCAGTCTATCTGCAAATAAAATATAAAATTTTAATAAGTCAAAATGGTCCAAATTCTCCCAAAACGTAAATAGAAATATTCCTAAGCAAACACATTTTATGGAACTGTCAAATACATGTCAAATTGACGAAATGATGTTATTGTTAAATAATATCATTAAAATTTTTAATACAATTTAGAAATATATATAGAAGAAGTTGGAAACGGCACAGGGATATAATCGATCTCAATACACGTATATTTGATGAAATGTTTAAATATAGAAATAATTCATGGAATTACAGTTTATCAAAGGATAAATCTTCTTCACCTTTGTGGAACATTACCAAAATATTGAAAAGAAGACATAAAAATAATCCTATATTGAAAGATACAACAACTTATTGCACACCGCAGGAAAAATGCAGTATTGTAGCCAGGACTTTTGCATCAAATAACAACATTTCTAACAACCTCAATGACGATACAACTATTTCGGAAGTAAATTTTGTCTTTGAGGGTATGAGGCACATGGAAATAAATAATATAGCCCAAAATTATTATATTTCTGTTGAGACTACGTCAAGTTTAATTAAAAAGCTGAAAAACAAAAAAGCACCTGGTTTGGAAAACTTGTCCAAAAGTGGAATCAGATATATAAACAACATATATTATAATGGCTGCCTAAAACTATGTTACTTTTCAACGGAATGGAAAAAGTCAAAAATAATTGCAATTCCAAAACCGAATAAGAATTTTGATTCCCCTAAATCTTACAGACCTTTGGAAAAAATAGTGAAAGAAAAAATGATGGATTTTGTTCACAGAAATAAAATATTTCCTCCATATCAATTTGAATTCAGAAGACAACATAACACCTCTCAACCATTTTTTAAAGTAAGAAATTTGGTTAAAAATAATTTTAAATCGGGAAATCAACGGGTATGGTTCTTCTCGACATCAAATCTGCATTTGATTCCGTCTGGCATAACGGGCTTCTATTTAAGTTAAAACGTTTTAATTTTCCAATAGGAATAATTAAAATTATAGCAAGCTTCTTTAAAAATAGATCGTCTAATGTCTATATTGGTAAAACAAAATCTCGTGAAATTAATATGTATGCTGGATGCCCTCAAGGGTCGTGCTTATCACCAGTTTTATACCGCTAATATTCCTGCTTTACCTGGATGCATAACTTCAATTTTTGCCGATGATACATCAATATTAAGCTCAGATTGTTATTCCGTCAATATAATTAAAAACTTGGAGTGTGCTTTGGTTGAACTAAATAAATATTTCACTAAATGGAAAATTCGAATAAACACAGAAAAAAATATATATTTCACAAGAAAACGGAAACGTTGTTTCATACCACAAAATCCACTGCATTTTAACTACTATGAATTTTAATGGAAGAAAAATGTTAAGTATTTAGATGTAATACTAGATACAAAATTAAAATTTAAAACTCACATTCCATATATTGTAGACAACGTTAACGTTAAATTAAACAAGTTCAACGACAATTTTGCTAAGAGATGTCAATACTCTCACCATCACCACATCAATCTCTACATAAATTTTACCTCCTTATCCTAGTTTTTAGTCTTTAGTATATAAGATTTCCTTTAAAAAGTTTTGAACTTAAATTTTTCCTCCAAACTAAATAATATTAAATTAAATATAAAAATATTATCTCCAAATTGAAATGTTAAAGTAGAAAAGGAAATATAGTTTTCTAATTTCTTTAAACAAAAAAAGTCATCGCTATAAACCTATTAATATTAATAAAAAATACAAATAAAATTGAATTGAAAAAAAAAAATATTTATTTATTTTTTGAAACGGATATTTTTCAAAAATAATATATTTGGGCCCTCGTTAGATTGTGAATTGCCAAATTTGGCCATTCAAACAATTTTCGTGCACACCCCTACCATATACATTCTATTGAATCGACTTATAAAACGACGCCGTTCTTTTTTTCTCTTCCTTTCTGGAATATTTTATATCTTATATTTGCTTAAAATCATTATATATTTCTTTATTTTAAACTTACGATAATGTATATAAAATATATACACGAAGCGCTTTTTCAAATCTCTCTATGAAACTATTTAAATATATTTTCAACCTCCAACAGGTGGTCGCACCAAAACCTCCATCATTGCTACAATATCTCCTGGTCACAAGGATATTGAGGAAACCTTGAGTACCCTAGAATATGCACATCGTGCCAAGAATATACAAAATAAACCAGAAGTAAATCAAAAATTAACAAAGAAAATCATTCTCAAAGAATACACAGAAGAAATTGATAAACTTAAACGTGATTTAATAGCAGCTAGAGATAAAAATGGTATTTATCTGGCCGAAGAAACCTACACAGAAATGACACTTAAAATGGATTCACAAAATCGTGAGCTAAATGAAAAAATGCTTTTGCTTAAGGCTCTAAAAGATGAATTATCCTCCAAAGAGAAAATTTTTAATGAAGTCAGTTTAAATTTGGTAGAGAAAACCGAAGAGCTCAATAAGATTGAACAGAATTTAAAGAAAACTACGGGTGCTCTATTCGAAACGAAAAAAATACTTCACACTACCAAAAGACGTTACAAGGAAAAGAAAGTGCTGCTGGAGTCTCATGTGAAAACAGAAGAGACTTTAAAAAATCAAGCTACACAGATAATGAAAGTGGCTGATATTGCCACACAAGACACTGAAGCTTTGCATGTAAGTAAATGCTTTTAAATAAATATGCAGAAATATATACGTGTATGTTTGTAATAATTTTAGAAAACAATTGATCGCCGCAAGGATGTAGATGTTAAAATACAAACTGCCTGTGAAAGATTTGCAGAACGCATGAATGATAATTTTGAATTATTGGATGACAATCTAAAGCAATTACAAAATCAACAACAAACTTGTTCTCATGATGTTCTACAAGAATTAGGTAAGTAAAAACCAAATTATTTTCAAAGTAAAAAAAACATAAATTTTATTATTTCTTTAACATTACAACAGACAAAATTACTTTTGTTCAGTCGGATCTTTTGGACAATACTAAAAAGAAACTTCAAGATATTGATAGTTTATGTGCTCATTTTTTAACAAAATCCACTTCATTAGAGGAATTTTTCACAAATTCCCTTAAACAATTAAATGAAGAACAAAAATCTGCCATTTTAACAATATTAGAAGAGCTCAAAGAAAAAGAACAAAAATTTAAACAACAAATTAAAGAAAATATTTCTTCTCTGGAAGCATATAATGAGCAGCAGAAATCTTCTTTAGACTTTATGCGTCAAAGAATAATAGAAAAATTTACTCTCAATAAAACAGAACTAGAAGAACATAGGAACAAAGTAAATGCAACTATATATGAAATAAAAGCAAAATCTTTAGAAAATTTACATGAACTACAAAAAATTAGTAGTAATTTAAATGAAGAACGTTCCTTATTGGAAGAAGAGCAAAAACTTCTGGAAGAATTCCAAAATAATATGAAAACCTTGCAACAAAAACGCAACAAATGTACGGATAATATAAGTGGCACTATTAAAAATATTGAGAATTACCAACAATTAATCATCAATACTTCCCAAAACGTTTTGGAGCTTAACAACGAATATTTAAATAGTCATAATACAGACTTTAAAAATAACTGTTCTTTGGTGGAGAATTTAACCTCCGAAGCAGAACTTTGTATAGATCAAAGTGTAGCCAAATGTTCAACCATCAATATCCAACTAGACAATATGTTACAGGAAACCCTTAAACAAACTCATCAAATTTCCGAGGGACAAATAAAATATCATCAAGACTTCAAAGATAAATCTCAGCAATATGAAAATGAATGTAAACGTTTACGTTTGGAAAATTGTACAAAAATCAAAACAAATACCAAAAAAATTTCCTTATCTTTGGATGATCATTCATTGAGTTTAAAGGATCATTTGAATACATTAAAGAACTCAAATGCTTCGTTACAAAATTCACTCAAGGATTATACACAATCGTATAAACAACAAATGACGCATTGTGTTAATGATTTGGAAACGTTTAGGCGAAGTGAATTGAAAACTTACACTGCCACTGGAGCAACACCTTCGAAAAAGGAATTCTCATATCCTAGAGTTTTGGCGGAAACTTCACCTCATACACGTATAGTTAAACGTTTTCGCCAGGAGAATGAGTGGTCTGATTTGGATACAACAGCGGCCATCGATGAGGTAAGATATTTAAACCTTTATTTTTTTCACCTTTTTTGTTGGAGAAGAGAAAAGTCGTAGTTAAAAAAATACTAGTTTTTTCCTTAATCAACAATATTAGAATCACCTGCTAGCACATAAAGTTAAATTATTAAAAAATTTGGGATTTACAATTTTCATATCAAATGTACTAATCAAATTGTCACCACTAATTTATTATTTTTATTAAGAGAAATAAAATCAGCACCAAGTAAAGACAAGGTTAGATTTCAAAGGTTGCCCTCTTAAAGAACAGCAAAGGCCCAGAATTCCCTTTGTATTACCTGAAAAGAGATTAGATTGAGGAAGCATAGTTATATTTTTCCCTAGTCTCTAATCTGATTTCAATTCCCTACTTTCTACTTTCCTTGACAATTTGATGTCTTATCTTAAAATTCATAATAAATGCAATATTCAATAGTTATATTTTTCCCTAGTCTCTAATCTGATTTCAATTCCCTACTTTCTACTTTCCTTGACAATTTGATGTCTTATCTTAAAATTCATAATAAATGCAATATTCAACCCGTCATCAAATCATCACCAACATTTAAAAAAAAACGCCCTTAATTGTCAAAAGTGTTAGTCTCAGATCATTGTCTGAAATTTATCTCTTTTAATAAAACTTTTAATTTAGAATGAATGATTTTCTCAATTTGAGATCAAATTTGTCAAAATGTTTTGACTGGTGTGATATGATTTATTTGCAGTAAGATCGATTTTTTGATGAAAAAAAGTCGAAAAGTTGAAATTCTCGTTTTGGTTCGAAAATTGAGAAATCGACTTTCTTGTTCCCAGATAATCGAAAAGTCGTATAAAGTCGAAAATGATCGAAAAGTTGAAAATAGTCGAAAAAAGTTTACTTTATTTAAATGAAAGTTTCTTATTTCCGCAACATCATCTGTTGGAAATACTATAATATATATTGCATAGATTATCTAATAATTTATCAACATATATATGGGCAAAAACACAAAAATTTAAAAATCAGTGAAACCGAGTTAATGTTATAATAATTTCGAACACGGTTTTGTTTTTTGGAAAAATGGCTGATAACATTGTATTAGTGACACCATAAGAAAACAAATTTCAAATAAAAAAAGTTTTTTGCTATCAGATTTGTATAAGAGAACTGCTCTTCGGACATAGAGGAACAATATTGATTTGTATATTATGGCTCTATCGCTATTCGATCAAAAGTTATACGATGGCAAACTTTGAAATAAAAATTTTAGCTATTTTAATATTTTTGTACTTTTTAGTCACTGTATGTGCGCCCTTCCATGAAGATGTAATTTGATGTCATATATTTAAAAACGAGATAATTCTGAAGTCGATTTCGACTTTTTGGCTTTCATTAAAAAAAAAGTTGATTGTTCGATTATTCGAAAGTCGATTTAGAGACTCTAAAATATTTGAACATTTACTTTCATTATAAATTATTTTTTACATTTTGTTTCTAAATATTCACCAACATTATTTTTCTTATATTATTGCAGGAAAGCGAAGGTGATGTTGAAGATGGTATTATTTCCATTCATGACATTTCAGATACTGAAACGATTTTAAATTCAACACCCAAATGTTCTAGCAATAAAAAACGCATATCCAACACGCTGAAAGTAGAACAAGTGTCACGCAGCAATTCTCGTAGTAATTCACCAACATATTTAAAGGTAAGATTTCAGTTAAAACTTAAATATTTTTCACACATATTATATCAAATGCTTTAATATTTTTACAGGAAAACAAGGAAAATATTGCGTAAATTTAAAGTACATTATTTTTTATTTAATTTCATATGTTTATTATCTATATTCTTAATATTATAAAATCAAGTGTATGGTTTGTTTGTTGCTTTGTGACGCAATAATACCGCTAAGCCGATTCTAATGAAATATCAAATATAGATAAATTTAAGATATAAATCAAAACAAAATCTAATTACTTATTGATGGAAATGAGAACATTACTGCAGTTTTTTGGATTTGAAATTTGTCGTAATTTTTTGATAAATTTTAAAGATTTAATAAAAGAAGCATTACGGGAAACATCAATATTTGAAAATTACTGGACAAATTTTTATGTGATCTTAAATTTTTTATTAACCTTTTAGATTCCATACAACACAGGGGCATTCAGCTAGTATTAATAAATTTGAGTTTAAGGTATATTTCATTGTATTGTATTTTTAGTTTGTATTTTTTTGTATATATGTATATAAAAATGTATTTGTTTTAAGGATTTTCTATAGTTTTCTTCCTATACTGATAAATTGCCTTCGGCATTATTATTTTAACTTAATTTTTTAAATACAATTCTATTAATTTTCTTTTAAAGTTCAAACTAAGTTTTCTTATTTTCTTTTTAAATGCTTAATGTACATAATGTAGTTGTAAATAAAAGCTAAATAAACTCATACCCAAATTAGTTAACAAAAATATTCTTGGTGTTCTTTATATTCAATCATCGTCGTCATCTTCATCTTTAAGAATACCCAAACGTCTGGCCACTTCTTTAACATTTGCTATGAATTCCTCTTGTACTAAATTAAAACTCATTGCTAAAAGTGCTATACCAAAGAGTAAATATAACGAGCAATAAGCTATAGATTGTTCCGATTCGTCTTTGACACCTTTGGCCGGTACAAAATCACCGAAACCTCGAATTAAAGAAATAAAAATGTGGTTGTTATTCAATAAAGTTTTTTCTAGACTTTTTTACCTATTGTTGTTAAAGTTATAAAACAAAAATAGGCTGAGTCTAAAAATGACCACTCCTCCCAGTAGGCAAATAAAGCTGCTCCACCCAATATATAACTGATGACTAGAAAAACACACAGCCATATGGGTACTGGACGATCTTTTGGAGATATATCAGCATAATAATCACTCCATTCATCACCATATTGAGAATCATCGTCGTAATCATAACTAGGACGTCTACGCACTTGTCTCTTAACAGCAAAGCCCATGGGTGACATAATGCGGGGAGAGGGCGGTAAACGTTCTGTTAGAATTTTAAGATAAAAAAAGAAAAAAAGTAAATAACATTTTAATACCTTGTTTCTCTTTTCTGGGACTTCTCTTCCTGTGACTTGAAGATCTGGGTAAATGATATTCCATATCATCATAATCCCTACCATCACCGCCTCTACGATTCATATGCATATGCTCCTCTGGTTCCTCCAAAAATGTTTCATCATAATCTTCCTCATATATGTCATAGCGCCTGGGAGAAACTCCTCTCTTCACACGTTGTCCATGGTGATTGCTAAATTCGGGCAATTCTAAATGATTGCCATATCTTGAATTTGTTATCGGAGGCCCCAACGAGGTCCGTCTACCCAAACTGGCTCTTCTAGGCTGCTGATGTCGCTGATTAGCTTGATGATTATTCACATGATTTGGCATATCATCTTCGTAGTGTCTTGAGGAAAGTGTATGACTTAAGGTGTTTTTATGAAAAGCCGATCTGGGCATAGATTGACTTCTTATGTATGATTTATTTCGCGACTCATGATGTTCCATTTCTACAATGGCATAGCGATTAGATATAATAGGCGTTTTGCGCACAACTTCTTCGTCTACTTCTTCAAATTTTGGCGTCGATAGACGGGGATCCACAGATTTTGCTCTTGTTCGCGAATTCGAATTTGGCATTGATTTACCTCTGGGCATACCGTGATGTGAATTTAGACGATTTAATTCTCTAGATTCACGAGTTTCCTTAGAGATTTCATCTCTTTTTATATTCGGTGTTCTCACCGAGCGTACACTCATGGCTCTTTTGGTAGGTGGGAGATCATCTAAGTCTTCCATGGAGTCAAAATGTTGTTTCGATCTGCTTAAATGGCGTTCTCTCTCCACCGTATGACGATCGTGCATTCGTTCTCGGTTTCTTTGGCGACTACTAAATCGTGTTCCTCTATTGAGGGTTTGGGTATAGGAAGGACCGTCATGATGAAAGTAATAAGGATCTTCATATGGTGGTAAATGACGGGAACTTCCCCTTTGTGGAGGCGCCATATTCGTTAAATGTTCACGTCTGCGATCTCCACCACCCCTAATATCACCACGATGCACACGACGATCGCTTGGTCTTTCGTAATCAAAGTCACGATCATAATCATTACGTCCAATGGTTCTCAGTTCAGGATCGGAATAAGCATGTTGTAAACCACCTCCCATATTACCACCATGTCCAGATCTTTGAGACATTTTAGTGGATCTGCGAAAGGGAGGTGGTTGAGAACGCGAGGAATAACGATGACCTTTAGCCGAACGTTGACGTGTTCGAGCACGTGTTTTTTTGGAAGTTCGTGTGCAAACATAACAGCAAACGCGCCAATAAATAAAACTAAAAATATTTTATTGTTTTGGAATAATATTTCTGTAATAATATTTTCACTTTTTGCTTACCGAAAGGATGTGGCCATAACATCACCAATATTTGACAGACATAGAAGCATAAGCGGTATGCCCACAATAGCATAAAATATTGTAGTAACTTTACCCCAATCCGTACGTGGTGAAATATGTCCATAACCTAAAAAAAATTAGAAAATAAATATAGTTAATGTGACATAAAAAAAGAAAAAGGTTTTATTTAGTGTATAATTTAGTCCGATTCTGAGAAATGTAAAAGTCTTATTTCGAGCATACTACATATACAAATGAGTTTATATTCTCCTTCTTTCCCGTATTTAGAGAATGAGATTTCAATATTAATAAATTCAAAACCATCGCCAGTTACACGAATTTCATCTAGCGTCTATTTAATCAAAATGTTACTTAACCAAAAGAAAATGCTATCTCTCCAGTAAATTGTGTTTCAAAAATATTTCCGCTTTCCGTTTAATCCGTTGTTCGTGGAGACAAGAAAAGTAAAAGAAATTACATAAGGCGGATTCATATTGTCACTGCTGTTTAACTTCTATCTATTTAATTGGATACAATATCCTATGTAAAAGCTATCGACTATGGCGGTCTATGCGGTCCACAATATCTTTCTGTCGAAAGCATTACTCTACCATCTACAGGATATAAACAAAAACATATACATACAGCGATATCCAATATCTTGAAACGAAGAAGAACTTGATGGAAGGATATAAACAAAAACATTTACATACAGCAATACCCAATATCTTGAAACGAAGAAGAACTTGACGGAAGGATTATCTGTTATCAATAGCGAAATTTCGAAGCTCCAAGACTTAAATTAGCAGAGACCTTGTGAAAGATCAATCCTTGCGGCTTTTGATACTGTCATCTATGACACTTCCACAAAGTTTTGAAGCCCAACAATGAAACTATCCCAAAGGCCTTCAATCCTTCCTGAATTTGCTACAAGATAACAACGTTATGCTTAGATGCAATTATTGGAAATATCCAAATTTCAACACCAAACAGTTGGAATCTTCCCCGAAACATTTCAGATAGGCGCTCAAATATCTGCAGGAAATTGGTGTCAATATTGGCAATAGTACCGGTCCCTCAGTATCAGCTGAGTACCAATTGACACCTAACCACTTTAGAGAACAACTTGAGAACTAGTTGACCACCACGCTCACTATGTATCAGTTAAAAGTAAATTTCTAACATGCTTGATAAATGCGTAATTAACAACTGGTGCGCAATAACAATCTTTGTCTGAGTGGTTATTATATTATATTATATTATATTATATTATATTATATTATATTATATTATATTATATTATGTTATATTGTATTATATTATATTATAATATATTACATTCGTAGAAACCATTATCATATAATATCGCATTGATAAAATGTAAATGTACCAAATATTAATTTGTATATGTCTAAAAGTGTATATGAAAGTCTTAAAAATAATTTTTATATGAAATTTTGAATAGGGTGACAGGCCCAGTGCAGGTAGTAGCCCACATATAAATTAAATATTAATTTTAGCATCAAAAGCGCACCGGAGAAAGATAGCATATAAATAAAAAATGGTATCAAATCAGATTTTAGAAAAGTTTAAAATAAAAAACTTGCCACAAATTGATTTTAATCCACACAAATTTTTTCTTCGAAATATCTTTGTCCTTAATTTTTGTACTTTGCTCATTTTTAATACCAAACCAACCTTTATAAGACAAATATTTGAGCAAAATTTCGTGTCGTTAACTTCTTTCAAAAAGCACACAGAAGGACATACATTGTTAAATCGTCTTAGATTTTCATGAAAACCTAGAGTATATATACTTTGTGGGTTCTTAGATGATTATTTCGACATGTTACACAAAAAATGACAAAACCAATATACCCCCTTGATGGTGGGTATAAAAATTGCACATTTTTTGTTCAAGGTAGTTTTTATTTTGTTAACATTTTGAAGAAAGTATAATATCGATTTTCATGCAAATTTACACAATATATTGAGGAAACATGTGACCTTCCAAAATTAGTGATAAAAAGTCGTTAACACTTTTATTAAAGAAAATGCAATTAAAATAATTAAAAGCAATACACATTTTTTTTCTTTGAAGAACTTTTAGCCTTAATTTTTGATTTTTTTTCTATCGATGGATTTATATCTACCTAAAAAATGTTTCTTTAACTCTCGTTGCTATCTGAGATAAAATGTTAATCATTTTGTGTAAAAAAAAAGGAAATAATTTTTTCAAGGTAAATCTCCTTTTGTAAATATTTTAAAAATTGATGATAAAAAGTCACTTATCATAGATAAGTTTTTTAACTAGGACTGGGAGTTTTGTTGTAATTTTATTCCGTATACGTTATTATTATAAAATACTGTTTCAAAATTAGAGCTTCATGTTGGCTGATTAAAAAATCCTCAAGCTAACACTAATAATTTTAAATGGGCGGTTAAAACTTTAGAAGTTCAAGACAAAAAATGTATGTCATACTTAATTACAATGAGTATAATTTTTTATCCACAACATTTACAGTACACGACGTAATGAAGGTTAAATAATTATCTTAAGATTGCATGTTTAAACTATTTAACGTAGTTTCTTATTACACTACATAAATATTTATAGAAACAAATAGAGTTTTTAATTTCCCAACATTTTTCAACTCCCGGGAATCGGGATTTAATTTATGGCATTCCCGGTATTCGCGAAAAATAAAATATTAAAAAAGCTATATTTAACAAAATTTGTATGGAAAATTTATTTTAAAGGACATTTTAAATTTAAAAGTTGTTTGTGAATATGGGTGTTAATATTTTCAAAGTGCTTATTTGAAAATTCATATTATTATTTTATATTATTATTATTATTATTATTATTATTATTATTTTTATTATTATTTAAATTTAAAATTTGTATGGAAAATTTATTTTAAAGGACATCTTAAATTTAAAAGTTGTTTGTGAATACGAGTATAATGTATATTTTATTTATTACCAAACAGAAACATTTATATATGTATTTCAAAGTGCTTATTTGCAAATTCATTGTTATATTAAAAATATGTTCATACCTATATCTATAAAAAAAAAAAAATGTTTTACTATTTAAGCTTCTGGCTATTCTTCATCGACAATAAAAACTTAAAGAAATCAACGTTTTTTATAGAATATTTGATTGTGAAAATTGTAAAATAGCACATTTGTGGTGGTTTTCAGTTCCCTGAATTCCCGAAAAAATTCTCGGGAATCGGGAAGTGAAAATTGGCAAAATTCCTGGGAATTCTCGAGATAAAAACCCTAGAAACAAAATAAAAAAACATTTAAAGAAAATTAAAAAAAAAATACATTCATTATACATTTACTGCATGAAACTAATGACGAAGTAATAAAAAATATAAAGAAATTAAAATTGTTTATAAAAAGACAAACAATATTATATATTTATTTTGTGTAACCTTTAAAAGTACATTACACTTTAATGTAAATATAAAACGGAAAATTTAAATGAAGAATAAGTTTGGAAATTAATTTTTGAAGATGTAAAAATAGGATATTTTATATTCTAATATTTTTCATCATTTTTTTTCTGAAATCCAGTGCTCATGCATTATTAATCAAATATTTGACAAGTGTGACTATAGCTTAGCAACACATTAACTTACAAAGAACATGTTTGTCTTATAATTTGTAGTTATTTTGTTTTTTGTATAAAGTGTAACACTTTATAATGTAGGGTGCTTTTATTAAACTACTAAAGCCTGTAAACGAAATTTTTTTTACATTTTAAATTGCAAATATTAATGCCACTGTATATAGTATTGAAAAAAGCTTAAAAGTCTATTATTATGTAAAGTCTTGAAAATATAAAACATCAGAAAAAAAATGTTGAACACATTTCTTTAAAAAATGTGTAAACGTACATTTTTGTTATATTTTAAAAAGTAAATATTTCAGTCCCTGTGAGCAATATAATATAGATCGGATACTTTTCGGAATCTGCGAAGTCTGAAAATTATAAACATGCTATATTTTTTTTTTTTTTTTTTTTTTTTTGTTAAACTCAAAATATTTATTCATAAACTTGAAAATTGGATTATAACACAAAATCCGACTAGATTTTTCAACGAAAAGTAAATCGGTAAAATGGTTCAGATTAAAAACTATAAAACAATAATATAGATTGAACCTAGTTAGAAAATTTGACATAGTGTCAAAAAACGAGTAAACTGTAAAAAATGTAAATATTTAGTTCTTAAAAAATGGTGTGAAAAACGTGTTTAAAAATTCTTTTTCTGAATTTTTACAATTTTAATATTTTTTCCGTAAGTAATAACTTTAAAGCAAAACAACAAGCGTATTTGTATTCTTTATTAGAGTTTCTAGTTTTATAAAAGTATAAAACTTTTTTGATATCCCCTATAGGTATTTAAATATTTACATTTGAAAATGTAAAAAAAATCGTTTCATTGCTTTATTTATCGTGTTAACGGTAATTTTCCAACCAACCTTTGTGTAAACGTAATAAAATTCTTATGGCAATTATTTTGTGAGAATTTTGCATTTAAAAAGTGACCTTGATTTCTTGTGTTTTTCACTTATTTAGGTTTCTGGGATTTTTGATTTGTTTGTTTGTTTATTTGTTTGCTTTTGTTTTATATTTTAAGCCAACAAAATAAAATGTATAACAATTTTTTTAGAGGTCAAGCTCAAAGTTTTTGGCCATTTAAATACAAAAAATTGTTTTGGAAAATAACAAATTTCATACGGAGATCAGTTCATCAGATGTGCAGCAAAGTGTATCCAACAGCCAACAATCAAAAGTTTTTATGAATCTATTTAATAAATACGTCATTGTTTCATTAACATTGTTGGTCATTATTTTAATAATAAAAAATGTTAAATGATTTCATTTAAAACTATTAAATGCTTAAATTGTTGGCTTAATCTGATAACACTTTTAAATTAAACAAATAGTCCTATGTCGTCTGGTGCTAGAATTAAATTCAATTAGTTTTTGTTCATTTGATGTTAAGATCAATGTAGATCGTTCTTATCTCCCAAAAATATGTAAATATGTTAAAAACTAAGAAATACCAAGTTTTAGATTGATTGGAAAATGTTTAAACTTGGCGCAAAGTGATCGCAGTTTGCAAAAAAACATTTGGAATGGAATTCAAAAAGATATAAACTAAGAAAAATTTCAAATGTAATAAATTATAGTTGAACAAAATTAAAAAAAGACAATAAGATTTCAATCGCTTTGAACCTGCTCTGAATTTTTTTCAATCAGTCTAAAATTTTGTATTAATTAGTTTTTAGACTATTCGAAAATTTTTAAGGAGTGGGACCTAGAATTTCGACACTTTTCTTATTCTGCTTAAAACCCTATCTATTATATATATGTATTTGAAATAATATTACCTTCATATTACTGAAACTTGAAATATGTCTAATATTTTACGGCTCAATTCAATCATAAGATTTTACGATATTATACTTTAGATCTATGACCATAAGCCAAAAATGATCGAACGTACCCACATAACCAGTGCCATCGCTGAAATTTAGACAGGACAGGTCGTAGACCTAAGTAATTTTCAATACACCTTAAAATCTGAAGTTATCTACAAGAAAACATCTTTTTAAGACTTCACGAACTTAAAAAATATTAAACATTAGTTTTAAATTTATGAGTGTTGTAGACCTTATATATTGTTTTATGGTATTGCCCTATTGTTCGGCTTGAGGTCTCAATAAATAAAAATAAAAAAACTCCATGTTTTTTTAATTTTATTATAGATATTAATTTCCCTGAATTTGACAACAATGTGTTTACTAAAAAGTAATAAAACAATTATAAATATAAATATTCCTAATCATAACAAAACAAAAGTTAGAATTAATAATAATTACATTTAATTATATTGCAGTGTTGTCCGTTGTTGTTGTTCCGAGCTTTAGTCACTGATTGTTCATATCTTTCCTTTTTTATCATTCCTAAGTTTCTATATTGTATGTCGATATACATATGTGAGCACAGTTGTCTGTATCTGTTTTATAGTTTATTCTCATCCTTGCTGGTATGTTCATGATATGAAGCATCTCTTGCATATATCGTTTCGTATGATTATTTTCTCCTGCAAGTATTCTCACTTTCTCAAAGTCCAGTTTATTTCCAGTTATTGCAAAGTTAGTCGAAATATTGGATAATGGAAATTAATATAATAAAATTAAAAATCATAGGAAGAGTTTTTTATTTTTTATTTATTGAGACCTCAAGCCGAACAATAGGGCAATAGCATAAAACAAAGGCAGTTACAATTCAACTATTAGGCATGAATTGTCCAATAGGGAAAATTACATTGGGATATCAACTCTTTTGGTTTTTGCAGAATGTGTGAGGGTGTTGAGGAAATGGAGACACTGGAACATATTTTTTGTCACTGTCCGTGTCTACAACAAAGTAGGCAGAAATGTTTAGACAGGATTAGAAGATTCTACCAAGAGCAATCTAGGAAACTAGGAATAGGCTGAGGGACTTTTGTTGGCTTGGAACGAATGTAGTTGAGAAATATATTTTTCTTGCTATCTTATTTATATATGTTTTCTTTTTTGATCTCACATTCACTATCTTCTATTTATCATAAACCTTCTCTTTTTTTTTTCTTCTATTCTATTGTTCTTCTGAAGGGAGTCACAATAGACCAATAGGTCTCCGAGTAAATGTACAGGTTTCATATAGTGGAACTTGTAAAACCCTTCTCAACCTAACCTAACATAAGTAAATTTTTTTTATTTTTATTATTTTGAAATTATGACAATTATAGTTAATTTTCGGCTGTCTTAGCAAAAGGTGTATTCACAAAATGTGTATTCACAAAAGTTTTCAACTATGAACGGGATATAGAGAAAATTTGCATAGTTACTACAAGTATCAGTTCCTGTTTCTATATTTTTATTCTGTTGAGTGGCGCATAAATCCGAAACCCAAAAAAGTATAAACGCGCGAACACAAAGTATGGAAGAATGAGAAAATTTAAGCAATTTCAAGCCCTTTTTCTAAGTTTTTGAACTTTGAACAATAATTATGATTATAAAATTAAACATATGGTTCTAACATTTTGCACTCTATTAGTTTTAAATTTTGTTAGTTCAGATCTGTAACTCGTTTGTTTAAAATAGTATTACCAAAAAAGTTATTAAGGATTAAAGTTAATATCAGTTAGGTTAAAAATTTTTGATAATGACCCATATGTGACTCCATAGAATTAGTTTTTTCCTCTCATTTTTCTATCTACTTGTTAAAATATATGGCCTTTATATCGAATAAATGCGAAAAATTATGCAGGTATGGCTTGAAATGTAAAAAGTTCTGCACTAATTTTAAAGATAGTTTTCATTTAAAATGGGAGAATGTGAAAGCTTCTACATCGTCCCTTTACTTGCCTTAAGAAATCAATGTCATATATTAAATATTATGATAATTATTATTAAGTGACCTCTTCTTATTTTTAATCTTATTTATTTGTTTATTTATTTATTTCCATATGAGAAATAAAAACACATCATTTAAGCGTAATTTTGAAAAATATTACTACAACAATGTTAGTAGTAGAGTAGGGGCAATCCCCTGAGTGCTGATTCACCAAAGAATCAATTTGAGCTTTAACTTAAGCTTTCAACATGCATACATATGATATTCTTATGAAAAGATGATTCAATTACTTAAAAAAGTCGGAATATTCTTCCCCTCATTTTCATCTAGATAATAAAAGATTCTCTGTAATATACGGATTGATATATAAAAATCTCATTTAGCTAGATTATTGACAATGTAGAATAAACTGTATTGAAATCTCGCAAATGCACCCACTGACCATGATTATTCATTATTCCGAGAACAGAATTAAATTATTTAAAAAAAAAAAGTTAAACTTACACTGACTGATTGCAGTTATCTGTTTAGTTTATTGCTTTACTCGTAATAACAATAATATATTTTTTTTTTTGCAATTAGAAACTCTACGAGATTAACGAGATCACGTTTACATAATTATTACGTGATCATTTAATAATTCATTCAATCACAGTCATTCAAGTGTAACGTCTTTTCGTCTTCTTTTGCAGTCAAAGGAATTTCAAAATAATTTCCAAATAAATAAAATCGAAATTCTGAAATACAAAAATGAATCAACTCTGATTAAAGACCTATAATTTCTGAAGTTTTGCCAAAGAGAGGAAGATGGTTTTGGACATGTATGGTTAATTTGTTATGATGGGCCAATGACAAAAAAAAAGTAATAAAAAAAAGCAGAATATTCCAAACCACAAACTCAAAAGTCTTACCGCCAACACACTAGTCATAATAACGAGTGCCGTTGTCTTTTATCTGCGCTGGCATGTGGACACACTTGGGTGATTTTTTTGCTTGTTTTGTGTTAACAAAAACATTAATTCGAAAAAAGCCATAAAGTAATAAATTTTATAAAAGTCACCGAATAACAAAAATAACAAATTATTCTTAAAACACCTACGCAAGAGGACGTATCGTAAAAAATTCGTATTTGTTAAAAAATAAATTTTCAAATATAAAAAGGATTTAAAGTGCTTGTAAAACATTAAACAATTTAACACAAAATGCAAAAATTTAACTTTATTTTAATATTTATTGTGATTACTTTAAATATTTGTGCGGCCCAAGATAAATGGGTTTGGTCCAAAATAAAAGCGAATGAAAAAGTGCATGGATATTATCCCTTGGCGGACAAACGAGTGTATTACACGGAAGATCAGTATGATAGAGCAGATCGAGAACGCGAGCCAACGACAAAAAAACCTATTCCAGGCCAGCCACAAAATGATGATATCGACGATTATCCGGATACAAATGATGGGTCAACCAAACAAAATAGTCCCTATATACCATCAGGGGCAGCAGGAAATCCTCGTTTTGGAGGGAATTTTATTGGTTTTGGTAATTTTCCACAAGTTGATGGTAGTTTTCCCCAAAATGGTATACTAGTGGGTCCTGGAGGTCCGACTGGCATAATTGGCAGACCTCAAGTCCCATATCCAGCTGGCGTGGCACCTTCAGTCTTTCCAGCTCCTCAAGGTGGATATCCCGGCTATCCAGGAACACAAAATTTGCCAGGAGTTGCTGTGAATAGTAATCCAGGATTTCCCGGCTATAATGGTCTTAACAATGGCCTAGGGCAATATCCAGGACAACCCTCATATCCCAACCCCCAACAATTTGCTGGTGCTCAATATCCTCAAGCTCAATTTCCCGGTTTACAATATCCTCAACAACCCCAATACACAGAAGGCTATGGCTTAGCTAATCTGAATCCTGGATTTAATGCAAATACCGGCTTTAATGTTAATCCAACATTTAATGGCAATTTTAATCCCAACTACGGTTTTGGTTATGATGAATATCCAGCTCAAGTGGAGGGTAAAAGTGCACGCGTTAAAGCTATCGATAAAAAAGTTGATGATAAAGTGGCGAAAAATCTAAAGAAATTATAAATACGTTCAGTTTAAATTTCATCGATAATTATCACATCATTAGTATATTTTTATATGTAAAAAGTTTTGTAAATAGTAATGCTTTTTTATATGAGGGTGCTTCAGTGTTTTTTTTTTCAAAATAAAATAAAACCTTTTACTGGATCATCTTTTTAAAATGAAATTATTTTTATATATGTATATTTAAGTGATTTTCTTTCTTATATCGCAACTTACCAATAGTTGTTATAACTATAATCGAATAAAACAATGATCCTGCAAATGTCCATTGTGATTTTGTTATATCTTCATCACCATCCCAGCCATTCGTTTTAATGGCTGTTAGTATTTGTTTCTCAAACATTTGTAAGTCATCTTTTACGAAATTCGTCCATGTAACTTCGTTTAAAACGGTTAAATTATCGGAATGATTCCAAATTTTATCGGTTAAATTTAAACGTAAATTATGAATTCCTTTTTTAACCTGCAAAGTAAATAAATATATTTTTTTAAATAAAGATCAAATAAGAGACTAATAGTGAAATATAAAGCATATTTGTAACTTTTTAAGGCTATTTAAAGCCTCTTGTAAAAAATAATCTACTTTCCCACACCAATTAAAGTTAATTAGAGAGATGTTTAGTGAATTAAAAAAATAAAATACTTAAATTTTTTGCCTTTTTAAGAAAAGAATTAAATATTTTTAATACAGTATAAATTCGATAATCCAGATAAAATTGATTGCAGACCATTATCCGGTTTATCGAATTATCCGGATTAAGGAGGTTTTGTTCCTGATAATTTTTTGTTAAGAAAAGCATTAAAAAAATATATTAACTATTGAATATATGAAACAGTTGAAGTATTATGTTAAAATTTTTCATCTAAATACTTTCCATATTTAAAGTTATTAAACATTTTTTATTTTATATAAAAAAAATAAATAAAAGAACTTGTTTTGAACTCTTTTTACTAGAAAAATTTTGGAACAATGCACTATGGTTTCACCGACCATTTTTGTTGGCCAAAATTAAATTCAATTTTGTTTTTAATATTTCGCGTTATAACAGCGTACATTAGAAATTAAAAAAAAAATTCTAACACATAATAGAATACACTTATGTACATGTGAAAATATACACTTACACAGGAAAAAGTTTGTGTATAAATATAAGAATTTACTTTCTTTCATTGATTTTAGTTCATAATATTTAAAAATAATGTCATAAATATTCACTTTTTTATATTTTTTGAAATGAATTAAAAGTCAAGAAAATTTAAAATAAATTGTTTAAATTTTCATTTATATTTTCAATTTGTAAAAAAATGTTTGAAATTTTCTTCGGAAAATTTTATGTTTTTAATGATTTTTAGCTACATTATGGGAACAGAAGAGAAGCGCTTTTTATCAAAATGAGGTTCTGCAGAAAGCGAGCGAAATTGTGCAAATTTCTAAATATTATTTTTTTTTACAAATTTATACTGGAATTTTGCCATTTTAAGGCGTTTGTTATTATTTTCATGTATAACTATTTTCATTTACCATTTGCAATAAAATCTAATAAAACTGAATCAAAGATTTAACAAAATTTTTGCAAAATTACTAAAATTTTCATTATGAACAACTTAATAATATCTATGAACAAAATTTTATTTTTTATGAAAAAAGTTTGAGAAAAAAGTCATGTTCGATTCAAAATTTTTATGAAAAAAATTTTCAGATATATGCATTTTTTCTCTGTGTAATATAGTATAACTGCGTTCTTAATTTTTCATTTTGTGATATTTACTTTAATATATACAACGATTCGAAAATTATTACGAACACTAACAAAGGCGTCGAGTTCTAATCACCAAGATTGTTCGATTTTACGGTGTTAAACTATTAGATCTATGACCATAAGCCAAGAATGATCGACCGAAGGTACCCACATAGATAGTGCCATCGCTGAAATTCAGACAGGACTATGCGCAATTAATAACACGATGTGACAGTGAAAATATACTTTTAAATGACCTAGTGTAGGTTGTAGACCTAAATAATTTTCAATACATCTTAAAATCTGAAGTTATCTACAAAAAACATCTTTTTAAGACTTTACGAACTTAAAAAAAATATTAAAAATTATTTTTAAATTTATGAGTGTTGTAGAATTTTATGTTGTTTTATTGTATTGCCCTATTGTTCGGCTTTAGGTCTCAATAAATAAAAATAAAAAACTCTTTCTATGTTTTTTTTAATTTTATTATATTAATTTCCATTATCCAATATTTCGACCAACATTGTTGGTCATCTTCAGGGATATATTTACTAAAAACTAATAAGACAATTATAAACATAAATATTCATACTCGTAACAAAACAAAAGTTAGAAATAATAATAATTACATTTAATTATATATCAGTGTTGTCCTTTGTTGTTGTTCCGAGCTTTAGTCACTGATTGTTCATATCTTTCCTTTTTTATCATTCCTAAGTTTCTATATTGTATGTCGATATACATATGTGAGCACAGTTGTCTGTATCTGTTTTATAGTTTATTCTCATCCTTGTTGGTATGTTCATGATATGAAGCATCTCTTGCATATATCGTTTCGTATGATTATTTTCTCCTGCAAGTATTCTCACTTTCTCAAAGTCCAGTTTATTTCCAGTTTTGCAAAGTTGGTCGAAATATTGGATAATGGAAGTTAATATAATAAAATTAAAAAACATAGGAAGAGTTTTTTTATTTTTTTATTTACTGAGACCTAAAGCCGAACAATAGGGCAATAGCATAAAACAAAGGCAGTTATAATTCAACTATTAGGCATGAATTGTATAATAGGGAAAATGACATTGGGGATATCGACACTTTTGGTCTTTGCAGAATATGTGTGGATGTTGAGGAAATGGAGACAGTGGGACATATTTTGTGTCACTGTCCGTGTCTACAACAAAGTACGCAGAAATGTTTAGACAGGATTAAAAGATTCTACCAAGAGCAATCTAGGAAACTAGGAATAGGTTGAGAGACTTTTGTTGGCTTGGAACGAATGTAGTTGGTCAATAGGTTTTTCTTGCTATCTTATTTATATATGTTTTCTTTTTTTGATCTCACATTCACTATCTTTTATCTATCATAAACCTTTTCTTTTCTTCTTCCCTCTATTCTGTTGTTCTTCTGAAGGGAGTCACAATGGACCAATAGGTCTCCGTTTGGGGATTAGGCGATTTGTTGTGGATTTTTAGAAATTTTTTAATGATTTTTATTTTATTTCTATAATTTTTCTTTTTAACTTAGGAAAAATTAAAAAAAAACATATATAATAATATAAATTTTTAGTAAGATAAACCAATTTATTTATTCCACAAAAGTGCAATGAATAACTGCTATACCGAATATGATTAAGAAATTAGTTCCAATCTCTACAACAAGATGATTATTGTACGGATTACTCAGAGGATAATATCTGAGCATTTAATACCCTATTATTGTTAGTGTATCAAGAATTTAGAAGCCTTCAATAATTGCATATTATAATTAGTTGTCAAATATTTGAATGAAGTGTATCAAAAATAATTGAAGCAATGGTCAATTATGTATGGAAAGCGAACTTTAGTTGTGTTACCTGCAGTCAACGCAACCTACAAGTAAATTTATTTGATGAATAAAAACTCCATTTTAGTTGCCAAAAGTTATCGAAAACACTATTTTAAAAGTTCAGCAACTGAAATAAATGTAAATAAACAAATAATGTAAAAAAATCAAAAATGAAAGTAATTTTTTGTGTTTTTCATTCGACGCGCACTTTAAATGAATCAATTGTGATTTTCCGTGATAATTTCTCAATTTTTAAACAGCTTATAATAGATGACACTCTTCAGAATTTACCAAATACACCGCTTTGGTATGGATTTTCTTGATTGGAGGAGATTATCATAAGGGATCTTCTCACAGAAACAACATCGCTTGTGATACTGAATCTTCATTTTTCCTAGCTTTTAAATGAATCTAAGTAAATAATTATGGAATTTCGCAACGGCTGTCCCGATTTCAATGAAATTTCACAAATTGATAGTAGAGGTGTAGGCTAGTTAATTTTTGAGCTTGGACCATATAGACCTGCAGAGCGTGGGAATTGAATGATTTTGCTGGTTGAGATCTAAAACATCGTTGTATGCATATATTATCCCTTTCAGTTTAAGTGGATCCAAATTTCAACCGATTTTTTGAATTTTTTTTTTATTTCATTAACAACAAATAGCAGACATTTGTAAAGAAATAATTTTGAAAAAATCTTTACGGAGTCAAAAGGTTGAACTTTAAAAAAAGTCGATTTTCTCCCGTAATTTTTGCCAAAAAAGTGGTCAAATTCTTTTTCTGTTATTTTCTTAAGTAACATATATAATATTTATATTTTTTGAAAGATATCTAAACACAAAATATTTTAAAGGAAAAAAATAAAAATTGATTTTTCCGAGAACCAGGGTTTCCCAAAAATTGACATATTTTTCCATCAATTTTCACCCTAGTTTCTTAAACCGCAAAACTGGAATCAAAAAAAATGTATTCAAAAATATCCCTTAACAAAAATTTTATTGCATAATTAAACATGAATAATATGCACAAAATCTCAACTCAATACTTCTTCCGCATCTTTTCATCAACGAATTTTCTTATTATAAATATTATTCTACATTTTTGAAAATAAGACATTTAAGAAAATAAGAGCTTTCCACGTGTCAAAATTGGCGATCAAAATCAATAGAAATCGTAGGAAAAATTACTCATATAGTTAGCTTCTTTAAAATTAGTAAGTAACGTAATGACATAAGTAATGTTATTCGCCAGTTAATCATTTATTTTAGGTCTGAGACTTTCATTAACAAATATTTTGGAACAGATATTATATTTTTAGTGCAGGTACACGACCTGTGTGCGTTAAAATGATTTTCGAGTGAGGTCATTATACAGAAACTATGAACATATTCTTACCGATCCTAATTAAACTTCATATCGGTTTTTATACTAATATAAAACATATTAATGCCAAATTTCATTCAAAGCCTTGCATTTATATGAAATTTTGCGCTTAAAGTAATTTCCTGGAGTGTGTCTTATATGTAAACTATATTCAATAATTTGGCGATTTATAGTTATATAAATTTTAATTGTGATTATTATTTATATTCAATTAATGCGTGTTAAAGTGACATTCTGGAATTGGTGTTGTATGAGATATATGTTCAATTAAAGGCTGATCTTTGCGAAATTTGATAACATGATTTATACTCAAATACAAAATATTCGTGCCAATTTTTATTTCGATACAAAAATTTTTATAGTATTTATACACTTTTAAATAATTTTCGGAAAGGGGTCTGCATGGAAACTATGGTCAATAATGAAACTGTGTCAATTATCATTAAATAATAATTAAAATTACAGTATATATTTCGAAATTTAAATAAACACTAACAGGACATTTTAAAATTTTATAAAAGTTGAACTGTTGAAGATACATAAAGGGACAAAATGTGGGATTCAGAAATATCATTATGATGTTTTTAAAACTAATATAATTTCAGAATAATTTGTTAGAAAACCTTAACGATATTTAAGAATAAAAAAATTGAAAGACACTTTTGACATTACGAAGGCCCGAAGGGTTTAAACGAAAAATTTTGTTGGAATTTCTAAATCATATTCTATTATTTGATACCCATATCGACAGATTTTAAAATAATTCATAAAAAAGATTATTAATTTTGAAATTTCAAAGCATATTCGAAAAACTGAGTACGCAGATCTATCATAAAACGTCTCTACCTTTATATGTATATATGGTTAATAGTGAAAAATGCTGTTGTACGGTGTCGTACAACACATCGAAGTTGAGTTTGTTAAGCGAATTTAAAATATATATAAAAACACGACTTCTTTTCCAAATTTTTCATTAATTTTTAATTTTTTACTGTAACAATTTAAAAAAAATGTTAATATGGAAAATAGATCCGATGATAAGTACTTTTATCATTTAATATGAAAATAGTAAAAACTAGTCGGCATCATGTTGAAAAAATGTGTGTTTTATGCAACACAAGAAAAATTGGGTTCGTAAGAAATTTAAATTTTTAATGGGTCTGAAAATTTTCGGTTGAAATTGGTAATAAAAAAAATCAGTTGAAACAAATTGACTAATAACTAATAACTGGCCCAAATTTTCCATTTTGTCTCCTTTTGCATTTTTTTAAGAAAATCAATTTTTTCCAAATAAGTTAACATTGGCAATTTTTATCTTTTGCAAAGGTGAAACCAAACAATAAATATATAGATATAAAAATTGAAACGTCGATATATTTCTGCTGCTAAAGGTAAATTACGGCTTTAAGATGTACTTATAAGAGAAATATGCCCAAACTTTCATCGGAATGACCAAAAAAGCAAAACTTATGGCGCCAAAAAAGTGTAAAGGTTAAATAAATGCAATAAATGGTTTGAATACACATTTCAAACATATTACAAAAAAAAAAAAAAATAATGGTTCACTTTGATGATATTGGCCAAGAAAGGTGGTAAACGAAACCATAGTGTAATACTACACTGAAAACGAAAGAATTCAACTACAATCAATTCTTACATCATAATTATAATTTAAATTTTCAAGCTGCATAAAATTTTAATAAAATATTACTTTTTATATGCAAACCGAATTACAAAGTTGCAACCAATCCGCAACCAATTATAGAGTATGTTCTAAGTAGGGAAACGCATTTCGAATTACCGAATGACCCGTATTATCGAGGTCCGGATTATCGAGTTTATATGACATTTATTTGAGCCAATTCCATCCTCTAGGTGGTTCTCCCTGAACCCCATCCTCTCAACAGATATACAGAAGAACATAGCCAGATAGTATTATATTTTCACAAGGACCCATGATGGAGTCTTAGACGATTATTTCGAAATGTTACACACAGAATGACAATCCCAATGTACACCATATATTTTTTGTGGAACCAATTCTTTAGATACGTTTGCAAATATATATTATAAATTATATTATTTGAAAAAAAATATGATAAATTTATTATGTTTTATATTATTTTAATTTTTTTATTTTAAATTTTGAAAAACACAATTTTTGTATTAATTACGTTCGGAACAAAATATGAAACGTGACGATTTTACTATCGTTATTTTTGGAAGTTACGATTCCGAAAATTATATAATAATTTTTTGTATAAACTATATTAAAAGAAAAGGTACACTTTAGTCCGTAAAAACTATCGCTTTATATTCGAAAACGATTATCACATGTGATAGTTTTTATCATCGGTTTTTATCGCTTGGTTTATTGGAACATTTGAATGTATAGTATATTCAATTAATAGCTGTATTTTTTTCGAAATTTATATAAATCGAAATTTATATAAAGGTATAAATTTTATAAGTTGTTATAGGTATAGCTCAGGGATTCTCACAAGATCATGCTTCACAACACCCTTTTTATATTTAAAATTGCCAAATTTACAATTTAAACATTTTATGAATTAAAAAATGAAAAATTTTCCCAAATTAAAATAAAAAAAATTTTTGTGATATCATCACAAATTTCAATTTTATTTGAAATTGTAACCAAAAATATATGCCTAAACTAATATATATGAGCTATACGTTTTATTCGAAGTATTCACAGATATAGATATAAACTTCGAAAAAATCTAATCAGCTAATCAGGTATGTCACAGGAATTTTTCGGTAGTGAAAATTTTCGTATAATCGAATTTGTAACGTTTTCGTATTGCTTCTTCAGCTCTAATACGTTTTCACAAATTCGAAAAATGTTAAAAATAACGCACTTTTTTTAGAAATAATGGTGGTATTTCTACATAGAAACCAATTGATTAATGAAGGAAAATATTTAAAAGAATAATTGAAAATAAAAAATATATTTAAAAAAATATATATATAAATTTTGTGTTTTCACTTAACAAAAATAGTGTTTTTTTTCCACCTACTGTTAATTTAAAAAAATGCAAAATTACAAAATTGGTTAATGTTGATTTTTTTTTTAAATGAAATTAATAAAAGCAATATCCATTGTTTATTTACATTAATTTTTAAAGGTTTAAAGGTTTAAATTTTAAAGGTTTAATTTTAAAGGTTTCATTTAAATGCGATGAAAATATTAATTCCATTTTACTTTATTTATGTAGATTGAAAACTATTTTTTTCCTATTTCGTTTTCTATAGAAGCTAAATACGATTTCAATTTCACTTTCGTACGAATTTGTTGAATATTTCGTCAGAGCGCTGACAAAAAGTCATATGTTTAATTTTTCAAAATTTGTTTATTGAACCATTTGAAAGCTTCATTGATCGTCCATACGGTTTTCATACAAAAAAAAAAAAAAAAATGGATCCGAGAAGTTCATTTTTCAATAACTCCGGCACATAAATCAGACTGATTTCGAACATAGACCCGCGACTTCAGGAAACCGTATACGAAAAATCTAGATAGGTCAATTCACATCACCTAAAATCATTTGCTGTGTGGCACGTCTTGTTAAACCACATTTCGTCTAAGCACATACCGTTCAATTCTAGACAAATTAAATTGCTGATAATTGTTTTATTATTGTGTATTGCGCGGAAAATATTGCATCGGATTCTCCTTAACATTTTCACTGATAGTGGAGATTTTTTCGACAGATTACGCGTTCCTTTGACTCACGGGTATTGTCTGATTGTCATAGAACTAATCGAGTTCGGAGTATCGGGTTTAAAGGATCAAAAAAAGCTCAAAACATTTGATTCTATTTGGTAATATAGTTTTATCATTTGGATGTGATGATTGTGTAACTTGTTATAGTGATTTGACATTAGTGACTGAATAATAAACAACAGATTTGAAACACGCTCTCAAAACAACATAGGTACCAAGCAATGTCAACATCAAGTATTAAGAATATTGAAAAACGCGATGTTATCTTTAGCAACTTCTAAAAAAAAAAAAATTAAAATAAATCTCATCTATTTACTTCCTAAAACTTACAACTTAAAACTGTTATATGCCGCTTTTAGACATAACTTCAAAATCAAAGAATAGGAAGGAATCATATATAGAGAACATCTTTCTAATTACAATATTGTATTTAAGTCATTACTTCTCAGCAAAACAGAGTTTCAATACAATAATGTTGAAGCACAGTGTTGTCATTGGAAGAAAAAGAATGCTGAAAAGAGCTACAGAAGTAATGATTACGATTCTTATTCATTGCTTTTGAAGTTATTATCTTAAAATAAGGTTTATATAATTATTTTAATTTTGTAAAGAGTTAATAAAAATCATTTAAGCATATTAAGAATAATTACATGTTTACCTCGCTAAAATTACATTTATTTTAATTTTATTAGAGATAATTATATTTCCAAATAAGTGCAAAATATGAAGTGGTGCTAATGTTAATTTTTAGAAAAAATATTCCTTTTCTTGCATTTTAAAAAATAACGTAACCCACAATTGAAAAAAAAAATAAATAAAATAAATAAATAAAATTTTTCTTTTATAAATTGTTGATATTTGTTTAATAAACACGAATATAAAAAACATTTAAATTATTAAATAATTCAGTATTGATTTATTCATAGTTACGGATAAATATTACTAAAAACAATTCTGGAAAAACACATACAAAAATTATTTTTATTAAAACTACAAACATGTATGATTAACAGTTTTTTTTCTTCTTGAAATATAAAAAGAATTTATAAAAATTAAATCACTTTACCTCAATTTCATGTGGCCGCTCTAAATGTTGAAATAAATAAGCACCGCCAACACAATAGGAAACCACCAACAAAACTAATGTCACGTGCGACACAATACAAGTGATCACTTTCCACGAAAAACAGATGGCTGTGACGCATCGTCCACGCTCTGGTTTAGCCGGTTCGAGCATATGGGCCGGCAACGATTGTGCACGACGGCCTGACATCGATTACGATATTATTGCTCGTTATGGTTATAATGATTTATTATTAGTTATTGATGATGGCGTTGAGGTAGAAGAAGAAATTAAACAGCCACCTCCTCCACTTTAACCAATATTTGAATTTTTTTTTTTTTTTTGAATTTATGATTAAAGAGGGATATCACAATCACATTTGCAGTCGTTAGATGATCGAAACAAATACGAAAGATATTGCTTGTAATATAATTTTAATTAGAAAAAACGAAAAATAAAAACAAACATAAATGGCAAAACCAATGCGTGGGCTAAAAGAAATTAATTAAATAGCACTTAATTTTTACTTTATCATAAACATTCACGCATTGAGGCAGACATTTATAAAATATTTCTCAATAAAATGTGTTTAAGTGTACTCGTATGTACTTGAATTAGTGAAAAAATGTTTTTTTTTTATCGAAATTTAAATATTGAATGATTTAGTGTCGGCTTGTCTCTATATAAACACCGCCAAACAAATATTTGGTCAAATTTATTGGATCATTATTTAAAATATCGTGTAATTTGCAATGGAGCATTAAAAAATCAGCAAACTATTCTACAAATAAACTATTGCTTGCATCAATTTGGGTACTATATATGAATGATATTTCGTCAATATTTCGTTGGTATGCAACAATCTCAAAAGAAAATTTATTTTAAGGCGTCATTGACTTTGATGAGTAGAGCCAAGTCGAGGTAATAGTACCCTATTATACAATATATAGTTTTATAATAAAAAACTCTTAAATAACACTGGTCGGTAGAGAAATTCTCCCTTAAACAAAAATAGGTAGTATAGATGGAATTTGGCGTGATGAACACGAATCTGTTTTCAGGTTTTTTTTTTTATTTTTTATTTATGGGCATGTCTAATAATTCTCGATTTTTAGACGGTTACATTGGCATAACTTGAAAACGGTTTGACCAATTTAGATAAATAAAACTGCAAATGTTGTTTAAAATTTTCTTAACATTATTTTTTTATCCGCTTAATAGTTTCGGAGTTATTTCCATGCAAAATTGGAAAAAATATGTAAATATTCTTGTATTTAAATTTTCAATACAAATTTGAGTGGTATAAATTTCATAAGTAGTTATAGCTATAGCTGGTTAAAAATAAATGATTAAAAATAAGTGGACAAACGAGTTATACATACATGAATCTGAAATATTAGACTGTCCATAAAAAATCAGGACCTGATAAAAAAAAAAACTAAAAGGAGATTCGTGATTGGCACGTCAAGCTCCTTGCAGTTCACCTATTTTTTGTTTAAGGGAGAAAACATTTTTTTTTTTTTGCCGACGAGTGTAATTTATGGTATTTTTTAAACCAAGTTTGCCGACATTGCAATAACTGCATCAAAAACTCTTTTTGGTCCAGTAAAACTTTGTAGCAATTGAAACAAGTGCGAAAAAATACAAGTTTACAAATTCCGTTCAACTTTTGGAACTGAGCAGATGAAAATTAATTTTAATTATATTTCGTCAAAGTTTAATGTAATTTTAGGTACTAATATGGCATTATTTTCTCAATATTGGTTCTAATTTTCGAGTTCCCACGTTTTGGAACAATGTGCTGTGATAATAATTTTTTTAGTGATGATGTTTGTAGCTAAAAGATTTATTGTTAAAAGATTTATTGATTTTATTCCAGATCGTGTAGAAATATAAAAGGCATTACAAAGATAATTTCAGGCTTTTTTAATATGATTACGAATGTTATATAATCGGGAAATTTGGCAAATTGATGAAAAATACTCAGTGGTGAATATATATATATATATATATATATATATATATATATATATATATATATATATATATATGTGGCTGTCAGATATATCTGTTGAAGATAATGACACAAGGTCGAAGCTTATTGAAATTGGTTATGATCGGTCCATTATTTCACCTAGCCCCCATACAAATGTCCTCCCCGAATAGGGGTTTAACGATCATAAATACCTTAAATATTTTATTCCAATATTTTAATGAAATTCGGTGTAAGGAAGTCTTGTTTAAGTTTGTGCCAAATCATGAAGATCAGTCCATAATTGACCACAGCTTCCATATAAAACCCCCTTCCGAGCATCACTTTAACGTGCATAAATCACACATAGTGACAAATTTTATGAGAATCGCTCCATAATTTAACATAGCTCTCATATGAGCCCACTATCTGGAATCTCCCTAAAGTGCATAAATTCATATAAATATTAGTATTTACGTAATATTCTGTATTCATATATTTTATTTTACATTTAGTAAAAGTATCGGTCTACAATAAGACCCCTCCACAAATTTTGATGGACATACACAATGGTGTGGGGTATCATATGGTCAGGCTTGACCGACTATATCTTTTTTACTTGTTTTTTCTGTGCGTTATAAACACCAACACAAACGCATAATACCTCAACCACCTACTGTGGTTTGTAGTATAATAATATTTGTATATTAAATAAAAAATATTTTAATTTGTATAAAAGTTAACAAAATATTAATAGTATGAAATTTTGAACATTCATGTATCGTGATGAATTTTTAAAATTCACTCGAAGTTATGGATTTATGTAATTTAAAAAGGATATAAAAGGTGATTTGGTAAGAATATCAAAAATATTCTTTTCGTTCAAATGCAAAGTGCAAATGTAATTTATAGATGCATTTTTAAAAATTTATTAATTTTGAATTTTTTTAGAAGTATTTGATTAATATTAATTGCAATACTAATTAGTCTATTACATAAAAGTGAACTATTTTTAATAAATTTTTAAATTTATTTTATATTTTTTTAAGAAAATACATATCGAGGGCTTATACTTGAAAAGGGCTATCAGCAAAGCACAAATTGTTCAGGGGAGCATAAAAACTGTTTCATTCACTCATTTCTCTACATTTTGCAATCCGATCTTATAAGATTTATTAATAATACGTCTACTACAGTGTTGCCGTTTGGTTACATTTGTTACATTTTTTGTAACATTTAATGTTCCACGTAACATGTATAATTTTCTGAATTTGACCCCATTTTCGTAAATTTTTATCTCTTATCTCTTCAATAAATTTAAATACTATCTGCAAAAATTAAATCATGCAAATACATGATAAGTAACAACTTTTCGCGACTTATTCCTTACCACCTAGCACATCACTTCGGTTGATTTAAAATATGCTTTTTTCTTGCACGTAACAATCTTCTGTTCGTCGTAGCAAAAGAAATTCCATTTTTCTAATACAATTTTCGATCCACAAGATTAAAGATTAAAGATTATTAGAATCCATAATATAAAAGAGTGAAATACATTTGTTTGACGAACTCTGGAAATTTAAGTAACGAGCTCTCGAGATTTTTAAAAATTAAAGTTGTGATTTAAGTTTAAAGATTAAATTGGATTTTAGCGATAATATTTTGAAATGAAAAAAGTAATTAACCTTTTAAAGGTGCGATATTTTGGTCAAAAGGGCATAACATATTTATGAAATAAATTTTCTAATTTAAAAAATGTTATACGAGTATACTAGAAAATTTTTATAGTTGCATACCTTGATAACAAGACATTACCACTAAATCCAGATTTAAATCGGACGATTATTGCAAAAATGCTTTCCATCTGAAGATTGCTAGAGAAGCGACATTATTTAGAATATAAAAAACAATATCGAGGGCCTATATTCAAAACGATCTATCTCGAAAAACACAACTTTTCAGGTGAGAAAAAAACTGTTCATTTCGCTTATTTTTCAAGTATTTAAAAAAATGTTCTACAATATTTATTTGAAACCACGACTAAATCTTACATATAATTTGTTGTTAATATTTTGCAATATTTGCAATTTTAAAGAGTGATGGTTTTGCACTTTTAAAATTTTCAACGTGTATATAAAATAACTATATAGAGAGGTTTTGCATTGTAAAAAATGTATTTAATTACCATTTATGATTTTAAACATTTCAAATATAGTCAGTAATTTGAAAAGCAACATAATTAAAATATTTTATTTTGGGATTGAAGCAGGTAAAATGATACTCCCCATACAAATAAAATAATAATTATCGTATACCTAAAGAACTATTACAGCGAAAGTCTTAAAATTTTGTGGTAACAACTCTCCATCAACTTCCACAAGTTGATACAGTGAATGAAGAAATTTTATAGTAAAAGTTTTAAAAGTTTGTGGGAATAATTTCCTTATAAAAATTTATTTTGTAAGATAGAGGAACACAAAAACGTTTATAAAATTGGAAAAGCTAGGAATTTTCATTTGAAATTTATATTATAGATGAGGGTTTCTATAGGGAATATAATGAGATCAAAAACGCATTTTCGTGAAATCCAGAAATAGAGGGTTTGGAATGTAAGATCTCGATTTGTATTCTCATATGCTTATTTTTTTTAGGGGATATTTAATTAACTAAACTTAAAAAATGAGTCCACTGAATAGAAAAAAATATTTCTAAAAAATATAGAAGGTCCATATTTTTAAGGAATGCATATGTTTTGCATTATATTCTTCGAAATTTTGAATTGAAAATCGTATTGACCATTTATATTTTAAAATTCTGAAAACATAACTTTTTAGGAAATATTGTAACTGGCAACACTGGTCTACTAAACTTCACACAAAAAATTTATCTTCGGAATTTTGCGAAACTGAAAACTAAAATCGATATAGATATCCGTGGGCTACTTGCGTGCAAATTTTCATGAACATCGAAAGACGCTCGATAAATTTTTGGGTGTTTATACTCCACACCACCAAAGGTGGTTGGAGTGTTATGCGTTTGTGTTAATGTTTGTAACGCACAGAAAAAATCATCCACACCTTGTGCACAAAGTACAGGTCGCAATTTTGAAGATAATTTAATGAAATTGAATTGAATTTAATGACACAAGGACGAAGCTTATTGAAATTGGTGATGATCGGTCCATTATTTCACCTAGCCCCCATGCAAATGCCCTCCTCGAATAGGGGTTTAACGATCATAAATGCCTTAAATATAGCAATATTTTAAACAATTCGGTTTTGTATAAGTATCAATCTCTGTGCCAAATTTCATGAAGATCGTTCATAATTGACCATAGCTCCCCTATAAAACCCTCTTCCGAAAATCACTTTAACATGCATAAATCACATACACATGTTAGTATCAAGTTTATATTCGACAGAAATAAGTTTTATTTAAATAGAAATCATAGTGATAAATTTTATGTAGATCGCCCCATAATTTACCACAGCTCCCATATAAGCTTACTTTCGGGAATCATCCTAAAGTGCATAAATTCATATAAATGTTAGTATTTACGTAATATTCTGTATTCGTATAATTGCACGATGGTGTGGGGTATTATATGGTCGGTCCTGGCCGACTATATCTTTCTTACTTGTTTTTCAGGAAATTGTCGATATGTATTTAATGAATTAGAAATAAAATTGCAACAAAATTAAAGCCAAAGTTAAAATCGTTGAGGACTTCATGAACAGTCTGAATATTCCCGATTCTCGAGTGGAAGATAACACATACTTTAGTGACGAAATCAACGATTTATTAATTTGATAACATTTGTGGCGGAAAACAAAACGTCTCCTTTTCATCACATAATCATTTCAATCTACCTTTTCACATAAAACATTACTTTACCAAAAACTTCTTAAAAAAGGGAGAAATATTTGCCAAATCTGATATTCAAAAACTAATGACTGACAGAATTTTTAAAAAATATTAAACTTAAAGTAAACCGTCAGCAATGGAATAATTCGAAAATTTTGTTTGCAACATTCTGGTTAATCGCAAATCACCTAATTTGAACCTAATTATGAAGAGTTAGTTGCAAAACTACTTAACTTTCTTTATTCCCGTTTCACTTAAAAATTTCGTTGTACATATAACGAGAAAGGACACAAAACTTAGCTAAAACTGAAAAATAATATTAAGGATTTTGTAATGAGGGCATGTTGAGTTCCTACTGTTGGACTCTAATATGAGAAGCAGATTCCATACTATACAATCGACTCATCGATTTAGCTCTTTTATTATTAAATAAATTGGTTATTAAATCTCAATATATATAAATAAATATTTTTGTTAATATCTCGCAAACTAGAACCAATTTTGCAGAAGAAAATGAAGATTCGAATTCAGTACTCTAAACAACCTTGGAAACTATTTTTGGTTGCTCAAGTCCAAAACCTTGTATACAGTGTTATTAAAATTAAAAAAAAACACATGTCGGAGATCTGATTCATATATACGAGGGCGGATCAAAAAGTAATTATATGAAATGAAACTCTATTCCTATCAAGTACCACCTGTTAATAGACTACTGTCGTCATTTACTTTGCGTTTAACAGCTGTTCAAGACATACAACCTCGTGTATTTTTCTAAAAATGGAAAAAAATGAATTTCGAGTGCTCATTATTTCTTGCGAAAAAAAACCGTCAATCAAACCAAGGAAAAGCTCTGCACCATCGATTTCAATGGTAAAAAAGTGGTTTATTGACTTTCGTTGTGGTCGCACAAGTACAAATGACGCTAAACGTTCTGGACGGCCAATTGAGGTCAGTATACCCGAAAATGCCGAAAAATCCACGATACGGTGTTGGCCGACCGAAGAGTAAAAGTGCGTGAGATCGTTGATGCCATAGGCATTTCATATGGCAATGTGGTTTCGATTTTAAATGATCAGCTGGGTTTAAGAAAGTTGTCTGCGAGATGGGTGCCGCGTTTGCTCTCAATTGACCATATGACAACTTCAAAGGATTGTTTGGAGTTGTTTAACCGCAATCCGAATGAGTTTTTGCGGCGTTTTGTAACTGTGGATGAAACATGGATCCATTACTGTACTCTGGAGACCAAGCAGCAGTCTAAACAATGGGTTTCTCCGGGTGAACCTGCTCCGAAGGAGGCCAAGGTAAATTTGTCGGCCAATAAGGTGATGGCAACAGTTTTTTGGGATGCACGCGGGATAAACCACATCGATTGCCTTCAAAAGGGAAAAACAATAAACGGCGAATATTATACCAACTTATTAGACCGATTTAATGAAGATTTAAAAAGAAATCGACCACATATGGCTAAAAAAAGTTCTTTTTCATCAAGATAATGCACGGGTGCAGTCTCAATTGCAAAACTCTATGAATTCGGCTACGAATTGGTACCTCATCCGCCATTTTCTCCGGATTTAACCCCTAGTGACTACTTCCTATTTCCAAACCTAAAAAATGGCTGGGTGGAAAGAGATTCAGCTCCAACAATGGAATTATTGACCAAACAAATGCCTATTTTAAGGACTTCGAAAAATCCTATTTTTTACACAAAGTAAATGACGACACTTGCTCAAAATTTGACAGTAGTCTATTAACAGGTGGTACTTGATGGGAATAGTGTTGCATTTCATATAACTACGAGGGAAGTTCGAAAAGTCACGGACTTATTGATAAGCCCTCGTACCATTTTATTCGTTTGTACCCGGTTTTTCTAAATTACAAAATAACTGTTATATTTGCTTTAAAAAAATATAAATCACATGGAAAACGTTTATTTTTGCTCAAAAAAAAAATATTCGCAAAGTAACTTATTCTTGCTAAAATAACAAAAATAACTAAGTTCAAAATTAAGTAGTTTCCTCTGACTTCTATGATGAATGTCATAACAGTTATAATTGCCTACTTGTTATGAAATAAATTTAAGGGTTAAAAAGTTTTGGGTATATTTTCTACTCCGAATTTTATAAGAAATCTTCAGAATATATCCAAAAAAATATATTTTCTTATTTGTACCACATTTACATTTTATTTGCGATTTATTTGAAATACCAAAAAAAAAAACTTTAGGAATATTTTTTAAGCGAAATAAAGGAAATTTTAATAAGAAAAAAAGTAAAAAAAAAATAAAAATCCCATAAGCACGGTGTCGGTATGATTACACGATTAATATTATTATCTTTTGAAAGTAGCGTTATAATTTATTTAAAAGATCGATGTAGGGTACAGAATAAATATTCCAAAGAAATTTTGAAAATATACAAAAGAAAAAAAAACTGTATTATTTTTGTTTAATATGTATTTTTTGTATATGTGTACTATATGTGCATATATTTTCGAAACACACACTCAACACGAAACTAAAATAAAAAATAAAGACCATAATTTAAAACATTGAACTAAATTTGTTCTAAGTTTTTTTTCGTTCTTGATTTCTTACGGCTTTTTGGTTTAATTTTAATTATAAATAAATAAATAATTTATTTTGTCAGTTTATATATTTTTATTTGCCAACAAAATTGAGGTTTTATTTATATTTGAAAAAAAAAAAATTAAAAATGCTTTGATTTTAATATTTTAGTTTTTTTTCTTAATTATAATTCTTTTGTCGAATTACTAAAAACATTTGTTATTTTCTATATTTAAACAATTAATAACTTTTTAGTGTTGCAGTATTTTTTTTATTTATTCCTTTTTATTTTTCTGAAATTTGTCTAGAAATGAAATATGTAAGTATTTAAAACATTTTCTTTACAAGAAAAAAAAAAACACTTTATTTAAATAGAGTTCAATGCTCTATTTTTCGTGTGTTCTTTTTAAACAAAATATTATATTTGCCGCACAAATCGTACAAATGATCTGTATGCCAGATCTCCCGAGAATCAACTGAGGAAAATCTTAATAGTTTGTTTGCCGGAGAATTTTCTTGTTCTATAAAGTTTTTTTTTGAGAGTTTTTGTTTTTGGAGGTATAAATTTTCAACACTGAGAGTATTGAGTTTAAGTTTTGCACATATTTTGTGTAAACATATTTGGATTTTCAGTATTGTGAGTATTGCAATTTTTACTTTTTAGAAATATAAATGATTTAGATTATTTTGTAACAGTTTTAAAAAAAATTGTATGTGCTCATACTCAGTATAGGTCAATTAGATTTTTGTGAATGAAAATATTGAATTATTAAATATTTGAGGAATATGTTTAAAACAACAACAAAATAATTTGGTTTTTGTATGTGGTATATAAAACTAATTATATCGTCTTTAAGATATTTAAAGCAACTTTCAAAAGAAACCAAATTATTAAAATAATTCAAAAACTTTAGGTTTCGTGATATAGTTATTTCAATTTATTCAACTTTCTATTTGTATCAAATTCAAATATTACAATAGCTGCACTGAACCAAATCACGTATGTAATATTGACGAAATTTTTTCGTAAAATTTTAACGAAAAAAAAAAAAAAATATTTAAATCAAATCAATATAATCAACAAGTTTGCTTCAAATTAACTAAAAATTTTTTGTTAAAAATATTTTTATGTAAAATATGTTGATTTGAATAAAATTACGTTAAAAAAATAACGAAAAAACTATTAAATCAACGAAAATTTAGTTAAATTGGCAGTAAGTCTTCGTAAGTAAAACAACAGAAGTTCATTTGAATAATTATATGTTAATTTAACTATTTTTTTGTCAATTTTAAAATTAACTGATATATTTTAGTCATTTTTAATAAAATTCTTCAACATGACTAAGAATATTTAAATTGACTAAAGGCACATAAATTTAAAGAAATTTTGAAGAAATTAACTAATTTATTTTATTCAAATTGAATAAAATTCTTCAATTTGAATAAATATCTTAAAATTGACATGGACATGCAAAATTCTTCAAAATTAGTTTGCATGTTTTCTTTAAGATTTATTTTATGTTGAAATTATTTAATAAATACAATTTTTTTATAATATTAAAAAGATATGTACATTAGGGTGGCTTCTTTTGTATGGAAAGAAAATAAGATATCGATGTTCCCAGATCAAATGAAAATTTTCTGCATTCTAAGATACTGTTTCTCAAAATTTTCATCCTGAAATCCTGGATCAAAATTAACAAAGGTGATTTTTTGATTTTTCGGTTTTTTTCATATGTCAAAGGGCAATATGAAAATTTGGTATCACAAGAAAGGCCTTTGGGACGCGCATTTAATGACGTAACAAAAATTGAATCAGGTCCAAATGATTTAATATTTTTCACATAAATATTTAAAAAAAAAATAAGACCAAAATAATACAATATTATCCACTAGCAGTTATACCGAAACGGGTTTCCCCTTTTTTTAAAATTCGAATTTGTTCGTATTTTATTCGAATTTTTCGAAAAACATTTTACTTCATATTAAAATGTTTTAGCGTCAAAACACGAGTATATTTATAAGTTTTTAATAATATATAACTCTTCTTATTGTAAGTCACAAGAAATAATCGCTCTCTGTGTGTTACTTAACTGCTATAATTGTAAACAAATACCCTTATTAGCATAAATTTCACTTAAACTTAATTTATTTCGTTGTTTGTTAATAGAAGTATGAAGAGTTATATATCATTAAAAAACTTATAAATATAGGTGTATTTTGATGCCAAACTCATTTAATTCCTTATCAAATAGAAACATTTGTATATGAAGGAAAATATGTTTCAAATAAAATACGAAATTTATAAAATACGAAGTTCGAATTAGAAAAAACTGAAAAAATCGTTTCGGTATAAATGCTAGAAGATTATATTATATTATTTTGGTCTTATTTATTTATTTCTCCGTTTTTTTTTTTTTTTTTTTTTGAATATTTGTGTGAAAAAAATTGAAATATCTAAATTTTTTAGAAAAATTGCAAAATTTCAGAATTTCAAATTTTTGTTATGTCACTAAAAATCCTCAAAACCCGAAGAAAGGACCTTTTTTCATTTTGATCCACGTCACAAAAGGATAATGTCAGGACGAAAATTTTGGAAAACGGTATCTTCAAATAAAGTAAATTTTCATTTGAGCTGGGAACATCGATACTTTTAATTTTGAGGCCACCGCAATGTTCATACATGTTTTATAGTTTCTTAATTATTTAGTTTCTACGAGACATTTTTGAATATATACGTATATGTATGTCAAGGATAATAATAAAAATTTGATAAAATTAAATTAAATGGAATAGTTAAATTTAATAAAAATTCTTCAATATGAATAAAAATTTAGTTAATTTAACTAATTAAATTAACAATTTTATTTTAGTAAAATTGAATAAAATTGTCCAAATTTACTAAAGGTATATAAAATTTAATAAGTTTCGTTAAAATTAACTAATTTATTTTAGTAAAATTTAATAATATTCTTTCATTTGACTAGATATCTTCAAATTGACTAAAGGTATCTACAATTGAAGCAATCTCTCATATAAATATTTACTTTTTATTCTATACAATAACATTTTTTTGCTTTTTATTGATTTTAAATTCTGTTTTTTTTTTTTAATACCACAAGTAACAACTTTGTTCTTTCAATTTAAATTTCAACATAGAAAAAAAGAATGTCAAAAATAAAAAATAATTAAAAATATTTTTTTTTGTTCGTGGAAAATATTCGTGTTACGGAAGTTAAAATGCAATAAATGTGCCTGAAAAAAATAATAAAAATATTCTGTGCTAGTGAAAAATTGTGTGGCGAGTGTAATTTTCCTTAAATTTTAAAGGAAAGTTTTGTTTTTGTTGTTCTTCTCTCCCACAAGTGTGTTGAATCCACACAGAACTTATATGTAATGAGAGAGAAATGTTGTTGTAGTAGGAAATTGAGCCAATTACTTTTCTTTGTATTTTTTGAATTTTCATGGCAGAGAACTTGAATTTTTAAAATTTTCTAAATACTCAAATTATATTTGTTAAAATGTAAAATATTTAAAAAATTAATATTTTATTACTAGAAATTTTAGAAGTGAGAAATTGAAAAATGAAAATTTAAATCTTTTAAGCAATAAATATTTTATTATTAAAAATTTTAATTATAAGAAATTAAGAAATAAACATGAAAAATTTTAAAAATTAAAATAAACACAAAAAAGAAACTGCCAAAGGCTATTTACACGTAATAGGTATAAATACATATGTATATGTCAAATTTAAAATACAGAATATTTAAGAATATACATAAATCAGAATTCAATCAGCTAATCCTAAAAACAAGAGTTTTAATACTTATACAGTTTTTTTGATACCTATGCATTTTTAAAGAATTTTATAATTTCTAGAGGTTTGACGACATGATTGAATATATTAATAACCAATCACATTTAAGTGTACTATTAGACTCAGTTTCTGAGTAGATATTATGCACCCATTGAAATTGGTTATGATCGGTTCATTATTTGACAAATGAAATCCCGAAATAAGAGTTCAACGCTCATAAGTAGCACAGATAATTTTATGTAAGTATAAATCTATGGATCAAATTTCATAAACATCGTTCCATAGCCCCCAAATAAAGCTCTTCCAAAATTACATTATTGCGAATAAATCCCGTATAAATGTTGGTTAGTATTATTACGTATTTTTTACTTAAATAAGTTTTGTGTCAGTATTAGGTAAAGTGTCAAATTCTATGAGCATGGGTCCATAAAAATGGCCGGCAAAAAATTTTTTTTTGTCTTCTTTAATAAAAAAATAGGTGTACTAGATGGAATTTGGCGTGGTGAACATTAACCTACTTTCAGGTTTTTTCTATCTTCAGATCTTTATTTTTTTTTTGTCATTTCCAAAATTCCTTATTAACAATTGCCTTGTTACGGGTATATTTTATTATACCAAAAGATGCAGACAAAAAATTCAAGTCATCTTAACATTATCTTTTTATTTGCCCTATAGTTTCGGGGTTATTCAGAAATAGTAAGTGTCGGAAAAAACTGTTTTTTTGCTAAATTGAAGATTTTTGTCCTTAAAAGTTCTTTTAAGAAATGAAAAGGGCTAAAATGTTCAGTTTTAAACCTTTATCATAAATTTGGTAATACCATGAATAAAATAAGCCGATTACCAAATTATTCAGATCTGTATATTTTTTTAAACTTCCCTGCAAAAACTTTGCTTTCCTATTAAGTTATTAAAGAGAATTGTTCAAGTTAAATAACTCATCTGTTATTTTTTGCATTTTGGAAGTTATATGAAATTTTTATTTTTAGTCATGTAATTTATAGTATTTTATTCTTTTTTGAATTCTTTTTCTGAGTAAAATTACATAAAAAGTTAAACATAATGCTATTTAAAAAAAACCGTTTAACTGCCTTCAAAAAATCGATTTCATAGAAAACCGAAAATTAGAAAAAAACAAAACCAACAGCTTTTGCAAAAAAACGGAAACCAGTTTTAGTAATGTCAAGAGCGATCTTGTAGCTTATTTTATAACTGCCTACAATATACAAACAAAGTTTCACACTAACCCATATTTAATCATTTATAAAAGCTTTTATAATACAAGTCACATAAACAGTCATTTATAACAGCTTATACAAGTTACTCACTAACTAACACATAAACAAGTTAACAAAAAGCTTTCTTTATTATAGTAAGTAGAATTTTCTTATATCATTGAGGTAAATTATAATAAAGCTCTTACATTACGTTATAAACTGGAAACATCTAATACGTTACAACTAGAAAATTAGAATACGTTACAAACTAGAAACTTCTAAAATCTCTATTTTAAACTTATAAAACTAATTTTCGTAACAATATGAAATATTAATTAACCTTAAAAAAATGTTCAATTTGTCCACAAACGTTCAACTATAACTGTGCAATTTATTATAATTTTTTCTATTAAATCCTATACAACAATGCAATAATTTTTAAAGACATTTTGGTTATAAACATAGCATGAATTTGCTTTAAAAAGTTAAAAAAAAAACTGTAGAACTTATTCGATTTTATCTTTTTTTTCTAATTTTCACCTATAAGTATGTAGCAAATTAGACATCAAATAAAATACTTTGTCTTAAAATATATTATTAATTAAATTATTGATCGTTTTATTTTAAATAAAATAGCATCTTATAGAGAAAACAAATAGAATTTAAAATTTTATATAAAATATTTTTCCATTTACTAACGACTACACAATAAATATGTAATGTTTTCATTTTTAAAATATACAAAATTAAAATATAATTTTAGTATACAAATATCACAAAAGCAAATAAATGGTAATTTTCTGAGCTTTTATTTACTGAAAATATTTCACATTAATATTTTTTTTTTTTCAAATTACTTTAGTAAACGTGATATATATATATAAGAAATATCATCGGAAGAATTATGGGAAAAAATGTTTACGTACTAATTTATGTTAAGGAGTGGTGAAAACGTACATGAGAATATTTAATTGCCTTTTTTTACCAAAAATTTTAAATTATTTTTATATTATTTATTTTTCTTTTTAAAACAAACTTCAATTTGAACGTTTATTGTTTAAAAAGAGCAAAATGTTAAAAGAGATCAATACATTTGGCAAATACATGAATTGTGCAATGGTTTCTTATTGGTCCACACGTAACATTTTAAAGAGAGAAATAGAATTTGATAATTATCAACATAAAAATGTTTACTTGTAGACTAGGGGTTAAATATTAAAATTTTCATAGCAGAGAACTTGATTTTTAATTTTCCGTATAAAAACGCTTATATGTATTTAAGATACTTGAGCTTCAAAATATTACTCCAAAACAACATTTATTTGGTGGCTAGGTGAAATAATGAATCAATTTCGACCAGTTGAGGAGATTTTGAGTCGATTGGTGTACTTTAGGGGGTTTCCACAATATTTAGCTGTAGGGAATAGAAAATGTACCTTGTTTAGTTATTAAAACTGTGCAAGGTAACATAATTAAATAATAATAAAATTTAAAAAAGGCACCACATTATTTTACAAATAACTGAATAAATCAGTCTCGATGTATTTTCATTTGGACCACAATTTTGTACATAATTTTTAAACTTATTAAAATTCAATATATATGAGTGCTTTGGTACATGGACGATTGATATGGAATCTTTTCGTCAAATCTCCCCATTAAATATCTTTTACTTTACCAAAAGAGATTGGCTAATTTCCTATAAAAAGTAACTCTTGTTTGCATCCTTTTTCTGTAAACACATTATTGTAAAAGTCAACTTTATATTCTATAACTGCTCGATCCATCCGTTTTGCAATTTAAATTTTACGAAGGCGGATCAATAAGTCTGTGACTTTTCGAACTTCCCTCATAGTTATACGAAATGCAACACTACCACCTGTTAATAGACTACTGTCAAATTTTGAGCAAGTGTCGTCATATTTTATTTATTTTATTTTAGGATTAAAAATGTTTTATTTGCGCAGAATTTTGTAGAAATACGATTTTATGTGTATGTATGTAAGATATTTGAGCTTCAAAATATTACGCCAAGGGAACAAGGTGAAATAATGAACCAGCCGACCAGTTAAGAAGATTCTGAATCGATTGGTATGCTTTAGGGATTTCCCCAATATGGTGCTGTAGGGAATAAAAAATTTACCTTGTTTATTTATTAAAACTGTGCAAGACAACATAAATAATAATACAAATTTAAAAAGCGCATCACATTATTTTACAAATAACTGCAAATTATTTAACAAATAAGAATTTTTGAATTGACTTATTAAAATTTAATATATGAGTGCTTTGGTACATGAACGATTGACATTGAATCTTTTCGCCAAACCTCTCAATTAAATATTTTTTAATATGCATCCTTTTTCTGTAAACACAGTATTGTAAAAGTCAAACTTATTTTCTATTCCTGCTCGACTGTTTTGCAATTCTAAATTTATTACTATCTGGTTTGATTTCGATATCATATCATAAGGACATGAGAATAATTAAATTTTTTTATTAAACTTTATATCCCGATCCCCTACAAAATTGAATCAGGGACCATATTTTGATAAACATTGTTCTTAACAGTTAAATTTTAAATACTTTTTTCTCCTAAAGACTAACTGAAGTTTATGATTAATATGCAAAGTATTTACAACCTGAATACATATATTCGAATTATATTATTTTTTATATAACTTTGAATTTTTTAAATTTGGTTATTTTTCCCAAAATTTTAGTTAGAAAAAATGTTTTGCCGTGTCAACACTGTTCATAGCCAATATGTACAATATAAATAATAAATACAGTTTACACTGTTTGTTGACCGAAGCAAAGAAAATGTGTCGTGCGTATGAGCGATTGCAAATACAGGCGTTCAAGGCATTTGTCGCAAACAAGTGGTGCAAATGGTGTGGCAAAAAACTAAATCATACAAGATATTGAGAAAATATTTAAGATGCGATAGTATTTTTAATGCTTTGCTTGTTTTTTTTTTTTTTTTGGTAATACGCATCTGCTATATGTGGCAAAAAACCTTCACAATGTGTGCAAAGGAGGTTTTTCTAAATTTTTAAATTTCTGGCTAATGCGTAAAATAACAAAAAATTAAGAAAAAATATATTAAATTTTAAAGTAATGAATATCCAAAGACACTGAAATTTCGGATTTAATTTTATCTGTGAAAATTTTTTTTATTTCACACTAGTACTATAGTAAAAAACAAGTAAGAAAGATTGTGCACGTCCATCAAAATTCGTGGAGGGGTCTTATATTAGGCATGTGGACAATTGTGGACCGATATTTTTACTAAATGTAAAATAAAATATATAAATACAGAATATTAAGTTAATACTAATATTTAGATTTACTAACAATTTATGCACTTTAGGGTGATTCCCGAAAGTGAACTTATATGGGAGCTATGGTAAATTATAGAGCGATCCTCATAAAATTTGTCACTGTGATTTCTACTTATATAAAACTTATTTGTGTCGAATATAAACCTGATAATAACATGTGTATGTGATTTATGCTCGTTAAAGTGATTTTCGGAAGACGGTTTTATATGGGAGCTATGGTTAATTATAGACCCATCTTCATGACATTTGGTACAAAGATTGAAACAAAACTTCCTTACACCGAAATTTTATGGTATTTATGGTCGTTAAACCTCTATTCCGGGAGGACCTTTGTATGGGAGCTAGGTGAAATAATGGGCCGATCATAACCAATTTCAATAGTTACAAACATCAGCACAAACTCATAATACCCTAACCAACATGGTGGTGTGGGGTATAATGAATAAGTTATTTTTGGGATGTCCAAATCTTTTCCAACTTATGTTCACTCCTTAACCAATAAATTTTACAAATATTAAGAATAAGGCATTATCCTTAAATTGGTTTTAGGTAAAGGTGGAATATCTGCACTATAATAAAATTATGAATTAAATATTTTAAGACAGGTAAATTTTGTATCCTTTCGTATGTACATTTTCAAATATATTATTTACTTAACAAATAAAGGATACTTTTTTACCTGATTTTAAGCGAACTACATTGGATACGACAAATTAAAAAAAAATAAATTTATATTTTTTTAAAGTGCAGAACATATGTACCTGTTTCAAATACTTCGCTAGATTTTATTGTCAAATTCTTACTTTTTGAAAAATAGATATAAATTTTTTATTAGGACTAACAAATGTACTTGTTTTTTATTGGACTAAAGTTGTTTATTAAAAACATATTATTACCTAATGTAAAAATTTATTTATAAATAAAATTCTAATATTATTTCCTAGGGTATTTCATATATACGAGTACTATAAATGAAATTGTGAATGAAAATCTTTCATCAGTTATTTTAAAAGTGTCCTTATGTTCAGAATTGGGTTTCTTGTGCTCTAATAAATCATTTGTTTTCATAATCGTGTTAAAATTCATATATATATCTTCATATACTTTATTATGGCAGAAGTAATGGTAAGAAATAAAATTAAGAATTAAATTTTTAAAAGTTTCTTAATTAAACAGTATTTATTATATTTATGTATTTAGAATTCAACTCCCACCATTTCACACGAATCAATGGACGCTGCCAGCATCAAAGCAAATATCCTGTCAGGAACGATCAAATTAAGAACGAAAAGAGGCAGAAGCAAGATTTGGGGCATACTTGGAAAGATTATAAACGATTAAGGAACCGATATAGCAAACAATGTTGCCTTTATAAAGTGTTTTTCTGTTTTTAATACAAATCGAGAATCACATCGAACTTGGTGTGATTTACATAATATTGCACCATGATAGAAAGTAATATAGAAAAAGTAGATTTTAACAACGAGACGAAAAAAGAATCAATGCGATTGTTTCCGAATGGTGTATAAAAAATTGTTGTCCTTTTCAATTTGTACAGGATACCGGGCTGATACAGATATCGGAGTTCTTAATTCCAATTGGAGCGAAGTATGGACCAAATATTGATGTAAAAAAGTTACTGCCACATCCTACCACAATATCTCGGAATATTGAAAAAATTTATAAAGCCACATTATTAAATGTTAAACATGAAATCAATTCAGACAGCAAAATACCAAAAAACAAATATATCCTTAATAATTATTTATTTTTTTATTCCAGATGATGCCATTAGATTAAAAACTCAAAACGTTACTGATAAAATATTATCGCAAACTAGAAGATGGAGTTATGGTAACAGACAGAGGTTCCAAGATGATTGCTATGTGCAGGTGTTTTCCACATATATATATTGCATTAACCATTTACTTAATAATGTAATCGAAAAAGCTATTAGTGGAAGAAGTATCTGAACTGTGTAATTTATGGTCGAAATTGGTGAAATATTTCAAAAAATTAATCCAAACGTTAAAAAATCATTATCCTACACGGAATCTGTGGAAAAAACTGGATGGATATCAATAATATACTGCAGCAAAAAAATTAACTTCAAAAAGTTGAAAAAATAAACATTAGCCAGATTAAAGGAGTTGTAAACGTTATGAGGCCATTTAGAAAACTTTAGAATGAGAAAAATATGCTTCATTACAACTCGTTTATGCATGCATAAATTGATTGAAGGACATTTGCATATCTGAAGATGAAGATATTGAAGTAGTAAAAAAGTTTAAAAGTCTTTTTAAATAAACTGCGAATAAAATGTTGTAATAATAAAATATAAAATCGAAATGTGTAGAGGAGTTAAAAATTCTTTCACAAAATGAAGATGAAAAAATCATGAAATCACCAACATCGTCTAAAATATCAGTCATATCATCATATTTCAAGAATTTTGTAACTCCTACATCAAATTTAACATCCGAAGATAAAATAGCTGGAGAAATTCAAACATACCAAAATATGAATGTTTCCTTCGAAGAAAACTTCGGTGTTATCATTTGGTGGTATTTACATCGAACACAATTGCCTTTGTTGTACAAATTAATCTGCAAACTATTGACTACTCCAATAAGTAGTGTAACTTCCGAGAGTTTTTTTCAATTGCTAGACAATTGCTATCGGAAAAAACTCCTCCATCTTTTCTCAGATTATGTTTCTTTTAAACGACTGTTTTGCTTACGAAAATACTATCATTTACAAGGTTATGAACGCACACACACATACATTCTTTTTTCCCTATTGAATCAAACAAGTGGTCAAATGTCTTACCCTAGATCTTCAACTGAGATTAACCCTGATATAATATGTATCATAACGCCAGCAGAAGAGAGTAACCATTTTGTTTATATTATGTTGAATCTTAAATAAAAGGTACACGTATTCTAATAAACCCTATAAGATATCATTATTTTCAATCAGTCACAGAGTAAACATGTCCTTTTTATTTAAGAAATTCGCACCTTTTTAGCACAATTTTTATAAAAATGTTTTTTTTTTAATGTAAAACAAAGGAAACAATTTTACAGAAGTCATTGTTTTAGTTTAGTTCAGTTCATCTTCAGCCTTATAATAATTCTTATAATACTAATATTTGGGTCTACAAGTAAGATTCTCTCAGAAAACGAATTGGACACTCTCTGACAGAAAAATCTTACATACTCTGTTATGTGTAGATGGGCCGACCACACTCTCATGTCTTATTTGGTCGCTATCACAATACACACAGCATTTGCTCATAAAGTTGAACAACTCAGGCAGTATTTATATGGTTTTTAGTACCTGCAGAACAGTATTTATTTCTCTGCTCACACACTGATTTAACAGTCCGTCTAGACGTAACATAATATGTACGATTTTTCTGTCAGAGAGTGTCAAATTCGCTCTCTGGGAGAACTATTTCAAGTGTAGATTTAAATATTAGTATTATAAGGTGACTGTTGTGATGAGATTTCTCTACACAATCATCTTATAAGGTGAACTGCCAAAAAAATACACACACAAGGAAGTTTTAATGTGTGTGTGCTTGTATATTTTGGAAATTACTAAAAAAAAACAATGTTTTTTGTAAAGTTGTTTTCTTTTAATAATTGTTTTACATTTATAAAAATATTCTTATAAAAATTGTGTTAAAAAAGTGCGAATTTTTTAATTGAAAAGTACATGTTTCCCTGTGACTGATTGAAAATAATGACATCTTATAGGATTTATTAGAATACGTTTTACCCCTTATTTAAGATTTAACACAATATAAACAAAATGGTTACTCTTTTCTGCTTGTGTTATCTCACAATATTATATCAGCGTTAATCTCAGTTGTAGACCTGGGGTAAAGCACTTGAAAAATAAGACATAGTTTGCAAGACTTTAGTTGAAGTCTAATTATTCTACTTAAAAATAAAAAATCGACAAAAGAATAACAGAATTATGAATACAGACATACATATCTGATACATACATATGTATATTTATACTAGAACTTACCCTGAAACAGCTTTGCTTTGAGCATAACTTAAAATATTGAGCGTGTATTGTAGTGTTTTAACCTGATTCAGCAAGAAAAGTGGGAAGTGCTTCGAAGCACTGAATCAAATCTCGTAGGTATTATTTTAAATTTTCGTAGAACTTTAACGAATATATATTTAAATTAACAGATTTTTTCTTCAAATCAAAATTACTTTTCTTAAAACTAACAAAATAAAGTTGAATAACATTTCATTAAAAATTAACGAAAAATCTTTTTTGTAAAACAACACACAATTTTATTCAATTTTTTTTTTTTTTTTTTTTTTTTTTTTTTTTTAATTTCAAAATTGACTAATATATTTCAGTAAATTTGAATAGAGTTTCTCAATCCGACTAAAATTACTTAAAATAACTAAAAACATATAAATTCTAAGAAATTTTATTTACTAATTTATTTTTTTCAAATTTAATAAAATTCTTCAGTTTGAAAAAATATCTTCAAATTTACTAAAGGCATGTAACATTGAAGAAAATTCTTCAAAATTAGTTTGCACATGTTTTTTTAAGATTTAATTTACGTTGAGGTTATTAAAAAAAAAACTACTTTTTTGATAATATTAAAAAAATATATGTGCATACATTTCTTATAATTTTATTTATTATTTAGTTTTTACTAGACATTGTCGAATATACATATATATTTGAAAACGACATTTATAAACATTTGATGAAATGTATTAATACGAAACTAATTCACTTTAACTAAAATTTAGTATAATTAAATAAAATAGAGTAGTTAAATTTAATAAAAATTCTTCAATATGAATAAAAATTTAGAAAATTTGCGTAAAGGTAAGTAAAATTGAAATAGGGTAATTTTATATAATTGAAGAATTTTATTCAATTTGACTAAAGTCATGTAGAATTGAAGTAAAATTGAATAATTATATATATATATATATATATATATATATAATTCTTCAATTTGTATATATATATATATATATATATATATATATATATATATATACATTACATTAAAATTGTCGTCGTACAGTTTTCCATAATTCAAAACTAAACTATTAATTTCATAAAGATCGGTCCATAATTGGCCACGTCTCCCATATAAACTCATCTTCCGAAAACCACTTAAATTGACATATAAGTTAGTACCAAATTTTGTAAAGATCGATCCATAATTTACAATAGCTACCATAAAAGGCTCACATCCGTGAAAACTATTACTGGATCTATAATATTTGACGAAGTACATTGAAAAGAAGAATTTTTAATTTTATTTTTTACACTATTTTGTAAATAGCAAAAAATAATTAATATCAAAAAGTTATGGATAATAAAAGACATATTTTGGGACATTTTGCTGAAAAATGAAGTGTATCAAAGCTAATTTGAAAAATATAGGCGTTTAAACCCTAATACTAGGATGATAGACTCGGTGTTCCAACCGGTTTTTTCGGTTTAAGTACTGTCGGTTTTTTCAAAATATTCATTTTTCGAATGTCGAATAAACCGGTTTTTTAAACACTGAAAACGGGGTTTAAAAATAACACTTTATTTCAAAAAATGTACTAAACGTACTAAATACTAATATTTGAATTGAAATCTTGGAAAATTTGTTATGTTTCAGAAATATAGTTTAAAACTAAAATAATTCTATAAGTATAAGCAAATATTAAAGTGCTAATTATCTTCAATGAAATACGCATATCAATGGAATTAGGTTTTTTTTTCTTGTAACATCTCTAACATTCTTACAAAATATTTAATTTTTTTAGGGTTTTTATTAATTCAATATTTATAATAATAATTTAATTCATTTTATAAGTAGTATTCGAAAGAGGTCTACTTGCAAAATCGATTTCGAAAATACTTTTTCCATATTATAAGATTTTTCGAGTTTTTTAGAGAAATATATCTTTTATGGAAATATTTACTTCTGCAAAAAACCTTTCTTCCGGAATCTTAAAAACAACAACCGGTTTTTCAAAATTCTAACTGTTCGAAAACCAATTTCACCAAAAAGTCGAATAATCCATCATCCTACTTGACACTCAAGATAATATTCCTTACAAAATGTATCTTATTTAATGATAAATTTTACACCGAAAATAGTTTTTATTATTATAAAATTCGAACTATAATGTGAAATATGTAGAGCCGCTTTTTGAGGAAATTATTTTTTGGTCCATACAATAATAAGTTCTCAAAATATTTTTGTGCCTGCTAGATTTTAATATTAAGCAAATGAAAAACTTTTATTTAACATCAATATTAACATAATTTATACTTCCCAATAGCTGCCAGCAAAGGAAATGTGTTTGAAAACGCATGCCGCTGTAGCCAGTATAAAAGGTTTCTTTAATTTTTTTTATTTCCAATTTTAGGCATCAAGACAATTCCGTACAAATATTTTTCTAATATCTAAAGTCATATCTTTTATTGAAAATGCGAAAAAAATTTGGAAAGTTGTTGAAAATTTTAAAAAAGTTTTTGCATTTCAAAATTTGTAAACGCCTGTTCGACTTAGAGTTGTTATTTATAAGAAATACAATTTTAAAGGCTGCAGTTGTACGTCGCGAAATACATAAATACTAGTACTATATATATATATATATATATATATATATATGTATATATATATATATACTAGTATTCTGACATCAACGTAATATACCTGAAACTGTAGAAAGTCACTTCGTCTTATAAATTCCATGGTGTGACTTTAATATTACTTATGGACCATTTGTTTAATTTTACTTATGGAAAGGTTGCTTTAGAAGATGTTTTTTTTTTTCTTTAGTCAGCATCAATGGAGTAATCGTCTTCGTATTCAACCGGTTACGATGATTTGATGTTATAAGTTTAGTTGAATAAATTTTCTACCAGTATATGGCTCATTTACTTCAAAAACGTCATAACTCAAAAAAGGCGATTTGAGTTTTTAAATTAATATTACCTTGATAGAAGATTGATATATACTCTTCTCAAACGGTGACCATAACAGATATTAACACAATATTTTTACAGTTGATAAAGCTTGACACGTATTTCTACATAATTAACATAAAAACCTCTTTTTGTCAGTTGTGACGTTCTTGAAGTAAATGAGTTAGAGATTAACACATCAGAGTCTGGCAAAATTTAATTGCCGGCAGAACGGGTGATATCTTATGGGGAAACCCAAACATCGAGAAGACAAGAGATTCCTTAAATAAAATAGGCCAACACTCGGAAGACTAATCAGTGCACTAGCTGGCTTACATTGGATTAACGAATGATACAATTTGTAGAGCTTGTGAAGAAGAGTACGAGACATTGGAACATTATTTGTGTCAATGTTTGATTGCATAAAAAGCAAAAACTTTGAACGGTATAAAATATCAAATTTGGAAGATATTAGGGAAGTCAATTGAAAATCTTTAAGAAACTATATCGAGAAAATGAGGTTCTTAAACCCTGAGAGCGCATAATATACCTATGCAGGTATACATGTATAACCGAAATGGATTTGGGGCAATTTATTGTCCTCTCTTTTCAACCTAACCTAACGTAAATGAGCAATACACCTTTATCTCGAAGTTGTCGATTGGCCAGTTGATCGCACGACACGTTATATGGCAAATTTGTTCTTTAGCCGTACTGTACGTATGTATAATGTTACTTGCAACTTATGGAAATTCAAGTCCAATGTACACAAACACCACTCCCTCTATTCTCCCTCCCATAACCTGTTTTTCTAGTACCAACACAATGCACTGCATGAGAAGGGATCATCCCCTGAGTTGTTGTTGGTTTAACCCCATTCTGATGCTGTTAGTTTTTTGCAACAAAATGTGCAAAAAGATATCTTATGCAAAAAAAGTTTTTGTAACTTGGAAAAGTAAGTGCGAGATAGTGTACTAAGACGTTAGTCATAAATAAGAATGGTTAATTTGTGTCCAAGTTCAAATCTCACTAACGGCAAAAATTTTTTGTTTTTTTTATTTTCATTTAGGTACATATTTTTTAAATCTAGGTCTTCATGAATTTGTTAAGAACGCGAACAAAAATAACTAGTTATTCAGGTCAAAAATAAGTAGTTTATTTTTGGTTCCAATTATACCTGCTAGCTTACCAGGAAAGCAAAGTTTTTGCTGGGTTATTGCTCCCGTTGAATGTTAACTTTGATTGTTAGTAAAAAACGATATTAACATTAACATGATTTGGTATCACTTCATATCTATTTGTAAATTGCAAAACAAAATTTAAACGTTTTTCTTTATAAAATGATAATCTAAAAATTGTTTTATTTGAATTTAATTTAATTTTTATATTTTTTCGTTTCTTGTTATTCTTATATTAACAAATGAATTTTTGTTCAGAAATTGGCAGTACTTTTATCGACGATAAAGTTAACATATATATTTTTTCACGTTAACTCCTAAATTGTATAAATTTAAAATTTATATGAAATTGTCCATGAACGTTAGCAACAAAACACAGCTAATATTGTAATTTATATAACAAAGACACTATAAATTTTTTAAGTGTGTTATTTATTTCATCTCGATCTATGTATTTTTATATGACGAAAACTGTACGAAATATTCCCTTTGCACAAATTTAGTTTTTAACCAATTCAAGAGCATATTACTTAAATCTTCTCAAAAAAACTTATAATTTGGACTGTAATATGTTTTTTAATGACAACATCGCTAAAGTTTCTCTTGTGTAATTTTGTAGACCGTAAATGTATTTAAAAAAATTAATAATTTCATACGTTATTTGCAAGAAAAGAAATTATTTCAAAATTTTGTCCACTTCAACGGAAGTGATGTGCTAGGAGGTAATTGTTGATTTTACATACGTTTTCCATACAAATAGCTACGTTTATAACAAACACGGTTATAGCGAACTTTTTTTATAACGAACACATTTTCATGGTCCCAAGAATAATAGTTCATACAAAAATCTACGTTTATAACGAACTCCCACAAATATTAATTTTAGATAAATAACATTGCACATTTCAAAATATTTCAAGAACGTAAAGACTAATAGAAATAACTTTTATTCATTATACCCTACACCACCAGAGGTGATTGGGGTATTATGCGCTTATACTGATGTTTGTAACGCATGGAAAAATTTAAATACTAAAAAATGTCTTAAAAATAAGAATATTTTAGTTAAATTCTGTGTAAACAAGTTCTGTACAAGTATCAATTTTTGTACCAAATTTTATGAAGATCGATTCATAATTGACCATAGCTCACATATAAACCAGTCTTCCGAAAATCACTTTAACGTGTATAAATCCCATACGAATGTTAGTATCAAGTTATATATAAGTTTTATGTAAGTAGAAACAACATTGCCAAATTTTATGGATATCGGTCCATAATTTACCATAGCTCCCATATAAACTCACTTCCAGTAATCGCCTTAAGTTTTTTTTTTTTTTTTAAGATGTTAGTATTAACGCATTATCCTGTATTTGTATATTTTATTTTACATTTATTAAAATTGGCCACATAAGTCCACTTCCCGAATTTTTATGCTCGTACACAATGGTATAGAGAATCATATAGTCGGTCTTTCATTCTTTCATGTTTTAATTTAATTTATTGGACGAATAGAAATAATTTTCATTAATTTCAATTTAAATCGCGGACAAGTAGAAGAGGAATTTTATATTTATAATTTTGACCTTTTTTGACAAATAAAAGAGGAATTTTTTATTTATAATTTTGACCTTTTTAACATAACTCATATATATTTACCGAAAATTGCTAAAAAATAAAATATAAATTATAAAAAAATTAAGAGTAAATATCTCAAAACATGTCAAAACCTCGGTAACAAATGAAAACATTAAATTAGTATACAAAATAAAATTAATCTCAATTTGCGACTTGTCGAATGGCTGATGAATGGAAAAAAAATCTTCATCATTCATCAAAATCATTAATACAAATTTAAAAATAAAAATATACAAAATACAACCCATTTTTAAAGGAAAGAAATACGCTTTAATTACAAATATTAATATCGCAATGAAATACGTATATTTTGTTAAGAAATAATTTTTTTTTTTTATTTCACGGATATAACGAACTACGTTTATACCGAACTAAATTTAGTTCGAGTTCGTTATAGCCGCGTTCTATGTACGTCTATGAAATAATTTTTATACTTATTATACTTATTATTATTTTATTGAAAGGATCAAAAGTTACGAAAATAGGTCAAAAGCAAAAAATTATACATGTTACATGGAGCGTTAAAAAGTTACGAAAAATGTAACAAATGTAACCAAATGGCAACACTGTTATGGACGCAAATTTTCAAGTTAAAAAAACTGCGAAATTTAAAAAATCGTACATTTTTTGTTTTATGTTTTATCGACTGTTCAGATTGTTTTATATGATTGAAAATCACAGGTCTAGGTTTAAAAATTGAGGAAATTGGGAAATTGAGGGGTACCTTTTATATTTTGCGAAAAACATATCGTCACCGAAGATGCAAAACAACGTAACATCACTTTTCCTAAGTTTATATCAAAACAAAAAAATCGTATAAAATCAAAATACAAACGAAATTTTTGATTCTTTACATCCTTAAATATCGCCCAATATATTGGAGAAGGATATTTTTATTTGTTTTAAATATTTTTCAAGTTATGTGGGTTACGTTTTTTTGGAAGTTTATTTTCTGAAACCAAAAAAACACAATACAAATAAAAAAAATATTTATATATATGTGTATATATATATATATATATATATATATATATATATATATATATATATATATATATATAGCAATTTCTCTTGGCCTTTAGTAATGACAACTACTTACTAGACTCATTATCTGGTAATAATTTGTCATTATTTTTCTCATTTCTTTGAGTGGTGGTATAACAAGTTCATATAGTTCTGCAATGACTCAGTTCGTTACAGCGACTAGTATGAATTCGTGGACATCGCCATATAAAAGTACTGAGTTATTGTCCCAAATTATAAAAAGTTACCGCCTTTTGGCAATGTACTATGTTAGCTTACCGGGTAAGTAAAGTTTTTGCTTGGTAGTTTTTCTGATTTGGTAACAAATGTAGTGTTTCTGATTTTGTTTAATTTATTAAGAAATTTCTCTTACCAAACAAATAATTTTTAAACAAGATGAAAATGGTTCCTTTTCAAAACCTTTTTTTTCTTTAAATAGTTTTCATATGTTTGGAATTTACAAATCCAAATATATTTTTCAGGTATCGAAACAAGATGGTCCCGCAATTTATTTTAATTTAGAGTAATGCATTGAAGATATTAGATAACAAAGTAGGAATGTATGACGGATAACCCGAAAAGTCAATGTTCTTGCTGATAATTTAAAACAAAATGTAAAAGCAGCATTATAGTATTAGAAAATGATCCGGGTTCGAAAATCAATTTCTTTTACTTTTTAGAAGATTTTTGAAAACAAAAGAATACGTACCATTTACAACTAACTGTACTTTGATTCTCCGAACATACATTGTTAAAGTTTTTCAGATTTCAGAAAAAATATGCAATCATTTGATTTTAAATATTTTGGCCGGGTGCAACTTTTTTGTGGTTGGACAAATTTTGAGGAAGTATTACTGTTGACTGATCTTTTGTTTAGGAATCATTCGCATAAATTCGGATTTCATCAACTTTAAAAATCTCATAAACACTTTTTTAAGAATATAAATTTACATTTTTCATCTCATTATTTCAAAAATCAACGCCATTTCTTTTAACGATTATTAAATAATGTGGGGTTAAACGTGAAAACTTGTTCTAAACGCTCAAATATTAATACATGTTATTAGACTTAATGGCCTGGGATTCTTCAATCTCATGGTATGCTACATGTCGGTGTGGCATAATCAGTACACGCATCAATCAATGTTATCTAATAAAAGATCCGGTTTAAGATAAAATTCCACATACTAGTGATATAAGGAACTTCATTCCCAAAAGTTTATTAAAATTTACCAATAGATTGTTTATCAATTAGTCCATATCGAATAATGTCGAAAATTATTGCATGAACATTTTTTATTGTAAATTAACATTTTTTGACGAAGTTTTTTAATTAGCAGAAAACTAGTTGTGTAATTTTGCTATTTAGCAAAATACAAAAGTCAACCCTCGTATTCTCTACATTGATTTTAGTCGTTCTTTACACAGGTCAAAAAAATATATGCATACATTTTTCTGCATTTTCTAGTAAAATTCTAACCCTAAAAACTACTTTTTTAATTGAATGTATTTCCCGATATAAAGTTATATAGAAAATTAATTCGGCTGTGCAACATATTAGAGACTGTCCCACGAACAAATAATATGATTTGGTTTAATAAAAAAAATATATATATTAAAACAATTTTCAATTTATACCTGCATCATTTCTTAATCCGATCAATAATTTGGGTGATATTAAAAAGGAAGGATTACTTTTTATAATTTCAAAGAAAAACTACATGTGTTTTATTGAAAATTTACACAGATATATAATCTTTTATGCAACATAAAACGAACAAAAAGAAAAAATCTAACATTAATCATTAAAATGCATTTAAATATTATACCATTAAGCGAACCAATTTAAACAGGGGTTCTATATTTAAATGCCCTCCTTCAAAAAATATATAAGTCAATAAAAGAAAAATTAAATTGTATATATCTGCATACAACAATTAAAAAATGCTTTTCAAAATGATGATACTTGTTGATTGACAATCGCTGTTGTAAAAGTAATACGCATATAAAATGCGAAAATAAATTTCAATGGCAATCATTAACAATTTGATAATATGCAACATGCAGGAGGTGGTAAAGATAATTGAGTATGAATCCACAAACATAGCTCTTCTTTAGTCCATTAATCAGGCAAATATAACTTATTGATATTTGGCTAAAGTTGGCAGTGGGGCATAGCCATAAGAAGTGGGCTTAACAAAACCACCAGCAGATCTAAAGAGTTATATTTAAAGTTACAATTTTTTATTTGGTTTGAAAAAAAAAAAGTATCATTAAAACTTTACCTCCAAAACATGGAACTGCCGCGTTTAAGTTCATTTCTGGCTTGCAAATCATTAAAACAACTAAACCAATTATCGTATTTGGGCATAATCGGTGGTTGACCAGCCATTAAACGGGAACCAGTAACAGTCATACAGGTCGATACCACATTTAAGGGATATAAAATGCTGGCAAAAGCAAACTGTTGAAAATAAATTAAAGAAATTACAATACAAAATGCTTAATTATTAATGCACCTCTTACTTGTGTAAATCCAGCACTGTATTGTCGGCCAACTTTGTCTTTTATTACGTATTTATTAAGCAAAAATACCGTTGAACTGGTTAATACAAGACAGGCAACATCACATAAAATTTTGGGTACAAGTCCTGAGAAGAATCCAAATATACCTTCTGTCCTATAGATTTCAGCAATGGAGCCTAATATAGATTTGTATATCGATTCACGCCCAATAAATTGTGCCATCATACGCACCGAAATCACATGAAATGGTTGTGATATAATTATACCCGATACAGTCAAAACTACATCACGTTTTAGATTCACCTTGAATTGTAGATAACTGTGTTGGGATATGTAGGGGAAAAAAGTAAAAGAAAAGATAATTTAAAGTGATTGTAATAATTGAAAAGATTTCTATTTATATAAGCTATTATAAATTCATAATTTCTGCGATTTGTTATAAATTACATTTGAGAAAAATAATACAATCTTAAAGATGTATAATAGAAAATTTAAATAAAATATGGTCTGTCTGTTTGACTGTCATAAGACTGCAAAGGCATTAATATAAGGTTTAAAATATATTACTATAAAAATGTTTAGAATATAAAATGATTATATCTGTAAAAAAAAAAAAAATAAAAAGTTCACTGTTATCTTCTAAATAATGAAAGTACGTTGTTTAAAGGGCGTTATATTAATCATTAAATATCCAAAATTTAATATTTCAATATAAATATATTTTTTTATATTTATTAAACCTCATAGTTTTATACACAAATTACAAGTAAACAAAAGTTGACCATTTAAAAAAAATTAAAAATCAGAGGGGTAATTTTGTAACGTAATTGGAAAAGAACTTGTTCGATTTTGTACACTTTATTCCTCTAATGGTCGGAGCAAAATACATAGATTTTGATACATTTAAAACAAGTAGGAAAGATATAGTCGGTCAAAACCGACCTTATGATACCCCACACCATTGTGCATGTCCATCAAAATTTATGGAGGGGTCTTATATTACACACGTGGACAATTGTGGATCGATACATTTACTAAGTGTAAAATAAAATATAGGAATACAGAATATTACGTTAATACTAACATTTATATGAATTTATGCACTTTTGGATGGTTCCCGATGGGAGCAATGGTAAATTATGGAGCGGTCCTTATAAAATTCGTCAGTATGATTTCTATGATAAAACTCCTACGTGCCAAATTTCATTGAATTGTCTTCAAAATTGCCACCTGTACTTTGCTCACAAGGTTTACATGGACAGCTAGCCAGCCAGACGTACGGACATCGTTAGATTCAATCAAAAAATGATTCTGAGTCGATTGGTATACGTTAAGGTGCGCGTTGGATGATTTTTTTCTTGTGCGTTACAAACATCAGCACAAACGCACAATACCCCAACCACCTATGGTGGTTTGGGTTATAAATATACAACACCAAAATATACATATATACAAAAATATACAACTAGTAGCCCTAATCTCTAGAATACGAAAAGAAGTAAAAATACACTATTTTTATGCTTCCTCGAAAAGATAAAAACAAAGAACTGCCCTGAGCCTTAACCGTTAGATGGTTAAATATTAATTCACATACAAAATTCAAAATAATTTATTTCGAATAAAATACGCTATAATCGAACAGTTTCGAAAAATTTTCTTTTCGAATCGAAATACACAATAACTACTCTGCCTTTTCTTATAATTGCGGCTTTTGATAAAACTACAATTGTAAAGCAAAATTTCAACAACAAATATAAACTGTGTTAAAAATATATCATAATTAATATAATAATGAGTAACAGAATGTATCTTTAAAAATGACACAACATAAATTATGTCTGACCGATGATTGAAAACAAACAAAAAAAAAAAAAAAACTTACAGTTCTTCATTGGTTAACAAATCATCATCCTTTTTATCTTCCATGGCCTGAAGACCCAAACGATTAGCAATTTTTTCACTGAAAACCATGCTGCAAATAGAGCCCACCAATTTAGGTGTCAAACCACGGTAGCAACCATAAAAGCCATCAATCTTACGTATGTGTCCAGCTAAAATTTTGCAAATATTTTTATAAATTTATACTATTCACATAATTTTATCTCCCCTCGCAACCACTTACCATATTGAAATATATTGGGTAATACCATTATTGATTTACCCATAAAGGAACGGCCTGGTACAGCTGGTATTGGTTCATAGCCCAATTGTATTAATACCTTGGAATACTCAAAGGGGTGCAGGGCAGCACTCACTCCCAAACGCATACCAAAACGTACCCATTCAGATACTTCTTTGCAGTGCTGACTTTCTTCTTCATCGTGGAGTGACATATTTGTCTTAGAATTATTTCTTGCCGGTTGATCGCTATAAATGTTGTAAATCTAAATAAAGCTACCTTTAGTTAGTTTTGAAATTTAATAGTCAATTTATTTGTTGGGGTGCGGCGGTACTAGTTATTAGGGAACCGGCCTCAGGCCTTTTTTGCGATAACAAATTTAATTTTTTTTCTTTTGATATGTCAAAGTCAGGTTAAGAAAAAAATGTTGACAGCTGTTTGTTGTTATCAATGCAATGAGGATGTTTGGGAGTGATATAGTGTTGTACTTTGTTTGCATTAGAAACCGGTAACTTTTAGTTGTTTTTTTTTTTCTTATTACGTAATGTATTTATTTTCATGAACGCTTTAATTTTATTGCTTTTTACTACATTTAGGATTTTCGTTAAGAACAAAGAAATATTAAAAATGAAAGGAAAAAATTTCTTATACTTTTACAAAATATAAAATTAATAAATACCTAAACGAAAACTAAAAAAATAAAAATTAAAAATTTTGCGAACTGACAAAACAAGACAGTTTTTTGTTCTCCTGAAAAGTATTCAAAAAGCACGTAAAAAATCAAACATAACACATAAATTTTTAATGAAAATAATATTATGATCGAGTTTAATCACTTCACTTCACTGGACAACTTGTGTTAGAATAAAATTTCTCTCTTTGTGATTAATATACATATTGTTACGTTTTTACCTTTTAAAAACGGTCGTTTATTTCCTTTAAATAAACTTGTACTTTGATTGCAAAAATAACAGCAGTTTAGTAGTTTAAAAATTGTAACGACTCTTTATTTTATTTAAAAAGGTACAACAATACAGTTTATAAGTCACTTTGTGTTTTTAATACACACACACACTTAAATTACACGCTTTATACAGCACACTTTAATAATGTACAAGATTATACAGCCAAGGCAGTTAATATGTCTTTACTTAACGACGCTTCCAACCAGACTGACTCAATGGTGTTCTCACGGCCAATTTATATACACTGTATTGCCTACTAGATGTTTCTTGAGAGCTCTATTTCTTTCTACAATGTTAACGGACAATCTAGAGTTTTTGTAGGTAATGCCATTAGCATAAACACTTAGTGCTGCCAAGCTAGCTTTTGATGATAGTGCCAGCAGCATAAGCACTTAGTGCTGCCACACTTAAAAACAATGGTGAAAGCTTTTTATTCAATGTTGTATGTTTAGAACTATGTTAATAATTTTACAGCTATGTTAACTGCAGTTAACATAAACGGAAATGTCTGGAAGCATTGAGAAAGATTTAAACCGGCCGTTAAAACCGTTATATTTGAATTCAATTACAATTTCGTAACACTGCCCCCCGCTTAAGCCTGTTCGTCCCGAATAGGCCCAGAATCACTTCTCCCATAGGTAGCTAGTTCTTCATTTTAAATCTCGGCCTCTTTTCTTTCCGTATTCTGTACACCACGCCGTTTAATTTATTAACCACCTTGTATGGTCCATCCCAATGGGTTTGTAGTTTGGGGAACATTTCTTTCTTACGTTGTGGGTTATATAACAGTACAAGCTGGCCTTCGTTAAATCCTTCAGAATTCGCTGCTCGATCGTATCTGGCTTTTATTTTGTCGCTGGTCATTTTCATTCGTCTGGGTACGAATTCATGAAGTTCGTTTAGGTCATCTTGCTCTTGGGAAGTGTTTTCATTATTTGTTGATGAGCACCTAACGAAGGTTTTTGCTGTTACAAGATCACTTGTTATTTCTGATGGTTCTATCACCCTCAAACTGTTGTCCTTACAATCTCCCTCCATACGAGCCCATACTAAAGTTTCTGACTGTGGTAGCTTCTGGTGCTCGACGGTAACTAGCTTTCTTACTTGAGTTCTATTCTCATATCCGACGTCAAGGGGTATCTTCACATTTCGCAAAATCATAACTTTTTGTCCCATATCCAAAGTAATGCCATGGCTAATCATGAAGTCAGCACCAATGATAACTTCGTCCACAATATCGGCAACAATGAATACATGATTGACGGTAACGTTGGCAATGGTTAATTTCACATTTACTTTGCCATAGACAGTGACCGGCTCCCCAGTAGCTGTGCGCAGACTTACCCCACATAATGGTTCAATTGTTTTCTTGACTAACTCTGGCCTGACGATAGACTGTGATGCCCCGGTGTCTACAGTAAAAACGTGCTTCTGACCGTTAATGTACCCCGAAGCAGTAAGATTGCTATTTTTCTGTTGCATTACGGATATGAAGATTGTGGGACCCTCCGATGTGGGATCTAGCTCTTGCCCCATAGTGCTAGCTCGTTTTAATTTTAAAGGTGATTCTTGTGATGATTGATGATTCAACTGCTGATTACTTCTTCGAGGCGAGGCAGATCTGGTTCGTTTTCTTGGTACTTTGCAGTTTCGCTGAATATGACCAGATTTACCGCAGTTATAACATTTTACTCTGACTTTACTTTGTTTCTCAATAAACGTCTTCAAAACCTTTTTTAATTCGTCGATTATATTTCTATGATTGTCAGCTACAACTTCGACATTTCGCACATAACATATTTGGGGCTTTGAAATTATTTTCGCTGTTTCTTGTGCCAGTGCGAATGAGACGGTTTCAGTAAATGATGGTTTAGGTGTGGCACAAACCGCGTATTTTATTTCAGGATCGCGAATGCCATTAACAAATGCCTCTATCTTGAAATGGTCCAAAAGCGGGCTGTTTTCCCCTGGATAAGAAAGCTGCATCAAACGTTCGATTTCAAACGCAAAGTCTTGTAGCGTCTCATTGGGCTTCTGCACTCTACCACGCAATTCCATTCGGTATAAGTCCTTTTTATGTTCACCAGCGTACTTACGTTGTAGCGCCTCCATTATGTCATCATAACTATTTTTCTTACATGCTGGCACGCTTTCAAGAACTACTGCTGCGTTTCCTTTTAAGGCCAATATCAACTCTATAGCTTTTTCTTCGTCGTTCCACATGTTTCTAATGGCAATTGTATCAAACTGAAACTTGAACACATTAAATGGTGTGGTGCCATCAAAACTAGGGGCCTTTATTCTATTAGAGGATTCTGGAATAATTCGCACCTGTCCATCTTGGCACTGAAGATTATTCATCTTTATTTCTAGGTCATGTAGTTTTTTATCAACACCTTTGGCTATTTCATTCTCTAAATCGGATAGCTTTTTATCAACGACTTTGGCTTGTAAATCTAGACAGTTCTCTAAGTCGGTCAGCTTTTTATCAACGACGTTGGCTTGTATATCTAGGCAGCTCTCTAAGTCGGACACCTTTTTATCAATGCCATCCACTCTGCTGTTTATAACTTCCGAAATTTGTTGAAGTTTCTCGTCTGTCGATCTAGAAGTTTCTTTAACTTCAGCAAGAAGTTTCTCGTTATTTACTTTAGAAGTTTCTTGAAATTTCATTTCCATTATCTTATTTTCTTCTTTGACTTCAGCAAGAAGTTTCTCGTTATTTACTTTAGAAGTTTCTTGAAATTTCATTTCCATTATTTTATTTTCTTCTTTAACTTCTTTAAATTGCTCCATCAAAGCAGCAAACATTGTGGATAAATCCATGCTTGTTGTTGCACGGGTAGAAACTTCCATTTCTTCTTTATACTCGAATTCGTAAGTTCCGATGTCAATATTACGCCGCTTGAATTATTCTATCAGCCTCTTTTGTAATTCTGCTTTATTACCAGCTGTAGGTAACTCCAACTTATTCAACTCTCTCTTGAGTTGCTCCACTTTTAGCTCTTCAAACTTCATGACTGCTTATTATTTTGCAATCCCACTTCTGACACCAATTGTTACGTTTTTACCTTTTAAAAACGGTCGTTTATTTCCTTTAAATAAACTTGTACTTTGATTGCAAAAATAACAGCAGTTTAGTAGTTTAAAAATTGTAACGACTCTTTATTTTATTTAAAAAGGTACAACAATACAGTTTATAAGTCACTTTGTGTTTTTAATACACACACACACTTAAATTACACGCTTTATACAGCACACTTTAATAATGTACAAGATTATACAGCCAAGGCAGTTAATATGTCTTTACTTAACGACGCTTCCAACCAGACTGACTCAATGGTGTTCTCACGGCCAATTTATATACACTGTATTGCCTACTAGATGTTTCTTGAGAGCTCTATTTCTTTCTACAATGTTAACGGACAATCTAGAGTTTTTGTAGGTAATGCCATTAGCATAAACACTTAGTGCTGCCAAGCTAGCTTTTGATGATAGTGCCAGCAGCATAAGCACTTAGTGCTGCCACACTTAAAAACAATGGTGAAAGCTTTTTATTCAATGTTGTATGTTTAGAACTATGTTAATAATTTTACAGCTATGTTAACTGCAGTTAACATAAACGGAAATGTCTGGAAGCATTGAGAAAGATTTAAACCGGCCGTTAAAACCGTTATATTTGAATTCAATTACAATTTCGTAACAATATCTTTAAAAAATATTCTCCAGATTTTATAATGATATGAATTTTCAAAATATTTTGCGTGCTTATTTCACAATGGAGAGTCAAAATTTTCAAACTATTAAAAGAGCTACGTGTCAGCAGACAATTAGTTTCTACAGTGGTAATAAAGTTATACAATGACATGTTAAACAAGAGGCCGTAACCACTGAAAAATCAAATGTTGGTTTATCACTGATCCAAATTATATCTACACAAAAATTTTCATATTCATATCTTTAAAAATGACATCAATGTTAACAAAAGTCAAAAGGCCATAACATAAACTTCATAAATGAAACATTTGTTGCATATAAGAAAAATGTGGTTTGAAAAAAGTTTTTATGCTTTATTTATGTTTGCTTTACGTGAACGATTAAAAAATTTTATTTAATTGCTTAATTTTGAAACAAAAATTTAAAATTTTTAATTTTCATGTGCGGTTACGACTTTTTGCATTTTAGGTGACGATGTAAAGCTTATTATGTGAACCGTTTTCAGAAAGCAGACATGTTAAACTAGGTCGCTTTTTGCTTATCCGCTCAGTTGGTTTTTAATGAACAACTCATTATGGAAAATGTTTACTAAAAATAATTTAAGCTGTTTCTTTGAAAGTTTACTGAGCGAATGAACTAAAAGAGCGGTAAATTCATTGAGATAATAATCCCAACTCTTGTAGCGTTCGTTTACCTAAAAATTTGTACTGTCCAGTAAAACCTTTTACTGGATTTGCGTTCGCATACCCAAAATCCTGTAAAGTGAGAAAAAATTGAGAGAAAAATAACAATTTATTCTTAAATTGGAAAATATTGAAAAAACATTTTGAAAACATTATGTGCGCTCTATTACTTTTCTAGTAAAATCAAGTAACTGAGTATTTACTGAGTAAATTTAAGATTTTACTCTCAAAAAAAAAAAAAAACTTGTAAACAAAAAAGTACGCGAAAGGAAAATTTGTAAATTTAAGTAAAATAACCAAGACAGCTAGTTGCAAACAAATAAACATAAACCAACAGCAAAAATAATCTGAGTTTTTAACGAATTATATGCGTTTTATTGTTTTTTAATGCACTTTTAATAAAATTTTAATAAAAAAATATAATTTTTTTCAATTTTTCGAACATTTTCTTTTCATTGTTTAATTTTTGCTTTACTGGATTTTCAAGCAAAAATAAAACTAGCAATATTTGTAAATACTGTTATTTTTCTCTTTTAATTTTTTCTCTCACGTAAATCCATTAAAAATTTTTACTGGACAGCAGAGTTGTCACATTTTTTGAAGCCTCTGTCGCCAAATAGTTAATCAGAAATCGCCAAAAATCTAAATTTGGCGATTACTGATTAACTAATTGGCTTTTGCTTAAAAAAAAACATAAAAAATGGATAAAAGTTTTTAAAGTGTCGAACAATTTATAGTGTTTCAAATGTTTTATAATCTATAAATGTAAATTCAGCTTCAACAAAGCCAATTATAACACGGTGCTACAGCGAAAAAATACTTGGAATGTAACATATTGTAGTTTGTAGATATTATTACCAAATTGTACTTGAATTCAAATACAACGGTTTTAACGGCTGGTTTAAAGTTTATATTAACAGCAGTTAACATATCTATAGAAATTATTAACATAGCTGTAAACATAAACATTGAATGAAAAGCTTTCACCATTGTTTGTAAGTATGGCAACACTAAATGTTTAAGCTGCTAACATAAACATCGAAAGCTCTAGAATTCGAATATACTAGTTTGTCCGTTAAGAACATTGTAGAATATTGTAGAAATAGAGCTTTCGAGAAACATCTAGAAGGTAATGCAGTGTTTATAAATTGGCCGTGAGAACACCATTGATTCAGTCTGATTGGATCGTTAAGTAAAGGAAAATTAACTGCCTTGGCTGTATATTCTTGTACATTTTAAATAAAAATAAAGAGTCGTTACAACATTTAGGGCCATTATTACAACTTGCCTTTAATGTTCGTAATAGTAAAAGGTAACTTTAATTAAAGTGAGGAATAAAGTGAACTTTAAAACTTTTCGTTATTACAACTTCCTTGTAAATTAAAATTAACATTTTAAAAATTATGGCAATATCAAAGAAAATACCGATTACTTTTGACAAATTACTTGTACATAGTGGCAATGTGGGTGCAATCAATGGCACCTATAACTTTCAGAAATTTTGCAATTTTAGAGAAATCTGCCACTGCTTGTTGCATTCCTCTTGCATCAGAAAGGAATTTAATATATTCATTCGACAAACCTGCCAAAGCACAAGATGTTTCTTTAACTATACGACCTGCTGTTGACACACTAATACCACAAAAGTCACCCACTGTCATTAAGAAATTTCCACTTGCGTAAAACCTTAGCGTTATTAACAATTTAGTCTGAGGTGATACGAAATAATGCCTGGAAGGAAATTTTTGAATTACTACACAAATTATATGCGTATATGAACATACCTCTGGCTCCTTGACTGTAAATAGTGGACAATTTTGTCTAAAATATATTGGAATGTATGCTTTGATACGCGAAATCTTTGCACAAATCCTGCTTCGTTGTAATATTTGATATAGTCGACTTGTTCGCGAATTTTTTTTTTTTTTGAGCTCTACTTTCTGGCAGAGTATTTTCAAAAATATTCTCCAGGTTGTTAATGTAAAACAAACGTCTGCTATCCATTTTTATATTTAAAATTTTTATTTTTAAAACGAAATAAACATTTATTTTTAATGAAGTTGCCATATTTTGCAGAAAATATGGCAACTTCAAATACATAAACCTCACTATAAAATTTAAAGTTAAGATGATCTTCCCTTTAGCTTATCGGCCACTTTTAGCTTAAAGTTAACTGATAATAACCAAATGTTTCTTATCTGTCCGATAACATCATACCTCTAGCTATTGGCAAGTTGTAATAATGGGCCTTAAACTACTAAACTGCTTTTATTTGCAAAAAGTCCTATGTGAAGTAAAAAACAAAAAGATTTTTTTCTTAAGGAAATATAACTTCGAAACCAGTTGAGATAATGGACAACGTTTTGATGGGTGAATCTATGACTAATAATGATACATGATGCGGTAATAAAAAAACAAACCAAACGATACGTATTAGATTTACATGCTTATTCACAGACAATATTGTGACTCAAAAATATTCATAAGACATAAATTGTGAATGTAATTTTAAAATTCCTATTTACAAGCTAAAATTTAAAAAAAATAGTTTTCAAAATTATGACCTTGTAGGCAGTTGTAAGAATTGCGACTATCATAAAAAGACATTTTATTTGAAAATTAAAAATATAAATAATGTTGTTGCGGAAAAAACAATGTAAACATTCAGATTTGCATAGGAGAGAAAATGCAGTTATAGGTAAAATTCGTTAGTGATGATTTTCATCGCATCTTGCTATATGTTTTGAGTATTAACCATCCTTCTATGTATAAATAATTATAATTTCAATAAAATTTTTATCTGGCAAAAAAGTCCTAACTTTTACTCTAAGATAGGTTAAACGATTTGTTGAATTAACATATTTATGCTGAAAATTTGTTAATAGAACAAACATATCGTGCAAAACTAAAAACGTATGTATGTTGAATAACATGTGTTGATAATTTGTTGAAACATATATTGACGATTTTAGCATATCGTCTAAACATCAAATCAATGGTTTATAACAAATTTTGTACGTTTGCGAGCTTTTCAGCATACGACAAATTTTGTGAGTATATAGAATTGATATTTTAGTAGTATTGCCGTTAAATACGATTATTTTTATATTCTTTTGTTTTTGAAGTTGTCATTTAAATACACGCAAGTAAAAATGAAGTTGATTTTCGTACAGAAATGTATGCAATAATTGAAGTGTCGTTAAACAGTTCGGAAGAAAATGATTCAAAATACAAGTCACCTGAAAAATTATTTCAAGAAAAGTCGCGAAAAATATATAACCAAGTAAGATCAAAAGTCAATATGGAATGGTCTTATTATGATATTATGAAACTCAATGATAGAATCTGAACTACCGCTATCATCTCAACAAAAACATAGTAAAAAAACCCGAAACCATCAATGTCAACATCATCTTATTCTGATGTATTTAAAGAAATGGCAGCGATGGCGATACGTATTATAGCTCAAAAACAAAAGAAAACAATTCGACACTTTCGGAACTCATTTGGCTGCTGAAATATGTAGTCTCCCATAATCAAAAGCTCTACTTGCTAAAAGAAAATTGGCACGTGCTCTGATCGATATTATGGACGATGTTCAAAGCACGGTATTGAAAACATAATAATAAAGATCTTGTTTATGACATAACCTTATATTATTTTCTTTTTAATAGGAGATTGAAATCGAAATGGAAACCGGAAATAGCTACAAACATTGTTAACATTGAGTGATTGTTCACTGATTTTGATTTTTTTAACGTTTTTAATAATAAATTTATTTTAACACTATTTATCATAAAACTATTTAACATATCATAAAAGTTCAATATTAAAAATTATATTTGGCTATACTGCTAACATAATTCATTTTCTTCAAAAAAATATATTATAAATTCCTTTTGTATTTCCTTGCCATAGTTTCAAGTGGAAAAAATGTTGAATTTGGACTGTATTCCTGTAGCCAAATACCTTCAATTAACTCTCCATTTTGATCATATTGGTTGTAAATCCAAATGGTGTGTATAATTTTTTATTTGTATCGATCATATAATAGATAGATAGAACGACTTTTTAAATTTTCTCCGAGTTTAGATTGATAGGTATTCGTAAAATCCGAAACCGTGCTGACATAAAACCAAAACCGTTTTCAATAATGCGACGTGCTCGGCTCAAACGATAATTATACACTCGTTGTACCATTGGCTAACCACATTAAACATACGGTTTCAACAAATTTGTTCACAAAGCAAAAGCATTATCTGCAACAAGCAAATATGGAAAACATAATTCCCGTCCTGGAAGTCCATTACGACCAATATCATTGTAAACGAACTTGTATTCAGCAACTGCCATTAGTAACAGTATTGCCAGGAGGTGAGAAAAAAGGAGACTAAATGACCCAAATAATAAGGCCAGAAAAAACTAATATTTTTTTATTTAAAAACTTATTTTGTTTTCATTAGTTTTTGATATTGTTTTAAGTATTGTAAATTTAAAAATAAACAGAACGATTGTCAGCAAAACGATCCAATGAAAAATCATCCACATATGAATATTTCATATGAAAAATTACCTGTAGAAGTGAAGCGATTTTTCGCCATTTTTTGATGTTTGAGCGATTATTCGTTTTTATACGATTTTTAAATATATGTGCTCACAAATAGTTTTTATGGTTAATAGAGTTTATTAAAAAATAATTATAATAATTGATTAAGTAAGTCCATAAAATGAGTTAAGTTTCATTTGGAGAATGAAGCACCACAGGCGAAAATTTTTGTTTTTTTTTTATGAAAATTTATACACAAAAATGCTTAAATGGATGATTCTGTAAAAATTAAATTAGTAAAAGCATATAAGAAATAATTTTCTTCTTTGTTTTGAAATGATAAAATTTTAGGCTTTTTAAGGCAATATAAAGTATTAAAAAATGCTAAAAAAAACTGGAAGCTAAAACGAAAATTATGAAGCTAAAAGCAAAATAAATTTAGCCTTAAAAAGGCTAAGCTAACAACACTGATTAGTACAATACTATGTATACCTTTATAATTATAGTTACCAGGTTTTGGCGATGCTACTATTACGACGTGCTTTCCATCGACAGCTCTTATGCAGTTTGGGAATTGCCAACGAACATTAAATTTGTTTGCTGCCACTTTCCTTCTTCTGCACTGGCTGGATTTTTAATAAATATACCTAAAAAAAATTATTGTGCCCTCTTTCTTTCATATACCTGGTGTTTTTTTTTTTAAGTTTAAATCATAATAAAACAAAGAAATATATTTTTAATATTAATGAAATGTTAATTTTCAGGTGTTCAATTGTCTATAGTTTATCGACGTAGACAAGTGACTTTACATAACAAAAAAGAAAATATTCCAATGGGCTTAAATCGCACGATCTTGGTGGCCAATTAATTGGACCATTACGTGAAATTACTTTCTCATCAAAAGTTTCTTTGAGTAAATCAATTGTAGCGCGCGCTGTGTGGCATGTGGCTCCCTCCTCTTGGAACCACATGTCAGCAAGATTAATGCCAGATAATTGAGGTTCGAAAAATTTTCTAATCATGTCCCTATACCGTTTACCATTGACAGTAACATTCTGACCATCATCGTTTTTGAAGACATATGGACGAATGACTCCGACAGCTCATAAATGGTATTTGAACAAAAGCTTGTGGATTATCCTCACACCAAATGCGACAATTCTACCTATTTACTTACCCATTCAACCAAAAATGTACTTCATCTGTGAACAAAATTTTGAATGGAAATTCAACATCAATTTGTGCTTCAGCCCATAATTTCAATAATGTGAAAACGTTGTTTTGGTGTAAGTCTATCCATAATGAAATGTCAAAGTAAACTAAACAAAAATCAATTATAAGCTGTTAAATCGGTTGGCATATAAAGCATTGTTGCCAACTCAAAGTTATGAACCTCTACAGAAAAACTGTTATTTGTCTACAAGGATATTATAAATGGCACCCAAGATATCTGGAATAATTATAGTAATAGTACATTTTGGAATGCGGAAAAGATACTGCAATAACAAAAATGAATCGCTACCGCTTAGTAAACCAAGTGTTAAAATTAGTCGGTCTTTTGCTGATATGCTTTAACGCATCACAGTGTCCTGTTTTGCAATTAATGGTATCAATAAGAAAGGCAAGTTATTGAATTGATGAATATTCATTCGTTGAAAATTTTTGTACAAAGATTCCTCTTCTTCTTCCAATTCCTTGTATAACTCTTATTTCTCTTGTCTACCTATCCACTTCAGCAAAAACAAACGCACTCAAAACGATGGCGTTTGTTTCAAATTCTTTATATTTTGTAAATAATTTTTTGAAGAAACTTAAAAAAAAAATTGTCAACAAATTTTTATACAACTCAAAATTTTAAACTCAATCAATGGTTTAACTAACATATACGTTGAAATATTATTTGCTGACATATGTAAATACACAAAATTTTAGTATTTTTCAATATATCGTCTAAACATTTTACATGTAAAATAAGCATTTGTTGATATTATTACGTTTTCATCTTTTAAAAACGGTGGTTTATTTCCTTTAAATAAACCGGTAAATTTTAATTGCAAATAACAGTAGTTTAAAAGTTGTAACGACTCTTTATTTTATTTAAAAATGTACAACAATAACAGTTTAAATAGTCACTTTGTGTTTTAATACACACACACTTAAATTACACACTTTATACAGCACACTTTAATAATGTACGAGATTATACAGCCAATTCGACTGACTTAACGGTGTTCTCACGTTTTATATACACTGTATTACCTGCTGGATGCTTCTTAAAAGCTCTATTTCTTTCTACAATGTTCTTAACATAGTGTCTACATTAGAGATTTTTTTATCATGACAAACGTCAAACTTAACGCGAATTTGTGTGAGATGGCAACAGTTGCAAAAAATAACAATATGGCGTATTCATAATTGTTTTTTATATATGCAGTTTGACAACTGTAACAACCAAAATAATAATCAGCTGTTTAACTAAGGTTACCTTGTATATATTCGCACTGATTTTGACGTTTGTTTTGATATAAATTTGCCTAATGTAGACACTAGGTAACCGACAAACTAGAGCTTTCGATGTTAATGTTAGCAGTTTCAACATTTAGTGTTGCCATACTTACAAACAATGGTGAAAGCTTTTTATTCAATGTTGTATGTTTACAACAATGTTAATAATTTCTACAGATATGTTAACTGCTGTACAATTTCGTAACAATATGTTTAAGCATATAGTCGTCACCATATATATGCTGATACAACATATCGTCTAAACTAAGATTTAAATAGAATTTTAAACATGTTTTTTTTACTATGTTAACAGAATACGGAGTTAAGGCCCAACCACATACAATACTTTATTTCAATTGCAACTGACAGCTGCAGTAAAATACATGCATATACATGGAACGGAACCAAATCAGTACACTAAACTTCTGTGTAGGGTATTCAAAACCGAAAACCGGTGTTTTACAAACGCTATAGGTTTCGGTTTTTTTCCAATTTTCGGTTTTATTCGAAATCGGATTTTTAAAGGTTGTTAGCCGTTTTTTGAACATTATTTTATATAATTTTATTCCGAAAAAAAGTTAAAAAATTACTTGACTAAAAATAAAATTATGTAGCTTGCTAATGCAATAAAAATGACAGATAGCATATTTAACTTGGCCAATTCTCTTTAAATAGTTGAAATAAAATGAACGAAAAAGTATGTGCCTTAAAATTTCTGCTTTATAACGATTGATGTATATGCATACATTGAAATTTAATTACATTTATCGTTATTAATACTGATGTTGCCACATCAACCAAATTTCCTAAAACTCCGATCAATTAAAAGGTATTGGGCCTTAAAAGTTTTGCAGAAAAGCTTATAAGTTTTATTAAAACCCAATAAGAAATAAAATATTACTTCAAATTTAAAACTTTCTGTCATAAAAAAATTAAGCATCTATTGGTATAATTTATATAACCAGAATTTTCGTTCAAGTATTTCAATCACAAAATATATTTTATTTCGGAAAGACATATTTTCAAATAGTAGGATTATTAATAAAATATTAAAAAATTATAATTAAATAAGACAAATAAAAACAAGAAAATAAAAAGTAATTTAAAATTAAAATTAATTAAAAAACTATAATTTTGAAATTAATTAAAAATTTTAATTTTAAAATTAATTAAAAAAAAATTGTAACTGAAAACCTCTTAACCGGTTCAAAACCGAATCGGTTTTTTCTAAAATTAAACTGAAATCGGTTTTCTAAAAATTGGGTTTTTTGATACTCTGGATGTTTAACTTTGAAGTACGGCAGTAAGTAAATACATTTCGACAGTTGTTTTTCTGATATTTTTTTTTTTAATATTTGTCATTTAGTCGGAAATTTTAATTTGCAATTCTTTATTTCAACTGAGAATATAATTTAATTTTTACATTTTTATATTTCATTTTAAAAAATTTTAATAATAAACTGTGTTAATATGATTTATGCGTTGCGCAGCTGTCAGTTGCAGTTGAAGCTAAAGTATTGTTACGAAATTGTACTTGAATTCAAATATAACGGTTTTAACGGCCGGTTTAAATCTTTCTCAATGCTTCCAGACATTTCCGTTTATGTTAACAGCAGTTAACATAGCTGTAAAAATTATTAACATAGTTCTAAACGTACAACATTGAATAAAAAGCTTTCACCATTGTTTTTAAGTATGGCAACACTAAATGTTTAAGCTGCTAACATTAACATCAAAAGCTCTAGTTTGTCCGTTAAGAACATTGTAGAAAGAAATAGAGCTTTCAAGAAACATCTAGTAGGTAATACAGTGTATTTAAGTTGGCCGTGAGAACACCATTGAGTGAGTCTAGTTGGAAGCGTCGTTAAGTAAAGATATATTAACTACCTTGGCTGTATAATCTTGTACATTATTAAAGTGTGCTGTATAAAGTGTGTAATTTAAGTGTGTGTGTGTATTAAAACATAAAGTGACTATTTAAACTGTATTGTTGTACATTTTTAAATAAAATAAAGAGTCGTTACAATTTTTAAACTACTAAACTGCTGTTATTTGCAATCAAAGTACAAGTTTATTTAAAGGAAATAAACAACCGTTTTTAAAAGGTAAAAACGTAACAGTATTATATGTGGTTGCGCCGTTATTACCGAGTAACATGAATAATCCGTAACATTCGGCCATAATAAAATTGTGACTTTTTTAATACTTTTTCTATGAATAAGCATTTTAAATAGGAAAAGTTCAACAACATTGTAAAACTTTTGTTTGAAAAAATAAAAAAAAAAAATCAAATAAATATTTTTATATTTTTATTCAAAAGAATTACAATGAAATAAAATTATTCAACCACAAAATGTCTGAATAAAAAAATCATATAATTTGTTTAAGTTAAAAACAAATTAGAGCGCTATATTCGGCCGTACCTAATCTTTTATACTCTTCACCACCTTACCTAGTGTCTACATTAGGCAAATTTTTGTCAAAACAAGCGTCAAAATCATTGCGAATATATACAAGGTAAATTAAACAGCTGATTACTATTTTGGTTGTTACAGTTGTCAAACTGCATATATAAAACACAATAATGAATACGCCATATTGTTGTTTTTGTGTAACTGTTGCCACCTTCCACAAATTAGTGTTAAGTTTGATGTTTGTCTTGATAAAAAATTGTCTAATGTAGACACCATGTTATCGACAAATAATAAAATTTATGACTTAAAGTATGCTTCATAAAAAAAAACAACAACACTGATAGCCTCTGTTAACTACTAAATTTATTATATACAAACAAGAACGAAAAAGCACCACAAAGTCCCCTCTTATGGATTCTCATTCATATTGAACAATATATCTTTAATTTCATGTTTTTAGGTTCAACATTATAGAAAATTCAAAAAATACCACAAAGTCCCTTCTCTTGAATTCTTACCCCACAACACTGAAAGTCATTGCAATGCTTTTTATATATGTTTGTGTAAGTATATCTTTAATATTTTTTTTCAGGTTTTTGCCTATAACTCAGTTGTTTATGAACCGATTTCGAAAGTTCAACAAATATTTACAACAGATTTGTAGAAAAACGAATTCCGAATAGAAGTTTCACAAAGTCATAAAATGCGTTTCGACCGATATTTCAATTACTAATGAACTGATTATTTTCCTTCGCAAAAACATTCTATACAGGATCTTCGGAAAACTTCGCTTTTACAGGCCTTTTCGGTTTTTGACGATATCTTATCCATTAGTGGACCGATTTTCCTGATTTTTATTAGCGTCATTCTAAGGAATATTCCCTATAATTTGATGACAAAACATATATATATATATATATATATATATATATATATATATATATATATTGTTACGAAATTGTACTTGAATTCAAATATAACGGTTTCTGTTAAGAGCAGTTAACATATCTGTAAAAATTTTAACTTATATACAACATTGAATAAAAAGCTTTCACCATTGTTTGTAAGTATGGCAACACTAAATGTTTAAGCTGCTAACATTAACATCAAAAGCTCTAGTTTGTCCGTTAAGAACATTGTAGAAAGAAACAAAGCTTTCAAGAAGCACCTAGTAGGTAAAACAGTGTATATAAATTGGCCGTGAGAACACCATTGAGTCAGTCTAATTGGAAGCGTCGTTAAGTAAAGACAAATTAAATGCCTTGGCTGTATAATCTTGTACATTATTAAAGTGTGTTGTATAAAGTGTGTAATTTAAGTGTGTGTTTATATTAGAACGCAAATGACTATTTAAACTGTTATTGTTGTACATTTTTAAATAAAATAAAGAGTCGTTACAACTTTTAAACTACTAAACTGCTGTTATTTGCAATCAAAGTAAAGGTTTATTTAAAGGAAATAAACGACATTTTTTTAAAAGGAAAACACGTAACAATTGGTGTCAGAAGTGGGATTGCAAAATAATAAGCAGTCATGAAGTTTGAAGAGCTGAAAGTGGAGCAATTCAAGAGAGAATTGAATAAGTTGGAGTTATCTACAACTGGTAATAAAGCAGAATTACATAAGAGGCTGATAGATGAATTCAAGCGGCGTAATATTGACATCTTAACTTACGAATTCGAGTATAAAGAAGAAATGGAAGTTTCTACCCGTGCAACAACAAGCATGGATTTATCCACAATGTTTGCTGCTTTGATGGAGCAATTTAAAGAAGTTCAAGAAACTTCTAAAGCAAATAACGAGAAACTTCTTGCTGAAGTCAAAGAAGAAAATAAAATAATGGAAATGAAATTTCATGAAACTTCTTGAAGCGACAGACGGAAAACTTCAGCAAATATCGGAAGTTATAAACAGCAGAGTGGATGTCATTGATAAAAAGGTGTCCGACTTAGAGAGCTGCCTAGATATATAAGCCAACGTCTTTAATAAAAAGCTGACCGACTTAGAGAGCTGTCTAGATATACAAGCCAAAGTCGTTGATAAAGTTGATAAGAAGCTGTCCGACTTAGAGAGCTGCCTGTCCGATTTAGAGAATGAAATAGCCAAAGGTGTTGATAAAAAACTACATGATCTAGAAATAAAGATGAATAATATTCAATGCCATGATGGACATATGCGAATTATTCCAGAATCCTATAATAGAATAAAGGACCCTAGTTTTGATGGCACCACACTATTTAATGTGTTCAAGTTCCAGTTTGATACAATTGCCATTAGAAACATGTGGAACGACGAAGAAAAAGCTATAGAGTTGACATTGGCCTTAAAAGGAAATGCAGCAGTAGTTCTTGAAAGCGTTCCAGCATGTAACAGAAACAGTTATGATGATATAATGGAGGCGCTACAACGTAAGTACATAAAAAGGACTTATACCGAATGGAATTGCGTTGTGGAGTGCAGAAGGCCAATGAGACGCTACAAGACTGCGTTGGAAATCGAACGTTTGCTGCAGCTTACTTATCCAGGGGAAAACAGCCCGTTTTTGGACCATTTCAAGATAGAGGCATTTGTTAATGACATTCGCGATCCTGAACTAAAACACGCGGTTTGTGCCACACCTAAACCATCCTTTACTGAAACCGTTTCATTCGCACTGGCACAAGAAACGACGAAAATAATTTCAAAGCCGCAAATATGCGAAATGTTGAAGTTGTTGCTGACAATGAGAGAAATATAATCGACGAATTAAAAAAGGTTTTGGAGACGTTTATTGAGAAACAAAGTAAAGTCAGAGTAAAATGTTATAACTGCGGTAAATCTGGTCATATTCAGCGAAATTTCAAAGCACCAAGAAAACGAACCAGATCTGCCTCGCCTCAAAGAAGTAACCAGCAGTCGAATCATCAATCATCACAAGAATCACTTTTAAAACTAAAACGAGCTAGGACTATGGGGCAAGAGCTAGATCCCACATCTGAGGGTTCCACAATCTTCATATCCGTAATATAGCAGAAAAATAGCAATCTTACTGCTCCTGGGCACATCAACGGTCAGAAGCGTGTTTTTACTATAGACAACGGGGCATCACAGTCTATCGTCAGGCCAGATTTAGTCAAGAAAACAATTGAACCATTATGTGGGGTAAGTCTGCGCACGGCTAATAGGGAGCTGGCCAATGTCTATGGTAAAGTAAATGTGAAATTAACCATAGCCAACGTTATCGTCAACCATGTATTCATTGTTGCCGATATTGTGGACGAAGTTATCATTGGTGCTGATTTCATGATTAGTCACGGCATTACTTTGGATGTGGGACAAAAAGTTATGATTTAGCGAAATGTGGAGATACCCCTTTACGTCGGATATGAAAATAGGACTCAAGTAAGGAAGCTGGTTACCGTCGAGCATCAGAAGCTACCACCACAGTCAGAAACTTTAGTATGGGCTCGTATGGAGGGAGATTGTGAGGACAACAGTTTGTGGGTGGTAGAACCAGCAGAAATAACTAGTGATCTTGTAACAGCAAAAGCACTCGTTAAACAAAATAGTTCCTGTAAGAGTGCTTAACCTGTCCAGCTATGAAAAAGTCGTTAAGCCAAATTCCGAAATAGGTCAATGCACTTCAGCAGAGGCAGTAATCAATTGCGAGAAAAACCCGCAACCTGCCAATAAATCCACCAAAGAACACGAGCTACTAGCGGAATATGTGGGGAAATGGGTAGAAGGATTAGCGCTGCCAGACAGAAATAAGGCCAAACAGATTCTGAAGAAATATAGCTCCGTCTTCGCCTTAAAAAGTCAAAGCCATGGTAGAACGGCAATTGTAAAGCATAAAATAAATACTGGCGAAGCGAGGCCAATAAAGCAGGCACCCAGAAGTGTTCCTCTAGCAAAACGAAGTGAAGTGAAGGAGTTGGTCAATGAAATGGAGCGGAACGGTATAATCGAACCATCTTCAAGTCCTTGGAGCTCGCCTATTGTTTTAGTTATAAATTTTGCGTCGATTATAGAAAACTGAATGACGTCACCAAGAAAGACAGCTACCCACTACCAAGAATTGACGACACTACACTAGTTGGAACACAATGGTTCTCTACATTGGACTTACAAAGTGGTTATTGGCAGGTAGAGATTTCAGAAAAAGACAAGGAAAAAACCGCCTTTAGCGCGAGTGATGGGTTATGTCAGTTTAATGTGATGCCATTTGGAGTCTGTAATGCTCCAGCCACATTCGAGCGTTTAATGGAACAGATATTGAAAGGACTTCACGGAAAGACATGCTTGGTGTACCTCGATGACATAATTGTCATTGGTAAGACTTTTGAAGAACATCTGAATAACCTTGAAGAAGTCCTTAAACGAATATCAGCGGCTGGACTCAAACTCAGTGTAAAGAAGTGTGTGTTGTTCCAAAAAGAAGTCAAATATTTGGGACATCGCGTAACAGCAGACGGAATATCAACAGATGAGGATAAGATAATTGCTGTAAAGAACTGGCCACGTCCGAGAAATCTCCACGAATTACGTAGTTTTCTTGGCCTTTGCACATACTACAGACGATTTGTCCCGAATTTCGCCAATGTAGCCGCAAGCTTACATGAGCTGACCAAGGAGTCACAATCATTCCAATGGTGTGAAGCACAAAAACTAGCATTCCAGAAGCTCAAGGATCTATTATGTACGGCACCAATTTTGTCATATCCTATAGCTGGAGAAACATTTGTGGTAGATAGCGATGCGAGCGGATACGGAATAGGCGGTGTACTTTCACAAGTAGTCGGTGGCACTGAAAGGGTCATTGGATACTTCAGCCGAACGCTTTCGAAGCCTGAAAGAAACTACTGCGTAACGCGACGAGAACTTTTGGCAGTATTAGAGTGTGTGAAGCATTACCACAAATATCTGTAGGGCCAACACTTCCGACTGAGAACCGATCATTGCAGCAACCACCTGAGGTGCTGCAATTTACACAACCTGAAAGACAACTGGCTTGTTGGATAGAGGGGCTTCAGAGCTATGATTTTAGCATCGAGCACCGGAAGGGTTTGAAACACGGCAATGCGGACGCGCTGTCAAGACGGCCCTGCAACGTGGAATGTAAGAATTGTAAAAAAGCCGAGGAAAAGGAATATATCATCGATGTTCGACTAATGCATATAGAGTCCATAGATTGGACTGTAGCACAAAGAAATGACCCCATAATGGCAAAAATAATATCGGCAAAAGAAGAAGGCAGAAGGCCAGCCCGCAATGAAATATCCGCAGAAAGTCCACTGATGAAATCATATTGGGCGCTATGGAATAGTCTACAGTTGTTAAATGGCTGCTTATACCGCATATGGGACAATATGCTGCTTACTAAACGTTGCGCCACACTGTTGTAAATAGTTCCAAAGGCAACATTTTACTTGTAATCGTCCTGTGGTCTGACCAGATCAAGAGGTCAACTTAGTGCTCATAACGCTACTTGATAATAAAAGGGTTAAATGGACTAAATAATTGCAGTATTAAAAAATAATACTTTTTTTCAAACAAATTTATGTTGGATAAAAATACTTAAAATATTTTGTATAAATACATTTTCGCAAAAAAAAAATCATTTTCAAAATAGGAAATTAAATAAAGACGAATTTTATCCCAGCTAATGAAAAAAATGTATTTTTAGACTTTAGGACTTGATTTAAATTTTATAAATGTATATTAGAATATATATATATATTAAAATGCTTTCTAATTTGCTTTGTTAACAGATAAAATAATATTTAAATGATTTTATTCCAATTTGAAACTATTTCATTTCTTCAAATACAAATAAAATATAAAAATTATTTATTTTCAGCAAATATTTAGAATGAATAAAAATTACCATACGAAGTCGTTTTGAACATTTTCATTATAGTTTAGCAGATTAGTTGACCTATTGGGATAATTAAAGATATTCACAGTGTCTTGAAGGCTTTGTAAGCAGACAGTGCAGCGATTTATAGTGCCGGAAACAATACACTCATGATAGTAGACTCTTAATAATGCCAATTTATTAAAGTGGGATGTGTGTCAAAATCAGTGCGAATATATTTAAGGTACCCTTAGTTAAACAGTTGATTATTATTTTGGTTGTTACAGTTGTCAAACTGCATATATAAAAAACAATAATGAATACGCCATATTGTTGTTTTTGTGTAACTGTTGCCACTTTCCACAAATTCTCTTAAGTTTTGACGTCTGTCTTGATAAAAAAATCTTTAATGTAGACACTAAGTTAATTTTAACGTCCAAAAGGTGTAAACAACTCTGTTATAGATTTTCAAAAATAAATGCATCGTTTATACAACTGCTCATTTGTTACTTAAGAATACCAAAGATACAGCTGACTTTGTTTACTTCGCTAAACAACTACAACAACAAAAAAATCTTATATCACTAAATAACCAACCTCCACATGTTTTGCTATAATTAGTGAAATGAATCGTTATTTATTAGAAATTTCATATATTGGAACAAGATTTCGGTAAGTTTTCTTGTCACAATAAAATATTTATAAATTAAACTTTACTTGGTTTCTTTAGAGGGATACAGAAAACCGTAAATAAACTGGAAGAGGCACGTTTAGACACAACAACTATTCAGGGGTGTATAGAATTAGCTTTGAGGGTCTTTAGACCGGTGAATGAAATACAGACTGTATTATCGAGTAGGCAAGTTTTCGACTACGTAGTACGTATTGCTAATATTTATCAACAAATTATGAATTCTTCTGTAATAGAACTGATGCCGGAGTTCATGCTTTACATTCGACCCTACATGTAGATTTGCAACGTTATGATAGTAATCCCTACAATGTCATTTCTATGACTGGAGTTCTCAATCGCACCTTAGATAAGCAGGGTTTAGCTATACGAGTACTAAATACCAGACTTGTTCCGAGCACATTTCACTGTCGTTATAATGCTTTGGGCAGAACTTATATGTATCGTATTGCAGTGGCCAAAAATGGTATATGTGAAGAAGATCGTTTAAAAAATAGAAATTATGAAGCTTTTTTGCCAGTGGAAGAATTAGATCGCTGTTATTTTTTGCAGTAAGTAAATACAAGTAGTTGATTTTATTTTATTTTATTTTATTTGCATGTTTTCATAATGTTAAATTAACAGTTTTCTTTTACCTTTTAAATGTATAATATCAGACATTATTTAAAGCACAAATTTTTTATTTTATCTATATTACTTATATTATTAATATCTATTGTTATTATTATTATTATAATTATTATATGTGTATGCAAAGGACTTATATCCATATATTTGTGTAGATTAATAGTGGTTTATATTGATCGTGGTTTCATTAAAATTCATATAAGCCCTTCTCCCGAAAATAACTTTAAAGTGCATAAGTCCCATATGAATGCTAGTATTACAACAAATTTTGCATTCAATGAGTTTTATGTATGTAGAAAACATAGTACAAAAAATATTTTTGTATAACTAGGTGTAAAACAATATTATGCAAAAAAAAAAAAAAAAAAAAAATCGCGTTTTGAAAATTTGGTTTATGCGCGTCCATGCTTTAAGTAATTAAAGAAGAATTCAGAAATGCAAACTTCAGATAAATATATATAATTTTATGTATGTTTTTTAATGTCAAATTTTTATACCCTTCACTACAGGTGTATAGGTTATATATAAGTTTGTCATTCCGTTTGTAATTTCTACAATATTCATCTAATACCCCAAAAAGTATATATTTTCTGGATCCTTATTGATAGGGAAGACGATATAACGTTGTTCGTCTGTCTATTGAAATCAGTTTTTAGAAAGCCCCAGTTATCGGATATATATGTTTTATACAAAAAATTATGGGGAATATTCCTTAGAATAGCACTAGTAAATCAACAAAATCAGTCCATTATTAGACAAAAATTTGGAAAAATTATTAAAAATATACACACGCAAACATAGATAAAAAGCATTGCAATGGCCTTCAGTGTTTTTGTTTTTTTGTATAAACAATCAGTATTGGTTGATATACATACATACACACAATCATTATGTAGACATTCAAATTTTTACGTCCCCCCTTTTTGCATATCGTAGATCTAGATATATGTATATAAACTTTGTAGTCAATAGAAGTTAAATTTTATGTTTACATTTTTGAAGTTTGGAGAAAATGTAGTTTATTTTTATAAGTATAAACGTGAAAATATGAAAGCATACTTTAAGGCATAAATTTTATTATTTGCCGGTAAGGTGGTGAAGGGTATAAAATATTCGGCATAGCCGAATATAGCGCTTTAACTTGTTTATTATTGATGATATGAGTTTTTTCAGATAATTGTCTCTTATCACTAAATTTAGAATTTCTTGCAAGAACTTCAAGAACATTCGAATTTACACTTAAGTTAAAAAAATAAGGAACATTTCATTATATTTTTTTAATTTTAGAATTTAAAAAAAATCTATATTAAACAATAAGAGACAATATAGTACAGTAAGCATTTTTTCTTGCTTAGTGGATTTCAGATTCAGAAAATATGTAAATGGGTTCACATTTGTAAATGTTACAAAAATGTCACACTTGGTCAAATTTGACCCACTGTAGCGCAGTGTGAGCTTCAGTTATACATTCCAGCTAACAATAAGCCTAACTCCTTTGCAATTAGATAAAACTTCTTTCTCTGATCTAAATTTTTAGTAAATTCTCTGATAAAATTTTTTACCAGAAAGTTTTTGCTGAGGGAAACATTTTAAGTTACAGTTCCGAAAGTAAATCGATGCAATATAGTGTAATGCTAAAAATCTTTCAGAAATTCGATTATGCATTTAGCAGAATTTTTCAAAATAAATATGCAATTTGCCGGACCATTCTGCTGAATTTAGCAGAAAAAATGATAGAATGGCAACACTGGGTAAAATACTGAACTAAAGACAAAATTTCGGCCATAAGTTACTGGCAGTGAAGCATAATTTTCTTGTTATTTCAAATTCAGCCAAGTATTTATTTTTATTTTTTTTTCTAGTTTTATTAATTTTCATCTCACTCAGTATTGGAGTAACTAAAAATGAGCAAGAATCCATCTATTGTTTTTGTTAATTGATTTAATTAAGAGATTAAATTTAAATTTATGTGAACTAACCTAAAATAACAACAGTATTTGCTTTAAACGCACTGCAAGATCATAATTCCTCAAGACATATCACATTTTTCCATATACTTGAATGCATCCACATTCATCCATCATACAATACAATTTTAACAAAAAACCTATAGAATAACACTAAACTTCCGAAAAAACTTCATTTAAATTCCAGAAGTGGTACATTTGATATAGAGCGCCTAAAAGAAGCTTCACATTTGTTATTGGGTCGTCATGATTTTCGTACCTTTATGTCAGTAAGTCGTCAGAAAAGTCCGTCACGTGATCATCCTATGTTTACAGTGCGAAGTATTGACGAAATCAATATAAAGCCGGGAAAATCAACAGCTATAGGGCCAAATGCAAAATTAGCTGAAAATTTATACGATTATTGGGATATTGAAATAAAAGCAAAATCATTTCTTTACAAACAAGTAAGACGTATAGTGGGAGCTCTTCTGGCAGCGGCTACAAATCGTATTAATGAAAAGTGTATATATGAAATGTTAACCATACCTTCCAAACACAGTTGGGATCCAAAAATTTTATTGGCACCTGCTTTTGGTTTGTATTTGTGTCGAGTGCATTACAATGAAAGCGATTTAAAATTGGAAGAATAAGGGAATGATAAAAAAAACATTTTTAACAAAATGAGTTTCCTTGAAGAAATAAAACTAAAAAGAAAGAAACTTAAGGCATGTGATACTGTTATTACCACTGCCAGTGGTGAACGTTTCATTAAAAAGTCTTCAACTCATGAAATAGAAAAATTAAATACTGCCCCGAATTATGGTTTTGTAGTGGATACTAAACCTGATTTTATACCAGCACAAATTTTGCCCGACTTTCTTTATTTGGGTTCTCAAGATGCTGTTAACTTAGAGAATATAATGGAATACAAATTTAGCTATATTTTGAGTATTGGCGTTGAATGTCCTATTTTACCGGATTTGGATAATAATATAAAATTTCTTTATATACCTTGCTTGGATCTACCAGAGACATCCTTAAAAGAGGAAGGTGTTTTTAAACAGTCTTTTGATTTTATAGAAATGGCTCGTTTGAGGAATGGCCGAGTTTTGGTACATTGTAATGCCGGAGTTTCTAGATCTGCTAGTATTGTTATCGCCTATCTAATGCATTATCATGATATGGACTTTGAAACAGCTTATAAACATACTAAATCTAAGAGAGAGTGTATACAACCGAATTCTGGATTTATGAAACAGCTAAGTGCATTTAGTAAATAAGTTTAATGCTACTATGTATAAGTTTAGATTTTAAGATGTTTTAAGAAATACACTAACAATTTTTTATATTTACCATTTTAATGAAATAAAAGTGTTTTAAGATTGAAAAATGCCCGTTTTGTTTTTAACTTTTTTATTTTCTTCGAAGCATGGAAAATTATGTTTAAAAAAAGTAATACTTTTAAGAAAATTTGTAATCAAAATAATTATTTCTTCAACCAAATGGCTGTTAAAAGGGAATTTTCCGAAGAGGTAGCAAAAGATAATAATCAAAGCAAAGATAAAATATTCAAAGAGACATTTTTTGGTCGTATATTTCGAAAAATCATCGATAGTGGCATACCAATTAAGCAAGCTTTAAGTTACATTTTCATTGGTTATGTTAGTGGAATTATTTTAACCATAATTTGGTATATTTATGATACAAAAGTGCAATTAAATACATTACGTTGGATTTGTTTTATTGTTATTGGCTTTATAATATTGATTTTAGCTTATAGCAAGGAAATGAGGTAAGAAATAGCATACAATTTTTCTTTGTTATACTATTTTATAATTCACACTTATTTTCTTTTGTTTAGAATAACATTATCCTTTTGTATGTGGATTGCTATGATATATTTACTAATCCACGTACAGCAGGGGTTCCCACTTCTTCATGTTTCACGGAACCTTTTAGATATTTTTGTTTTTTTTGCGGATCCTTTGGTGTATTTTGATTCTTAGTATAGTAGAAATTAAAAATAGTAACAACTCAAAAGGTATTTATTTTAAACTAGCATATAATCCGATACTGCGTTAGCGGACTTACGGGACTCTTACATAGACCAGATATAAACCTGGTAGCTTTTATATTATAAAAAAAACATAATGTAATATCAAAAGTAAAAAAAACAAGAAAAAATAAACTATGACTCCTAACTCCCATGGGAACAGTTATAATATTGGTGTCTTCAGAAAATTCATAACATACATCTCTATCGCACCTTCTAATGATTCCTATTTCATTCATCCAGGTTTATATTTAAATAAGGAACATCCAAGTAACTCTTTCTGAGTTCATCATTAAAGAACACAGCCAAAGTACAATTTCTATGGGACATTATGTCGGCATTAACAACAATAAACTTAAAAACTTATTTTTGATAAAAAAGTACCAAAAAGCAGAATAAATAATAGGGGTTTCAGAAAGTATCAACGGCATGTTTGATGTATTTGTGATAGGTAAAGAATATAATTTAAAATTAGTGTTTATGTCTTCCGGTTCAGAAGATTCGTATGGTACCAATAAAGTATCAGGTTTTTACATTCTAAACGTTCGAAGATTCAAAAACTACCAAATTATGTTATTTTTTAGAAGAAAATAATGTGACTAATAGGTCTTGTGGATTTTCACCCACATATTTCTAGGTTAATTATTGCAGACATTTTAAAAAGTAATATTAGAACATAGGGCTATGTGTCTTTAATATAATGTTTCTTGGTCAATTAATACAAAAAAAAAAAAAAAAAAAAAAAAAAATCAAAAAGTACCACAAATTTCATTCTTGTGGATTCTCACTTACTTAGGATTACATATAGGTAAGTTCATGTTTCTATGTTTAATATAATAGAAAATTCATTATTGAGTTTGAATAAAATGCAATTTCCCGCTTTTAGCCCCTTTGTTCCAAAAATAGATACAATTTTTGCCCCTTAAACGTTCGAATTACAAAAAGGTACCAAATTTGTGTCTCTTAATTTTCGATAAGTTATCAATACGATATAAATTTTATTTGTATGTTTATTTACTGATTTAAAAAATACATAGGGTGCCAAAAAAGTACCAAAATACAGTTTTTTCCTAAAAAAGTCCGATTTTCAAAAAGTAACAGACACCTACCTGTTCGCTTATTTTTTCATATTAATAACGATATGAATTAATTTGTTTATATCTATATTAGTTCAGGAGATATAAGGTTATCGTTTTTTAAATAATCGAATTTTAAAAAAAATCCACCTTAGTGGCTCTATTTACGGTTCAAATTTCGTCTCTCAGCTTTTTAGGCGTTCGGGCTTTGTATATAGATAAAATTTCGTTACCAAAATTCATCTATTTATTAAATATAAAACTATGAATCTTCTAAAACTCATAAACAATTAAAAAATATTAAAGGCCTTAAATACTCATAATAAAAATTTTAAATTTACAAACTTTTTATCAATCAGATTTGTATGAAATTTTTATATCCTACCCTGAGTTGCAACGCACAGAAAAAAATACCTAAAGTATACCTATCGATTCAGACTCACTTTTTGAGTCGATTTTGAGTCCGTGTAATATATGCTGTGTCACTGTCCGTGTCTACAACGATGCAGACAGAAATGGTTAGGCGGTCGATTTCTCGATGGAATAAATAATGATTCCAAGATTGATTTGGGAAGCTTGACAGTGTTTATCTTAGGAATTAATTGTTTGAAGAATATTCGTTCGTTATAGCTGGTTACAAGATTTTCTCGATATTTTTACTTAATTACTATTGATCTCACATCTTTCCTAACTTCTCTCTTTTCGCTTTCCTTTTCTTACATAATCCGTAAATACCGAAGCGACTAAAACATTTTAAAAATCCTAGAATGACCTATTCGATCAGGTTTCACTAAACCTGAGTCATTGAGTTTGAACAATCACATAAGGATTGTCCACGAAAAAATTGTTCTTTGCATTTTTTTATCTAAAATAATATCTTACATTTAAATCTCAACTAAAACTTTAATTAAATTTTAATATATTTACATTAAAATAAAATGAAAATTACGTTATTGTGATTTGTCTTCATAATTAGTTTATTAGTTTTTGTGCTGTACTTTATATTAGAGCAGACTCTCTCCACTTATTCTGAAAGTCTTGGCATCTATTTGCTATTTATTAATGATATTTTCATCAGCGCTCAATATCTCTCAGTTTTTCGAATCTCCAGGCACTTTGAAAAATTCACTTCTATTTATAATATTTGTATTGTACAATTCAATTGTGATTTTTGCACAGTGAGTGTTAGCGAAATTTGGCTCAAATAGCACAAAATTATTGTGTTGTTGTATAAAAGTTTTTATAGACCTCTGCAAAAACTTTTCGACATAAGTTTTGGTGTTTATTAGTCATTTTACAGCCATCACTTTGTGTCTCAGATAGCACAACTACTAATAGACAGCTAAATTTCCCCAAAAAATGGATAATTTTTGAGAAATTTAAAAATGTATTTTATACATATTTTACACAGACTTCTTCTTTTTATGGACACATAAGCCATATAACTGACGACGACGATATTTTACATAATATGTATATAATACTAATCTCTTAAAGTTAAAAAGGTAAAATGATTTTAACTCTAACAAATTTTGCTAAAAAATGGTACATGTTTTGTATTGATTGGTTGCCAAGTAATATTTGTTTTAAAAATCGAATAAATGTTTTCGTGGACAGGTCTTATTTTTTAACGATCAGTAAATCGAGAATCATTTTCAAAACTGCTTAAAAAGCTCTCTCATACCAATCATAGCATATTTTTTACTTTTGCTAAAATATTCATACGACTTTTTTGATAAGTAAGAATTGGTTTTACTACCAATTTGGTATTAACACTAAGATATTTTTATTATCCTGATATTCCCAATTTAACACTCCCTAGAACGTAATGCTACCTGGTAAACTTTTTTTGTCTGAGTTTACCTCCAAGCTTTTATAAGGTTGGAATTAATAATTTTGCTATTAAGCATAAAAACTAACTACTCAGTTAAGAAAAACGACTCTTGCGACCTTTAATTGCCTCAGTTCGGATGTCAATGATCGCTGCTATCAAACCTTACTCAATATGATCCACAACATCATAAAGTTCACTCTCAACAGATTAATCCTTGAAGTAAACATGTTAAGCTAGACTAATGATGTGAGTAACAACTGGTTTCCTTAGATGAATTTCTATTAATTTCTCTCTCATCATCAGTAGCAAAAACTATAGGCTTGGCCCCAAATTCTTGGAAGTCTTTCCTAGCTTTATTTTGCAAATGACTCTAACAGCCCTATATCTCTTTGGAAAGTATCCTCCTGATAGACATATTGTATGATATCTACTAGAGTCAATGGAATCGTTATAATTTATGTACGATGTCCTCTTCGCTCTTTGAGATTCCATCCATTTGTTCTTTTAAAGCTCACTTTATAGCTGCTCCAATCCACATTATTTCCTATATGTTTTGCTTCATTAAACATTTTCCTTGCTGCAAATACTAACGGAAAACTCTTCTTAACTACCTGCTTGAATTCATACGCTATGAAGCGTCCGTAAAATTGGACTTAATTTTGACCCTAATGGCATATCATTTCAATAATATTCCCATAGTTCTTCCATGAATCCCATTTTTATTAAAAATATAAAAATGTATAAATCCATAATAAAAATTGAAATGAAATACTGCAATCTAAAAGTACATGTAATTGCATGCATTGGATGTTGTTTTTCATGAGTTTAGAAATTTATTAGGTTAAAGGATGATATTTATAATTCATTTAAATAAATAAGTTGTTAAGAAATTGTGAAAATATTACATCTTTTTGAACTGCTTCAAAAAATTTTTGAAAGAAATACTTGGATCCTGTTCAACACAATAGTTAATTTATCGCTTTAATTTTATTATCAATTGAAATTTAATGTTCCTTTAAAGAGTTCGGTTAGTGACGAAGAAAATAAGTTATTATATTAAAGTTAAGTTGGAGTTTGTACTATGTTACGTTTCTCCATATCATATTGTTATTTATTCATTCTAACAGATTTTCGTTTTTTTTTAGAACTATTTTTTTAGAACTATAACGAACATTGAACATCTAGAAATGGAAAAATGGTATAGTTGTACTTTTTTGGTACATTTTTATATTGTTGGTACCGTTGTACTACCACGATCCAATTGGTACAATTTGATATGATCTTATTTACATATTTTGTATTTAAATAGCTACATCTTTTTTATATCCTACACCATCATATGTGGTTGGAGTGTTATGCGTTTGTGATGATATTTATAACGGACAGAAAAATCATAAAACACCCACCTTAAAATATACCAATCGACTCAGAATTACTTTTTGAGTCGATCTAACGATATTAGTCCGTCTGGCTGGCTGTCCATGTAAACTTTGTGCACAAAGTACAGGTCACAATTTTGAAGATAGTTCAATGAAATTTGGCACGTAGGACTTTCATGACACAAGGACGAACACAAGAAATTGGTTATGATCGGTGCATTATTTCACCTATCCCCCATACAAATGTATTCTCGGAATAGGGGTTTAACGATCATAAATGCCTTAAATATAGAAATATTTTAATAAAATTCGGTGATAGAAAGTTCTGTAAGTATCAATCTTTGTGCCAAACTTCATGACGATCGGTCCATATTTGACTATAGCTCCCATATAAAACCCTCTTCCGAAAATCACTTTAAGATGCATAAATCACATAAACATGTTAGTATCAACTTTATATTCGTCACAAATAAGTTTTATATACGTAGAAATCACAGTGACAAATTTTGTTAGGATCGCTACATAATTTATTATAGCTCCCATATAAGCTCACTTTCGGGAATCATCCTATAGTGCATAAATTTATATAAATATTAGTATTACTTTAATATTCTGTATTCGTATATTTTATTTTACACTTAGTAAAAGTATCGATTCACATATCTAATATAAGACCCCTCCACGAATTTTGATGAACAATGGTGTGGGGTATCATATGGTCGGGTTTGACCATATTAATTTGAGGCTGAATCCAAAATATTCGATAGTACTTAAAAACCGCCTTTATACATTAACCTTTCCAGTTTATTAATAAGTACATTCATAAAGTAGTAAAATCTGTGAATTCGGAAGTATAATCGGATGATGCAAAATGCATGTATTTATATCAATATAAACCCTTTTACCAAATAGCTTACCTCTTCACGAACCAGAATGTTTTAATATGTGTGATGTATCACTTCGGAAAATAATATTTATATTGATGCCATTTTTTCTATTAAGCAGACAGTTATCTATGTGCAAATATAATGTAAATAATTGAATTTTGAGTTTTTTTTTTCAACTTTAGACCGCAATAACTTTTGGGTTCTCTCGCAATAGTGATTCACGTCAATCGTTTTTAAGGGCTGAAGTATTTCTTATTGTTCGTTCAAACCACTGTCAAATGAATAAAAATCCAAACAAAATTTTAGTCGAATTTTAAAACTTTTGTGTTTTTCCCATATATTTTTCAACAAATACAATTTACAGTTAATTAACGGAAATTTAAAAATTTTGTAATATTTTACAGTGTTAAGTGTCCTTGGATACAAAATATTTTCGGAAAATATAATTTGAGAAAAAATATTTAAATATATATTTTATTTCATTGTTTATAATTTATTAATCTTCTATGTAAATGTTTGTAATTAAAATATATTAACGAAATTAGTACTATTATGGTTGAAAAAGTATGGTTGGTACAATATAAAAAAGCCACTTCCTATCTTGCACCCTTAAATAATTATTCTATCACAACAAATTTCTCTTTCATGATTACAGATGTACCGTTACCTTAGCTATACCTATTTTATGCAGTTCCAAAGGTCGCTCGGTAATTATAGCCGCAGCTTTTTTTCTTGCTGCTACTGGGCCAACGGTCAATATATTTCACAATATAGATGTAATGGTAACAAGTCTTACTTGTGGTCAAATGCAATTAAAAGAAGCTTTAAGTGAAGTGTTAGATACCCTCAAGAAACCTTTAGTATCAATAAAAGAAGCTATAAGTAATGTTATAAAAGAATTAAAAAATGTACTAAAAAAAGTGCAAGTTGTATTATTAAGGATTCAAGAACTCATAATGATAATTCGTAAGATTTATTATTAGAAATTTCCTTGAAATAATATAGTCACTCTAAAACTTTTGAAACTTTTTAGTTGCTAGTATTAAAAAAGCTTTCAACTGGCTGGAGAATATAGTAAAAATGTGTAATACGGAATTTGGTACTCCCTATGAACGTTGTATGAATATCGCAAAACTTGCCATGGAGGATTGTCGCGTCAAATTGGGTCCTATTAAGGGTATATGCCATTTAACTCATGTTTTTTCAATGTTTTGCTATACCGCCAAGATTGTAGATGTTATTTGTGTTTTGGTGGATTTTGTTAATGATGCCATTATAGCCACTGTTATGGCTAGTAAGTGGGGACATCTATAGTTTATAATACTATATAGTTTATACTACTTATTTGCGTAATATTTTAAATTTTAGAACTTGATATATTTGTGGGAGAAATTAAGAGACTCTTTGATGTTTCTATAACATTTGATCATGATTTTTATTTTCAAACTACTTCGTCCAAAGAATTGAAACAAGTTCAAAAGGATATTATGGCTGATATTCATAGGCAAATGAGAGCTTTTGTATTAATATTTGGTTGGTTGGATTTGACAAGTCTGGTGTTGCTAATAGTGATTGTAATCAAGTAATTTTTGTGCAACGAACTCTTAGAGGAAACATAAAAAAATCTATTTTTTTCAGAGCCATTTATTTTCGTTTAAAATATATTCATAATCTTGGATATCAAAATCAATACATTACTAATGAATTTTTAAAAATCGATGAACAACGAAAAAAATTACAAATGGAAACTGTTTTACCTTTGACTTTTAACGAAAGTTTGAAATATCTAGGGGTATTGAAGTTATTTTTATTTTTATTTTAAATTAATATAATTTTAAATTGATGTATTGTTTGCTTTTAGATAACCGATTGTCGACTTACCCATCAGGAATGGTTGGGTGTTGCTCGTTCAAGTATGTTTTTAATTATATCCAGCATTCAATTATTTTGTATTTGTTTTGCGGACTATTGTCTATATTGGATTTTGGCAATGATTTCGATTTATGGTCATAAACAGTTGGGATTTGAAGGTATGTTAATATATATATATATATATATATATATATATATATATATATAGAGAGAGAGAGAGAGAGACATATAACTTCAAATTGTTCATATAATTAAATAGTTGAATTGAAAATGTTCATGAACAACCCAACTTTACTGTATACTTTTCAACAGAATGACACAAACTTAATAAGATATCTTAATGACAGTACTTTCACGTTATTGTAAAAATTGACCGCTTAGAAAAAATACTACCGTAATCAATCAGTGAACAAAAATTCATCGTATCGCAATCAGGTGTTTCAACCTGCTTTATGCAGATGTGTGCAAGCAGCTATTGACACAAAAATTCTAGTTAGCCTATATAGAAAATAGATTTTTACGTAGCTGCGTGAGTTTTTGACAACCTCGTAATTTGTCATCTTTGCAAAATAACCAAAGAAACAGGGTTGTTGACACAATAAATAGTCAAAAACATATGATACGTTTACTTTTCTTCATTCTGCGATGCGTCGCATATTGACTCGTTGGTCCTTGGGAATTAATATATTAGATTGTAAACGAGAGTGATTGTCAGAACATAGATGATTACGATTACTTACAATGGCCAAAATAAGTATTCGGGATACCATTTCATTTCTTATAATTTCGTTATAATTTATATACTTATAGAAATATTTCGAATAAAATTAAAAATATTTATTTGAAATATGTATGTTTCCTACTAGTTTTTTCAACAATACACGAATTCAAAGGTAAAAAAAAAGTTCATTTGTCCATTTCCGATAACTATATTAATTATATCCAATAGCACCATAGGTGGTTGGGGTATAATGCGTTTGTGCTGATGTTTGTTACGCATAGAAAAAGTTATTCAATACCCACCTTAAAGTATACTAAACGACTCGGAATCACTATTTAAATTTATCCGTCCGTCCGTCTGGCTGGCTGTACACTTAAACTTTGTGCGCAAAGTATTGGTCGCAATTTTAAAGATAATAATAACTTTTATGATACAAGGACGAAGTCTATTGAAATTAGTTGTGATCGGTCCATTCAGCTAGGACGTATACAAATATCCCCCCGGAATAGAGTTTAAATACTCAAAAAAGCCTTAAAATACGTAAGAATATTTTAATGAAATTTGTACAAGTATTAATCTTTGTACCAAATTTTATGAAGAAGATCGGTCCACAATTGACCATAACTCCCGTATAAACCCCTCTTTCAAAAATTACTTTAACGTGCATAAATCCCATACGAATGTTAGTATAAAGTTAAGATTCGACACAAATAAGTTTTATGTAATTAGAAACAATATTGCCAAATTTTATGAGAATCGGTCCATAATTTATATTATATTATAAAAAATAAAAAAACGAAAATTCACTGGAAAATAAATCTGAATCAACGGGCCATTAATGTTTACCAAAGCTGGTTGAACGTAAAATTTTACGTAAAGGGAAACAAAATCACAAACTAAATTCATCGAACATCACTAAAGATAATGAAAAATTTTTGGGAATACGCGTTGCATTCTAGACATTTAGATACAAAAATTTAAATTTTTTAATAACACGTAGCTTCTTATATTCACTTTATAACCTCTTTTAATAGTTTTGATATAGATTTGACAAAGATTTTGTTATAGTCAGGATCAATTTTGTTTCATTGCACTTACAATATCAGTTTAATACCATTTTTATTCGTGAAATCCAGACATTAACATTTGGGTTATTATCCTGGTAAGCATAAATCGGTAGGAAATTCAAAATATCTCAGCCCTTTCATGTAATGGTGGAAAGCCAATGTACGCGGCACGCGGCGACGTGCGTCAATCAGCGTACGCAGGATTCATTAAAAAAAAGTTGAAGCAAATTCAACTTTAAAGTGCAGCCGTGTCCCACAACATTGCTAAATTAAATTTATGATAATGATCCAGACCCTGTCATATACCTACTAACCATAACACTTCAACCACCGTACTTTACGGTAGCTATATAATTTCTCTTTTCTAGCTCGGTATATGGTTTTTGACAGACTATGACATTCATATTGCATACAAAATGATATAGTTTGATCTCAATTGCAAAAATTTCATCCTTCTAGAACTTTTTCGACTTCATGGCATATCCTCTCAAAAATTCTAATCTCAATTTTATATCCTTTTTGAGATGTGGGGGCTTATTTACACAAGATACCAAATTATGTATTTTTTTAATATCTCGAATAATAAAGCATGATTTCGAACACATTTTTTTGCCTTGAATTTTAAAGTAATTTATAAATGGCTTTTTAAATTAACTTTTATTTTATTTAAATTAACTTTAAAATTTATGCAGAATTGAAATCTTTATGTTAAAATAAACTTTAACAATTTTTTTATTTAATTTTTGAGAAAATTGTATTTTTTAAATTAAATTAGCATCACTAATGTCGTATAGTTTTTTTTCACCGTACATTTCTTAAATGATCGAAAGAAACAAAAAGAAAAAAAATCTTTTGGGGAGAATAGAAAATGTCTTATTATTGCTCTTTACGTAGTGTCTACACTAGACAATTTTTTATCAAGGCAAACATCAAAATCGAACAATCTATAAACGGTAATCTCAGCTAAACAGCTGATTATTATTTTTAGTTGTTACAGCTGTCAAACAGCATACTCGTATATAAAAAACATTAATGAATTCGCCTTCTTGTTGTTTTTGTGCAACTATTGCCACCTTTTGTAAATTCGGGTTAATTTTGACGTCTGTCTTGATAGAAAATTGTCTAATAAACTTTACGCAGAAAACAGTAAGAAATGATTTCTATTACCAAAATGATTTCTTAAAATTTACACCTCTCACCAAAATGATTATTTCAATTACCAAAAAATTGTAAAAAATTAAAAACATTTTTTCCAATTAAACACCTCAAAAATTAAGTTGATTGAATGAATCAAAATATTAATTAAAAAAAATAACAAATTAATTAAATCAATCAAGAAGATAATTATATAAATCAAAACGTTAACCAAAAAAGTACATTTTGATTTTGTTTTCTTTCTATTACTTTTTATTATTTACGTTTTAATCACATTTGTCAAAAAATTTTCTTATATTTCTCGAGTTTTGTCATTTGGTATTCTTTCAATTTTATTATCCATTCAGTCGTCAGTATGAGCTGTTCTAGTTTTATATTTGTTAGCAAGTTTTCTTCATGCGTTCTGGGAAAATGAAGTTATCAAATATGAAAAAATGAAAACCCAGTTTTTTCCTAGGATTTCTTTATCAACATCTGCCTTGTTATAAATATAATTAACAATAAATATTGTAATTAACACAATTAAGAACTTTTAACAAATGATTGAATCAATTAATATATTAAAATATATTTTAATATAAATCTAATCTATAGTGTTGATAGAAAAATTTTATGGAATAATTTTTCCTGTGTACTTTCTACTACTTAAGTATTCGAAAAATTTTAAAACTTTTTCCCTACTTAGTAGATTAGGTTTTATACGTATCTGTTGATGGTCCGCATGCGTAACTTTCATGACTTTTTTTAAATTTAGTAAATCAGGTTACACTTCCGTTCATGGCATGCTTGCGTAATAATCTAGACATTCATTAATTCGTTGCCGATACACTAAAAATAATATTAGTTCTCATTATAACATTTATATATCCTTATTTTTAGTTCCTCCTTTTATAACTGTCGAGGTTGAAGGTGGTGGTTTTGTGGGTGATATATTTCGTGGCATTGTACATGCTTTTGAACCAGTTGCTCAAAATTATACAACAGACTCTGAAACATGTTTGCCAAATCCTAAAATACCAAATTTTACAAATTACTTTATAATATCAATGATAGGAATAATGGCTTGGATTTTTCTATTTTGTCAACCTTATGGACTACGTTTAAGACATATAATAATGTGTTTATACTATCCGGAAGTGGCAAGACAAAGAGCAGCCTGGTTACACAATAAAATTTTACTAGAGAGAAGTAAGTTCTCCAAATTAAATATATTGAATAAAGGTAAATGTTTATCAAACTAAATTAAACAATTTTCAGTGTCCTTCTTTAAATTGGCCCGACGTAAGGCTCGTTTATTATTTAGTAAAAAGTCAACTGATGATAATTTTTCATGTTTAGAATGGTTAAGAGCTCAAACAGAACAGTAAATTTTTTCCATTAAAATTAAAAGTATCTGGAAGTTTTTTTAATTTCTTATAATTTCTTCTCATTCTTAAGATATTGGTGTTGTCGTGTTGTATTGGGTTCAAGATCCAAGGATAAATGTTTATTATGTGGTACTCCTTTAGATAAGTAATTATGGGTTAATTTAAATAGTTTTTTTTTAGAATTTAATGAATTTATTATTTTGCTTTAATTATTAAGTAGTAAACGCATCAAATGTGAAACTATTGGTTGTTCAGCTATTTATTGCAAAAATTGTTTTAAAGAATCCTTTAACACTTGTTGTCTTTGTAACAATCCGGTTGAATATGGGGATTTCAGTGATATATCAGAAGTTGAGTAAGTTTATAAATTAATCTGGAAATTTTTTGGAGTTGTTATTTTTTCTAAATGTTTTTTCTTCTCTAATTGCTTTAGGGATTCTTCAGATGATCCTGATGCCGTTCATATTGATGAAACTGAGGAGTATTGTGTTTATTAACAAGTGGTTGCTCCTTTAATGTTGTTAATAAAATATTTATGTTATGCATAAAATCAGTAGCATTTTTAGCGTTCAATAAATTCCATAGTCTTCAGAAGGAACGATATAGGTTTAATTGGTATAAAAGTTTTATTCCTTAAGACGGAAGCTCGCAAAAGATATCATATAAGCCTGGTGATTTAGAATTCATAATAGTATAATCAGATGCCGTACCAATAGCTCTAGTTAATTACATGCTTTTGCAATTATTATAAATGTATTTATTAAAAACGAACTTAAATCCTTATACATATAATTGTGACTACAAATCCAATAACAATATTTTTCTTTGTTTTCTCCCGATTTCTGTTGATCCCTTGGCAGTTTTTGCTTTCTAAAGAAAACACAGCTGCTGTTTGTATAAAATACGGAAATGCAAAGTGTTATAATTGGAACACAATAGTTGTTAATGTTTGTCATGCAAACACAATATTTGCAAGGGAATAAACTTTAATAGAGATAAAAAATGTAGAGTAGTTAGTGCATTCTAATACACCATTTCTTACTATTACTTCGACATTAAATAGTTTTCAAATGTGATGCAAAAATAAAACTTAAACCGAATATTAAAGAAAACAAATTGAAATCAATTAGCTCTTAATTTATTTATTTGGAGTTTCAAACAATTTATGATTGAAATTTTGTATTTTTTAAAAAAAAAGATAAAAAATTCTGAGATACAATGGATTTGGTGTAGCAGATGAAACTGTGATTCCAGTATTTATTTTAGCAATTGTAACGTAAATAGTAGCAGAATAAATAACAGCTGCCTGTCACTCTGTGTAGAAAACATTTGTGTACTCTTAAGATTTTTTACTAGGACATAAATAACCTATTTAATTCCTCTTCTAACATATACTTCTCTGCTTGTCTGCTTTGACAAATATTTAGAATCATTAATTGAATCATTTCAATATTATAAAGTATAAATTGGGGTTTTACCAATGTTATACATTTAATTAAATTAGAAAAGGTATTTAACCGAATAACTTTGCTAAATGAACTATCATTTTATATAAATATTACAGATCATTTAGTTGTGAGCAAAAGAAGCCTATTTTTGTTGAAATAAATTAAAAATTAGCCAAGCTACAATAAAAAAAAAAAATTATTCGAACTAACAAAATTTTACACTTTAGAATAAAAAATTACTCAATTAATATTTTTAAAAATCGAATACTCAAACATTTTGAAGCGAATTATTTGCCCTTAAAGCGGAATATTGACGATTACAATTTAAATAATTTAAAAAAAATTAATATTAAATTCATGATATAAAAAAAGGTAGTTTCATTCTGTTTTTATTAATTTGAAATCAAGATTTATGACATGGTATACATATAAGGAGATAGTTCCACTTCGCTCTCATAATTTTTTTCTTTTTTTTGACTTTTAAGCCAATTATTTGATATTTGTTCTTTTGTAAATAAACAAAAAAGCGTTACGAAAAAAAATGAAAACTTTTTGGAATATTCTTTATTATGTGTGATTTATATATTGCGAATAACCACTTCTGTCTCATACATGGTATTGTTGGCACTTGACAAAACGCACATCTGCATTTTTGCTGAAGTGTAATGTTGAATATTTAAAAAAAATCGATACTTGTTTTAAGCGTAGTGTATATTACTGTGAAACATACGTATGTATTATACTATGTCATTAATGCACATTAGGGGGATTCCCCAAGATTTACATCCACTCAGAAAGTGATTCTAAGTTGGTTGGTATACATTAAGGTAGGTCTTACTGCCGGTTTTTATAATACGAGCGCAAAAGCGACTCGTCTAACTTACATTTAAAACAAAAACAAAATTTCAAAATTTCATGATACAAATTTTCAAAATTTGTTTTTGTTTTAAATGTAAGTTAGACGAGTCGTTTTTGCGCTCGTGTTATAAAAACAGGCAGTTAGACTAATGTTTTTGGGTGTTACAAACATCAGTACAAATAAATAATACCCTCCCCACATATGGTGGTGTGGGGCATAATACTAGTAACAAACTATTAGATTTTGCCATTTAACGGATTAATAAGTTGGTTTAAGGTATTTGAAAGTACTTCCAAATGATATACATCTCATTCCGATGGGTTTACAAATAACGGATATATAAAAGTTTATATAACGAAATTTTTAATCTTTATATTTCTTAAACTAAAAGTTACTTAGCTAAAATGTATATACTCGTATCACTAACTTTAGAACAAAAAGCTCTACTAAAAGTAAGAAAATGTACGGTAGCACGCTTTGAGAGAATAAAATTAGTGTTGGCTTAAAAGTTAGATGGTTATCATGGGGACAAAATGAGAGAGCGACACCACCTTATTACTTTTATACCATGGATTATGACATTTTGTTAAAAAAATGCTACCACATTTATATAAAATGTTATTTTTCATAAATAAAATAAAGAAATATTTCTAATTGTATAACAAAATTTATACTAAACATGAAAGAGAGGACAAAGCTAATCACATCGTCAAAGTTATTATCGAAGCATAAATAATTCTTAGTAACATTGGCCTTAGTCCAAAGGAACCCCTATGTAATGTTGAAAATTTAAAACCCCCCATTCTAAATAGACAAACATATATTGTGGAAGACGTGCCTACAGTCTAAACTTTATATCTTTTAGTTTTTATCTCTGGGCTGGATAATGTTCAATTAGTCAGCCAATCATTTAGTAATGACTGGTATATATATGATATATATTCATATATTAGATAATTTAATTACACATTTTTAATAAAAATTAAAAAAATTAAAAAAAATCCCTTCCTAAATAAATTTGTTTTTAATGTTTACAAAAAATAAACTTCAAAAATCCTTATTATTTTTTTTTAACAAAATTGATTCTTTTATATAGTTAATTCTCCATTTTAGAATAAAAAATTATTCAATTAATATTTTTAGAATAATCGAATACTCGAATAAAAGTTTTTAAGGTAATTATTTGTCTTTAATGCGGTATATTTTCAGTTCTCATATGTAAAAAAGTGTATTTTATACTGAAATCATTTGATTCATACTGAAATCGATTTTTGATGAAAAATATAAGTAATTACAGATTACAAACCTTTTTGCATTAGCGCCTCTGGTTTCCTTATAAAAAAGATTTTAGTTTTTCGTATAAAAATTAATTTTTGGTAAAAAATATTTGTGATGACAGATCTTCAACCTTTCTGGTCTAGCGACTCTAGTTTTCTTGCAAAATGCGATTTTAGTTTTTAATATAAAAATTGATTTTTAGTGTAAAATATAAGTGATTACAGATCTTTATTTTTTTATCTAGCGCCGCTAGTTTCCTTATAAAATAAGATTTTAGCATTTCATATAAAAAATGATTTTTGATGTAAAAATGAAAGTGATCACTGATCTCACCCTTTTTGCTCTATCGCCTCTAGATTTCAATATTTTTTGCCTTAGTGCAGATTACAATCGTTTTTGCTCTAGCGCCTCTAGTTTCCTTATAAAACGAGATTTTAGTTTTTCATATAAAAATCTATTTTTGGGGAAAATGTGATCTCAATACTTTTTGCTCTAGCGCTTCTATGTAAAGAGGCTATAAAATATGATTTCAGTTTTTCATATAAAAACCTATTTTTGTTGAGAAAGAGATCAAAGATCTTCATCCTTTTTGCTCTAGCGCCTCTAGTTTCCTTATAAAATAAGATTTTAGTTTTTCGTATAAAAATTAATTTTTAGTCGGAAGTATAAGTGAACTCAGAGCTTCATCCTTTTTACTCTTACGCCCCTAGTTTCTTTATAAAATGAGGTTTCAGTTTTTCATATAAAAATCGATTTTGGGAGTAAAATATAAGTGATCCCAGATTTCTCTAGTTCTTATAGTTTCTTTATAAAATGAGATTTTAGTTTTTCATATAAAAATCGATTTTTGGTGAAAAATATATTGGAACTTTATCCGATGCAATAAAGGACACAAACTTTTATTTTGTAAAGGCAGGAAAATATTTCTTTTTTTTTTGTTTTTTTTTAAGTTTTTTTTTGATAGTTTATAGAAAAATCATTGAAAAGTTGATAATTAAAATAAAAGTATTTTAAACAGAATGAAATATTTTGTAGATATCCAACAAAATATAAGGATCGATTTTTGATGAAAATTATAAGTGATCACAGATTTCTTATAAAATTAGATTTTAGCCTTTTTGAATTTGTATTTAAAAAGTACCCAGGAAGAACAACTTTTTTATCCCTTAAATCAGGGGTTCATGTAGTGCTCTATACCTCTACTATCACCATGTGATATTTCATTGAAATCGAATCATTTTTTTTTGGTACGAAACAGTGCTTTCACATGGCATATTTGTAAAAAATACTATTAACGCAATATAATGTAAAATGGAGGGAATTAATGCATACACCCAATATCAAGTTCTACAATTGAGATTAAAATAAGACGAGTAGGTCTAGGGGGAGTGGTATCCATATAAATACTAATTATACAAATTATATCTAGGGAAGTATAGTAATAGACATCTCACAAGTAGGAAGATGGACTGATTTGTACGTTCCTAATAGAACTTTAAACTTTTCATTTTATTTAGATATTTTTATTTCATTTTAATACGATCGGTTAATCTAGTTACTAGTTATATAACTAATAACTTCAAACATAGATAAGTTTTCTCAATGTTTGGTGCATAATTGACCAGATCTCCAAAAAATCCTCTCGCCCGAAAACCACTTTAGCGAGTATATACAATGCTGTAATGTAAAGTGGCCGAACTTGATCGGTCATAATTATCATTCTTGTTTAATCATATTTTTATGATAACATGTTTTGAGAAGGTGTAAAAACGCCAAGCTGTGTGATGTTGAATTTCAGATTAAAGATATATATGTATATCGCATTTTATTAAAGTTTTGAAAAAAATTTCATATGATTAATTAAAAGTAAAACATTTCATTCACTATATTCATAAAATCACTATCAAATTATCAATTTCAATTACAGTCGTTTTCGATTTAACGAACCTAATTATTGCAAAGCCTGTTCGTTAAACTGAAAAGTTTTTACATTAATAATGTAAAGTATCTTTTTTGGACAAAAAGTACTAAAAATGTACAAAAATGATTGTATAATATACAACCATAACCGACTTCAAGAAAGGAAAGGAAAGAGTTTGTTCTCAATTTTTGAATATTCACCCTTTCTTTCTAACTTTTCTGTTGGAGGATCCTATAATTTTTAAAATATAATTTTTGATTTTAAAATGGTATAAAATGTGAATTTACCTGTAGTACGAATCTGTCACACGTAAGCCTTCTTAGTGACCATCAACAATTTTTATTTTACCGCTCTTTCTTCTTTTATCTTCCAAAAAAACCAAAAGCAAAGCTTTGTTAACAATAACTGTGTATTTTTTTAATCACTAGGATTTAAGAAATTTGTTTAAAAATTTATTTATATTCTTTTGTTCTCTAAACTGAGTTTAAAATTAATTTTTTGTTCGCTATAAAAGATACCTAATAGAAAAATGTTGCTGGTTCGTTAAATGCGATATTCGTTAAACCGAAAAACTGCTGTATTTAAACGTGACAAATTGTAAAATGCATTCAATATTTTCTCTGAGGTGTGGAAATATTTTTTTTAATATTTTATTTCTTTACAGACTCGAAAGTAAGTAAAATTAGAATGGATCTTTATAGCTTTACAGCGCTTTACTTTAAATTACTTTATTAAGTTTCTCGTTTGTAAAATTTTATAAAATTTTACAGAAAAATAATTTGCCAAGTATAAAAAACATCTTACTTATATTATTCTTTCTTTCTACTTGTAATATCTCACGTTTTAGCGATTTACAAAAGACCAATGACTGAAAGAGCATTTAATAGTGAATTAATTAAGTTTCTGTTTGACGTAAAGTAGATTAAAGTAGATTAAGTTTTTATTACAGTGAATGAATGCTATAAGTTTGAGTTTACTTTCATTTTTCTAAGAAAATATTAAGAAATTAAAGTAAATCGAAAAGTTGTAATAAAAAACGAGTCAATAGCTATAATTTTGAAATAAATAACTAGAAATTATGAAAGTTCTTTACCAAGCTTCTTCCTTAAATGTAAGAGATTTATAAGCAATACATATATAAATTACAATGCAACTTTAAACTTTATTCAATAGATCTCAAAATAATTAACTGTGTTTAACTATAGTTTAAGTTAAGTTACACTGTAAAACATATAAACTAAGAAATGTAATAAAACTAATAATGACCTTTTTTATTTCTTTCTTAATTCCGGTAAAATATTTATAAAATCCAATTGACATACTTTACTTTATTTTATTCTATTCTAAACCTAAACATGAGTTTAAAATAGATTTACAACTAAATATTCGACTTAATTTTTTACTAAACTTAACTTTTTCCACCGCCCTTTATTTTTACAAGCACTTAACCATAAATGAAACATAAAAATCTTAAAACCATTTGAATTAAAAAAACGAGCTAATTTTAAATATTTAACCATAAAATTTATTAAAACCTCATAAAATTAAATGCTTGAAAGCAGATAAAGCCTCACAAAGAATAAAGATCAAAAGAAATTTGTGTCTCATTTGTAAAGAAAGGAAAATATACATTTTAAGATCTCAAAGCAAACAATAGAAATAAAACAATAAGAAAAGGTTTTTTCTAGAAACGGAAAATGTGTCTATAAATACGAGTAAACGCTCTTTTAAAATATTCATTAATGGTGATCCCATTGTTACACCTTTATGACAATCATAAATTTCTAATTCAAATTTTATTAAGAAACAAAACAACACTCATACGGGTATAATAAATGACAAGGGGGGATTTTTCTTGTAAATAATAGGAATAGATTTTCAAAAGACTATAGAATATTGTTTTTTTTTTTTTTTTTTTTTTTACCAACCTTATTTTATGGAATATTTTACATTAGAATAAATTAATAAATAACACAATAAGAAAATTTATTATAGGAAAATATTATAATGATCAGTTGTAATCTTTTTTTGGAACACACAGAAGAATATTTAAATGGAAATTTGGAGGTTGCTTATCATGGCTTACAAGACAGTTTAAATTAAAGGCGAGTGATAATTTCAGGAAACTTGTTGCACAGTACTTTTAAGAAGACCGGACAGTAAATATGAAGAATGGATATAAAAAATGTTGTAAAAATTAAAAAGAATGAACTATAAAACAAAAGTTATTACACAAAAGTTGACAATTAACTGAATTCGAATAATAAAATTGGGGTTAGACCTTTTCTAAAGCTATGGTCACATTTTTTTAAATGTTTAAGTGTTTAAATGAGATTAATTCTATAAGTCTAAACAAATATTCATATAAGTAATAACTATCTAGAATAGAATACGCATATCAATGGATTTAGTTTTTTTTTGTTGTAAGACCTGTAACATTCTTGCAAAAACAATTTATTATCTTAGGGTAATTCAATATTAACCATAAAGAAAATTTTAAAGGAGACGATAAAAACGTCATAAAATCATAAAACTTAATCGCTTTCTAAACTTTTTTGGGTATTTGATAAGATTTATTAAAAATTCATCTGTATGCAAAGTATCACTAAACTAAACAGTTAGGACCAGAACATGCCAGAACATGAAACAAGTTCCATATATTTTTATAGAACAATAGTAGTAATGGATGTTTATAAATAATTTATATTGTTCACAATGAAATTCGGACCAAGTGAGCTCTATATAAGCATAAATCAGTGTGCCAAATTTCACGAAGATCGGCAAAAAACTGACCATGGCCAGGGATGCCAGATAAAGTTCATTAAAAATCGTTAATTTGACGATAAAAAATAAAAAATAAAAATCGGACATATAAAATCTCAAGCTTTTATTAAACAGCAATGAAGGAAAACATATATAGTAGTATTATTTATACAATAACAAATGAAAATTTAGAAATACAATAATATATCTCAAAAATATAACTCGTAAATAAATTCAAAAATTGCTATATTCTATTCTTCATTTTTGGTTTTTAAACTTTTGCAAAATAAATACACTGCCTTCCACTTGAATAAGGAATCACCTTTTTTAACTTTAATTAAGTATATCTCCTAAACTAAAGTTCAGAAAAAAATAATTTTTTGCGCAACAAAATTTCAAAGTGTTGGCTTTAGTTTCCTGAAGAAATTAAAAAATATACATATTTTGTTATACCAAAATTATGCATTTATTTAAAGACATATATTTCTGTGGTACTTTTTCGTGTGTCACTTGAATAAGGAATTCTTTTAATATTAATCAGGATAGCTATGATTTGAATTTCTTTCAATATATATGGCTAGAGAATTTTTAATTTGATAGTTTTTAAATAGTTTTTATTCAAAATAGGACGTGGTAAGGCTCTTAATAACTCTGAAAAAGCAAAAAATCTGATTTTGAAATCTCAGGATCAGAATCCGGTCCAAATAGCCAAAAACATTAATAGAGGAAAGACAGTTGTGTACAATTATTTAAATAACGAAAGATATGGAAAAACATGAAAGGACGGAAGAAAATGGCAACAACTCCAAAAGAAAGACGAAAAATTCTTAGAGCAATTGATTACCCTAGGTAGTATGCAGTGACTTGGGTTGGAGGCGTCCTAGATTTTATTTACCTGTCTGTCCAGATTAAAATTGATTTTGTTGCATATAATAAATTTCGATCGAAAATCGTCCATGTAAGCATTATCTGCACATTGTAAGCCTTACGACAATTAAGTGCACTGAGGCCCCGGTCTGCTTCGTTAATGAGGAGCGGAGAATTACGACGCAAACTGAAACGATGCAAATCGAATTACTATTTTCTATGTATTTGCAGTGTTTTCTTAATAATTATTTCCAGAATAAAAAATATTTGAACAGAAAAGAAGTTAATTTTTAATACAAAATTTGTGTTTTTTGTAAAAAGAGGTGAAACTAAAATAGTTATATAAATTCTATTTTGATTTTTTAACCTAATACAAAGAATTTAATTCATTGTTTTGCGTTGAAATTTTCTTCAATACCCTTACACCTGTTATTAATAATTATGAAACTCAAATCGAAATCATAACGACGCAAATCCAAATCATAACGAAGCAGATCGAAATATTTAAATTTAAAACAGTGACGCAAAGCGAAACAACGCAAATCAAAACGACTTAAATCAATATATCATCAATGTTCGCAGAAAAAAATAAATTTCGTATTCTATTACTAACTCAACTCAAATATTTTTCTTATTGAAATCGGACCTATCATGAACTTAGTAAATGAATATGAATGAAAATGTTTGCAGGGAAATCTTATGTGGGATCAGCATATTAGGAATCTTAAGGCAAAACTTTCTCCTGCCTTAGGTTTAATATATAAGTTTAGAAACAAGTTTGATAAAAAAATCAAATTTTTAATTTATCAAGCTTTGGTTCAAAATCATTGTAATTACCTTGCATTAATATATGGATTCAAAAAAACTACCGAGTTTAAATCGCTTCAGAGAATGCAGAACAAAGCATTAAAAAGGGTAGCTAACTTGCCCAGCCGGTTTCCAACTGTTATTTTATTCAGGGACGTTTTTCCCATTGTTTTGCCAATTTACGGGCTCTATAAGTTTCAGTTATTAATTTACATGTTTAAATGTCTTAATTGTATACAATTCACACGGAATCAGGATACCTTCAACACAAGAAATCGTAACAATTTAAGAATAATTTTTTGCCAATCTGAAACAACTAAGCAACGAGTTGAGCACTCTGGTTGTAGAGAATATAATAACTTGCCACATAATATTAAACAAGCCTCAAGCCTATCGCAGTTTAAATCTTATTTAAAAAATTATTTATCTCAACATGTTGATGAGCTTCTGATATAATGTTTATTGGTATGTTTGATATACACGTTAAAATTGTAAATTATTATTTATTATAAATATTTTTTAATACTTTTGTTAAAATTTTGGTTGTGGAAATAGAAACAAATACGATAATCTTAACTAGAGAAAATTTGCTCTAATCAAAACATTGTTAGATTTTCTTTGCCAATTCAAAAAAAAAATAATAATAATAAAATAAATTAAAATAAATTATTATTAGTTGAAAAAGCAAACAAAAAAAAAAAAAAAAAAAAAAAAATAAAAAAAAAAAAAAAAATAATAATAATAAAAAATAACCCTACAAGCAAAATAATTCGAAAGTGATTCGAATTCGTATTGCTTAGGAGAAAAATTTTATTGCCGCAATAATCATATTCGTATTGCGGAAGTTTTCCCCATCGTCAGAGATTGTGCTTCATGGGCGATACATCTTAGCAATAAGAAGTCAATACACCTGGAAGAAAAATAATTATATAGATATAATAATTATATAAGATATAATAATTATATAGAAAAGTTATCACTTAATAATTTAATAATAACTTAATCTTGAAATAATATATTAAAAATTTTTTTTACATCTTATAAAACATTCATGGACATAAATCTTAACATCATAAAGTACGAAAACTAAAACGTTTACATAAAATATTCATTTTTTGCTGAAAGACGAACAAATTTCTTCAATATGTTTTAATTTTTGAACTATTTTTCGACAACTTAAAAAATTTTGACTGAAAAATAAAAGTATTGCATTAATATCTTCCCGATGATTTCAATGGGATATCATCAATTTATTGCGGAGGTAATAATCACCTTACTGAAAAAAGGCGATATTTGAGAATAAAAATATTAAAAAATTTAAATTTTATATATTTTTGGTTGTTTATTGCCTAATTTCCTTAAACCTGATAAAAATGCAATATTATAAAAATATTGCTTTGACGATTTTCGTCCAAATAATAAAAAGAAGTTATTGCGTAAATTTCTTCCAGGAAAATATCTTTCAAATGTTTCTAGGGAATGCGAAAATTTAAACAGAAATATCTGTGTACGTATTACGAGATATTAAATTTAATTTTGTTTTTTTTTTAATTATATTTGTTTTAAGTGTTGGCTTTTGTATTTCACCGTTGTAGAACTGCAACTTTTTCTCAAAAATTTGCACCAAAAATCTATTGGCCTTCTTTGCATTTTGCCTCTATAATGCCAATCTGGCGCTGAGGTGAAATTGTAATATTGTTTATTTTATAATAAAATTTGAAAAAAAAAAGAATTCGTAAATGAGTTATTGAAAAAATAATTTTTTCTAATTAAGATAGTATACTATTTATCAAACATAATGTTTGAAAATTATAAAAAAATTTAACAATTTTTTTTTTAAATAAAAACAGTAAACAAAATTTTTGAGCTTAAATAAATATTAAAAAAAATTATTTTAAAATCAATAGTCAATATTAAAAAACATATATAAAAATAAATGTTTTTTATGTTCTATTTTTTTTAATACATGTCTATGTAAGTTTATATGTCTTTGGACCTTATATAGTCCAATTTGATATTAATTTTAAAAGCGCAATTTTATATAACCAGAGGATCGATGCATTAATGTAACACAACAATTTAACTTTAACGGTAAATCCTGATTCTGTTTTTGTCCGAGAGGTAGGGCTATAACACAATTTTATATCAAAATAATTTTGACTGCATCTTCTAAATTTAATCTTACTTACCTCCGGGAGTCTTCAAATTATGTGGACATCTTCCTATTTGTTTTTTTTTCTTTTTTAATTTTAATGAAAATCATTAAAATTGTTTTACTTTTCTATTTTTTTTAGCTTATATGTCGATTATTTTATATAATATTTCATTATTTTATCAGCGACCATTAGATACTATGTCAGTATAGGGTAGAGAAGATTGTTTTTCAACAGGTGTTAACATCAACTTGGCTGGCTCAACGTTTTCTAAGATCAGAGCACTAGGACCACGCGATTAATTTCCATAAATATAATAGAAACTTGAGGTAAATTCTTAGCATTTTCCTGACAAACTAAACTCTCGAGTCACTAAGATCTTTCGACTTCGGACTATCTTGTTGGTCTAAAAACACTTGCTTCGCTATAGATCCAAGTTTTTTATTAAGCTATATTTCGCACTTATGATTAAGCGATTATGGCATATATGTGTGTATGTGTTTGTTTGATATTTCAAAGTCCCATCAGTCTTTAATATGTTAATGTCTTTAATGTTTAGATTACTGCAATATTTATCAAGAATAGTTTTATTTAGACACCTTAATGCCTTGGACATGCTTAGTTGTTATTTTTATTTTTTATTATTTTAAATAAATTTTGTTTTTAATTCCAAAGAAATTTAGTGTTGCTAAAAATAACGTTGATCTTTCACAATCAAAATTCTTTTGAGTTAATTTCAATTCGATATGTTGCTTTAACCTAAAACGAATTTGGGTTTTTCACACTTTTTCAGTCATTTGTATCATTGTGTGTTAATTTTCCCGAAATTCCTTTCGTGCATTTTTTTGTTACTCTACACACATTTTTACTCGTACACACATTTTATAATTAAAAAAAAAAAAAAAATTGTTTGTATTCTTGATGCATTCCGAACTCGAATCGTGGAAATGCAGTTTTTTTTTCTTTACTTTCGTGAGTTCTTATTGTTGTTGGTGTGGTTTTAACATGTGTAATCGGTACCTTTGTTTCGAATTGTTATTGTTGTATGTATATACATATGTCAACCCGTGAATAAAGCAAACAATAATACGAGTTTAATTTTAAAATTATTTTTAAAATCTACATAATAGATTAGTTGATAAATTTTTATTATATGAATACAATTATGGACTGACTTCGTTAGACAAAAACTAACGAAAAATATTTTGTGTGTGTCATTTGTTATTGGTTGATCACATTCTTGCATGTTGAAGACACTACAAACATGTTGACAAATGTTAAAGATTTACAGCACAATAACAAAAAATATTGTTTGTATGAATAAATACTAGCTAACAACAAAAATTAATCCATAAGATTATGAAAACAACGAAAAAGAAAATCTAAAGAAAAATTCTTTGGAAAAATAATGGCCAAGTTAACCAATCGCACGTCTTTCTAACAATCAACAATATTTCATCGTTGGTTAAAAAAAACTCGCTTAGAATAAACAACAACACCAACGACAAGCAGAGCTAACAACACTCGACCAATATTCAATATTAATAACTTTCCCAGAGACAGTGTAAACTTAAATAAACGTGAAAAAAAAACTGTGGAAAAAATTCTAAAATTTTACATTATCTGTTGAAATTCTTTAAAAACAATAATTATTTGGAAAAGGAATTTTTACAACTTTCATTACATACACTTGAAAAAATATGCATTAGTTAAATAAGCGACAAACACTCATTTCGGAAAAACTAAATGCATTTAAACTGAGAAATTAGAAAGGAACACACATAAGGAGAGATCTTCATGTGCAAAAGTACTATGGCAATATAAAATTTTTCGATAAGAGAGTTTAGAACCATATAATAGTTCTTTAATTCAGACTACTTGCAATTCACTGAATGTAAGCTCATCTATTAAGCGAAGTTTTCCGGCGCATAGATTATAGCTTACTTTGAAAGCAATGGTGGGTCTTCTATGTCTCCTCTGCGGGAGAAATGTGCATTGTGGCATCTGATATCTAGTGTAGTTCTTTTGGGACCACATTTCGTTTATATGCAATGCTATGATCGTATTCGAAAAAATACTGTCTGATGTTGACGACAGCCCACAATCCTACCATACAGTGACTTTCTGCGAATGCCCTTTCATCCAAATATGGCCTTCTTGCTAACATCACTTTTGTTTGGTCGGCGTCGGTTTCCAACGACTTCAGAACATAGTTAACGGATGTTTGGGGTTATCTATTATTCTTTTCTTCAGCTCCTGATTTAGTGGTGTTTTGCACGAATGTTTCAAAATTCGCAAATTATTCTTTGCAAAAGGATTAATTAATATTAGTTTACGGAATTGACTGCCTTGGGTTAATGTAAACAGTAAAATGGTAGAAATGCGTCTATCATAAATTTTTCTGTCCCGTTGGAAGCGCAATACGACCAATATTTTGTAAATTCGTAAAATACTTATATTTAAAGAATACTTATATTTAAACAGCGTCTCCTAAAAATGTTGACACAGTCAAAAATCTTACAAATGATCATCTAAAAGTAATTTATTGTCCACTCTCTAGGAAGTCCAATATCACAAGTATACACGTTTTTGAATTTGATCAATAAAAAGTTGTTTCTAAGTTGTTTTTAATTATATGTATGCATGTATTTTTTTAGTATTTTTATAATAACCTAGCAAGCAAAAGCCTTTGAAATTTAATATTTATTCATTTGAAAACTATTTAAAATTTCAAGCACAAGCTGTGAGAATAGGCTTGAATTTCTTTTACTTTCAAATTTAAAATTATTTTTGAAATGATTTCATAATTAAAAACTGAGCTAGATGTTCCTTTAACAAATAAATGTTTCTCAAAAAAACATATTTAAAACGTTTTTCTAAAAATTTTGAAATGTACTTGAATTAAATATGAAAAATATTTTTTTCTAAACTACTTTAAAAACTGAAATTTTGCTAAATATTGATATATTTTTTTTATTAGCTGAAAAGGAAATATTGCATTCATCATCTTAAGCATATTATTCATCATATTTCATGGACCATAATAGCTGCTTTTGTCCATTTTATTTCGGCACAATATTTTCTTTAATATTGCGTATGTATAATAAAGAGCCTCACGAAAAAAATTTGCAATGAAGACTGGTCTGTTCTTATATGATTCCCAAAATAGTACAACTGAATGTTTCAATTTATGTTCTCAAAACACCTCTAAAAGTACGCATTTCTTTCATTATCAAAATTTTCGTTAAAAGAAAATTAACTTCAAATTGCAATAGAGACTACTAAGGCCTGGAATATTCATTTTAATAATTATTATGTCCCTCTTCAGTCGCGGAATATTAAGATTTTACTAACGTTTTTTGACATATTTTCCTTATTCAAACGATTACATCTTCATTGACTCTCTATTGACTCTCTATTACCTTTAATAGAGAGTTAATTTTATGCATTTTGTTCCCAAAAGGTTAAATTATCGATTTTTGCAAATAAGTCACATGAAAGTATTTATTATAGTTAAATATAGATGAATTTATGAAAAATATAATAAGTTCCTTAAAACCGCGATAATAATCGAGTTAAAGAGATTTTTGAAATGTAGTCACTATTTTACACGAATTTATAGTTTTTATAATAAATGTGCTTTTGGTAACATTTATTTTCTTAACTAACCACTTATTTGACATAAAAATTAACTTAACCAATTATGGACCGGAAATCCTAAAATATTACTTGTGCAAGTTAAGGGTTAAATTAATAAATATATATATAGTATTAAATGAGACCTTTCCAGTTATATAAATTACGATGGAAAATATCCATAATATTCAAACTAATAAAATAGTATTTAAAAGAAAATATTAGCAAATTTTAATAAAATTTTAATTTCGCGAGAATGAAAACAAATTTTTAATTTTTTTTTTTACTTATTATTTGTCTACCATATGTTGTAATTTTTTTTTACAAAAAGTTAAAAATTATGTACAGTGTTGATCTAAAACTTTATTATTCAGGCGTTTTAAAAAAGGTCCAGCTCACGTGAACGAAATAATTAAATCGAAATATTTTGTGGATTAGCTGTCTTTAATTTTAGGGGGGTACATTTGCAGCATTTTTTTGTCTCTATACAAATCAAAGAACTTTAGTGTATAATATTTCATTTTTGAACAAACATTAATATTGTCTTAATAACTATGGAAAAAGATACAAAATAAACTCTATATAAAGAACCTTACACTTTAGATCACTTGAAAATTTTATAAATACCTAATAAAACTTTATAGGAATTTTTTAAATTTTCTTAATTATTTCATAACACATATTTTGTACCTTGGAAAACATTTTAAAAATATGTTGTTTATTAAAGAAAATTTTCCAAAATTTATCTTAGGTTTGAATCGATGTTTATTGGGAATGATTTATTTTTTAATGCCAACACTTTCTAACAAAAACATTAAACACTAACAACTAATTAGTGTTGAATTCGTATCATTTTCTTTATCACAATTGGTTTGAGAATTAATGCCTATTTTGTTCAATAAAAACTGATAAATCGGAAAGGTATGCGATCGATATAAGTCCAATAAATAATTCTGTAACTTTAGAACTACTGGATGTATTTGAGTGAAATTTCATAAGGCCAGTCCTGAGGTGCATTCCAATTGAATTGAAGAAGCACAGGTTCTTAGTGTGCCTGGGAAACAGGGGGCTCCAAAGTTGGTCACCTCGTGTATGATTTTTTTTTAAATCGCCAAAATTTCATTTATGATTTGATTGAAAAAAATTTTACACATAAATGGTCCTTATAAATCTCTAAAAAGTATACGCTTGCATGTGTGGGATATCTTTTTTATTTTAAGAGATATTTAGAAGTAAAATTTTGAACCATTTTTGGACGTGTTCTTTTTTTAGTTTTTTTTTTTTAACTTGGCGGGCTCAATTTGAGCGCCAAAAATTTTCTAAAATATTATCTGCATTCTGTACAAAATTTAAAAAAATTTTCGTGCAAGAATCATATACCTATGTGGTTTCGATAAAAAGTTATATTATTTTGAAATAGAAAATATTAAAAGAAATATGATTTTTTATAATTTTTCTCAAAAAGGTGGTGATATTTTTTTCACTTTAAAATATATTTTTTTTCCTCTGGATCATATATTTTTTATGTTTCTAAAATAATACTTAACGTAAATGCATGTAAAGCAAATTAGAGGGCATTTGGATTATCAGTCTCCCTGCTAGCCCTATCAGAATTTCCTTAATCTGAATTTTTTTTTTATTTATTTGTGAAGCTCAAAAATTTCAGCTTTGGCATTTTTGAGCTCCACAAATAAATAAAAAATTAAAATTATGGAAATTCTGATAGGGCTAATGGGGAGATTAAAAAAAATATCTTGATTACATATCTACAAATGTTCGCTAAACACACAAAAAGTATTTAATAAGCCACGCCCCTGATAACGATATGGTGATCATTATACTAAAGAAGTAAATTTTTAAAACAAGTTTTCCCCGAACTGCTATTTTGGGTACTTCGGAATAAAAAACTTTTATATTATACTAAAACTTTTTATATTATACTAAATTTTCATAATGATAGCTTTATTTATATAGATTTTATTTAAGTTCAAATATTATTATTATTATTTTTTTTTTTTTACAAAATAACACTAAACATTAAACTTTTACTTTTTTTCGATAAATTTAATGAAGAAGTTTAGTTTCAATAATACCAAATACTTGCATATATAGTTTACACATTCGTTTAAAAACTAACTGAAACTTGATCTCTTAAGCAAAAAAAAAAAAAAAAAAAAAAAAAAGAACTGAAAAAGAGCTGCAGAAGTTCTTTTTTAACCCATCGTTATCATTGGTAGGATCCCAGCAAAAACTTTGCTTTCCTGGTAAGCTAGCAGGTATAATTGGAAACAAAAATAAACTAATTATTTTTTGCCTGAATAACTAGTTATTTTTGTTCGAGTTGTCCACAAATTCATATAGTTATTTTTTGACTCTAGGGGTACTCAAAAATATGTACCTAAACGAAAACAAAAATAAAAAAACAAAAAAATTTTGCCGGCAGTGAGACTCGAACTTCGACACAAACTAACCATTCGTTTTAAATGACTAACGTCCTACTCAGTACATCATCTCGCACATAGCTTCCTAAGTGACTAAAACTCTTTTTAGTTTAAAATGTCTTTTTAGACATTTTGTTATAAAAAACTAACAGCTTCAGAATGGGGTTGAACCAACAACCTACTGGTTGTTAATCCAGCGCTCTAGACAACTCATCCACGTGATTGCAGTATTACTGTGCTATTATACTATTGAGTACTTATTAATGTAATACAGAGTAGGCAAATAATAATGACGCCTCATTACCAAGAAACTACTTTAATAAGTAGTTGTCATTACCGAAAAGCAAAAAGTTTTTGCTGGGATGTTCTTCTTTTATGATTCTTCAAAAGCAATGAAGCTTTTGAAGTTATATTAATAATTTTTTTTAATAAAAATATGGTTTTAGCTTTGTTAATAGATAATAAAAATACATTTCAATTTTGGGAAATTTTTATTTTCTTACAATTTGCTCATCTTTTTTAAGGCTAAAAATACATTTATTTTTACTTTTCATTTTTATTAGCTTTCAAAAAAGTGAAAAATATGCACTTAGTTATACTTTTAAAGTGGTGAAAAAGTTCTTTCTTGGAAGCACTTGCTCGTTTTTTTTTTTGCTGAATATACATAAATACACAGCTGTATCAACATGTTTTTTTTTTTTTAATAATTTTGTGTAATTTTTGAACCGTTAAATATGTTTCAATGAAATTTCACATAGTTATTGCTGAGGTATTTTACAACTCTTTTGGAGAAGCACAAGTTTCTATTTGATTTTCTATTATTTGACTTTATTTATTACCAAAAAAAAAAAAAAAAATGAAAATAATTACTGTTTATTAAAAACTGAAAGAAGTTCTGTGCAAATATTTGTATTTCTTTAATGAAATTTTTATCCGTTGTTAAAAGAACACCTGAGTTACAGGTATTTTTTTTAACTTTAAAAAAAGTGTATTTAAGTCATTATATTCAGCATATTAAAGAATGAAACAATCAAGTATAGCCTACAAATTTCGATAATATAATACAACAATCATATTATAATACAACAATCAGGATGGATATACCATTTGATACGAATGCATTGGTCAGAACTGAATATGAACATTTTTATTTTCTTATGATCTTTGCTGTGAGATTTGTCTATTTATTTCGATTTTTTTACGTTTTTTATTGACATTCGTGTTGTGTATATGAAAAGAACAAATATTTTTCGCCCCTGAGTGCTATGGGCCTACTAACGCACTACGGTTTCAAATAGCTCAAAAATGGCGATTAATTGAGATTTAAAATTAAAATTTTTATAATAATGTTTGGAGTCTGGTAAAACCAAATAAAATTTTGCATTACTAATTGTTATAATCAATCATCTGTGTTGATTAGTTTATCTGTAGTGAGGATCAAAGTTGGCAAAATATTGGTATTTTCGTGTACAGTTAAAAAAAAAAACGAAATTTTGTTGAAATCGAAAAATTTAACCTATATGATGGAACCATCAAACTTAGGTATTTTATTTTTATCCAAAAAGTAGGCCCTTAATTCTGAATATTGTATGTAAATATTTTTAAATATTTTTTAAAAAAGGTTCAAATTTGGGATATTTTTCTTATTTGATGGACCAGATCTTTTATATTGGTCGATATTGTACTTAGATATGTATATTAAAAAAATACACATTCTTAGCTTGAGCATTGTGCCCCTTTTATATTTCATCTTATATGTAAAAATTCAAATCTTCTAAAGAAAATTATTTAGCAAAAACATTGCATGACTGTTTCAATGGTAATAAAATATTCAATTTTGATTTTAATTCCCTATAGAATTGTTTTTTGGATATTAAAAATATATTTTGCAAAATAACAGTGTGATAGGTTATAGCGAAATCGTTCCAAATCGAATCTGAAATTTGGAAATGCATTTATGTGAGAAAATTTTGTCTTTTTACAGTTTCTTCAAAAATCTATTTATTAAATACTAATCGTAATAAACATATAATTATCTATTAGTAAACAGAAAAAAATAAAAAAATAAGTTGAAAAATAGTAAAACTATTACAAATTCCTCCGACCATTAATGTGTATCAGATCACTTGTGTGGGAAAAGTACAAAAAATCGTTCGATTAAATAAAATAATATTTTTATTTACATTTCATTTATAGTTATATAAACAAAAAGTTTTGAATTTTTTTAACTTTTTTAATTAACATTCACATATCTAAGAAATCTATAAGCTGAAAAGTGGTCCTTAGATGTATGTCTTATGTGAGTGTTAGGACCAATAGTGGACCAATCCTTTTTGTATTTAGCAATAAGAATGCTATGCGTATAAAACATTTTAAAAATTAATTTTTTGTCAATATCAATATCTATCCATATGGAATAATATTTAAGGCCATATTTCGAAAATTAAAATTAAAATACATTCGGGTAACAGTCTCCATTATTTGCTTAAAATCAGGAGCTTGGGCTTACCAAGAATGTTGTGAACAAAATTTACAAATGATTTACTGGACATTTATATTTTATAAAGTATTCGTTGGCCATTTGAAGCTTTCTTTGATAAATAATCCTCCCATAATTCTTGTCCTTCACGAATAATCGCATTGAAGAAGAACTAGTGGCTGAAAAATATTGTATAACTTTACAAGTGATGAAAAAGAGACCTTTTTTTCAGCCATAAATTACATCGAACATTGCACCAAAAAACCGTTGATTTCATCAAAGGATTATATTTTATATTTTTCTTTAAAATCAAGAATAGTGCCACATTTTTGATTCCGTTTACATTTACTTTTTTTTTTGGCAATATATTTTCACTCAATTTTAGCAGAACTTTTTGTTTTAATAAATTTAAATCACGATTAAATCATTAATTCATAAATAGAGAGCTATTGGTGTGGGAGTCTATATTATGGGCACGGATCTAAAGGGCTCTTTTAGACGTTGTGAGGGGTACTGAAGTTACTTTCTATATGGACAGTCAGGCGGCTCTGAAGGCCTTGGGGCACATTTGGTTAAATCCAGGCTAAGTTTCTCGGCATTTTGAAGGCCGCAGAATTAATCAGGCGGAACGTTGTGAGGGATACTGAAGTTACTCTCGATGTGGACAATCAGGCGGCTCTGAAGGCTTTGGGGGCACATCTGGTGAAATCCAGGCTAGTTGTTGACTGTAAGAAGTCACTGAGAGAGCTACATGCTGAGACTCTGCTGGGTACCTGGCCACTGTTAATGAACTGGCCGATGAACTGGTAAGGCAGGGCGCAGCAAAGAATGTCTCGGAGAGGGAAACTACTGTGAAACCCCCGCTAAGTTTCTTCTTTGGGAAGATCAATGATTGGATCTTGGTCAGAACCAATTCGGCTTGGGAGAGTAGAGTGGACTGTAAGGTGTCGAGGGCGGTATGGCCGGCACTCGACAGGACAGGCACAGGCACCCTTCTGGGCTTGAGTAGAAGGAGTTTAAGGATCATGATGGGGGCCATAACGGGTCACTGTTTGATAGGGAAGATGAAGTCTAGATGAAACGCTAGCAATTCCGACTTTTGTAGAATGTGTGGGGACGTCGACGAGACCGAGTCTATTGAGCACATTATGTGCCACTGTCCACGATTGCAGCATCGTAGTATGAAATGGCTGCGCAGTCAATTTCTCGACGGGCTAAGTGACGTTCGGGACATGGAGTTTGTAGACGTCACAGGCTTCGTCATGGAAATAGACTGTCTAAGGGAGAGTCAGAGGTACACCCCTAGGGGGATTATCAACATTGCTAATCCTCTTCTATGATTCTTTTTATTCTTGCCTTTTTTTCTATTCTTATTATTATTCTTATTTTCTCTATTCTGTATTCTATAGTTTTTCAAATGAAGGGATTCACAATGGACAGAGATCGGTCTATGGGTGGAGATGTGGTATATTTGGTATCACGTCAACCTTCTCTATCTATCTATCTTAAATAGAGATCAAAAATATTCACATTTTATCATTTGACATTTGCAAACATACAAACATGCAAACATGCTTCAAATTATCTTTTTAATGATATTACTGTATTTTTTACATAATCTAGAACAAAATCCAACATTTAGAATATGATTAAAATTAACTTTTTAGCGATGCCATAAAGTTTTAACGAAACTTTAATATATCCGACATCACGAATACTGATGAAGTGTGTAGTGACACAGAAAATCGTATTCTAATTATAATCCACAAACTTTGCTTTGGTACTACCAAATAGAGATACTAAGCAAATTACAATTATAAACTTTTTTAATATGAGAACTGGTAAACTAGAATCAATCTGGAGAACGAATGGCATATTTTAAATCAGCGACCCAAATTACATTAAAATTCCTTCTGATCTAAACTTGTGTATTAAGACTCTAACAACTTATCGACAGCCAGTATAGGAAAAGCTGGTAACTTTCCAATGAAAGATCGTCATGAAAGCAAAATATCGTTCTATTTACTTGCTTTGGTGTAAATAATTTGCCTCGATTTATATGAATTTTTCTTAGAAATCGTACGAGTTATATTGTAGATCTAATTATACATGATATAGATCAATTTATAGGTAATATAATTACGAACGAATCTCTCATGTTGAAAAGCGAGAAATACTTTACTCTATCTGATCAGTTTTACTCCGCCCATATACGACTGAATATGGTTCTGACATTCTGATCGGTAGCAATAGGCAAACCAATTTTTTTAATCAATGTGGGTTGTAATTTCTCTATCATAATAATATTAAGGAACACGTTACCTATTCATATCTAACCAAAAGAGAATTTTTTTGTGTTCGATTGACCAGTTAATAGCACTAGATATTCTAGAGAAATTTCGGCGGCTTTCTGCGTGGGAGAAATAAAGTTCCCGCATAAACACTATTTAAAAATTGGGAAAAGAAAATTAATTTTGAAAAGATTCAATGTTTTCGATTAGCTTCGATTAGCATTCATACAAATTTATATGACAAACATTTATAAATTCTCCAAATTATTTAAGACAACGGTTAATTACTTACATGTTTGGCAGTACCTCTTTTACCTTCTAGCTGTTAAGACACTTCAATGATAGTTATTTTCTTTAGAGTTGTTTTTTTTTAATGAGACGCCAACGTCGCCACACGTCATTAGATGTCGGCTTCACTGACCCTTGAGTTACCCATAAATTGATAGAAACGTCCAAACTATGTTTATTTTCATCATTTATTTTTCTTTGAGTGTATATTAGCAGTATGCTCAGACATTGTCGCTATTACAAATTTAAAGTGTGATGCGTTAAGTTCTTTATTCTTTACTTTGTCTTCTTCATTATTATTATTAATTTATATGATAATTGCACAATTATACAAATAATAAAAAATTTAAAGTTACATACACTATAAAACGATTAAAATGTTAAAAAAATTAATGTATTTATAATGTATTGCGTTAAATGTTAATTGAATAATAATATAAATATTAAATATTTACAATCAAATAATTTGTACTTTTTAACTTTAAATACGAATACATACATTTGAGAATTTTAACCAGAATTTTAAGTCTATGATGGGATTTTCTTTTCTACATGAATCGGTTAAAATGTTTAACTATTTTGAATAAAGAAAATGAAAATATGACATTTTTTGTAATATGATATAGAGCTTAATATTCATTGTTGAAGCAGGGACCAATCTAGATAATATAAAAGATGATTGCGATCTCGGTGTTTAAAGTAATTATGTACTAAATAAAGACCAGAACGGTCAGTAAAAAGAACATAAATGCCTACTTTACGATTGCTTGGATGATTAAGTTATTGAGAATCCCAAGGCTCTACGAGTAAAAATTCATTGTTTTAACATAACAGTCTGATGCCCATTTTTTTGTAACTGAGATAGCATTTTTGTCTGCTGACCGCTGTATCTGTAACTTTCTTTACAGTTTATGATAATTTTCACCTTAAAGTGAAATAATTTTCTATAATTAATTGTGTAATTTATTATTATTATTATTTTTTTTTTGTTTTACATTTTATACACAATTATTATTTCATAAGCTGAAGTCAAGGGCCGCGCATCGGTATTTGTAACACAAACACCCTGTAATTAAGTTTATTGTACTCGCATTATTCTCTAACAAAAAATTGTCGTAAGCAAAAATGCCACTGTAAATTCAAATTGATAAATACATATACAATTTACATATACACCATTTCTGTTATAATTTTAGTAAATTTTCAAAAACTCAATAAAGCATGCTTGTATTTAAACCGCTACTGTGATAGCAGATTTGCGGGAATACTACATAGACTATTAATAAATTTGATGTAAAGAATTTTTGCTCTAGAGCTTCCAGTTTCCTTATAAAATGAGTTTTTAGTTTTTCATATAAAATATCGATTTAAATTTTAATCCTTTTTGCCCCAGGGCCTCTAGTTTTCTTATAAAATGAGATTTTATTTTTTCATTTAAAAAAAAAAAATTTTTTGTCAAGAAATATAAGTGATCACTGGAGGGCGGATTTTCATGTAAATGCTTGTTTTATCCGGAACATTTAAAAACTATGTTATGTAGTTGTCTATCCGAATCACACATTTTACTGTAAAATGGCAGCAATTTATGATATATCATGTTCAGGAAAATACTCTCCTTATGAACTACAATTATTCAAATATGCTCCTATTACATCTGTTGACGTATGCAGGTAATTTTCTATATATAAAAACTTTTTACGCCAAAATAGACAACGACTTCTATTTGATAACTTAGTAAAAAATATATTTGTTTATGTACACAAAGCCTATCTTACTAAGTTTCTATCAAATTCAGTGGCACATAAGTTTCAAAAATTTAAAAAAAGTACAAAGAAATATCATTATTCTTTTAAAAACTAAAAATATGTTATATTGCATAATTTGCCATGGACTAATTTTTGTTAAATTTACTGAATTAAAAAAAAAAAATAAGTGTATGTTTTTTTTTTTTTTTTAATTTTTAGGATATTTTTAAATGCATTTTTTAGGCATTTTCAAAAAATAAATGCATAAAAATCTGTCCTCTAGTGATCACAGATTTTTACTCATTTTGCTCTAGCGCCTCAAGTTTCCTTATAAAATGAGGTTTTAGATTTTTATATAAAAAATCGATTTTTGGTGAGAAATATAAGTCATCACAGTCATCCATTTTGCTCTATCGCCTCGAGTTTACTTATAAAAATCTATTTTTGGTGAGAAATATAAGTAATTCGCCTCTGGTTTCCTTATTAAATGAGATTTTAGTTTCATATAAAAAATGGATTATTGATCTGAAATATAAGTGATCTCAGATTTTAATTATTTTTGTCCTAACGCCTCCAATGAAATTTAAAATTTCCATGTAAAAATCGATTATTGTTGAAAAACAAAAGTGATCATCTTTTTTGCACTTGCTCCTCTGGTTTCTATATAAAATATTCTCTGTTTAGAAAAGTATGCGACTAAAATTGTAGCGCCAAACATCTGTATGCTCTTTTTTTGTGTAATGAAAACTAAACACAAATTTTATTCCTAAACCTTGTAGTTTAAAATATATAAAGCTACCAATTTGACCTGTTGTTCACTTCTTTTTTACTATCTTAATGTAAGAGTTTCGAAAAAACGAATTTAAAGCCCAAGTTTCATACCTCTATCTTTTGTCGTTTGGGCTGGGCAATGTTGAATCAGTAAAGTTATTCTTTTGTATGTGTAGATTAAACGTTTCAAAAAGTCCTTTTTATTGATCTTCCAGTAAATAAATTATTCGATATCTCCATTATTAAATCTTCTCATATGACACGTTTTGGTAACCAGTTAGACAGTGATGACGTCTTTTAATAAAAAATCAGAATAATAGTTTTTTCAAATTCCACTTTTATACTTGCACGAGAACGAATCAATATTTCCTTGGCGTTTTGAGTAAAGAATTGGTTTTAACTAAAAAGTAATTTATTTCTCAACATTAATTCGTTTTAATTTAGTTTACTTTATCAAATGTTTTGCTAACCTTTTCAACCCTACTAAATAATGGGATTTTCCTAGGTACTTAAAATAGGCATTTCTCAGGCTAAATTTCTTTCCAACGTGCCATGTTTTTAGGTTTATAAATAGAAAATAGTTACTACAGGTTTGAAGTTTGTAGCCTAAGTTATAGATTCTTGTTAAGTTGGTTGCACCCTTAAAAATGGTTGCCATACGATTGCGTTTATGGTTACAATAAGGATTAATCGCGGGCACCATATTGCGGAATGCTGCATTTTTAAATCTAATAAATCATTAAAAATCTAAATAACGAAGTTATATATAATCTTAAAAACTAAGTTTTCAATCGGCAAATTTAATATTTTGAATATTTCTTCATTTTCTAGTGTAATATCTTCTATTGAATCTCAAGAAGCTTTGGCGTTTCTACGGCGTATTCGATCACAACGGAACTCTGTAAAATTTAAACTGATAGCTCAGAATCCCCATAATATTTATTTATCAAGTTTTTCTTGCGATTTTTCTAACAAAAAAAAAATCAGCACTCCTAATTCACTTATCAAACACAAATCTTTGTCAAATTTAGAGCGAACTTTTTGCACTTTGTAGGTCTTGAGGTCCGTTTACTTTTCTAATAAAAGATTCGGAGCGGTTATATGAATAAGCAGCATTTAGTTTTTTTTTTATTTTGCCTGCGGTTCGACAGATCGAAAATTATTATTTTTTTCAATTTAACGATCTTCGACTTAACGAAAACCTCAAGAAAAAGTGAAAGGTATAAAAATCATTTTATTTCGCCAATGTCAAACATATTATCCAATGTTTGCCAAAACAAATGGAATATTATTAAACGGTAGCGATCATCTCAGAAGAAGTGAACCGATTGAACTCATGTCTAAATATTCATCTATGGACTGAAGTAGTTTACTTTTCCATTTAAAACATCTTTTTTTAAAGCAATTAATTACACGCTACTACAGTAAAAAATGACATAGCGTACGATATATTCCTTTTCGGGGACATTATAAATGACTTTTAAAAATTTGCAATACACCCTAAAAATTTTGAGTTATGCTAAAAAAAAGTATTTTTTGGTAGGTTCCCGTATATATGCATCACTAATTTCATTATTCTTTTGTTGAATTTTTTCTTTATAAACTTTTTTCGGAAGTAGAAGGATCTGGCTTTCCAACCGTATATATACTTTATGTTTTGGTCAAATATTAGAAACAAATTTTTAAACTACATTTACAAAAAATAAAATTTCTCCACAATTTTTTCGAGTTTAACTTTGATAAATAATACGAGAAATATCTCGTTTTATTCTAAACAAAATATCATTTAAAAGTTTGTGTACAAATATGTTTAGTCTTAAAGAAAAAAAATTCAAAAATTTACATCAAAGTAAAAATTTTAGAAAAGAAAAGGAAAATACATTTAAAAATATTAAATAAATCATTACTTATTTGGTGCACATATAAAAGATTTTAATACAGTTAAAAAGCTACGTTCTTCTCCTTTCTAAGTCAATTTAAAAATCTAAAATTGATCTAAAATTTATGAAGCTATGAAATCTTCAATACAGCAACTACCCCGAAAATAGCTTTTCGCAATATCTAAAAAAATTTAGTGGCCGTTTCGAAATTTTTGAAAATTGTTATTTGATGTACACAAAAAGTTCTACAGCCCCTAATTATATAGTTTATAAAGTGAAAAAAAAGTTGTCATATTGTAGCAGCATGTTATCGAAAAACGTTAGAGCGCTGACATTTATATTTAATTTTTCGCTCCGTGATCAGTGATCATTTTCAAATATAATGATTCTGTATAATGTGTACATCCTAAATTTATTTGTAAACAGTGTATAAATTTCTAACTAAACAAAACCTTACACGAATCAAAATACTTGTTTAAAAAAGTTACTACAAATTGTACATTGAGATTTTATGTTTATGTGTATTTTTCTAAGATTATGGAAAATTAAAGTTTAATGTACATTAAGTCAAACTGGAAGGCTGAACAACAGGTCATTTATCTAATAAAACCTTATAACAATTTAACAACAAAATACACGACAATAATAACTAGATTGCTTTTATTTTCAAAGTACTAACGATAAAGTAGTCTAATAGTTGACGTTGATGATGATAATGACAATTAATATATTGAATGAATATATGGGACATTATCAAAAAATTTTAACCTGGCTGAAACTGACTGAAATCCTTAATAAGTTTTATGGTAATATTATTTTGAACAAACGGCTTACAGATTTGAAGTACTCTTATTAATTTTTTAGTTTCTTAGACGTGGTCTCTGCGCTCCTCAACGGAATACAAATATTGAAATAAGGATTGACACTTCTTATAATTATGCGTATTTTGCGCTATATCTCGTTGATGTGCCCGAAATAGTTAACGTAGTAGATGGTCTCAAAGTTTGGAAAATAAGTTTTTCGCGAGCCACATTTAAAGTTTCATATAGAATATCATGGATTACCGCGTGAACTTAGTTTTTTGTTATTTTACACAATAATCGAAGGAGCATTAAAAATAAATTTAATAAAAAGATGTTATGGACTTCTTGAAAATTACGCAAGAATTGCACTTTCTGTTTTTGTAATTTTATATAGAAAATTGCAATTTCTACAAATTTTGGATATATAGATATAAGAACGGTGATAAATATAATTGATTGGAACCATAAATTTAAGTCGGATGTCGTTGATAGTTGCAAACGGAGCACTTTTTTCAAAACACATTTTGCTAAGGCACATGTGGACAGCATGAAATTAACTGTATTTGACATAAATAAATGGTGTTTGGATAAACATTTTATGGACCAAAAAAAATTTACTTGGGTTAAAAAAGGATTACAATATTAAATAGCGTTTAATAAAAATAAATTGTAAAAAAATATGTTTTCGTACAATATGTGGCGAAATACGAGGGCGGATCAATATTTGCGTGACTTTTCGAACTTCTCTTGTAGCTATATGAAATGCAACACTATTCCCATGAAGTACCATCTGTTAATAGACTACTGTCAAATTTTGAGCAAGTGTCGTCATTTACTTTGCGTTTAACAGCTGTTCAAAACATGCAACCTCGTGTATTTTTCTAAAAATGGAAAAAGTGAATTTCGAGTGCTCATTAAATATTATTTTTTGCGAAAAAAAACCGTCAATCAAACCAAGGAAAAGCTCGATAAATACTATGGGGACTCTACACCATCGATTTCAATGGTAAAAAAGTGGTTTACTGACTTTCGTTGTGGTCGCACAAGTACAAATAACGCTGAACGTTCTGGACGGCCAATTGAGGTCAGTACACCCGAAAATGTCGAAAAAAATCAACGATATGGTGTTGGCCGACCGAAGAGTAAAAGTGCATGAGATTGTTGATGCCATAGGCATTTCATATGGCGGTGTGGTTTGGATTTTAAATGATCAGCTGGGTTTAAGAAAGTTGTCTGCAAGATGGGTGCCGCGTTTGCTCTCAATTGACCATAAACGTAAACGTGTGACAACTTCAAAGGATTGTTTGTTTTCTATGAATTGGGCTACGAACCTCATCCGCCATATTCTCCGGATTTAGCCCCTAGTGAATACTTCCTATTTCCAAACCTAAAGAAATGACTCGGTGGAAAGAGATTCAGCATCAACGATGAAATTATTGACTAAACAAATGCCTATTTCAAGGATTTCTAAAAATAATATTTTTAGAGAAACGTTGGACTAGGTTATTGAGTTAAAAGGAGATTATGTTGAAAAATAAATTTTCGTTTTGCAAAAAAACTGTGTTTCATTCAAAAAGTCACGGACTTATTGATCCGCCCTTGTAATTTTCTCGATTTCCTTTTTTCGCAAAATTTTTACTAGGAAACATCAAATATAGAAAATATCATTAATTTTATTTGAATAACTCAGTATTTTTTGTACTTACACGTAATTTTTACCAGAATTATATATAAACTTCTCGTTTGTAAAAATGTTTATATGTTCGACTTAAAACCGCTATACCTTTCGCGCCACTTGAGCGAAATAATTAACGCGAACTGATTCTACATGAATTTGAGTCACTTTGTATTTATATAAATGGATTTTAATGTGCCATAAAAAGAATAATAATAATAATTTTTTGATGACCTAAAATCAAAAATTTTTGATAATGGCCCATATATTTATTCTTTGTAGTCGTCGTCTAAAGTTGATTTTGAGAGTTTATCATTTTTGAGTTGTATTTGTATCATCCATCCATTGTAAACACAAGTGTAGATCGCATACTTAAGATATAATTAGATAGATAAATACATAAACTCACATACTTACATCCTCTCTGACTTCAATACCACTATCGAAATGATTTACACTTAAAGAAAATATATTTAATATTTCTTAATGTCGATAAGTACATGATCATCTGATATTTCGTTAAAATGTCAAACCTGTATAACTGATCAACTGATAACTTTTTGAGTGAAAACTATATCATGGTCTATATTTGTACTGTTTTGTATTAATCTTTTCTTCTAGTGTTCTTTTGTTATTGTGCAAAATTTAATTATGGTTTAAGTTTTTGTTGTGGCGAAAAACTAGTTTAAATAATTTCTTTTCAATTTTCTTTTCTCTATGTTGGCTACTTCGAACCACTCTATAAAAGGGCAAGAAACTTGTTGGAAACAGATTCAACGTATTATAATAAAAAAATAAAAAAAAAATATTAAAGAGAAATCTATGAAATTCTTTAGAAAATCTACAAATTAAATTAAAATCTCTCATTGTTAAAGTGTGAGTTATAAAAAAATAAATAAGATACAAAATATTTGTACTCAATTATACTTAAACTAACGTACTTGAGAGACGAAAATATAATTTCAGCGATTTACGACGATTAACACTTTTAACCGTATTATTTTTAATGGTTGTACTTGCTTGAATTTTATGTTGTTTTTAACATATCGCATTTTTCTCTTCTTTTTCTGCCTTTTTTTTTTGCTGTTGGTGGTAAATGGCCATAAAACGTGTCTTTATTGGCCTACTGTTGTTGTTTAAAAAAATAAACTTCGCGTGAAAAGGAATTATGACTACAATTACAGTGGTCATTTCTAGAATATTTATATGTGTGTGTATGTATTGTTGTAATACAACACCATAAATATTTAGCATTTACATCCTTGGCACTTTGTTGTTGGGCATGTGTTTACATTTATATATTTTAATGTCCAAAATGGGGTATTCAAGTGAATTAGTTAGAATTTTTAAAGTAAGGTCATTTCATTCTTATAGAAATACATATTTTGATTTTCAAATTGGCAATTTGTTAAGTAGGGAATTGGAATGCAAACTATTCTTTTATTGTTGGCAGTTGTCTTCGCTCGAAATGCTCGAATGCAAATGTTTTAGTAAATAGTAAGTGAATAAATTAATGCAAGATTTTTTTTCTTAAACATATAAATTTGTTTTTAAATTTTAGATATTTTTTCAAAGTTATGTAAACAAATAATCGTAAGTTAAACTATGATATAACTCTTCTAAATTATTTTCTTATTGTCGTTAGAGTAATAAAGTAACCCCTGAATAAGTTTGAAAAAAGCAAACGAACATTGTGTAGGAAATAAAAATAATTTGATTTTTATTTGCATTTGGTAACAAATAACTCATCCACAAATAGCCCGTGAAAAATATCTAAAATAAAAGAAAATATATATGCAAATTCGGTTCACAATCTAAAAAAATAAATAAATTTGTTTGACATTTTGGAATAAATTATAAATATTACAGGAAATAAATCAAACAATAAAAATATAAAGAAGTGAAAATATATATTCGGCTTGGCCGAATATTTTTAAAATTTTGTCTGATATGTGAGGTGGGCGGTAAAATAGGCGGACCACGCCCACTTTTGGTCTCCGAGTTTTCATTGGTGCTTGAACTATTTGCACGAAACTTCGTTGGTGTTTACCTTATATGGGAGATGGACGATAAAGTGGGCAGACCACACCCACTTTTGGTTTTCGTGTTTATATCGATTCCCGTACTATTTGTACAAAATTTCGCTGTTTAAGAGATATATTTTTAAAATTTCATCTGATATGAGAGGTGAGCGGTAAAGTAGGCGGACAACGCCCACCTTTGGTTTCCGAGTTTTCATTGGTCCTTGAACTATTTGCAAAAAATTTCGTTGGTGTTTACCTTATATGGGAGGTGGACGATAAAGTGGGTGCAGCACGCCTACTTTTGGTTTCCGAGTTTATATAGATTCTCGAACTATCTGTACAAAATTTCGTTGTTTAAGAGATATCAGCAGAAAAGTATTAACTGAAATTACAATGGACATCCTGTGTTTCTAGCATTTTGCTCACAACTTTTTTGTTTATTAACCGATTTTGCCCATTAGATAAGATAAATATTTGAACCAAATTTCATCCCCCTTGGTGGTCCCTCCCGAGCTCTATCCTGCTTTCAACAGACAGTCGGACAGATGTATGGACATAGCTCAGAATTTTTCCAGAACCCAGAATATATATACTTCATAGGGTCTTAAATTATATTTTCGACATATTACACACGGAATGAAAAACCCAATATACCCCCGGTTCCGGAGAAAACAGATCATAGAAATAAGACCCACGAATTGGTTTATTTCATTGTTATTTAATATCCTCACAGATATTCTCAAGTGTAACTATGAAATCTGTGTCTGCGAAGGAACGACTTTTATCAGTCCTGATTATGTCGTACATAGTCGAACCGCCGCGTCAATCAAGTTATTTTTATGTTGTTTGTGGACTCCAAAATACTGAAAAATTTTAGAAGAACTGATTCGCAAACAAAGAGTCCTAACAATATTAAATATTTACAGCAAGTTATAAAAATATTCAAAGTATTGTACATATGAATTCCTTTTTATATACACTGCCTGCCACTTGAATAAGGAATCACATTTTTTTAACTTTAATTAAGTATATCTCCTAAACTAAAGTTTTCGTGTGTCACTTGAATAAGGAATATTTAAAACTAAAACTATTTTTAAATTTTAGGCTATAAAAATGAAAGTTATTATCTTCTAGCATTCAATTAGTAATGAGTAATGCCACCATTTTTAGAAATAACCTCAAAAATGCGATTTGGCATCGACTTGTATAATGACTCTAAGTAATTTAGCGAAATTGAACTCCATGCTTCCGTTATTGCATCCTTTAAGGATTCTATCGTCTCAAATTGTTTTCCTCCTTCATAAACTTTTCTTGCATGTCAACTCCAGACATTTTCCATAGGATTGAGGTCTGGTGAATATGGGAGCCAATTCAAAAGTTGAAAACCTTGTTGATTAATCCATTGTTTTACTGCTCTGGCGGTATGAATCGGAGCATTGTCGTGTTGGTACGTTCAAGGTATGGGTCCAAATCATTAAATTTTCGAAATGCTTCCTCCAGAATGTTTTTGTAAGTCGTTGCTGAAATTTTGTTGGATACAAAAACCAATTCTATGGTACCATAATACGAAATGGCACCCCATACCATTATTCCGCCCTCTCGGCTGTGTCCGCGGCTCAAAAATAATTCCTCCTTATTTAGGTCATGGAAGTCGGGACCATCAATATTAAACTTTTTTTCATCGGAAAATACAACTTTAAACCATTTGTCGGACCATGTCATTGTATTTTTGGCAAACTGTAGACGTTGTGATTTGCGTTTTTCATTAAGTGGTGTTTTTTTTTGCAGTTTGTAGTTGGCACGACTTTAAAATACGGTGCACTGTTTTTAGACTGGCACTGACTCCACTTTTTTCACGTATTTTTGATACCGACATGACAGAATTTGATGCAATTCTAAGAATTTTTTGTCTTTATTTTTGAGTTTTTTGCCATATTCTTCCGCCCTTTCATATTTTTTTACCACGTCCAATTTTGAATAAAAACTATTTAAAAACTTTCAAATTAAAAATTCTTTAGCCGTTTATATTCGAAGAAATTCAAATCATAGCCTTCCTGATTAATATTAAAAGAATTCCTTATTCAAGTGACACACGAAAAAGTACCACAGAAATATATGTCTTTAAATAAATGCATAATTTTGGTATAACAAAATATGAATATTTTTTAATTTCTTCAGGAAACTAAAGCCAACACTTTGAAATTTTGTTGTGCAAAAAATTATTTTTATCTGAACTTCAGTTTAGGAGATAGGAGATGGCAAGCAGTTTAATAAATGAAACGAAATATTTTTTTTTTTTTAATTTACAATAACGACAGTTTGTTTACCGATTAATTTTCACATACAAAATCGAGGATCCAAATAAATACTAACTACAGAAATTGATCGATATTGTTAGATTATTTTATTTTCAAGTAATAGAAAGCACTTGGAAATAATTTGAAAATATATTCACGGGAGCCCCCTGGTATGTATATAACGCTTCCAAGATATACAGAGAATTGAATGTCTTCCTATTATGAATCTTGAGGAATTGGTGGTATTTATGCGCATTACTTTCGTTTTCCGATATGTAGATCGGATTTAGATGCTATAGACATCCCTTAGTTTCGCTGCCATATCGTTGTATGTGTGAGATTAAAGACATATATAATCGGCATAATCAAGATCCTCTAGTCATTTAAGCCCGATGTAATACTTCTTCTAGTGCTACTTGCCTATATTGGAGAACACAGCACCTTTTTTGAATTCACTTCCTAGAGTATGTCAATGTAACACCGCATCAACTGCGTCACGATATAAGCCGCGGATTTGTCAATCATCTCTTTTGGAAGCCTTTGCACTGAAATGCCCTCCATATAGCTTCGTGATGAAAAGTATCATGCGCTCTCAAAAAATCAATAAATATTTGCAGTATAGTGGGGTTCTCCATTTTACAGGTTGCTCAACTATAATACGCAGACTGTTTACATGGTCAGTGCAGGAATAGTGGGCCCGAAAGCCGGCTTGTTCATAGCGGAGTTCGGGTGTTAGAGAGAAAGATAATCTGTCGAATTTTACATGAGCCATTACCTTGTTGACCATTGGGAGCAGAGTTATTTCCCTCCAATTGTGGAATTATGTCAGATTACCTTTTTTCGGTACTTTCACAAAGATACCAACATTGAGTTTAGGTGGTAGTGAGCATTCCAAAAATTCATGACGATTGGTTGGATCGTCCTAGTACTGAGTTCAGGGTTGATTTAGAGAAGTTCAGGGTTGATGTTGTCTACACCTGTTGCCTTTCCGCTCTTTAGTATTCTAATGGCTTTAGCGGTTTCCATCTCCTTCGGGCATGTGGTATTTATGTCATTTCTTACTTGGTGTTCTAAATATCGACAACGTAGTATTGTGGTGGTTTCTGTTGTTGCCATCATACCGGCGTAGTAGTCGGACCATATTTCCAGTAGACGTTGCACATTTGATGTATTACCGCCCAACGGGTCTTTTAAGCGATATTCATGGTTGCGTTTACTATTCGCTATTTTATATAGATCTGAGGTTCTATTTTTTTTCGTTGCAGCCAGTGCCTCGGATGCCATACTCTCCATCCATGATCTCTTATCTCTACGAGCGCTATTTTGACCATACGAGTACTGTATATATAAGAGTTATTAAAGCATAAATATGAGTGCAAAATTTTACGAAGATTGTCCCATAATTATTCATAACTCCTTGGTAAACTTGGTAGACTATAATATTTTTAATTGGTTTTTATATAACTTTTGAATACAGATCAAATTTTATAATTAGTTTTCGAGATAAAAATTGTCTGATAAAAATACAAAAATCGTAATATCTCGAAAATAAACTCAATACTAATCTTATAAAATCTTATAAAAAATATTACATGTCATAAACTAAAATTGATAGTTTAGTTTAATTACTTAATAGGAAATGCGTATTTCCTTTTGAATAGAGATAGGATCAAAAAAAAAACTAAGTATGCACTTTTACTATATAGAAACTATACTTTCTATATATATATATATATATATATATATATATATTATATTTTTAAGTGCAAAAAGTGATTTTATAAAATTAACTTCTTTATCAATGGATAAAATGTTTATAAGAAGTAATGTTTTCGTACCTTATTACTCAATAAATCTTAATCATTAACTGAAAGAGCTACAGGAACAAAATTTACAAATGATATGGAGTAAAAGTTTACCTTCAACATATATTTTTTTAACTTACATTTTTTAAAATTTGTCAAGGATATAAAATTATAAAATTTTTAAAAACATTTTTTACAAATTTTCGTCGTGATGAATGAAAGAATAAACTTATTTAAGCTTCTATGGATTGTTCTCTTTCATTTGATACCTATATCGTTAAAGAATATGGTGTAATTTTTAAAAAAATTTGTATCCTTAAAACTTTGAAGTCCTTTAAAAACGAGAAAAGATCAGAAAATGAAAAACTTAGTACGCAGTATTACAACATTTCGTTTAAGTGCAAGAGAAAAAGTTAAAATTTGTAACACGGTGTTATTCATATAATTTGCAACTGAAAAGCTACAGAAAATATTCTTTATTATGTATGAGAATGTCTGATCGGAACTATAACATGAAAGCTAGTGTTTTACAAGGGATATTATTTTGAAATTTAAAAGATAACTGACTGAAGCTTAGGGTGGTCCTAAATTTTTTCGAGCTAGATTTAAACGTACCTAAAATTATGAAAGGGGTCGTCATTTAAAACATACTGATCAAATTTTAATATCCTACGACAATTGGAACAGGATGCTACACGGTCTGAATAAATATTTTGTTATTTAATTTCTTATTTTTATATCTATGTTGCAAATATGACATTATTCCATGGTACATATCCTTTAAATAAGAATAACAATATTGCTTGACATTGTGTTGATATCCACAAAACTCTTCCACGACATATACTATGTTAGTATTAATTTGAGTTGATTAATTAAATTGATAAAATTTCCTTTTCTCAGAACATTTACAATCCCGTTTTTAATCTCCTAATGTAAATATTCATATCCTATTTGGATCCAAGTTGTTCAATTAATGAAATTGATAATTATTGTTTTTAATCTAGGAAATCAAAAAGTCAAGGAAATTGCGACCCTTAATTTGTTCTTATAAGCTATCTTACCGTCTGCAACAAAATCTTTCTAAACGAAGTCATCGTTTTATTCTATAGGTGTATAGTTTGTAAACTGTTTAAGCATTTTTATTCTATTCCCAAGCTATACACAGCAGTGACGGGATTTCATAATTTTTATTTAGTGCCAAGTTGGGATCAAAAATGTGCCAAGAAGGGTTCAAAAGGACCAAGTATAATTGTTAGAGAATGAAACCATCGAACACAAATTTAAGATATGGTATTTTAGACCATCAAAATTAGCCGAAAAAGTATTATACCTCGACTTTGTCGATATCAAATTGAAATTAGCGTTTACAACATAATCCATGAAAAAAAAACAGAGTATTGCGCATTTAAAATTTATGAAAGAGGATATCAACATAAATGGCCCTGCAGCATCATGTTCCATTAATGGTAGGAATTTGAAATTTGGCCAAAATGTTAAAAGGATGTCCCATTTCATAACTTTAGATATTTTTAAGTGTATCTTGCCAAAAAGAATTTTGGACGACCTTAATATATATACATAGAATAATTTCGTCTTGGTATTCTGTATAAGATTCCAAAATCAAGTAAACATTTTCTGTAAGTTGTTTTTAATACTTATATCTCGCATCTTACGCCTTGTACGTTTGTAAAGCTTTTTCCTATAATAAAATAATTTGCACTTACTCTTATATTATAATATACATTATATTATAATATATTATAAATTATTTATATAATATTATATTGTAATATAATATATTATTGATATACGTATAATGTATTACTGAAATACTTATGTAAACTATTATTTCATTCTCACTCGGTGTAAACTTGTATCATTCAGCGAAACATGATGGAAATACCGTAACAATTTAGAGGTATGCCCTCAATAAATTTATTTTAAATTAGTACAAAAAAAGTGCCAATACAGTTTCCAAAGTGCGGCTGTGCCTCTGGAAATGCGATGGTGCCAAAAGTAGCACAATTGTGACATAAATCACTGATACGGAGGGTTTGAAGATGCAAATTACATTTTCAAATAAATTACTTTACATGTAATTGTAATTGAAAATTATATGGATTCGGCAATTTATGTGGCAAAAAAAAAATCTTAATAATAATATTATTATTATTCTTTTGCAACAAAAATTTTACACACCAAACACTAAAATAAAATTTTAGGAAAATATGCTATCCGAAATGTGTCTTGTTCCTTACTTACCGTTTACCACTATTAAGTTCAATTTAGTAATGAACTCTGAAGGCCTACCATCAGATGATAAGCTGAACAGTTAAGAGCGTGTTGTGAAATTATGGAAAATGGAATTAGTCTAATAAACGGGTAACTGTAGAGGAAAATGGTCTCTGTTTGCGATTAAAATTTGCCAGCTGGAGGTATTCGTGATACACAGTATGGTAGATGAAGTTCTGCTCGGGATAGATTTTCTAAGAACAGCAGAGTTTGAAATTCAATATGGCGATCAAAAAGTAAAGTTTAAAACCATTTCTAATTTAAAATTATTAAAGTAACCTGATTACTATTGCAAAAACTAATATCTTTCCTTTATATTTGTAACTTTGAGTTATAAATATCACCTTTATTGTGAGATATGACATATTTAATCCGTCTTAAAAAGTTCAGTGCTATTACTAGTAATTGACAGAGTGCACGAAATAGATTTTAATATTTTCGTAATTTCAAGGACGATATATACGAGAAATAAAATAAACTTTTTTGTCCAAAATGTACCAGACTTGAGATTTTCAATCGCTGCACAGTGTGCGATTAGAAAAATGAAATGGAAATATTTATGGAATTTCGGAATGGCTGTTCCGATTTCAATAAAATTTTACATAGTGATAATAGAGGTGTAGATGAGCTTAAATTTTGAACTTAGGCTATATAGACCTATAGCCCCCTATAGGGGGCGATTCCACAGGGTCTCAAATTTGGACACCTTGGATATGAAATTTTTTGAAAACGATTCTGATTCCTTATATCTGAACCGATTTTAGGGAGCTTTATATAGGAGCTGGATTTTGCTGGTCGAGATCTTCAAAAAACATGATAAGACATGTTTTATTTTAAAATATATTAGGCTTTAATGATTAAAATTTTTACTTTTTAGCCGGCATTCGAGAAGTTTTTTTCGCTACAGCGGCTCCAAATTTCATCCAATTTTTTTCATAACAACAAATTGTAAAATTACGTGAACGAAAAATTTTGCAAAAATATTTACGGAGTCAAATGTTATTGCCATTTAAATTTCAACTTTGAAAAAAAAAGTCGATTTTTTCCCTTCTTTTGCAATAAAGTCGTCACATTCTTTTTCTGTTATATAAAAATTTTCTTAAGTAACATATATAATGTTTATATTTTACTGAAAGATAACTAAACCCAAAATATTTTAAAGGAAACAAATTTCATAAATTTATTTTTGCGAGAACCAGAGCTTCTTAAAATTTACCAATTTTTCCAACAAATTTCAAATTTTCGTCCTAATTTTTCAATCGCAAAACTGGATTAAAAAACAAAATTTATACTTTTTATAATTATAATTATATAATGCGTTTTGATTTTTTTGCAATAGAATTTTTTTTGAGAATTGTGGGATTTCTGTTGATAAATATAAAAAATAACTTTATTTTCAAATTAAGCGTCAAAATGTATAAACAGTTGTAAAATTGCACAAAATCTCGCCTCAATCCTAATTCGATATATTTTTGCAAAATGTATTCAACAAATTTTCGTATTATAAAAATATTTATATATATTTGAAAAGAAGACAAAATTTATATAATTTGTATTTATTATCTCTCTGACGGATCTAACTAAAGGACACGAATTGAGAAATATGCTGAAAAAAATGAAAATCTTGAGGTTTATTAAAATATTTCTTGTTGTGGCATTATCACGAATGGTATTACCCATAATATAAAAATTAAGCAAAATTAACCAAATTACTTGAAATTATTAACTTTGAATCCTTTAATTGCACACGTAAAAATTACGATGAAGATGTTTTATACATCAATGTTTAGAAAATTTTGCTTCTTTTCAAATACATATAAACATTTTTATAATAGAAAAATTTGTTTAAGATCTTTGCAAAAAGATGCAGAAGGGGTTTGAATTGGGATTTTATGTAAATTATTTATTTTTGTTAATAAATAAAGTTAAATAAATCAATAAATAAAATTTTTGAATGAAATTTTACATATGAGTAGATTTTTTGATGCTTAAATTTTTGATTTATCAACAAAAATTCCGCAATTCTCAAAAAACTTTAAAAATTTTCCAAAAATGGGATTTTTACTTTTTTTTGCTATATCTTTCTAACCGACATCAGGGAGCAAAAAGTCCTATTACAAAAAGATTAAAAGCACATTAGACTATGTAAAAAGTATATTTTTTTTGATGCCAGCTTTGCGATTTGATAAATTAGGACGAAAATTCGAAATTTGTTGGAAAAATAGGTAAATTTTAAGAAACCCTTGTTCTCGCAAAAATAAATTTTATGAACTTTTTTTTTTCCATTGTAATATATTATGTTTAGTTATCTTTTAGAAAAATATAAATATTATATAAGTTATTTAAGAACATCTGATATATTTTATATAAGAATGTGACCTTTTTTTTTGGCAAAAAAAAATTCTTCCTTCACGCAAATTTGCTATTTGTTGTTAATGAAATAAAAAAAATTTCCAAAAAATCGGGTGAAATTTGGACCCGCTTTTGCGAAAAAAACTTCATCAAGGCAGGCTAAAAAGTAAAAAATTTAATCTTTGAAGTCTAATATCTCTGTAACTAAAAGAGATAAGATATGCAGAATTCTCATATATAAAAATCTTTCAAATCGGTTCAGATATAAGGAGTCAGGATCGTTTTTAAAAAATTGTATACCCAAGGAGTACAACTTTAGAACCATTTGGACAAGCCCGTGTAGGTCTATTTGTTCCAAACTCAAAACTTAAAATCACCTACACCTCTAAAATTAATATGTGAAATTTTATTGAAATCGGAACATCCGTTCCGAAATACCATAATTATTTCCATTCCATTTTTTGAATCGTACACTGTGCACTGAAGATGAAATTTAATTTTTGTTTTTAATTTTATCTTCATCGCCAATACACCGAAATCGAAAAAAAAGTTTCGTAAGTTGATTTCAACTATTTCGATGAAGACACAAATCTTGGGAAAAATTGGTGAAGAAAAATATCCGATAACAGGGTTTTCTTAGAGTCTGGTTAAAAACTTCCAAATAACTATTTTGATTCGTATTATTTCGGAAAACTTTAGCTGTTTTTGGTTAGAAGCTATCTTATCTTCACTTTCTATGCACTGCTAAAAAAAATTATAGTTAGATATAAGTGCATACCCTTAATATTTTCTATACTTATTCAAGTATTCAAATTATTTGTTCATTTACTCTCAGTTTATTTTTATTATTTTTGTTGCTTCTTTTCTGACGACAAACTGTCGATTGGAAATTTTGCGATAAATTTTTTTCATGTATTTTATAAATGATGAGCCAGGGTGTTGAGAGGAGTTGATTTTATTTTGTAATTTCACTTCAAACATAAATGTCGAATGCATTGGGATACTAATGTTACCACTTCGTTAACTGCTGTTACAAATGACTCAATCACATTTTTCGATCTTGATAACGATCAAATTTGCCATGCCGCTCTGCTGACGTTGCTGCAGTTTTGTGTCCGTATTAAATTCACATTTTTATGGATGCTTTTGATTTTTTTATTTTATTTTACTTTTCTTTTACATTTAAAAATTAAAATTTTGTGTCTCGTATTTTTCTTGTGTCTGTTTTTATTGAGGCGAAATATTAAAAATCAATTTAAAAGGTTGACATTAATTTGGGGATTTAATCAAGAAAGAAAGAAAAAAAAATCCATTGGATTTAATAATGTGTCGATAAGGACTTTGTTTGTTAAGTGGCCAAAGTTGCGGTTAAAGATACAAATATTTTTATGCATAAGTGAGGTGATGACTGTTTTGTAAAAAAAAAAAATATATATATATTTAATATTAAGCCAAATTGAATGGACTTTTAAAAACTGGAAAGTCCCAAAAAAGTATGAGTTTAAATTCTCATTAAGAGAATTTTTGGTATTTATTAGCCAAATATGAACAAACTCATGTGTGATTTCGGGTCTTAATTATTTGAGGTGTTTTATGTATTTATTCAAGCAGAAGGTATTTTTTAATTATTTCTTTATCATTTCGAGACCATTTATGTCTTGCCGAAATTGGAACCCAGTTCGTTGAAGTCATTGAAAACTTTACAAATAAGGAAAAATGCATCTGATATCATTCTGAGATTTAAATTCTAACAAAAGTTTCTGTCATGATCCCATATCTTATTTACTTTATTTGACATCTACTAATTTAAATTCTCAAACCTTAAACCTTTATTTTCAATTACGTTTCTATCTGAACTCTCTTTCCTCTACAGAATGGCAATAATTTTGTTCAATTATTTGGTGAAAATATTTTCAAATTTCTCTTCTTTAAATAAAATCTATGTAATTTTATTTTATAGTAATTTATATTCGTTATGTGCACACATTCAAATTATTCATAGATAATTATTTAAAAAATGCATCAAAAAAAAAAAAAAAATTCCTAGTAAAATTATATTTCTTTAAACGAGATAAAAAGAAATAAATATTTCCATGTGCAAGGTCCAGTTTCTTATGATTTCATATCTTTTTGATGTAAAAGATTTGTTGCAACAAATAATATATGTACATACATACACACTATTTTAAAAAAAAATTTAATGCTTCAGTTTTTTTTTCTTGTTGTTGTTTAAGTTTCTTTGCTAATCAGTCACGTACATCTATTTCACACTTAACTACAAGTGTTCTTTTCTTCAATTCTGTTCTTTTTTTCTTTATTTTTCAGAACTAAAATTATCATACCATTCTTTAAAAGAAAAATTGAAATAAGAATACAAATACAAACTAGAAGAGAAATAGTAAAAAAAAAATAATTTAAAATTCTAAAAAACTCATAAAGATATGACACCATCGTCATATACGACAAACACTTTGAGTTAAAAATTGCTTGGCTACTGGTTGGTTATAAAACCAACAGCAACTCCTTTGCATATGGATCGTACAACAAACTTTTATGAGATACGATAAAACCATAAACTTAACTGATAATAGTATACGAGTAGAAATATAAAATAAAATAATCATAAATTATTGTTAAAAAAGTAGAAACTTTTAAATAAAGTAAAGCTTTTAGATCTTTTTAAATACATTTTTTTTGCCAAATGTGTTTTAAAATTATAATAGTTTTGCAGTCAAATTTTGATATTAGATTTATTAATTTTTTAAGGAAATATTTATATGATATTAAGATCTTTACCTATTCGATTTTTGAGTTTTTTTGTTCTATCTGCCCAGTTTTAGCTATAAATACGATTTTTGTATATAAAAATCTATTTTTAATATATTTGAATATTTTTGTGATGGTTTCAAAAGAAATTTTAACGTATATGCTTGTAAAGTAAATTTGGAGACGCTTTAGGCAATGGTTTCCCCTAAGCCCTATCCAAACTTTTTTAATTTTGAAAAAAAATTTCTATTTTTTTCTATAAATGTCGAGATCAATAAAAAAATATAGTGGCTATTTACCCCCATATGGTGGTTAAATACACATAAAATATTTTTTAATGAAAAAATTCAATTTTTGAAACAGGTTTCCCCGGACTGGGATTTTGGGTACTTTGGTACACATGTAAGCATATTTTGTAGACTTGCCAGGGCTACCTACATTAAAATTGTTTTACATTAGAGCCGTAAATGAAATTTTGTCGAATTTTTAAACAAATTACATACTCCAGGTGACTTTGGGGGTCTACCTTCTCCCCCGTGACCTCCTAGGGAGCTGTGCTCCTCCAAATCATTTCGAAAACACTTCAGCTTCATGTGAAATTTTATTTAGATATCTCCAACGGTTCACAAGTTACAGAATTATAAAAAGAAAGTTTTGGGACCACAGTGGAATGTGAATTTTATGTAAATCCAACCAGCTGATTAGAAGTTACAAATTTATTTCCAAAAATTTTTGATTGTGCTTTGTATGCTCAATGTGAGCAAATATTTGACAAAGTAAGAATAAAATAAGCATTGTCATTTATCCCAGTAGATTTCAAATTCATCATGAAATTATTAAATAATATAATTAAAACTTGGTAGGATATTAATTTTGCTCGACTTTTGAATTATTCGAATAATCAAGTAACTCGAAAATGCTGTTTTTAAATTGTTCGAACAATCGAGCCAAACTTTTAAATTGCTCAAATTATTCGAATAATATTCGCATTAAAATTTTAATCGTTTTTTTTTTTTTTTTTTTTTTTATAAAAAGACATATATATTACATTTACTTTTAGTTAATATAAATTTGCCAGGCCTGCAAATTATTTAAAACATATTGATAAATATTATTAATATTATCGTTCATTTTAGTTTTATTTCAATTGTATTTACTTTGAATATTGCTTCAATCATCCTGTTGAAATCGTGTTGAGAAATAAAATTCGAAAACCTCTCACAAGTTACAGAACAGGGTACATATTTTAAAAATACTATCTTTTATATATTTTTATTTATTTATTTATTTAGTAGTATTTTAAATACTTTCTTACGACTATAATACATTAAATTTCTTATACAATTTTACATTTTCTAAATGTTCTAATAAACACTATTTTTTATATGTATTACACAATTTCTTTTAAAAGCATTATATTTATTTGTTTCATTTTTAACATAATTTTGGAGTTGGTTAAATAATCTCAGTCCTTTGTACAGCAAACATCTCTTCATTTTGTTAGTTGCTACTCTATGTATTCGGAAATCATTTCCATTCCTCAGGTTATATGGCTGGCTTTTATTTACATATGATAGTTCTTGAGTCAAGTATTCTGGAGGACACATGTTTTAAGCTGGAGTCTTTATCTGAATCTTATCCATTTCAATGTGTAAAGCATAGATGCTCGTGAAATAAAATAAAGGGAATTAAAAATCTTATCATATGTTAGTTTTCGAACTATATTATATTTGTTTGAGTTTTTTTTTTTTTTTTATTCTGCTACTAAACTTATTCTACTGGTAAATTTTTGCACATGTATGGAAAGAAAGAAATTCCAAAATGGTAAAAAAATAGAATATACTATTATGAATTACTGAAAGTCAATGTATTAAACGCAGTGTGGTAAGAAGACTCATTTTTTACGATTCATATTCTTTGTATTCTTTGTATTTTTAATGTATATTTATTTAATTTTTATGAACTTTCCAAATTACGTATTGAGCACATTCAATGTTGTTTAAAATATAGGTCAATTTTACTTATTTTTTCCAATTTGGATTATTCGTTTAATATATTTGTTCGGTTAAAACATTTGTTCGAATAAAGTTTTAAACGAAATCTTCAATTCTTATTTACTCGAACAGTAATCGAGCAAACATTAAACGAGTGAATACCCTAATACTTAGTAATTAACATTTCAATTAAAAAAAAAAAAAAAAAAACATGTTACATTTTCAAATGCCAAAAATCTAAGGGATAAATAATTCCTGTTGAGTTAAGAGGAATGCCTATTACTTCTTTTATACATACATACTTAAATACATACGTACATACATACATACATATTATATATATATATATATATATATATATTATCTATGTATCTTTGAAATTTGTGTTTTTTCCTCATAACAGATTTTAGAGTTAGCAATAATCGATCTTGACTAACCACAATTTTCTTACCTGCGTTTATTTCGTTTTTTCTCTACTACAAGTGAAATGATATTTTTCTGTAATTTTCGCTTTACTTTTAATTTCCAATTAAATTTTTTTTCTTCTTGATGCTGCTTAATAAAAAAATACTTGATATTAAAACTACTTTCGAAAATAAAAATAAATGTTACAATATAAATAAAATAAATTAACAAAAATGAACATATAAGAAAGATGGACGGACAGAAACATAATTTCAAATATCTTGCAGATTTTACGGTAGTTTTTTTTGTTTTCTTTAAACATTTGTTAACAAAAGAAATTTCTTCAAGGTTAAATAGTTTATATTTTTACTTAATGTTTATTGTTAAAAAAAAAATACTGTGCGGCAGAAGGTTATTAAACATCAGAGAATATAAAATAAACACCTCAAAACAAGCTCAAAATTATTTATAGAAAATTAAAAAAAGAAAAAAAAAAAACAAAACTACAGCACCAGCAGTTATTAATTAAAAAAGTAAAAACTACTTATACAAGTTGAAAATGAAAACAAATATATAAAATCATCATCATCATCGTAAAAAATAAAAATTGTTAATAGTGATAAAATGCGTATCTAGCAGTCGTTGCTAAAATTGTTTACGTGTTTTTTTCCCCAAAAACCCATTAAGTCTTTAATTAACGCAGTGAAATTTGTTATGATTAAAAAAAGTTTGTTTCTATTTCGCCGTTGGCAAAAAGATTGACACGAGGACTGGAGCAAAGATCCTTATATGTAACACTTTTGACATCGACATACAATATGTATTTTCATTCAAATAATATTCTCAAAATCCTAAAATAGGGAACCTAAAAAAACTGTCATATCCCAACAACTGACCATTTAAAATCTAAGACTATTAATGACAAATATAAAACTAAGTAAAATAAATAACTTTAAATTAATATCAAATAAACATAAAAAATCAATTTGTCATTCTAATATATATAAACTGTCTACTACTTTGAAACCATTAAAACAATTTAAATACAGTCACAACACGAAAATACCCACTGATTGGTGGCAATTTAGTTTTTGGTGTCAATTTGAGTTTTTTTTTTTTTTTTTTTTTGTTTCTCAACGATTTATTTGTTCATTTACACTCAAAGTAATAAAATTAATTTAAAAAAAGGCGCCTTCTATACAGTAACTATACAAAATTTTTAAAACAAAAGACTAATAAACAAATTATGTTTTATTGATTTTTTATTTAAAATTTAACTAATAGTTTTAATAATCAATTAATTACAATCAATGAAAATGGAATTGAAAAAAAGAAACTAAATAGAATAAAAAATGTATTAAATGCAAGGACCTAAATATATATTTTTAATTTTTTTTTTTTCAATTTCGAAGAATATGATTCGTTTATAGGAAAAAGGGCTATTTTCCTTGTTATCTCTCTGTGGGATATTTTTCTGTAATTTGTATTTTTTTTTTCTTGATTCTTATTTCTTTTGAGCATTTAACTAAACATTTATTTAACAATTTATCCATTTATTTATCCTACTACCATCCATCTAATTATGTGAGTTTTGAGCAATCATCCATTTGTATAGTTTAAACATAATCTTTGAAATTAAATGCTTCAATGATAAATTTCTAAATCGTTTAATAAAACCTCTTAGAGGAAAATGGTTAGTTAAAATGAGAAGTTTCCTACTGATGTCACCAAGTATATATTTTGTTATTAAAGAGGGGAAGGTACGATAAACAAAACTGAATGTAAACAGAATAAACTTAAATGATATAAAAGTAGTAAACATTTAAATGATTTTAACATAAGATTAATGTTTAAGAAAAGCTAAGTTTTCTTGCGTCATTTTTCCCCGACTAAATCGCTTTGATTTTTGTTTCTTTGAAAAATTTTTTTATTATGAAAAATTCGTGATTTTAATAGAATAGATTTTTAATCGAATTGTTGAGCTACGAAATTTATTTATTTCTGTGGCCCAAAGAACTCGATATTTCACATCAATTTTCTATTTTTTGAAATAAAAAAAAAAAATAAAAAAATAAAAAAATAATGCTTCTTGAAAGAAATATTTCTGGGATTTAGTGGTTTAAATTGCGATATTATTATTTTACTCTTCCCCTCTTAAGAATTTCAAATTAAATTAATTTTCAAAAAATTCATGATATATTTAATATCTAAAATTACCTATTTAAAATTTGTAGCCAGTCAGATAAAGAGAATCTGTACTAAAAATGGATTAAAAATTATAGAAAAATACAACTTTTTTGCATTTTTTATTTTATTTTTTTTTTTAATTCTGATTTACAGTTTGAAATTTGTAAAATTCACAGAAAATTTTTAAATAAAGTGAGTTAATTTTATTGATTTAAATTAAAAACATCTAAACATTTCCGAAATACATATTTTTCATTAAATTAAGTAAACTCATTAAGGCTTGAATAAAGTTACTTAAATATTTCGCCGTGCGGACGAGAAGTTTTATATGTTTTTCAACATGCGAAAATACAATTTATATTATATATGAAAGTCATACAAAATTTTATATAATATCGTATTAAACCTTTTGATTACTTCGAAACTAATCGAGATTTTTGAAAACAGATTAAAACTGAAAAGAGATGATAAATAGGTAACTAATTCGAAAAATTACTTTTCAAGTTTTAAAGCAATGTTTGAAATTTTCTTGGGAATATTTTTAGTTTTTAATGCTCTTTAGTCATGTAATAGGGATAGAACAATGATTTTTAAATGATGTAAATATGTGCTGTAGAATTTTTGTAATATAAATAGATCGACCCAAGTTCAAGTTATTTTATAAGGAGATCATTTGACCTGCTGACCTTTATACAATCGTAGCAAATAATTTTCGCATTTTATGTGTGTGGTTTAAAATATTCCAAATATTATTATACCTCAAATTTCAAATTCAGAATTGATTATTGCTGCACTTGGAATAGTTAATGACGTTGGATACATTAGATACATTGTTAAAATTCGAAATTTTAATTTTTAGTTACAAATAACTCGATAATTATAAAAGTTAATGAGAGAAAATACCCAAAAATCTTTGAAATCAGATGATAAAAAAAATAAATTTTTTATTTAAAGCGGGTTAGCCGACTACAGAAAAATATGCAAAATATGCGTTTTATATAAAAATCTGCGGAAAAGCTACGTTTATCAACGATATACATATTGTGTTCAGTTACCAGAGTTTCTAAGTTAAATTTTGTTTTCATGAGATTCTGCAAAAAATTTTAACTTTAGTTTATTTTTATTGAAGTTATACTTAAGGATTTTAAACATTTATCTTTTTATTTTACCGATATCTTTCAAGTTAAGGCACTTACTAAGTTATATTCCAAAAATTTCTCATTACTAGAAAAATAACTGCCTGTTTTTCTATGCCGAAAGAAAAGTTCTTTTCGACAAAATGTATGGGAAACAACAAATAAATTTAACATTTTATTTTTGTTTTCCATAAAAATTTTAGAAACGAATTTTTATTAGTTCGATATAGAGATATAAAATTATTAAAATAAAATAGAAACTATATTAATAATTTTTTATTTTATAAAAGATATTTTTTCATGAAGGTAAAGTTTTTATGTAATAATAAAATGTGTTAGTGTAATTAAATATATTTGTTTAAGAGTAAAACTATTACTTAAAGAAATATACAATAATTTGGATTTACCTTTTTTAAACTAGAGGATAAAGAAATTAAATGAAACGTTTTTTCTCTATTGGAAAAATATAAAAATGCATAAAAATATTGTTGTTAATTAAAAATTTCAAAAAATCACTTGCATTTCCTACATATTTAATTAAGTAAATGCTAATCTTTAAAACCTTTTAATTTTGTTTTAAAATTTCAAAGAAAAAAATATGATATTTTCCCCAAAATTGATTTTAGCTCCATTATATTGCAAAAAAAAAAAAAAAATCATTCTGCCTCTTTCGATAAACTATTATTAATTTTTTCTTTTGCAAAACAGTTGATATTTTTTTCTTTTAATTTGTAAATTTGTTCTACCTTTTTAATTTTTCTTAGTTGAAAAATTTTTTTATTTTTTTTTTTTTTGTTAAAATTTTTGTTTTCCCCGTGGATTCGCGCCTGTTACAAATATCGGAAGCAATGACTTTTTTCCATATTTCTGGTAATTTATTGATTCCATCCCAATAGCTCTTATCATTTTTTGAGGCCGGAAGCAAATTTTTGATATCTTGTCCTGAAGTAAAGTTGTATTCCAGATAGGGCAATTCGAATCGAACCCTCACATATTCTTGTCGTTTTTCGTTCAATGCTCTCTTTATGAATAGTGTTCGATACAGGTCTTACGAGATCGTTTAACACAGTTTTAATAGCTTGTGATATATAACATCAAATCAAACCAAATACATAGCATTACCATATCGCCATTGATTTTCGTCTTTGGTGTCGATTTTCCTAGTTGGCTTGGCTTTACATAATTTTTATTGTACCTTGGTTTATTATAATGAATAAACTTTTCATCGCCCGTAACAATTCGCATGTCTGCAATGCTCAGAAATAGCAAACATGCAAAATCGCCTTTCTACGTCTCTTGGCTCCAGTTCCAAGTGAATTTTAACGTCTGAAGAGATAAAGTCGTCTTGTGAGATAAAGTCAAAAAAAGTCGTCATGGACAGTGTAACATTTCTCAATGAATTTGGTGCAACAAGGTTACGTTATATTGGGCCCTTGGCCATGAGAGCCATCCTGGAAACGAAAAAGCTGACTGTTTAGCGAACATAGGAGATCGACGGGTTTTCATTAGGCCTGAACCATTTTTCATTATCACTGTGGGCTATTCCAGTGGAAAGATCAACTTCTTGGTTTTAAGGGAATATGCTCAACTATGGAAGAATATCTTTGGACACAGACAGGCGAAGAGAAGCGAATTTTCAATATCCTGGAAGTTACTATTACTCAATAAGAGTGAACTCAGAGTTTATCTACCGGATATTTGGTCTTAGATACCATCACGAACACGTGCTCATATTATAAAGTTCTGCCCGTAGGAACTTTAGCATTTCCAAAAGAGTCATTTCTTTTTCTATCTTTTTTTGTGTAAAGTTGTGGGAATTAATAGATACACCCAATTTGTTTACGACGCATCTGAAAAAATATAAATTGTTACATAACGAGATATTATACATACTCCGGGTACTTATAAAGTACGTCTAAACTTCTCTATCAATGATTACGACATATGGCCAATCATACAGTTTCGACCAGGGGTTAAAGAAGACTCAAACATTTTCGTCCAACAGGTATCTACTCGTATTACTGATGACTAATTTTACAACATTTTCTTGTTTATTTAGTTTTCTAATCTTAATAGTTATGATGTACATAACTATAAATTTAAAATAAATGTATAGTTAAAATTTAATAGTTCACTTCTTGGAAAAAGATTCTTGACGTGGATAATGCTTTTATACTTACATCTCTTTGAGCTGAAGTATTTTAAATAAAAACTTGTCTACAGATTTAAATTAGGAAAAGAGATAGCTCATGGTAGACACTCGTGCATAATAAGAATTGATCTGATTACCGCCTTGTACATGTAGGGTTCTACTTTTTCTAAAGGCTTTCTTACAAATGTAGAAGGTCCAGAAAAGTATTTCTATCCAACTCTGAGTGTTACTTTATCAAAATATCTTAGAGCATACACAGTCAGAGACTGGCATAACTCAAACGTCGGGAGAACAACTGACATCTTACGGGAGAACTCAAACATCGAAAAGACAATGGAGATCCTTAAATAAAATAGGCCAAATGGACACACGGAGCTAAAAGCTCACTTAGCTCGCACTGAAGAAAAGAATGATACAATCCGTAGAGCGTGTGAAGAGAGTTGCAAGACATTAAAACACTAGCTTTGTCAATGAGAGCGCATAAAATATCAATACATACGTATATAACCAGAATGGGTTTGTGTTATTTTTCTATTTTTTTTTTAATAAAATTAAAATCGAATCATGTCGGTTGCAAGTACTATCCTACTATTCAGTTCTAATAACTGTATGTATATAATATTTCGGTGAATGGGACTGAAACTATCAATGAGTCTATTGTAAATTAATATAAAAATAAATGAATAAACATATATATATATATATATATATATATATATATATATATATATATATATATATATATATATATATATATATATGTAAGTTTTTTCTCCATTGGAAAAATATAAAAATGCATAAAAATATTGTTGTTAATTAAAAATTTCAAAAAATCACTTGCATTTCCTACATATTTTAATAATTTTAATAATTAAGTAAATGCTAATCTTTAAAACCTTTTAATTTTGTTTTAAAAATATGTATGTATGTATGTATGTATATATACATACATATAATTTTTTGTGTTGGCTTTAGTTTCCTGAAGAAATTAAAAAATATACATATTTTGTTATACTAAAATTATGCATTTATTTAAAGACATGTATTTCTGTGGTACTATTTCGTGTGTCACTTGAATAAGGAATTCTTTTAATATTAATCACGAAGGCTATGATTTGAATTTCTTTCAATATAAACGGCAAGAGAATTTTTAATTTGATAGTTTTTAAACAGTTTTTATTCAAAATGGGACGTGGTAAGGCTCTTAATAACTCTGAAAAAGAAAAAAATTCTAATTTTGAAATCTCAGGATCAGAAGACGGTGCAAATAGCCCAAAACATTAATGGAGGAAAGACAATTGTGTACAATTATTTAAATAACGTGGAAAGATATGGAAAAAATATGAAAGGGCAGAAGAAAATGGCAACAACTCCAAAAGGAAGACGAAAAATTCTTAGAATTGCATCAAATTCTGCCATGTCGGTATCAAAAATACGTGGAAAAAGTGGAGTCAGTGCCAGTCTAAGAACAGTGCACCGTATTTTAAAGTGGTGCCTATACATAGTCTGAGGAAAACTGCAAAAAACCCACCACTTAATGAAAAACGCAAATCACAACGACTACAGTTTGCCAAAAATACAATAACATGGTCCGACAAATGGTTTAAGTTGTATATTCCGATGAAAAGAAGTTTAATATTGATGGGCCCGACTTCCATGACCTAAATAAGGAGGAATTATTTTTGAGCCGCAGACACAGCCGAGAGGGCGGAATAATGGTATGGGATGCCTTTTCGTATTATGGTACCTTAGAATTGGTTTTTGTATCCAACAAAATGAGTGCAACGACTTACAAAAACATTCTGGAGGAAGCATTTCCAAAATTTTATGATTTCTTTGGCCCCATACCTTGGACGTACGAGCACGACAACGCTCCGATTCATACCGCTAGAGCAGTAAAACAATGGATTGGTCAACAAGGTGTTTAACTTTTGGATTAGCCCCCATATTCACCAGACCTGAATCCAATGGAAAACGTCTGGGGTTGGCTTACAAGAGAAGTTTATGAAGGAGGAAAACAATTTGAGACGATAGAATCCTTAAAGGATGCAATAACGGAAGCATGGAGTTCAAATTCGCTAAATTACTTAGAGTCATTATACAAGTCGATGCCAAATCACATTTTTGAGGTTACTTCTAAAAATGGTGGCAGTACTCATTACTAATTGAATGCTAGAAGATAATAACTTTCATTTTTATAACCTAAAATTTAAAAATAAATTATAGTTTGCTTAGTTTTAAAATATTCCTTATTCAAGTGACACACGAAAAAGTACAGAAATACATGTCTTTAAATAAGTACATAATTTTAATATAACAAAATATGTATATTTTTTTATTTCTTCAGGAAACTAAAGCCAACACTTTGAAATTTGTTTGCGCAAAGAATTATTTTTTTCTGAACTTTAGTTTAGGAGATATACTTAATTAAAGAAAAAAATGTGATTCCTTAGTCAAGTGGCGGGCAGTGTATATATAACAATAGACTTGATTTTTCAAGTATTCATGCAACAAATACTAACAATTTTCGGTGATGTTAGTGGAATCTTAAGAAGGTGTTGGTTACCTGCAAGGAAGTTTCTATAGATATATTCAATTACTAGGTAATGCTTTACAATAAATTAAGTTATGTGTATTTTTATACCTTTATTAGGAGTATTACATATTAAATACTACGATAATATGTAATATTTGATTTCTATTGTAATACAAATTCAGAAACTCAACAGATATTCAGTTGGGATAGAATTAAAATTCGTACAATAGGAAATTTGATCATCAATCTCAATTTGTTCATTTGTAATATTTTTTTTTTAAACAAAATTAAGTTACTAAAAAATTGTGGTTCCAAATATATATTCTGCCTTTACAAGTTTTATTATAATTATAATTAGATTTGGAAAGGCAGAAATTAATTCAACTAACTAAATATACTAATAGGAATTATAATTTAATAAATATATTTTTAATGTTATATATATTGAAAATCCGTCGAATTAATGAATTCGTATTAATTGCAATAAAATTCTTGTTATTCATATTAAAATTTCAATATTGGAAACGTTTCCCAATCATTCGTTTTTTCTTGTGTGCACAATTTTGCTGCCACATTTTCCAACTTTTTCTCTTCGCATACTATCCCCTTTTTAGCAGATTGATAGAGAATTAAAACAAATCAACCGAAAATAATTTAAAATCTTAAGAGATGCATCTGTCATTTAACTAAAAATAACAATTGATGTCTTGTTGTTTGGTTTAGTTTAATCTCCCAGAGATAAAAATAGTTTTAATTAATTGTACTTTATATACGGGCACAGTTTTTTTACTTCCTGTAGTTTTTGTCATTTTTTAAGGTTTATTCTATCAACCACTTAAATAAATAGAGTTTATCAGTCAATGTCATGTTTTTTCTTAACTAAAAAAAAAGAGAAAAACATCAAAACAAAAACTCAAACTCCTGATGTCCTTAAGGAATGAATGTGTTGCTTTAATCATTTATCTTTAAGGGGGTTTAGTTTTCCTTTTATTTTACAATTTCACAATAAACTGATTAAGATCTGTATAGACATTTTTAATGTAGTTTATGGTCAATTGTAATTGGAAGCCACAACGTTAAAAAAAGGAAACACAAAATGATTTTTATGAGGGTAATTATTAAGTGAAGAAGAGGTTTTTTTTTATAAGAATATTTTTTTATTTATAAAGTCATAGTAAAATTATGAGTTATGCTAATTAGCACTTACTTTTAAATTTAATGCTTTTGAAAAACACAAACGAAAATAATTTTAGGGTGGCTATTTAGAAAACTAAAAAAAAAAATTTACATAATTTGATTTTAATAAAATTTTTGTAAAATAAATTTTAACGAAGTAATAGAAAGAAGAAAAATTGTATATAATATATTAATTGTATATATTATATACACATATGTATATTTGTTGGTATTAAAATAAATGGAAGATTTCCTATTTTAACGCGTATTAATAATAATTGAAGGATATCGATCTTGACGAAGTAAAACTTGTTTACCAGTTTAAATTGTTGTTTCATATAATGTAAAGTTAGAACTGAAAGAAGTAATTGTTTACGTTATAAAAAAATATGTAAAAAAATTTCATTTAATTTATTTTTCAATAAAAATTGTTTCATATATTAATTTATTACAGCTTATATACATTGAAGTGTATCGATTTGTTTGAAGACAAAAAATGTTGCAAATGTAGACATTTTATTATAAAAAACTAACAGCATCAGAATGGGGTTGAACCAACAACCTTCTGGTTGCTAATCCAGCGCTCTAGCCCACTCCACGTGATTCCAATATTACTGTGCTATTATACTATTGAGTAGTTATTTATGTAATGCAGAGTAGGTAAGTAATAATGACACCTCATTACCGAGAAACTACTTTAATAAGTAGTTGCCATTACCGAAAACCAAAAAGTTTTTGCTGGGTTATAATAAACACATGTCGTCTAATACGTAATCAGAAAAAAATTTTTTTTAATAAGTTTTCATTCTCGCGAAATGAGGATTTTAGTAAAATTTTCTAGAATTTTTTTTTGAATATTAGTTTATTAAAGTTTGAATATTTCCGACATTTTCCATTGTAATTTGGATTCTAGAAAATCATTGGAATGGTCTTATACAGTACTATTGATATATTTATAAATTTAACACTTTAGTAACAAAAGTAAATAATAAAAGTAATGGGATGATCGGTCCATAATAGATTAAGTTAATTTTTATTGCAAATAATGGTTAGTTCAGAAAATATATGTCAGAAGAAGAGTAAATTTGTCAAAAAACTATAAATTAGTGTTAAATGTTGACGAAACTTTAAAGAATTTCTTTTATTCAATTATTTAAGTGTAATAAATGCTTCCATACAATTTATTGGCAAAAATTGCTTATTTAACCTTTTTGGAAACAAATGTATAATATTGGCCGTTTTGCTTTTAAAGGGCTAATTATCTATAATTTTAATAATATCAGAATAGACTTTTCCAATGGTACCTTAGAATCCAATATAAGTTGAAAAATGGCCGAAATATAAACAATTACTTGTTGAAATAATGAAAATATGGCAAAAAATTTTAATAAAATCTTAATATTTCGGGACTGAAAAGAGATGTAAGAGTTATTTAAATGCAGATGTATTCCAAGTGTTAATATATCTTTATATTATTTTGAAGTTAATTTTCTTATAACGAAGATTTTTATAATGCTGTTGAAAGAAATTAATATTTTTAGAGGTGTTTTAAATATGGTCCAGCTCTCGTAATTGAAAAAATTCAGAAGTATTATCTTGGAGATCATATAAGAACATACTAATCTTTATTTCTAAATGGGTACATTTGCAAATTTTTTATTCTAACAAAGAAACTGGACGAAAAATTAACCATTCGGAAGGAGTTATTCGAGGTTTTCTTAAGAAAGGGCAGAAATACGGAGTACGGAAACCAACAAAAGGTGGACCTAGAGAAAAAATGTGGTTAGAGCATGATCACTATAACAATATTATGTTCTCATTGTTAATTTTCTTAAATTTTAATAACTCTGTGTTCATTATAACATGATTGTGATTCATTTTTGTCATTTAATGTTTACACTCAATAAGAATTTTAATATGATTGGCTACAAAAAATATATGTTTTTAAATATTTTTACCAGAAACAAAATTTTGTTAATATGAAATATATTATTACTTCTACAACCATTAAATATTTGCAGTCTTTCCCCATATTCTTAAAACATATTCTGTTTTTAAAACATATTAATATTAATATTCCTATAACAATAAAATGTTACAAATAAATATAATACTTATTCTTTCCACAAAGTTAGTGGAAAACTACAATACTTATTTGTTTTTAACTACATATGTGTTTTTTTTATTTGTTTTCTAACTTCAATCTAATTCTCATTTAGTTCATATATGAATAAATACAAATACACAAGGTTTGGTTATATTCGGTGTGATTCAAGCAATATAAGATATCATGCATTTCAGCCACATATGGTGGTTGAAACCAATGAATATAACTAATAATATGTAAATATTATATATATATATATATATATATATATATATATATATATATATATAATAATAATAATAATAATAATTTTTATTAATATATGATAAGATTATTAATATAAGATAATATGGAATAATAATATGACAAAATGAAATAATAATATGCTTAGATTGGATACCTATATGATAACATGTGGTAATAATATGATAAAATTAAATCAAAATATGACAATGTGGTATAATAATATAACAAGGTTGTTCAATTATATGTAAAACTATAATCATAACATGAAAAACCAAACCATAAAATCGGATACAATATGACAAAGTAGAATAATTATTACCTATAATCATTTCTATGTTACAATCATAATATGTTGCTCTTAGATTATTTTCACTGCAACTATATTTTTTCTCTGCGTGTTATCAACAATAAACAAAAAGGCTAATTAATAAAATAAAAGAAGAAGCCATCCGCAATAAATTAAATGCTATACAAATAAAAAATAAACTTGACCTTCCCATTATTTCCAACCATGTGGCACATATTTTGTGAACAAATGGTATATAAAATGGAAGAAACCAAAATGTAAGCCAATGCTAAAACAGCATCATAAGGAGCGCAAATACATGAAATGGACAGATAAATCGAATAAAGTAGTCTTTTCCGATGGAAAAAAATCAATTTGGACAGTTCCGATTCTTATTCTTGCTATTGGCATGATTTGAGTTCGAAAAAAATTCGTATGTTGAAACACAATTTCGATGGAGGCAGTGTTATAGATTGGGCGGCCTTTTCTGCTAAAGGAAAATCAAAAATATGTTATGTTCCAACAAAAATGAACAGTGTAATTTATAATGAACAACTATTTTTTGATGCTCTTCTCTCATTTACGAATGAAAAAAAAATGGATGAAGAATGCATATTCAATCCATGTGTCGAACCAATCTAATTCGTGGTTTAATGAACATGGTATTCCACTATTGGACTGACCGGCTTGCAGTTCGGATTTAAATCCAATGGAAAAATCTTTGAGGGTATAAGGCCCGTAAAGTTTACGCAAGAAATGAATAAAATGAAACCATAACGACAATAGCGGAGTCTAAACTAAAAATGAAGCAAGCTTGGGAAGAAATTGACAGTGATTTTCTTCAAAAATTAGTCGAATCAATGCCAGACCGAATTTTTGAAGTTATTCAAAACAAAGGTTCCATCAACACATTATTAATAATGCGAAATGCTATATACGCACTTAAAATAATGAACCATTTTAAGTGCGTATATAGGAAAATGCCATAAAAAATGACATTAAACTACTAAAATTACAATGAAAAAATGTATGTACATTTTAATTTTTTTTTTTTTTTTTAAGTGAAGTCAATAAATAAAAAATTAATTTGTAGCACCTTAATTATTTTTTAGCCCCATTTTTGATAAGTTTATTAAAAAACTTGATATATATATATATGCAAAATATCTACTTATATATTGAATACAATCTTGTTATGAAAAGTTTGCTCAATAAAGGCGAAGCATTTAATAAAAATCTTACATAATATCAAATTTGTACTCTATAAAATGTCCATTAAGACATTGAAATTGACTGATTTAAATATTTTTTATTTACACACATAATTTCGCTTTGGAATCAATGAAGCAATATTTGTTTTTTGCTTCTGCTTTAAAAAATTAAAAAAGCGCGGTTACGGTCTTTTGCATTTTAGGTGAGCCCAATTAACTAAACTCGGATCGAAATTACGAAATTTCATGCCGAAATTAGAAATGAAATCTAGAGTGTTCATACTGGCTAGATGACATTTGACGTAATTTCGTGAACAGCGATACAATTACTTACTAAATTGGAAATTATTAATTTAAAACAATTCAAAATGTAAAAAGGTCAGGTTTCATTTTGCAAAATCACTGTAATTATTAATTTTAAGATTTGTGTTTAAATTTAAGATCAGCTGTGAATTGTTTTTTTTTCATCTCACGGTTGAAACATGCAGTACATAGTTGAAAAAAAGTATTTTTTCCAACCATGTACAGAGTTGCACGGAAATGGGCATCGTAATTTCAATGTAATTTCGCCGAAATTACACAAAATTATGTAATTTCGCAAGTGTCAAAATGTATGGTAAATTACATAATTTCAACTGTGATTTCGGCCGAAATCACGAAATTACATAACTTCGCGTCGGTCTGAATGCGCTATAAACCACCTATTGGTATATTTGATACAACGACGTATATTTGTACAAAAAAAAAAAAAAAAAAAAAAATCTGTGGTATTATTTATATAAATACGACATATTTCAGATATTTATGTGCGTTAAACCACTATTGCGAGGAAAAAAATTGTATGGGGTATAGGTGAAATAATGGACCGATCATGTTCAATTCCACTAGATTTTTCCTTTGTAACCCCAAGTATCAAATTTGAGTAAATAATCTTTAAAATCGTCACAAACAATTCGGCGGATTGTATAAATTTGTAAATTGTAATTTTATAAAAGTGGGTTAAGGGTCTGTTAATGTGTTCTTCTAAAATAATATCAAATTATTTTTTCGGGACTTTTTATTTTATTAAATAACGATTTGTTATGTTTGAATATGCCTAAAAACCACTTAGTATCTAATAGAAAATGTGTTAGTAAAGAAAATTTGTTGTAACTTCTGATCTCATTTTCAGGATATCTTAATATAATGGATATTTTTTCATTTTAGAAGTCCTTGCGTCAGCAAGATGTTTAGTTGTTATGAATTTATGACAAAGAAGAATCTCATTTCTTTTCCGTGATACCAAATTTGTTGAAATAAAAAGTTATTCAACACTAAATTTTGCTTATTTCTGGCAAAAGAGCTCGAAGTGTCTAACTTTAGAGGTTCATATAATATGAACTGTTAGCGATATGGTGCAGGGCGATACGCCATATGAAGCGCATAGAGGAGTATATTATAAGTGCTGAATATAATTAAAGTCGGTGTTGATAAAATTCCGAGCTGGTTCGAAATTTTTTGCAATTATCCAAAATACTCTTTAAATTTTAATAAGAAAAAGTATGCTATGCACTTTTGCCACATATAGGTTTTTTGAAAATTTACAACTCTTTTAAGAAACTTGATTGGTTGTCAATCTTCTCACGTTTTTGGTATATTTAGGAACTGTAGAAAAGTTTCTTATCATCAAAAGAATTTTTAAACTTTGATAGACCAGGAATAGGTTTCAGGAATAGGTTTCAGAGGCTGTGTCTAAACAGGATAGTATACTCCTAAGTATTCAGCTGCTACAATCGGCTACCTTTCTTACCACATCATTTCTAGTACTACTAGAAATCAGAAATTTTTAAAAAATTTTTAAAGTTCAACATATTTAAATATGAATTATATAATACTAATTATGTAATTAGTATATGATCGTCTAAAAAATATATTTAACCTACTTCATATCAAGATTTTTGGAAATTTGAATTTTGAATAGGTGAGAAAAAGTTAATTAAACTTTTTCTCAAATTTTGATCATCCCAATTAAGTTGGACAGCTAAAATTTATAAATAAATTAATAAAATTTATAAATTTATTAATTTAACTCAATTTCATCATCGAAATATTGTCATAGTTTTTATTTTTACACTAGCATTTAAGCCGCTACTGTGTTAGCAGATAAAATAAAAACTAGGTACTGCCAGAGTGAGTAAAAAAAAAAAAACAAACTGATTCCAACAGTTATAATATCTTCAGGAAGTGAATAATATACGTCTTCTTCGCACATTCTAACGTAGAGTCTACACGAGAGATTTTTCATGACAAACATCAAATTCTTATCATGATAAGAATTATTCACGTATATATATTTATGTTACTGCAGCGTTATGAATTAATTGTTAGAGAAGATAAATTTGTTTCGCTATCAAACGTCATTTTAATTGTAATTTTTTCATACGTTTATTTTTTTAAAAAGAAGGGAAAATCTTATGGAAACTTCGACGAAAAAAAGTGATTTATTATATTATCATATTATAATAACATTTTATCTACGTGTTCCCATATATGCTGATATAAACAATAAAATTGCAGTAGATCTGCCGACGTTATAATGGAAAAATCTTTCGTGAAGACCATACGTAATGATTATAATTTCATGTTTCTAGGTTTATACTTAAATAAGGAATATCCATGGAATGTAACATCGTAGGAAGTTGAAGGTCTAACGACATGTTTGGCATACTTGTGGCAAGAAAAGAATACGATGTAATTTATATAAGAAGATTTGTAGGGAAAAAGTATGAAATTATTTCTATCATTTTTTTCGTAGAGAAAAATGTGACTAATTTTTTCACTTTTTTGCTGGCTTAAAAATACATAGGACTTATGGATTCTCCAAGTGGTGGTCAAACCACACCCAAAATAAAGGCATTTTTGTGAAAAAAGTAAATTTTTTTAACATCCTTTTTGGATTACTTTTTTATATAAAAAATTTAGAATTTACTTAATTCACGGCTATTTTATTTATAATATGGAGGACGAAGGAGAACACCTAACTCTAGCTATGTGAAGTTTGACTCACATATGAAGAAAATTATTAAAAAAAAAATAGAGAGAAAAAATCTGTTATTTGGGATAACACAAGTTTACAAATTCGGATCAACTTTTGGACGTGGGCAGATGTAAACTAATTGTAAAATATAAGTTTTTGAGTCAGAATGTTGAAGTAACTTGCTATGATGACGTCTTTTTAATATTAACTTCTCTAAAAGATTAATTTCAATCATATTCTGTTGAATTTTATTCCAGATCATGTAGAAATATATAAAAATCATTACAAAGGCGATTTCAAGAGTTTTATTATGTCTACGGATGGTATACACTCGGTAAAGCGGGCAAACTGATGTCACATGATTAAAAGTCAGTACTTATTTTAATTATCTAGGTTTTTATATTTCACTAACTGAACTGAATGATATGATTTGTGATTTGAATAAACTTAAATAATTAGTAGAGTTGATCGCATCATAGTTGTAAGATTTAACAAATGTTTTACACTCTAACAGAAGTCAATGCAAACATAACCAAAAATTAGGCGCTATTTAATCCCTATTCTCAGGAGGAAGGTAACATATTATTTTGTAAGAAATTCAGAGGGACAGAATCGAAATTTTTTGGAAATAAATCTATAACTTTTAATCGGCTGGTTGGATTTACATAACATTTCACGTGGGCGTAGCAGAGGAGTGTACAATTTTAAGTTTGGAAGCGGGACCCCACATACCCTTCAGAAGAGGAGCTGCCGGGGCTCAAAATAGGGTACCTCTGAAACAGGAAAATTTTCACCGCTTGACAAATTTTTGTTTCTAATCCTATGAAAAACATGCTTACATCTGCTATTTATTTCTTAAGGTTTTCAGGTTATTTGCATTTGAAATTTCAGCTATCTCTATTTTGCAAACTCTTTTTCCTGTTTTTTTCATATAAATTTTTACCCGATTTTGGAAAATTTTTACCCAGTTGGTTAAAGAACAAAATTATTTATTGAGTAAAAAAACTTGAAGTCGATATTTCTTCTGGGTCGACAAAATAAATGATTTTGAAATTGTAAAAATTACGATTTTTGTGTGTGTGCGTGTGTGTGTGTGTTTTTTTTTGGCAAAAAAGTGTCCACTCTTTTTTTCTCTAAAATAATAATATTAAAATAAAATAAAATTCTGGCTCGACAAATAAATGATTTTGAAATTGTAAATTGCAAAAATTACGACTTTTGTGTGTGTGTGTGTTTTTGAAAAAAGTGTCTACACTCTTTTTTCTCTAAAATAAATTTTTATTTAAGAACATATAACAATTTTACACTCCTCTGAAAGCTATGTTGACAGAGATGATATTAAAAAAAAGAAACCGAAATTCACCTACCTCATATCAAAACTTTTCATTCAACCTATATGTTCTAAAATCCCAAAAGCAGCTTCGAAAACTGCAATGTGTTCCAAAGAGTTTGCCAATGGCTTTTTCCAGACCTGCAACATATGTGGGCTTTATGGACAAAATTTAAAAAAATTTTTTTTTTTTTTTTTTGGTATTTCCGTAATTTTTTTTTTTTTTGGGAATTGTAGGATTTTTTTTACAAAAATCAAAAATTTTTCTACACTACCATTTCAAATAATAAAGTCAACAATCGACGAAAATTTCATTCGAATATCTTAACAAACCAAAAATCCTATAGAAAAATACTTAACTACTTCAGACGGTAATACAAAGATTTTATATTTAAGTTTGTTTTTATTTTCTTTCAATATTTTTTATTTATTTTCTTTTTCTATTTTTATTAATATACAAAAACTTTATTGATACATATGAAAATCAAATGTTTTTGAATAATTTAAAAAAATACCATTACCATTGGTATTTCCAAAAAAAATCATAAGCATTTTCATAATCATAAGTATTCATAATCAAAAAATGTGTGTTTAGACGATAAGATTGTATTATGATTATGGTTTAGGGTTTCCTGAAATATTTCTTATCTGGGGAAAAGGGAAAGAAAAAATCAATTTCCCGGGAATTTTTTAAAACTTTTGATATAAGAAAAAAGACCATGATTTCTTATAAAGAAAATTATTATTTTTTTTTTTATTAAATAAAACAAAACGAATCATTATAAATCACACTAATTTAATGAAAAATGAAATAATATAAAAGTATAACGCCATTTCTAAGATTAAAAAATTTTAAAATATTTTTTAAAATTTCAGATTTTTACGTTATTGTGTTTTTGATGCTAAAACTTTTTAAAAATATATAGTAATCTATTGGATACATTTCTTTATAAATAGCTTGCCGTTTAGAATGTTAGAATGAAAAATCTCCCAACGAAGTAATTTTTTTTTTTTTTGTAATAGTGAGTATTTTGGAAGTTCAACTTTAATTTCAAGAAATCTATAATAAAACTAAACTATCTAAAATTTGAAGATGACAAAAATAAAGTTGATTTAAAATTTCATATGAAGTAAAGTAACTTTGCTAAATCATAGATAAACAAATATAAAACTACGAGAATATTGAATTTCCCATTTTCCCGGGAATTCCCGGACCCCAAACACTAAATATGATGTTAGAATTTTTGACAAATATTAATACAAATATTACCGTGTAGAAATACCTTTAATTATATTTAAAAGTCAATATCTTTTATTGGATCAAAACTACGCTACTTTAAAGTTTAATATTTGTACTATTTATTTTGGATATTAAAAACTCATAACTAAGTAAATTATTTCTTTCAATTATATTGGCGCAAAATAGTTCGAAAACGTTTTTTGGAAATAATTAAATAACTTATGAACCGTAGGAAATATCTCAATAAAATTTCAGATGGTCAGAGAAGAGGTGTTTTCGAATTGATTTGGAGGAGTACAGATTCCTAGCGGGTCAGAGGGGAATGGGTAGACCTTCTCAAGTTCCTTACAAAATTCTTAATAATGTTGCTGCAAGATTTATATAAATATATAGATTCGATAAAAAGTTGTATTAATCTGAAGTTGGAATTTTTTCGAAAAAGTTAACAATATTTTTTCACTTATCACTTTTTGCTTTTGTTCCGGCCTATATAACTTGTTTAATGCTTTCAAAAGTAAAGCCTATAAAGTAAACCCAGACAACGATGTGCCCACAAGCCCCCTATCCAAACTTTGTCAGTTTTCCAAAAAATTTTTTTTTTAAATTTGTTTGTAAAATTCTCAAAACGCAAAGCTGGATGAAAAAAAAAATATTATTACTTAAATACCTCCATACACAAAAAGTATTTTCTGACGGACGCCTCTTACCAGCCAGGATGACTAATTGAATGAAAAAAAGCCCATTTTTGAAACACGTTTCTTCTGGGTTGTGATTTTGGGAATTTTGGTGCAAAAGTAAAAGTTTTTTGATTCCCTGATTATAAGGTAACTTTGTTTATATTCTGCTGAAATTTCATTGGAATACCTCTACTCGTTTAAATTTTATTTAGGTCCAAATATTAACATTATTTCTCAATATTATGCTTAAAATCAAAATTTAAAGTTTTTCCGGTCACAATCGTAATTGGTGACAATAATCTCATGTTGTATTCATATGTATATGAGATTATTTTCATCATATTTCTGAACACTGTGATTGATCCGAAAAACATTGTTGCAAACAAATTTTGAGTATTTTTCAGATTTATGTTTAAATTAGTAAGAATTATTAAAAAAAAATAGTATAAGAAATAATGTGGAAATAAACGTCAAGCTATTTATAATGAAATTTATCCAATAGATTACCGTATATTTTTAAAAAATTTTAGTATCAAAAACACAATAACGTAAAAATCTGAAACATAAATTACGAAAGGTACTAATTTCATTTGTATTTTTAAAAATATTGTAATCTTAGAAATAGCGTTATTCTTTTATATTATTTTATTTTTCGTTAGTTTAGTATGATTTATAATATTTCGTTTTGTTTTATTTAATAAAAATTAAATTAAATTTAAATAAGTACAGGTATTGCAATGAAATTTTGGCACTGTACAGATAAACTTGTTTTAAAATCAGGGAATTAAAAACTCCCACTTTTTCTTAAAATCTTGTTTCAAAAATAGACTATTTACGTTAAAATTATATATATATATATATATATATATATATATATATATATATTTAATTCTTGCAACAATATTATTTACAATTTTGTAGAAAATCTAGTGGATATTTAGGGCCTAAATCAAGGCTCTGAAAATAAAAGAGATTACCTACACGTGTAGGCATATATTTGTAGAGACTTACAAGAAGCATCTGTATGTGTTTTTTTACATTCAAGACATAAACTAATTTTTGACGAATTTATCAACCCCCGTGACCCGCTAGGGTGCTGTGCTTCTCCAAATCTTCTGGAAAACATCGTTTTGGAACTACTGTGCGGCGTTAAAGTGGTGGAGTTTTGATTCTGTAAAATATATTGACTTCATTCTTTTTTGGAAATAATTAAGTCCATAGTTTTTCTGATTTTTGGAATTAAAAGAAAAAAATTTGTAAAAAATTGGTTTTTGGAAAAATTACAAATATTTGATATCTCATAAAATTCTTGTTTGTTAAGATATTGTTGACCTTATCATTTTAAATGGTAAAGTGTAGAAAAAATTAAGATTTAAAAAAAAACACAATTCCCAAAAAACGGACGAAAATCCCAAAAATGAAAGTTCACTTTTATTGCAGGTCTATAAAAATCCATTGGTGAATTCTTTGGAATACATTAGAGTTTTCAAAACTGCATTCTATTTGTAGAACTAGCCTTTGGGATTTTAGAACATATATGTTAAATGCAAAATTTACATAATAGAAAAATAGGTCAAATTCGGGAGGATCTGTACATTTGGGCGTTTGTCCTATTGGGTGTTTGTGCTGGTTTTTAATTCTAAAATCATCTATGTGAACATGCCTTTCAGAAAACTGTAATACAAAGACTTAAACAAAATTTAATTTTAGAGAAAATAGAGTGTAGACACTTTTTTTTTTGGCAAAAAACACAAAAAAACGTAATTTTAGCAATTTTCAATTTCAAAATCGTTTAGAGGAGATATCGAATTCAAGTTATATTTTTGTTCTTTAACCAACTGGGTAAAAATTGTACAGACGAAAATATTGGGATATATATTGAAAAAACTGGACTATATTTTGCAAAATTGAGATAGTTGAAATTTCAAATGCAAATAACTTGAAAACTATCGGAAATAAAGAAACAAAAATTTGGCAAGCGGTGAAAAATTTTCTTTGTCATAGGTACCCCATTTTCAGCCGTAATAGTTGCGCTCCTGAAGTGTATGTGGCTCCCGCTTTCAAACTTAAAATTTTACACTCCACTGCTACGCCTATGTGAAATTTTATGTAAGTCTAATCAGCCGCTTAGAAGTTACAGGTTTATTTCCAAAAATATTATTTTCTGCCCACTCTGCACCGTTCAACATATCATTATTGGTGGAAAGAAAAATCTCTCCTTTTCCCTCTGCAACCCCTATCTCACCTTGAGACATTTCTCGAATATCTCCACGAGTAGTGAGATGGCATTATCATTGACTTTTGTAACATGGTCGGCCCAGTGACTTGTACGGCTCAAATAAGTATACCGTCCATCTTAACTCCAGTGATCATCTCCTCTATCGTATCAGTATCACCCTTGTTTGATATGGAATGTATGTTATCGCTGTAATCTGAAGGACTCCGAGCCAGACTCTTTCCACGAGTTGTCCGCACGTTGTACGTAAAAAGGTACCACAGGGTCCTTGGATAATACCCGTCTTTATCTAGACAACTCGTTAACAGAGTTCAGGGACCCACAGAAATTCACCCATGATGACCGTTTCGCCTTATGTCTTATGTCCCTCTTACACTTAATGAAATTTTTTTCCCTATAGCTGTTCCAATTATCACTCCTCGTTAGCTTCGCCCTTTTAAACAACCTCCTAACTGTATACCGCTGGTACCTAAGTTCCCTCGTCCACTATTTAAGCTACTTTGCCAGGATAAATTACCGGGCAACTGAGCTCAAAGCTATTTTTAATTACATCCGTGAAATTATTCACGACTTCCTCGATACCCTCAGCTGAATTTCTCCAGGCCTCAGTATTCCTCAAATCCCTATTAACTAACTCACCGTAGGACTTCCAATCCGTCCACCTGAAGTTCCTATAAGGCTTTCCTTTCGATCTCACAAAGTCAAGACCGAAGGATATCATGCTATTATCCGAAAAGGAATAATCCATAGCTACCCTCCAGTCTTTAACAAATTCACCCCCTTGGTTCGCTAGCGTTATGTCTATAACTCTTTCCCTATCTTTCGTTCTGAATGTAGGATCATTACCTTTATTATAGATATGAAGATTATAACTAGTTATAAATTCAAATACTAACTCACCTATCTTGTTGGTGTCCCTGCTTCCCCATTCGTAATAGTGAGCATTCGCATCACATCCCAAGACCATGTATACTCCTTTTCCTCCTGGTGTGCTCCTCCAAATGTTGCAGAACGATGACCGATGAATCGTATGGCATGTACACGGATGCCAGTATGAGTCTACAGCCTCCAGTGACTTCCCATTGGACAACCGTAATCGGTTTAATCTAATTTTGTATATTTTGTATAAACTATCTAAATAAGACCATAAACTCTGAATTATTTACCTCTTCCGTATAAATTTGAAATAAAACCACATTATTTGTTTTCTTTTTTTTATAATATAAGTAATATATTACTTTATATTGCGCTTTATTTGTTTCTTCTTTATTTCTGTATGCTGTATGTGTATTTGTATAATTCTTCATATATTTTTTGGGATACATAGCAAGTAATATTAAGTAAATTATGCTTATTTTTCTTTTTTTAATATAATTTTAATAATATACATATACATTTTAATTACTTTAAACAAACAATATACAAAAAATATCTTATAAATATAAATAAATCGTTACCAACTCTATTTATCTTTTATATTTAGAAAAAAATCTTAAAGATTCTTCGTGTAAAATTAAAAAAAAAATGTCAACTTATTCCTAAGAAATCGTTTGATGGATCTTTTTGGATTAAATTACATAGAACTTAATTATACAATTAAATGATAAGTAAAAATTTAATATTTAAAGCAATTTATTTTATTTAAGTACTTAAGACTTGTTTACGTTTTTAATTAATATTTTCTTTAAATTATTAAATAATTACAATAATAATTGGAATAATTATAATATTGCTTAAATTATGTTTGTTGTTTTGACTACAACTTAGGACAAGAAACTAAATAATTGATTAGTATATTTACAAATTAGTAAAAGCTTAAAGTTTAAAATTAAAGAAAAAACATTAAAAACAATAATTATAAATTCAAATGTTTAAGTAAAATAAAGATTTGTTTGTATATACAAAAGTTGTTAAATGCAAAAAAAAAAAAAAAGTAATGGGGTCTTCATAACGTAGATATGAGTTAGAGAAAACAGATTTGACCGAATAAAACCTATTCACTGTCTTAAAAGGTTTGTTCTCTAGATAAGTGAAAAGTTATGTTTATTCGTGAAATTTAGCTCTATTCACAGTAAAGAAATATAAACGTACATAGGTTAAGCTTACTTTTAAACTTTAGAAATCATTAAAGCTTTTATCATTTCCCTTATTCACGAAATAAACCGATTAATATTTTCCATATTTTTTCTCTTACAGTGACTTAAAAAATATCACAATATACAAATTAACAAATTAAGATTTAACTTCAAATTACTGATATTTTGTTTGTTTTGCGCTTCTTATTAGAAATATTATATTTCTTTTTCATATTTAGTATAAATTTGCTTGTATTTGTTTTATTTTATAAGGAACGATACGCTGATTTCAGACTATAAATGTATAAATTGTATTTTATTGATTATATTATTTTCCATACCAAACACTTTAAAGGGCTTCATTAGACTAACTAAAAAAAGTTTCTGTTATTATTTGTTAAGACCTGCAGTATGTAAACAAGTGTGTGGTAGTAAAAAGTTCGTTGCGGAAAAACTAAAAAGAAAATAACTTTAAAAAAGCTCTTTTTCTACTTATTGTTAATTAGCTGGAAGACTTTTTTAAAGTCTCTCTATATCTACTCGAATTAGTAAATCAAATTTAAATAGTCAATTGTACAGCATGTAACATTACTGTTTTCAAATCGGACGCTAAATGACTAATGTCGACCACAGAATCGACCATTTCTTGTACGGCAGTAACACTGGGAAAATGAGCAGCTGCTTGTTTGGATTTCAAAACACAAGTTTTTAATGCTTCCGCTAAGTTATTGGTGCAACGTAAGATTTTTTCTTTCAAATCCTGTTTTGAGACATTGCGATGTACTATGTCCCCTATGGTCACTAAATTGTGGGCACTAACCACTACAAATTTGCCATAGGCTATGAAAAATTTGGGTGGTTGATTTTTCTCCACTGTCTCGAGGAAAGAATCTATGGCTTGTCTTAAATTACCCATATGGGTAGAAATTTGTACAGCATAATAGCGGACCAGCATTTTATCCTTATCCGTTAATTCCATTTGTGGCTTTTTACCATTTGGTGTGGATGGTACATTATTGGCGGTGGTTATAACAGTATTTTCAGCTGCCTTCAGAACATTATCGAATTTATTTTTTAGATTTTCAGGTATGGCCTCTCTTAGTGCAGAATTTTTGCGGGCTGCAGCATCTTTGGACTCAAACGAAACATAATCATAGTCTTCTAGCCATTCTGATGAATTGCGTTCTACACCAGTAGGAGTTTGGGGTACCGAAGTTGTTTGCGGCGTTATTGATTCCTCGGCTACTTCGGCCAGTTGTCTCTTGAAGAGCAACGAAGCATTTCCTTGTATAAAAGACGTTGTTGAGCGTACATCCTCGGTTAGAGTTTGAGCACAGGCTATTAAACGATCTAAACTATCGGGTGGCTTGCATAAAGATTTATCATCCGTACGTGCCAATAAATCTAAAGACCAACCGCCATTGGCTTCTAGAACTTCACAGGAGTCATGCACTAATTTATTGGCATCTCTTAAGGCTCTAATGATGGGTTTAAGTTTTTGTGCTAGTGTACGATCTTCTGATTTGGAAGCATTTCCTAAAGCACCTTCTCCAAATTCAGCGAGATCATGTAAAACGGTACGTAAACGTACTGCTGCTAATTTTACTTCCATTAGCACGGGTTCTAATTTGTCACGGCTACGCCAGTCGGGTGAAACAAATGCTAAAAGTCTGAAATGAAAGGGAGAGAAGGGAGAGAAAGTATTTAATTAACATTTTAGATACGACAATATTAGAACGAAATAAAGAAAATTTTCATATATTTCGTCTTAAAAAAAAGATATTTTTAAGGTTTTTATTTCGAAACTCTAATCATTAATTAATTAATAAAAAATGAGTTATATTCTTGATTGAAGACAAGTGTTTTTTATGATCGCAAGAATATTGGTATAAAATTTTATCTCAAAAAATGCCAAAAGAATGCTAAATGCTAAAAGATCTTGAACTATTCGCTTAACATTTTTTAATTTCCATTTCTTTTTTGTGATGACTTTGATAAGAACATTCAAGGAAATGTAGCAGATTTTAAAAATCATGTTAAAATGTTGAAACCTCTGAAATACTCTCCAATTTTTTTTATTTAAAGATCCTTTGGGAAATGTAACAGATTTTAAAAATCATGTCAAAATGTTGAAACCTCTGAAATACTCTCCAAATTTTTTTATTTAAAGATCCTTTGGGAGATGACTTTGGCAAAGAAATTCAGGGATAATTTATCTGTTGTAATAAAAGTCAACGATCAGTGAAAGTATATCCCAACAAAGCTTTGCAAGGGCATAGAAAATATTTATGCTTCAAAATGAATGAATGAATAATTTTTAGCATAATTCAGAATTGTAATAATATTTATTACAAATTATTCCGATCGATTATGTAATTTGTAAAAAAGGTCCTGGCACTAGGCACAATAGAATAGATTTAAGATCCCTACAACTTTGAGGCTTAAGTAAAAGTTGTATAAAAAAAAAATAATTACAGATTAATTTTAGATCTGCCTTACTTTTTAATTAAAAATATTCTAAAACAGAATCTATGATTCTAGAAACAAATTAAAACTTAAAAATCTCTGATTTTTACGATATTAAAATCTTTTTAGATTTTTTTAACCTACCTCGTTATAGCAGTTGTTGTCTCCGATTGTAGCTTAGCCAATGTCTCCAGCGCTGATGACAATTCCAATGGCAATTCTTTGGTAGCAACAATACTCTGATTCTGGGTCATCATAACATTATTCTTATCCATGCTATTTGCGGGCAGTGGAAAATCATACGTTGAACAATTGCCGTTAATGGAAGCTCTAGACAAAGGTCTAATTTGATTTTGTTGTTGCTGCTGTTGCTGTTGTTGTAATACCGCCCTCACCGGTAATGGATTACGTCTGGGTATATCATAATCTGGCATATTGGCCAGAGAAGAACGATTGGAGGAAGAAAATGACAGAGATAAACTGTCACTTGTTAACAACGATGAATTCGAACTACTCGGTGTTAGAGTATGTTGATGTTGCAACATAGAAGTTAAAGGCCTTGGCACATCATAGTTTTCTTCTTGTATAGGTGTAGAACAATTTTTCATGGCTCCCGATGCCTGTAAGTGAGCCATGTTACGTTGTATGTTGCGGGGTGAGTCGTAATTAACGGGTACTGCTGGTTTTGGTATATCGTATGTTTCAAATTCGTTATTTATTGATGTTGTTGATAATTTGCCTGGAAGATTTTGATAGATTTGTTGATGTTGTTGATGCTGTTGCAGTTGCTGAGAGGCTGGTGCCGATAGATGTTGTTGTGAGTGTGACTGTTGGTATTGTTGTGGTAAATTGTAGATATAAACATCACCATGCCTTTGGGGTGTAATGACCTGGAAGATAACAGAAGGATGGGAGATTAGAAGCTGACATTGTGTGTTGTTTGAGGAAAAGATAATTTTTAAGTGTATTGAAATGAAACGAAGTTAAATAAGCCAGAAGACTAGGATTTAATTTACTCTATTTCGTTAGTTTAAGTGAACATAATGGTGAAAGTGATTTATAAATTCGTAAAGATTTTTTAAATAAACTGAATTTGTTGTGACGTGTTTCTAATACCAGAAAATTAAACCTTTATTTTTTTTTGTATTATCTCAAAGACCTGCATAATAGTTTACTTATACTGGTGGTCAAAATATTCGGAACTGATATGTTATTCCACTTTTGCATCTCAAATATTTTTTATATCTTCTAGTTTTTTGATATTTTTTAAAGTTTATAAATTTAATTGTTCTTAATTTTGCTTGAGTGCATTTGAACTCCAAAACAATGGAAGAAATGTTTTGATATCTAATGATTCCAAATTAAACCAGAGTTTAGGTGGAAAGTAAATGTTCGACTTCCTACGCGCGACTCCACTACTAAGCTCAATAATACCGCTACAAATGAATGGGAAATGCCACTTTCATGAACATTCCCGCACGATAACTATCCCAAATATATAGCGAGGATTGTAGAAGCATAACAGAAAGAGGAACAAATTAATATAATACATGTAGATGATTTCAAAACATTATATCGACAATGAAACGATGAAATTTTTGTAGAATTGGAGAGGTAGAATGTTATTACCAACGAATATAAGTATTATAAAGCTTAAAGACTTTACGCCTAAAGATTTTAAAGGTTCCAAATGTTTTGAACATTTTAATCTTTTGTTTTTTAGTTCTAGAACTGGTGTGATTAGAACCATTTCAGATTTTTTAATAACATCCCTAGAACTAGTAGTGCTGCTACCATTCATGGAGTACAGTCGTATTGTGATTCTAAATTGGTTTTAAAGATTATTCTTGAGAACTAATACTATATTACTTCAACATTACTTCTCTGAACAAATTACTGGCTCCCAAATTATTTTTTGGAACTGTTAAAAAAAAAAAAACTAAAAAAATTCTAAAAATTTAAAAAAAGCAGTGTTTAACAAAACTAAATTTATTAAATTGAAAAATAAAATCAAATAAAAGTAACTGATTTAATAACTGGTTCTTGAACCACATTCTAACGCTTCTATAGAACTAGATCTGAATGTGACAATTACGTACAAAAATCATTGGTTTTGGAACTAGTTTTACATTTTTTTGCTGGGTTTGAAATTATTAAAGCAAAAGAAGGTAACTGCTTAAAATCTTCTTTTTATAAACCAAAAAATTTTTTTTTTTTATATTAAAATACTTATAATTTCGTTTAAGTTTTAAAACTCCCCTATAACTTGTTTGTGATTCTGAACCAAAAAAAAAAAAAAAAATCCCCCAAATATTCTTCTATATCTCAAGAGTTGTACAAATACAAAATCCACTACTGACTCCCTCAACTTAAAATGCGGTAGAGCAACAACGTCTCCAATTATTCTTACTAAAACTCCATTAAGCTTTATTAAATACAACTAAATTGTGATAACATCCATTAAATTAAAATATTTCTAACATATCCAAGACTTTTATAGTATTTCTAAGTGATTCCAACACATTTTATCTAAGATATTTATGTTAATACAAATAAATTTCATATAATTTTCGAAAAATACACACACCTTTTACTAAACACACACGCTCACACGCAAATACACACATATGTACTCACGAAAATAACTTTAACTGTCTAGCCCCAGGATATTAAGCAAAGTAGTATGGAAGGAGCCTTTAAAACTTCAACACTATTGATTTTTTACATACAACTATTTTCATTTTTCACATTTATTTGTAATAAATGATTTTCATTTTATTATTTTGTTATTTTTGTTTTTTTTTTTTTTCTATAAAAACTACATTTTCTTCCTTAATTTTTATTTTTAAATTTTACATTAATAATTTCTTAATTTTTTTTTTTTTCAAAGAAAATAAATTTTATTCTCGAAAAATATAAAAATATAAATTTTTTCAACGTGTTTAACGGTAACTAGTAAAAATACTACTACTGTTTGTCATTTTATAGAAAAATCCTTTTATTGTATACATTTAAAGAGAGCTCTTGCTCCTGTTCTTTTTTCTCATTTTTTTTATTTTAAATTTAATGGTTTGTTTATTTTTTTATTCTTTGTTCATTTCCGTTTTGCGCATGTCTTGTTTTGTTGTCATTATTTTGTTATTGTTTAGCGTGCGGGTGGTTTGTTGTTTGTTTATAGAGGGCGCTGTCTACATTAAGTTTCTTCAAAGAATTTCGAGAAGTTCAATAACATTTTACTATATATTTTATCTGCAATATATGCACATAAAACTGCAAGTATATTATTTTTTGTGTTCGTTTATTTTTCTATTTTAAAGGTTAAAAGAATGACACTAACAATTATTTGCTAAAGTGCATGTAGGAATTGTAATGTACTTGTGCATGAATGTCAAGGTTTAGTTTTTAGGGCTCGGTGTTTATGTTTTTTATTGTTGGATACTTTTAGTTGTGACAATGATAATAGAGTTTTGAAAATCTGAATATAATTTCTGTTGTAATTTTTAAAGAAAAATGTAAAGTGAATAAATAATATGCCAAAAGTTTTAAATTTAGAATAACGTGTTCCTATTAATTTTTAACAAACATCTGGAAGTTGTTCTTAAATAAACTAAGGCTGAAATCCTATTAGATGTTATTCTTTCAACTATAAAAAGTAGATTTCGAAAGTGTGGAGTCAGAAGTTTCAGAAGCACAAAAAACCTTGTATGTATCAGAAAAAAGGCAATTCTCAATTTTACTTCAGTCCACATGAGTCTAAATTTCAGTGTTCAAAGTCTAAAAATTTTTGTTAAGTTCACAATTCTTACAATGAAGCACCGAGGTGGAAATATATGGTGAGAGTGTATTTTTGTGGGATTCAGAGTTGGTACAAATAATGCAGTAATATGATATACACATAAAATTATGGCCCAATTTACAGAATTTTTTTAGTTCATTAATGCTTTAATACGTTGAATAGTAAATACCATTTTCGTGCATATTTCAGCGCAATAACGATCCCAAACATACGGCAGGGATTGGAAAAGCCTGACTGGAAGAAAAGTAATGAAGTATTTGTCACCAAAATTTTCCGAAATGGTGATGAACTTCTCGCAGAAAATAAGAACCAGTTTAATGCTATTACCAATGCTTGTAGCCTTAATCCCTGAGAGAAATTCGTAAATGATTAAAAACCATAGTAATATTATATATATATATATATATATATATATATATATATATATATATATATATATATATATATATATATATATATATATATATATATATATATACGTATATAAAAAAAGGAAGAAAACTTATTTAAACTTACTAAAAATTGTTTTTTTTTTGTGCCAAATGTTTTCACCAGCACTGTATACATGTTTCGAAATTTTTCAAACTCGAACAAGTCTTATGAAAAAAAAAATTATGAAAGATAAGTTAATAAAACTATGAAAGATAAGTTAATATACTTTTTCCTTACTTTTAGAGTTGCAAATGGTTTTGGAGCACTTGAATTGTTACCTATTTTATTTAAACTTTTTTTTTATTTTTTATTTAATATTTTTTTAATGAGATAATAAATTAACTATTTTAGATTACTTAAACAAAAGAAAGTGATACTTTAAAAAATTGTGATAGCTAAAATGTGATTTTCAGTTGTAAATGTTTTCGACACCACTGTTTATTTTTTTATCTTTAATTTTTAAGGTCTTTTGTAAAAAATAGCTAATGATAATTTACTTTTCTTTTTCAATCCGAATTACTATTCTCAATTTTCCTTTAATAGTTTCAAAAGTAGAAAATGTTTTGAGCTATTAAATTTTTGCTAGATTTTCAATATTTTTGCTTTAATTAGATAACAAAATAAACCTTTTAACTAATTGAACAAAAGGAAACAATTGATTGAAATATAATTTTTTAACAAAAAATAATAAGTCTTTTAAGGTTTTAAACCATTTAAATAAATTTGAATTACTATTTTCATTTATTAAATAAGTCTTCCAATTTCCTGCAATTAATTTTCTTGCAATTTTATAACTCATACAAAATGACAGCTGTATTTTTGTCATCTGTTAAATGTCACAACATTTTTAGATATCCATCTGTACAATTTAAAATACAAAAGGACTTAGAGATTAAGATTTTATCGTTCTATTTATTTTCAAGTTTTAAAAATGCAGCACCCTGTACCAATAAAATAAGCAAAAATAACCTTGAATGTGGCCTTGTGTATGATTTAATCACCAAACAATATGTGACTGATGTCTTTTGTTCCTCAAAATTAAAAATAAGAAAAAATGGAATATCTGTAAATGTACGAACGACCAAATATATGAGAGTGTTTTTGACACGGGTCATAAGTTGAAAAGTTATAATTTTAAAAACAAAACATGCATTATAAACAGACCCTTAAATTAAAATTTTTGTTTTGTCGATTGTTTGTAAGAAGCAAAAAATCTATCAAACATCTGCAAAAACGTTTACAAAAATTCAGGTAGTCAGCAGTTATTTTTGAGCCAAAGAAATAGAGGCGTTAGTTAGATCATAAAATAAACGCCTAATTAGCTGCAGAATTTCATTCGTGTTTAGTTCATGTTATTACACTGAGGGAAAAAATTCGATTCAAAATCCATGACGGTTGTTGCCACATTGACAATTTACGCTATTGGCTTTTTGATACCGTTCGTTTAAAAATTTTAACTATACAAAATAGGAAACAAATAATTCGATACTGAAGTGGTGTTAACTTGATTCCAATTGGTGTCAATTTTCGTTAATTATTTGAACACATACGAGGCAGATTTACTATTGACACTGAATGGTATCATTTTCAACACATATGTGGCCGATTTTTCTCTGGGTGTATTACTCGTATTATTGTGTTCAATGTCCGGCAATGACTCAGTTTAGTTATTTTCAAAAATGGCTGAAATATTAAATAATAATAACAACCAAAAAAAGGTTCAATAACGAAATTATTTTGTTGTGTTTAAAATGTGTGAAAACACATTTTTAATTTCAATTCGTTATGTTCAAAGAGTTTTTTTCTGTGTTTGTATTTTGTTTAATGTTATTATGGGTTATTTCAGTTTAAAATTACCGCGAAAATATCTTCTGTGTGGTACAATTAACAAAATGATAAAATGTTTCCAACGTGAAACATTTGTCATAACCAAGTAAAAGTTTTGAAAAAAAAAACAATATGAAAAATTCTTGGATAAGAAAAAAAAATACTTTAATGTTAAGATACAATTAGAAGATGAAATAACATATCTGTATGAAGATAGGCTTGCTTTAAAACAAGTAAAATATCAAAATAATCGAATTTTCGTTTCAATATTCATTTATTAAGCCTGATATTAAGCATTAAATTTAATAGTAAAAGTAATTAGTTTCTAAAATTAAAGTTGTCATGCTAAATGCTTCCAGTAGTTTAACAAAATCTCAAATAATTTTAAATTTCTTAGAAGTTTTTCTCCTTTGTAATATAAATTTCTTCACTGGGTTACATTTTAATAATTTAATTTCATACGTTCAAAACAGCTGTGTAATTTTTATTTGCCCCATTATAACGTGAATCAATTTATGATAAAGAAACCATATTCCAGAAGCTCGTTAGCACCAGTAGCTAGCCAGCCATCCAGTAAGTAACCTATCCCTGTCAAATCCTGACCTAAATTCTAATAAATTCTCTCACATACACACAAATAATGAAACGTGTGTGTTTGCCAATATGTAGGGGTTTAGATTTGACATGTAATCCAAATAAAGTTATTATAAGTAACACTTTGTTTTTTTTTATTCTGTTTATGCTGCTTTATATTATATTATCTATCTGTTTGCATAAATTTTATGTTATTTTTTTTTTTTTTTGTGAAGGAGTGGTATATAACTGGGAATACAACATAGTAAGGAGAGCTTGAATATCGTGAATAGCATGACTTTTAACAATATGCCATAATAAAAATTGTTTGGTATTGATATGAAATAGGTTTATGTACGAACAAATTATGATTATTGTAAGAAAATTAAATATTGAATTTATGATTTGTTAAGATAAATATAAATATTGTTTGAATAAGGTGCGGGTTTTATATTGGAGGAATTGGTTTCCAAAATATATTCAAAAATAAGTAAATTGAAAAAGATTTAAATTTGTTTAATATAATTTTTAGTCCAAATATTTTGATAAACATTTAAAACTGTTTCTATTTTGCAACTGAAAACCAATTTTTATGTAATATTTTAAGCAATTCCTATCTTTTGCTTTAAGAATTTAAATTGTTTATTTTATTATCTAATTAAAAAAGAATATTTATTAACTAAATTTTATTAAAAAGTTTTAATTTTTAAGACAACAAAAATATTCAAGTTTTCAAATACATAAAATATTCATTGTTCGATTACAGAATCATGATTTTTATCACTTCTGTACATCTGGTAGGCATTGAGGTCTTAAATTTTAAGCACAGTTGTTGGTAATAGCATTCAACTGCTTCTCCACTTCTATGAAAAGTGCATCGCTATTTTGGAATACTTGTAATCATCTATCTACACGTTCTCAATCGGGTTGAAATCGTAAAATTTATTGATTTTTCTTCCTGCTAAGATTTTGCTATTCTCGCCGTAGTTTAGGATCGTTATCGTACTGAAATATCCATGAAAGTGTCATTTCCCTTTCAGTGTGGAAACTAACCCGAGCTAAGAAAATATCTGTAGATTGTACTACGATAAATTTGACCAATACTATGTCCTGAAAAACACTCCCACACCCATTATATTTATACCTATGTGCTTCAATGCATAGTTGGCAAAACGAAAATTTTTGAAAATAAATCTTTAACTTCTAATAAGCGGATCTAAGTGGTCTCAAAGTAGGGTACCTCTGACATAGAAAATGTTTAAGAATTTTCCAAATTGTTGTTCCTTATCTGATTGAAAATATTTGTATATCTTCTTAAATCTCTCGACAAGATCTACGCTTGCATCTGCTACTTATCTCTTAAAGTTTTCGAGTTGTATGCATTTGAAATTTCAACTATATCAATTTTGCAAAATCTTGGATCATTTTTTTTTCATATATAGCCCAACATTTCCCATTGAATAGTTTAGTGAAAGAACTAAACTATCTATCGAACTAAACTACCTATTAAGTCGATATTTTTATCGAGTCCAAAAATCAAGGATTTTAAAATTGAAACAACAGTTTTATTTTTAATCATTTGTTAGTGTAAATTTCTTTAATTTGAAAGAGTGGAAAGAGAGATGGTTTAAATACTTTAATTTTGAACATCGAACGGTTTCTTTTTAGTTATTAAAAATAGAAAATACCAAAAAAGTAAATGTAAAAATGATTTGTAGAACAAAAATTTATAGCAAAAATTAAATAATATCTCAGTTCTGAATGTCACTTCCGTATATACCGATTCAAAACTAGTCAAACTAGTCACGTGACAAGTTCTCAGGGCTAGTGATCGGTTCCAGTTGGGGTGGTTAATTAGCACCTTGGGGCAGGTATACTGAATTATGTTTATTTTTATTTTATTTTTTTTTCGTTAATGTCGATGGTGTCATCCTGAATTGAACCCACGTACCTCTGACGTGTCTTACGTTTTATAGTCTTCAACACTAATTACTCAGCCACAGATTGTTGTTGTGCACTTGAAAAGCATGTTAGAAATTAACTCTCAATTGATATTTAGTTGGAATGGTGGGGTTAACTGGTTTCAACTGGAACTTTGGTGTCGAGCAAGGTGTCATGTGGTACTCAATCGGTCCATTATTGCTATTGCTACAGGATATTTTCTGTGTCGATTTAGCAGTGTCTGTATGTTAAAACCAACTTTCGAAGGATAGAAGATAACTTAGTGAATCGTACCATAAATTAATATATCAAAAATATTATCGGGATTTTGAAGTCCCCAAACAAGTTAATGAGTTAAAAAATGTTCTATATTTTTATTATTACTAAAAAAAATAATACCTACATATTTTCATCCATAAAGTGAGTATTTATTAGATTTTTATAAAAATAATGTTCCACCGTTTGGTATATTTATTACTTATTCTTATTTAATTTAATTATAGTTTTTTTTTATTTTTGGTTTTAACTACTGAAATTTTATACTTGACATACTATAATTAAAAGTTTAATAAACAAGTAGCACTGCAAATTTTTTTATTTTTCTTTTTTTCTATTTTTGCTGAATATAAAACAATTTAACCGCCAGAAACATTTCAAAAATTATTCTATAAGTATTTAAAACTTAACAATGCATATTGCTTTTTTTTTAACAAACTGACAGACATAACATAAAGCAACGATAGACACAAAGAGATGATGTAAAAATTTGAAGATGTTAGCGAATTTGGTTTGTTTACGATCTTTGTTGCGAATGTGTTTGTTATATCGATCATACAAAAAAATAATATTTTCTTACGCTCTTTGTTATGTATTTTGTTTTTGCTTAACCATGCGACATAAACCTACCTTGTTGAAAGCTAGAACAAAACTAAATGATTTTTTTGTTTCTTTTTTTTTATTCGCTCTCAATTGCCTAGTATCGTTAAGTTTCGTATTATGTATGTGAAAATGCCGAATACACTCGGCTTCTGAGTGCTATGGGTGCCGGCGTTTGATATAAAGTATCATTTTACATGAAAATATATTAAAAAAAATCTAAAACAAAAACATTTATGCAAACGTTTGCATATTTTGAAAAAAAAAATATATATATATATATATATATATATATATATATATATATACTAAAATACTAAAAACAAAACATTTAGTTATTACTGCAACATTTCTGATATTTAAAATAATTTTTTTTTCGCCATTTTTGGTTATATTAACAAAACAACAACAAAAAACAGCAACTTAATGACATATTTTACTCACTCACTCCACAGCATCAACATCATCAAAATGGAAAAAAATTTCTGAGATTTTTGTATTTAGTTAAATGGCCAAAAAGGCTTAAATGGGCACAGAAAGATGGACGGACAACAAATATCAAAACAAAAGTATCAAATAAATGGTTAAACACACAGGAAAAAATACTAAACATTATAAAAGGACAGACTGGTGGTAAACAAAATGCTGCTGGCTGATAAACAAACTAAACACAGACAAGTTAAGTCAGACATTCAATCTTCAGGTAGAAAACTACAAAACTGTAAATTTATTTTTTTTTATTTTTCTTTCTTTCCAATGTGGAAGAAGTCTTGCCAAAAAATTAAAATCAACTAATCACAAATTTTCAAAAAGAGCATAATAATGCAAAGGATTGCTAAAAATTCAGAGATGAAGGGGAAAGAACTTTGTTTGTTCGTTTGTTTTTGTCAACTTTATAATGCATGTCTGTGGTTATTGACCATATGTAGACTCAAGGAACTATTACTATATACTGCCTACTGTGTCTGCAAAGAAAAATAATCTTAGAAAACTTGTTACAAAATTCTTATGAAATCAACAAGTCAATGTGCTACAAGAGGTTAAATTTTGTGGTTAAAATGTTCTTTAGTTAAGGTAAATAAAAATATAGTAAGTCGATCATAAGGCTTTTAACGTATAGAAGGAAGAATTAAGAAATTGTTTGTAAGACCAATATTTAGATTGAGAAAAATCAATCCCTAAATGATTTTGAAATAAAGTCGAGTAAGTAACAAGTAAGAAAGAAATAGTCGGTCCTGACTACATGATACCATACACGACTGTGTATGTGTACAGAGAAGGGGTGTTATATGGGTCCTATCGTTAATAATTCTATAAAAATACTTATTATATAAAAATACTTATTATATAAAAATACTTATTATATAAAAATACTTATCGAGTAAGTAACAAGTAAGAAAGAAATAGTCGGTCCTGACTACATGATACCATACACGACTGTGTATGTGCACAGCGAAGGCGTGTTATATGGGTCCTATCCTCAATAATTCTATAAAAATACTTATGCATTATATTTTATATGGTGACTCCCGGAATTTGGTTTTATATGAGAGCTATGGTCAATCATGGACCGCTCTTTATAATATTTGGCACTGTAGTTTTTACTTCTATAAAACTTATTTGTTAACTTCATACTAACTTCGGAAGAGGGATTTATATGGGAGCTATGGTCGATTATGGACCAATCTTTATGAAATTTAGTTTATACTGATATAATACTTATTTGTGCTGAAATTCTTTCAAATATTGTTATATTTAAGGCATTATGAACGTTAAACTTCTATTCCGAAGGTCATTTGTAGGGGGAATAGGTAAAATAACGGATCATAACCAATTTCAGTAGGCTTGGTTCTTGTATCAAAAATATCATATGTTTTAAATTCTTAGAAAAAAATTTTGATATGTTTTGAATATTGTTAACTTATTCTAGCATCGAACCAATGAATATTATTTCTTAAAGAAATTTAAAAACTGTGTTTAAAAACTTTAAAGAGAGATTACAAATTTAAAATAATTATCTAAATCTTTAAGTCCAATATTATTTAAAACAGATATTTTAATAAAAATTAACCCTCGGCTGCAAATATGAATCTAAAAGAAACCAACTCTTTTAAAAGCCAAAAATTACAAATTTAGAAAGTTCTTATTACGGAATTTATAAATTAAAGATTTTTAAATTAAAGGGTTTAAATTGAAAAATTTTCTTTTGCTATTAGGATAATTTTTGGCTCCACTGTTGCTCTCTGAAGCTAGGACATCCTTAAAGGGATTACGTGACCTAAACATAAAAATAATGAATGAATATATATTAAAAAAATTAATTTAATTAAAAAGTAATACCCTAATGCTCTTGAAATTATCCAAAATTTAGGGAGTCACGTTTGATCTTATGTATTTTAAAAGTTTTTTTTCCCAAAAATTTCACTTTCAAAAAATAAAAATTCTTTTTTAAATACAAAATACTTTTTAATCTTTTGTTCAAAATTCAAAATAATAACCTTTGACCACTATCAATTATTTTACCACACATTTCTTATGACAACGTTTTTATATTCCGAAAAAGTTATTCAAAAATATTTATTAAAGAAAATAATCGTTTATTTATTTAATTTTCTGCAATCAATAAAATTTTGAAATTTATTTAAGAAATTTTAAAAAGAAAATAATTCTAAATTTAAAAAATGCACGTTTTGAAATTCTACTATTGCATTTGATTTAAGAAAAATTCAAATTTTATTTAAAGAATTTAAATTTCATATTTACTTTCATGTTTTCTTAATGAAAACAAAATTTGTCTCCTATTTAATCAAAAAAAAAAAAAAAAAAAAAAACAACTAATTTTATTGTGGGTTGTTTCGATTTTATTTGATTTTTTTTCTAACACAATTTACATTTCCGCTCTAAATTCTAAGAAACTATTTATCTATAAAAAATTTTCTATAAAATAAAACACGTTTGATTCATTCAATTTCTGGGTTTCATTCATTCATTTATTTAAATCTTATTACGTTTTTTCGTTTCGTATATCTTTCTAAGTGTCTGTTGTTAGTTCTTTTTTTTCTGTTTTAATCATTTATGCATTTAGTCATGTACGAGTACCTATAGTAAAAGATATATATATATATATATAATAAAAAATCTATTCATTCATAAAAATTGAAATAACTACCAACTCGTTGTAATAGACTTCTAATCTTGTTACCATTTCGTATTGATATCAAACATGTTTAAAACTCATGTAGGTGTTTTTAACGCTGTTTATTTTTCTTGTGTTGCGTGTTAACAACTGCTAGTCAAAGATTTGCATTATTTTTTTCTTCATTAATTTCGGCAATATTTCTTTAAATAAAAATTATATAATTTTTTTTAAATAATTTTTTAATATTTCTTTTAAATTTTTACCTGTCCAAATTCAGCATTAAATTTGTGTGTGGGGTTTTTTGCAGTCTAAAAATTTAAAAACTGCTGCACGCAAGTGCAATGTCTGCAAATTGGTTTTAGTTTTTAATTTCGTTAATTTTGATTAGATGTTTTTAATTTTTTTGTCGATAGGGATTTAACACAAGTTTCGAGTTTTCTATGTATGTCAAGTCAGTTTAAGTTTTATTATTTTGGAAAAAATTATTATTTTTTATTCTTTAATTTTTCTTATGCTTTCAGCGATGATATTATTAAGGCGGTACATTCATTTTTATAACCTTGACTTTATAATCCCAGAAATGCTCAATATTACAACAGAATTATATTGCTAATAAATGCTACTTAAGTTTTATACTAATACTGCTATTGTACGGAATTCAGGCTTTTTTTTAATTAATTGTATTCTATGCTATTATTTTTAGTAGTGCGGCTAAATGCTACAACTTGTTAAAAATTTTCATCTTCTAAGCTATTTTCCATAGTAAAATGTCAATGCTACAAAATTTTTCGTTGGAAATTTTAAAGAATAATAAAAAATATAAATTTAATTTTTTTTTAATTCTGCAGTTATTTTCTGTAGCCTTTACAGAGTTGTTGACTTTATTAACAAGTTATCACCGCAAGGTGTAGTTTAAAACAATCTGTCACAATCCAGCGAAATTTCCTGTTAAGATTCCCTTTTTTATGCCATAATTGGTCTTTAAATACTAGGTTTGATGAGAAGACTTTGGGAAAACTTTGTAGATATCATTTTATAAATAATTGGATCATGTTGATAAGCATAAGGGCATCTAAAGCAGAGATTATTTGATGATTATCCTTAAGCGATCTTTGTATAATCAATAAAGGATTTTTGCGAGCTAAATATACATTGTTCCGATATCAAATCTCTTAGGATTGTGTATTAAAGTATGGTGATGTCCCCACAATTTCTGTATTCAGTGAGATCTTTCCGTCACAATTATGATTATTTCCTTAAGTTGTGAGTTTTGATAATGTCGGTACCCAAAGTTTTAGATTGGAGGAACTTTTCAAATCTACAGGTTTTATATTATACCCTACTCCACCATAGGCAGTTGGGGTATTATACGTTTGTGCGCAAAGAAAAAAATAGTTAAAGCCCCGAACTTAAATTATACCGTTTGACTCAGAATCACTTTCTGAGTCAATTTAACAATGTACATCCAACTGATCATGATGATCGGTCCATAATTGACCATATCTCCCATGTAAGACCTACTACCGATAATCACCCTAAAGTGCATAAATCCCACATAAATGGTCGAATCAACATAATCACCCCTATCGTGAATAACAAGTGGAATTTTTGTTCCCATGAAACTTTTATTCCCCTCGAAGGGAAAAATTCTATTGTGAATCTCCCGTGAACATTTTTTCCCGCTATCAGTTCTCAGTGAATGTGAAAAAAGAAGGAAATTAAAAATAAATTAAAAATCAAAGAAATATTTTAAAGAAAAGTTAAAAAACAAAGCAAAATATTTAGTATTGTAGTGACAGTTTGATTGCTACATCAGATTATTGCATTATTTAACTTTTATCTAGTAAAACAATTCGGCTACTTTTTGGAAACCCAACAAAACAAAAGAATTACAAGAAATTAAAATGTACAAAATGTTTAGAATTGAAACAATAATTTTATTGCAAGAGAAGGAAAGCAAGCACCAGCGAATTGTTCGTCGAGGTTTGCGAGACGCATCTGATTCCTTGAAGTTACTCAATACATTTTCTCTGTATTAGATTTATCCACGCCTTTCGGAAACTTCACAAATCCGCAGGCAATCGACATGTTGTTTTGCATTTTGTTGAGGAATATATTAGTTTGTGCCTTATTAATGGATCGTGCTCTTAAATTAAAATTTTTTAACTTTAATATTCGAATTACATGTTCTGTTCTGTTCCCCAGAAAAATTAAAGTGAATACATTAAAAAGAAAAGTGAAAAAACTCACGGGGAAAAATCATTCACAATAAGGGGAATTTTATTTTAGCATGAAATTATTCAAGAGGAATTTTTTCACGATTGCAAATTTAGGGAATGGGAAAACATTTCAAAGGAAAAAGTATTCATGATAAGGGCGAATATAATGAATACCTATGTTTTAAAGAAATAAATTACACTTAATACAAGTATGGGTCACAGTTCCCATATAAGACCCCCATCCCGAATTTTGATATACGTACACAAAGTGTAGGATATCATATGTACGGGCTTGACCGACTATATTGCTCTTATACATATGTATAACTTTACCAGGGCTATGTAAAAAAAAAAAAAAAGAAATGATACCAGGTCCTACTCTTTTATATGAACAATAGATATTTATCAAGTTTGTCTGTGGTATTTGAGATCATTTTATATTAATTCTCACCCTAAATTTCCGTTTTATTTAAGTGGTTTGGTGTTCGTAATGCTTTCTCTAGTTGGCTTATAGTGATTTACTAAAGCTTCCTTAACATTTTTAATGCTCGGCTTCACTTTTTTAAAAGAAGTTTATGTTGTTGAATGAAAAACGTACGATATTTTAAATCAACGGTATTGTGAACAGAGCTGCATATAAACACAAAATTTAGGACATAATTTACTATCCTTTTTAATAGTTTAACCTGTCAAAAAATGTATGCGTGTTAAAAGAGTATGATAATGTGGATTTGAAGTGAATATGTGTGACAGAGTTTTTGACAAGTCTGTCCTATTTGCTTTCGTCTTTTGAAAGATTTCATAAAATAACATCTTCTATGTGATCAGAGCTGTATTTTGTGGAGAAACGATTTCTTTTATATATGCGGTGTGAAGTAATCCAGAAAATAATGGCCATCCTGTGTAGCACATAAGATAACTATTAAAAACCAAACACCAAAAGTTTGCTGAGATCTAACAAATATTTATTTCAATAGACGCTGCCTTAATGTGCTAACAAACATGTGTTTTCCATAAGAAATGCTTACTTATATCTTTTGTAAAAAGTTTTTTCTTTTTTATTTAGAAAGAAAAAAAAAATGCACTTAAAGGCAAAAATATTATGCACATGATTTTTATTTTCAAAAAATGTTTACTTTTCCTCCCCTTTAGGTAACAAAACAATTTTCAAAATTAATTTTGCAGGCAAATAATTTTCGTATTCATAGCAGTGCAAGTAGATTTTTATTTTTTATAAAACTTTAGATTTAATTTTAAAATTATAGGTTAGAAATTGAAAAAAGCTAAACAATAATAAAATCATTTCAAAACGTTGGAAAATAAAGTTCAAAGAAATTGCAACAAATATTAAAATGTAGAAAATATTTTAATATTTAAAGTTAATGTTTAAAAATGTATTAATATTCTTTCTGATTTTTGGTTATGGACTTTTTTCTACAGAATTCCTCTGTTTCTGAATCATTATTTTATTTACATTACTCTTCGTATTACCTGGTAATGCAAGCTTATTATCCTTCGTTTTAAAAGAACAGGTTTTCCATATTTAAATAATTTATACGTATATGTTTGCCTTCATTATACTACAGTTTATTTTAAATTTATTTATTTTATTATCTATCATAAATTCTATTTATTCCTTTTCGCTCTAATTATGTCCTCTACTCTCTTTATGTCAATCATTAAACTCATGGCGGTGCATTAAAAAATTACGGTTGTTTATCGTAAAAGTCACATATTTGCTATTATTTATACGTTTTTTTATTTATTATTTTTTTTTTTTTTCAATATTTATAATTTCCTTTTTCTTTTCGCCTCAAATTTATTGAGCATACAGGCATAAAATTGCTATAAGCCAGACTAAGCAGTCACTAGGTTTAAATTGCATTAAACTTATGTTTTTTTTTCTGTTATTTGTTTTATTTTTATATCACATAGCTGTTGCACTAATCATAATTGTAAATATGAGCAGTAAAATAAATGACATTTAAATTACAGAAGATAAACGATTTCAAGTGCAAAATCATTGAATTTGAAAAATATGACAATTTTTCTGCTTATTTGCATTAAATAAGATTTTGAGGTAAAGCGCTTGTTTTTTTTTCGCATAATTTTAGCTGGAAGACAGAAAACAGGATCCTTTCACTTGTTGTTGTCGTTGCTGTTATTTGTCAGACATTGTACATTTGCAACATGCAGCAAAATAAATACGCAAACGCAAAAAAATACAAAAAAACAATAAGGCGCCACAATTTCCAACTGCAAGGCGTTGTTAATGAGCCACCAACCCAGTTGCACACAGTCGGGCTGAGGCAACTTTTGTACTATGTCTGCTGAGGTGGCGGTATAGTAAGACATTTTTACTTAACAATAATATGTATTATGTGACCAACATAAAATTTATAATGGGGGAATTATAAAAAGGAATAAAAATAATTACTAATAGGTGTTATTTTAAAGGAATTAGCTATAAATAGATTTAATAGCAGACTAACTTTAGCTTAAATTTCCCTAAGGTTCGATAATATAATGTATGCAAAACACTTGAGATATAGAATATAGAATTGACAAAATACTCGCATAGTAGTAAAATCAGCTAATGTATTTGTGTTTCGAAAAACACGTAAGATTGTCTGACAGGTTACAAGAATCGTTTACAATAAATGATTTGAGACAGCTTTAATTGCATGTATAATTTACTTTAGTTATACATAAATATATTGGGTCATCCAACACCAATCATTTTGAAAATTAATTTTCAAAATTTTTGATCATTTGGAAACCAGACCTTCTTCTGACAAATCTAACCAAAATTTCCAGTTATACATCTCTGAGAAAGATCAACTCATAAAAGAGCAATAGAAGAGTATAAAATTAAAAATGCATCTTTGTCTTAACAATTGCTACTGTAGTTATTTAATTATTCCACATACGTCCAAAGTGCATAAAAAGCCTGATCTTGATCTTACTAAAATGACTTGGTTCTTTTTTGTTCCGTCACAGTTCCGTTTAAGGGCCAGCTATTTATTGCACATTCTTTTGACATTTGGTTACATCAGATGCCTGTTGCGGAACACATGTTAATTTAACATTAAGGTAGATAAGCTATGCCAAAGAATGTTTGTACTTCATATAGTTATTAACTTCATATAATTATCAATGGTCGAAATTAGTTTCTGTCTTTATTCTTCTGGGGAAATATTCGGTTAGGGAGTCGGAGAGACGCTAAGAGATCAACATCACCAGAAATGATTTCCAAACCAGTGCTTCTTCTGTCTTTGAACCGTCATTATACCGAATGATAATGAGGCAGAAGCAACACTTGAAGGAGAGAGTTAACAAACCCTACTGGACTAGGGTCTTAATCCAAATATGACGAACTGGCTCTACAAGAGTAAGACTAGATGGAATGAAGCTGATCTTACAGCAGTTCGTCTCCAAAAGAAATAAACTGGGACCGCAAAATACATCACCACAACATAATTGAAGCACTGGAAGGAAATACGGGATTTATAGAATGTATAAATCGGGACCACAAAATATAACACCAGAACATAATTGAGGCACTACTCATATGAACAACGCAGAAATATAGGACAGGTGAATTGTGTTGCACTGGTACCAAATGGATAGAACTGGAGTAGAACTCTATACATATAGGGGAACCAGCGGCCAAACTATACTACTGTATCGCAAACCATAAGACAGTTATTCAGGCAAAAGTCAGTGATATCGGGAATTTATAGATTCCTTATTTAAATCTCATTTTGGCTCTAAAAGGGTTTTTTATAATTTATGCCAATATTCTTAGATTTTTGCGACTTATTAAAGTTGAGTTTGTATCACAAGATTTCATATTATCTTAAAGACAAGATTTTGGATTATCTTTGGAAATTATTAAGCGTAAATAATTGATTTTTGAAGCTGTGTAAATAGTTTTGAAGTATAAGAAATGTGTTTAAATATTTTTGAAATGAAAAATGCATATTAACTAATAACTAACACAAAGTATTTTACATATTTCAGGCATTACAAAAACAAAATTATTTGTAGGTAAATAACAGTCTGAGAATATCAATATAAATGGAGTCTGAGAATATCAATCCAAAACAGGAACAGTACTCACCATTAGTGTATCTAGTCAATATGGGGTGATTGGAAATGAAGAAGTGAATAATCTGGCAACTAAAGCTAGAGAATTAAAAGATAAAATTTGGAAAATCCGAAGCCTTTTGAAGTTATACAAAACGAGTTGAAAAAATTTTCTAAAATGTTTAATAAAACAATGTAGCGCAATGACACAGTAGCCAATATAACTGAAATGACTGAAATGAGGATAAAACAACTGAAATAAAGTAGATCTAACGGAATAAAATATATCTAAATAAGATGATGAGCGTCCTGAACACTCAATTTGCAGGCATATTTATAACGCATTATATTATATTATACACGCATCAGATCTCAAAATTTCGCGGTTGACACGCAACCAGACATGACCCATCTCCGAGGAGTGGATTAGAAAAAGCTGAAGAAATTGGTAAATGATACCGATAGGATTCATTCCTAGGATTTTTATATGGGTGTTTATTTCCTTAATTTGAGAGCACACAACAAACTAATGCTCTATATGTCGTTACTACATACGACCTACCTTCAACCAACCAACCTAAATTAATGGTACTAAATAGTTAGTTTTATGGAAAAATTTAGAGGAAAATTAGCAGAGGTGCTGTTAAAAAAGGTTCCACTTCTTCTGGATCTATCTTCTTATTTCTTTTTATCTTTTTCCTTTTCTCTCTTGAAAGGGATCCCAATGGACCGTTTGATCTCTGGATGGAGACGTGATTATGTCACCCTTTTCTACCAAACCTAATCTACCTAAAATTTCAAAAATAAAATATTAATTTATTGAGTACTTTAACAATGTCCCGACAATCGTCTACAGGTTTCTCTTAAGATGGTCACTTTTATCACTCATGCATACAATTGCATTTTGTTTCATTTTACTATTTTAGTTGCAAATTATGATTTTAGTCGCTGAAAATGAAATCAAAAAACAAAAAGATCCTGCATGTGGTGTTTATGTGATGATTTTTCATTTTTTACAAAAAACTTTCTCACTGAACGTCATGTTTTTGTTGCTGCTGCTAAGGCAAGTGATAAAAAAAACAACTTAAATTTCAATGCGTTCGAGCAATTTGAGAGTGAAAAAAATGCAACAACGAATAAACCTGGAGACATGTAACGGTTGTATGTTATAAATATGTGGTGGCACGATGAGTGCCTGGAAAGATAAAACGCAGATACTTCAACAATTAGTTGTAAGTACAACAGTGCATACGCAGACCAAGCGTGAAATGAAGAAATTTCTCATTTTAAACATGACTGACAAAAAAAACCTGTACATTTTTGTTTTTCTTTTCCTTTTTAGCGTCTGGCTTTTTTCTTTGGTTTTGGACGTTTTTCTTCTTCCTGTAAATATTGCGGCCAGTATAAACAAAAACTTACCTTGTTGGGAGACACATGCCATGACCTTCGTGTACCCTGTCGATATGTTTGCTGCTGCTGTTGTTGCAGGTTTGATGTTGTTACTGTTGTGCAGCTTGTTGAAGATGTAGTTGTTATGTTTGTTTGACTGGCGCTTATACAGCCGCTGCCGCTGCCATTGCCACTACTGCCGGAGCCACTGATTATCGAGGTATTTTCATAAATATCCGCCGAGCAAATTGAACTATTTAAAGTGGCTGTACTGGCTGCCAAGGAGGGACAGGGCGATGAGGCTGGTGATGGTGAGAAACAACCTGAATCGTATGAATTTAAAATTCTCAAACGATTACCAGGACAAAGACCCTACAAAAATACATGTTAAATGTGGCATGAATAATTTGTTTTTGCTTTAGTATTTTTATTTGATTTTGTTTTTTCTTTTATAATTGTCTTTCTTTCTTAATGACTTTATTATTTGATTATTTTTTATATATTTAAAAAATGTATTTAATGAACCTTGAACATGAAAGACATGTGGTTTTATGTATATTTTTTTGCTTAAAATTTGCTTGAAATTATGGATTTTCTTTTGAGAATTTTTTATTTATTTTTTATTTCTTTTTTTTTAAGCTAAAAGAAAAGCACTTGAAATGTCCAAATATTTGTGTGTCTGGCATTTTAATTGACAAGAATTTTACAGATTCTTATTGTGTGTAAAAAAATCTTTAGGGTGTTGTGAACTTGATGATTTTGAAGGACTTTATTTACAATTTGTTTTGTTTTACATTTTATGGAAATATTTTAAATTGAATAGAAATTTTTAATGAATTGCTTTTTTTATAATTTTAATTTTTAATGTTATTCGAGTGAATGAAGAAAATATATTAAATAATTTCATATAGGCAAGATCTAACGTTAGGAAGTTCATTGAGAAACCGGAATAGTTTTTGTAACTTCAATCGAGTCTTTCAATAAAGTCCAGCTTTTTGATCCTACATATACTTAGGTCAAATTGTAGAGACCAAATATATTTTCAAGCATAGGGCTTTTTAGGGACAACTTATAGCTTCAATATTTGGTGTTTGTAGAATGTAACTTTAGATCAACCTTGACTCTTGATCGGCAAAAAGAAAAGATTTAAAAATTTAATTTTTATTTTCTAATGATCCTTGTTGTGAGATTTATTTGTTTATTTTGAGCTTTTTATTGACGTTCGTATTTACGTAGAAAATTGCGAATGACTCTCCGCGCCTGAGTGCCGACAAATACTGTCTATAGAGATCAAATGTAGGATCAATAGTAGGTCCTTATAAAGTCTTATAAGTTCGATCTTAATTTTTTATAAAGCCCTATTGTTACTTCAACATTTTATCTTTATAGAGTCCAAATATTGCTTCAATCTGTAGACTTTTAGCTTCCAACAGTGTATAGTATCATTATGGCTACATAATTAAAACTTTATAGAGACCAAATAATACAGCTTCAATCCTTTTTCTTTAAAGTGGAATTGTAATTCAATTAGTAGCCTTTATAGGTTTTAATTACAACTCCAATCTTGAGTCTTTTTGAATTCTAATTTTCGTTTCAATCGTGGGTTAGTGTAGACACAAATTTGAATCTTTATATGGGTTTTTTAATAATGCATCAATATAGAGTCAAAATGCAGATTAAATTTTTGGTCGCTTCAGTCTTGAGTATTATCCCGATAGTCTGATTATAGCTTTTACTGCCGTATACAAGCTAATTATAGCTTCCATTGGGTGTATAGTGACTAATCGTTGAACAAAATAGTGCATAACTGTAGCTTCAATCTTAAGGCGTTTTTAATTTCAAAGACTGCTTCAGTCGTTGGTGTTTACAGTGTTAATCATAAGTCTTCATAGAATGCAATTTCATTTTCAATTCTGGGTCTTTATAGATTCCAATTGGAACTTTAAAATGAAACTAATGAAATTTTACGGTCATATTTATAGAATCAATCATGAATATTAAGGAGTCCAATTTCAACTTAAAATACGAGCCTTTGTAGATTTCCAATGTAACTTTAATCGTGATTTTTACTTCCACCCTATATCTTTAATTCAAAGCACAAAAATTTTAAATCATTTTTGGAAAAGTTTTATGGCAACAAATAGAATTTCCATTAGCAAATGCTTAAAGTTATTTCATTTTTGTATACTCCTAAGAATAAAATTCTTTTTAATTTAGAATTTCCTTTAGTTTTTTTCGCCATAAACTAAATTAAACGCTACGATTGATTTAGATTATTTGCAATATGCAAAAAAATTGAATAATACAAATCAAAGCAAAAAACTTCACTCCAATGGCAACTGCAGGAACACCGAAGATACATAAATAAATAGAGGAGTCACATCACAATGGGAGGGGGTAATCAAAATAAATTACAAATGTTTTCAACTCGATGAACTAATTTTATGATTAACTATAATTTACCATGTCGTTGAATAATGTTTATAAGTTTGTAACATGTCTGTCTGTGTGCCTGCCAGCCATAGAAATAAACAGTCAGCCAGCCAGTCAGCCAGCCAGTCATCCAGCCAGCCGGCAGTCAGTCAATTCCTCAGTGTTGCTGATGAAAAGGAAATCTGTTTTAATTTTGATTGACAGACGAAGCATGTTTTTATTTAGCTGGGAGTTAATGTTTTAAAGTTATTATTCTATGTCTGTTTTAATGGAAGCCAAGAATGAATGGCACATAAATGTTTAGTGCAACAACACTTGTTTGATTTTGATTTTACCATAATAATTTATTTTAATTCTTTTTTTTTTTTTTTTCTTTATTTTTATTACAGCTTAAAGGGTTAGTGCAGTCTTAGAATACATATTCGTACATAGCAGTACTAAAAATATATTTTTAATTTCATATAAACAGTCTTTAAAATTTATGCAAAATCAAAAAAAGTATTTAAAAATAAAAGTGAGACTAAATTTAAAACTCCATCCATGCTCCTCTTCTCAAGAGAATGAAAGTGTTTAACTGAGTGAGTAAGTGAATGGATGAATGAATGAATGAGTGTTGGTACGATTATGTGTGTGTGAAACTTGTCTGACACTTACCTGACGGCCGCGTAATGTACACAGCCACCAACCGACCAGACCATCAGTGTCCTGTTCAATGACAGCAAGTATGTCGCCCTTTCTGAAGGCCAATTCATCGGGTGAGTCAGCTATATTATCATATAATGCTTTGGCATATAGTTTCTAAAATATATAAAAAGAGAAAGAGATAAGTTAGAAGATATTTTTTAATGAAAAAATGTGGAGAATAATAAAATGAAATAAAATAAAAGTAACAAAATTTCTGAGATTCTGAGAAATATAAAATTTCATTAAGAATGTTTTTGAAAGCTAGAACATGAAAAAGGTAGGGAATTGTTTAAATTCCTTAGAATTATTAAAAGTAGTATTCACAGATTTTGTAATACGTTTTTGAAATTCTAATAATGATGAAGTAAAAGGTATAGAATGGTTGGGTTCATGTCGTATATTTTTAATATAGTGAAGCAGACTTTTCGGCAGTACAATTTAAGCTTCTGCTATAGGTTTTTATACAGTTCAATTTAATCTTCGTTCGTTGTGCAATCGAATCGTATTTCTTAATCGACATTATTTTACCGTCCAATTTATCTTCAGTCAAAGAAATTCCTTTGATATTTAACTGATCTGTGTGTACAGTTTAAATTTATCTTTACTTTTAGTCAAACTTAAGACACAATTATGAGTCTACATATATATAAAATTGAATAAATAATAAATAAATTGAATTGTGAGAGCCCAATTCTAGTTTGCATTGAATGTCTGTATAGAGTCCAATAGTAGGCTTTTCTACAGTCTAATTTCAGCTTCCATCTTGGATTTTTTTCCTAATATCGCCTAATTTAGCTTCTATCAAACCAATTGCTACCGTTTAATTGCATTTTAACTCATCTGTGTTAAAATTTATGTTAAATTGTAAAGGGTCTCTAATATTCAGCTTTAGCTTCCAATGGTGAGTTTTATAGAGCCCAACTTCAGATTCAATTGTAAGAGTTTATTGAGTCAGTTGCAGTTTGAATTATGAGAGCATAATTATAGTTTCCTTTGAGGAAAATAGTAGCTTCAAACCTTTGTATTTAGTCCAATTTGTCCAATTACAACTTCAATTGTAGTCGAATTATATCCGCAATCTTTAGCATTTATAGATTCCAATTGTAACATCAGTCGTCAGCTTTTATAGAGTCAATTGTAGCATTTATAGATTCCAAATACATATAACGTTTGTTGGCATTTTTAGATACCAATTACACCTTAAATCGTGGATTTTTATAGAGCACAATTTTACTACTTGCAGCGTTAAACTTGAGTCTTTATGGAAACAAATTATATTTTTAATAATAGGTCTGAATAATTTCAATTTTAGTTGCAATAGTGATTCACTATAAAGTCTATAGTATTTGACTTTAATTTTATTTTCAATCGTGGATTTTTATTAAATAGTCTTGGGTAATGTTAGGATATAATATTAGTTTTAAATTTGGAGCTTAAAAGGGGTTTATTACCTCAACATTGTACTTAAAAGTGTCATGAAAGGATTTAGTATTAAATTTAAATGTAAGTTCTTAAAAGGTAAAATTTTTTACTTTTAATGTGGACTTGTCAATCATAAAAGGGTCTTTTTATTACTTAAACATTGTTGTTTTAGAGTCATAAACTAGCTTCAATCGTGGATTTTTATAAAGTAGAATTAAAGTTTCAGTCCTTGGCTATGAAAAGTTATAATATTAGCTTTATATGTGGAGGTTAAGAGATCTAATTATCACTTCAATATTGGACTTTAGAAGAATCATGACAGAATATAATATTAACTTCAAATATTGATCTTAAAAAGGGTATAATTTTTACTTCAAACATGGACTTTAAAAAAGGCTTATGTTACCATCAATTTTTAATCTATAGAGAGACAAAATTTAACTTTGAAAGGATCGTGAAGGCACATAATTTTAGTTTTGAATGTGCAGCTTAAATAGTAAAATTTGTGCTTCATACATAAACTTTTAATGGACTTATATTACCATAAATTTCCAAACTCTTAAAAGGACTCTATTTAGGTTTAATTGTGAACTTTGAAAGATTCTGATATTAGGTTTAATCATAGCTCATAAATGTGGTAGTACATGTCAATTTTGTCTGTTAAGTTGTTAAATGAATATCCTTACTCTTAGCCAATTTTTTTTTAATTTGCTTTTGGAATCTTTTTTGCAAAAAAAAAAAAAAAAAAAAAATACAAAAAACAAGATGTTTCTCTGCTCTGTTCAAGTTCAAAAGGTTTAATATTTTCGAAATAAACTTCTTGCTTTGTTTTCATTTCTTTATTGAAGTGTTTTAAATATTTCTGTTTCAGTTTTATTTTATGGTTTTAGAAAACAAAACCACACGCAACTTTTAAAGTGCGGAAACTCTTTGAAAATTTTCTGCTGTTGTTTTAATATAAAAAACTGGATTGTTTTTGAGTATTTCTTATATATATATATTCTTTTTTTTTAACTTAACTTTATGTTGATGTGACTGTGAACTGTAGATTTATTTCATAAACGTAATCATATTTGTAAGAAACATTGTTTCAGTTTTTGACATACATTAAAACATTTTTAATAAAAACAAAACAGAAAAATAAATATTACCACCATTTTAAAATGTCAAATTGTTGACTTTTGAAAGAAGAAAAAAAAATGCTATTTAACTTTATACTTTTCTTATGTAAAATTTAACAAATTTTGACTTTTAAATGGCTTTAAAGCCGTCAGTAATTTGTATTTATTTTACAATTACAATTTTTTTGGTTTATACTTTTGTAATTTATGAAATCACTTTCAAAAACTCTTACAATGTAATTTTTGTTTTTTTTTTTTTAATTTGTTGTAATGGCAACTAGCAAAAAATATAGATCATGACAGTGTTACAGTTTTGTAAAAAATATTATATGGTAATTTCTATAGAAAGGTCATAAAATGATAATTTTAATAAGATTCAAAATTGTTAGGTATTTTTTATCTTATTTAAATTTCTAAGAAATTCTTAAGCTTTATTTGGGCTTGTATATGCCGAAATGTTTTCTTAGATTAAACTATTTTGTCAAATAAAAGTTTGCAATTTTTGAGGTTAACTGACTATTTGTAATCACTAATTTTGGAATTTGCTTGAAAATATCTTTAATATGCGTGTTATTTGATTTTCAGTTCAAATTCCCTTTTTTCATGGAAACACCCATAATTGTATAGTTAGTTTAAATCTTTTTAGACATTTGAAATAAAATATTGTTGGTTACATTCAAAACCAAGTGGAGAAAATTCGACACTAAATGTAAAAAAAAAAAAACTTCTCAATTTATTTTGCATGAGTAAAAAACAAACATTTGAATTTGAAGTTTTTTTCTGGTTTCAAATTCGTTTTTATTTTCCTCATCTTCTTGTTTTTTGTTTAATGTTTTTTTTTACGTATTTTATTTACTTTTATTTTATATTATTTTATTTTTACTTTATATGACACCATGCTAATTGAAAACATCCACATAAAAATAGAAACAAAAAACTAAATAAGCAAAAAAAGAAACAAGATTTCTATATTCGTAAAGAGAGTGAATAAATGAATGAATAAATATCTGTATTTTAAAACGTTTAGTTGGTTTTTACTTTTTCTTCAAATGAAAAGTCACTCTACTTGGTGGAAAAGGTGTGTAGAGATTAGGTATAGATTACTTATCGTCAGTAAAGTAACTAGTCTATAAAGGGGAAAATTAATTAATATTTTTACAGATTACTAAAGAAAACTAATCTTAATCCAATTGTTGATTTATTAAATATAATGTCAGTACAGTAATTATAATTAGTCTTTAAAACGAAATTAAGTAACGTTGCAACTGATTACTAAGGGACAATAAAAGCCAAATTGAACTTAAACAAATTGACAGTCTATTAAATGTAATGATTAGGTAATTTACACCATAATAGTGTATATAAAATGTAAATTTTACAACTCCTCTGTAGAGATAAAAGCTTCAGAATATATAGATTACTTGTTGTCAGTAAATTAAATAGTCTTTAAAGTGGAAATTGATTTAACAGTTCTACTGATGCCAAATGGTCAACAAAGTTCAAATTAACTAAACAAATTTAAAATTACTTAAATGTATTAATCATCTACTTTAAACCACAAAAAAGTGTAAATAAAATATAAAATTAAACAACACCTTTGATTATCAAAATATTACTTGTCATCAGCAAAGTATTAGGTAGTTATTATAGCGAAATTAATTACTAAGAGTAAATAAAATATAAAATTATAAAATCCCTCTGACTTTCAAAATACTGTTTTAATTGATTACTAAGTGACAATAAAGGTTGAAGTACCTTGAAATAAATTGTCAACTGATTAAATGTAATAATTAACTTTACAAGATAAAAGTGCAAATCAAATGTAAATTTAACAACTCCTAAAGACCTAAAATAATATGGAATACTTGTCATCAGTGAAAAGCAAAAATTAATTAATATTTCCACCTACGAGTATTAATAAGGAAAAATAAAATTCAAATTGATTTTGAACAAATTGTCAATTGATTAAAGCTAATAATTAGCTGCTTTACAACATAAAAGTGTAAATAAAATGTAAATTTAATTTTATATAGTTTAAAAGATTATTAAATGGCAATAAAGATCAAATTAATTTTAAACAAAGTGATAATAGGTTTTACACCATAATAATGTAAATAAAATTTAAATTTAGCAACTCCTATTACTATCAAGAGAAAGTTAGGTAAAAGTCAATATAAATATAAAATTTAACTGGATATATATTGCTAGAACTTTTTAAAATAAGCAAAAAACTTTGTTTTATTTCCTTAGAAAAGGCAAATGCCAACTGACCTAAGAATGGGGCAAGGCTAGTCGACTAAGAATCAGTCATGTAACTAGCCTTTAGTGTAAAGTTATATTATTTACTAACAATGCTTTCAATTTACTTTATTCCTTTCCAAACTGTTACCTATCTCTTAAAAAATTTTATTTCCTTATTAATAAAATTATAAAGATTTTTTTTTTTTTTGTAAGAAAAAAAATGTTTACTCCACTCAAGAAAGTGTATAATTGTCCAACCGTCTGTCCAATTCCTTGTCAGTTTAAATAACACATGGCTCATGGGGGCAAATGCAATCGAAAGAGTAAGTCCATAATAAAGTAAATGCATTGTTGAAAATAAAAAAAAAAATATATATTAAGGAAATGATTTGCTTACAATACACTTGACTTTAAAGTCAAATTAAAAAATTTGTTTTAAAATAAAATACACAACGAGTAACATCAACAACATTTGAAACAATATATAAGACAAATGGATTTATTGTTTCATTCAAACGGCTAACAAATCATCGTCAAAATAGAAAAAAGCAAGATTATCACAAATTTTGTGTTTTTTTCTTTGATAGAATAAGTAATAATTTATAAAATATTTATATGCATTGTAGCTTATCTCCCAAAATCAACGACCTTTTTAAGAGGTTTAAATTATTTTTGGCTTGTAATACTTAGAAAAAATATATATAAAACAATATTTCCGTTACTAGTAGAGATTTTTAAAAAGCAGCAATTATTATTATTGTTATTTTAATTAATAGATAATTTTATTTTTTGTTTAAAAATTTTTGTCTTGGCAATTTTTTGTTAAAGATAACAATTTTTGCTAATTTTTCCTTTTTTATATACGCTACATGATTCTTATTTAAACAATTAAATTTTTTTAGTAATTTATTATATGTCACGTAATTTTATGAACTTTTTAAACTTTAGACTTTCGACTTTGAAATTGCAAACCTAAATTTTGATATCGAATATTAGAAACGAAAAGAAATGAAATAAAAATACCGCTACCAAGTTTATTTTCATATGAGTCAGAGACAGCTCACTGAACTTTAATTTATTAATAAAACGGATAAAGTTTAAATAAATGTCTAAAGTTTATCTATTATTTAGATTATAAAAAAAATATTAAAATTTGAGCTTTTTTTATTTCATTTAGAATTATTAAACGGTTAAAATATTAATTAATATTTTAAATATAAACTTCTTAAAGATTTCTGGACTATAGGCTTTGTTGAACATTAAAATACTATTTAACTCTTAATTAAAATCAATTAAATGCACTTTAATTTAAGTGTGAACACTTTAACATAAAATACTTTTTTAATTCTCATTTTCAACTAAAATTATTGAAATGACTTCATTCAAAATTATTCCATCTTACGCTAAATTTAGATACTAAACATGTACCTAAACTCTTTGTAGCGTTACTTAGGGTCCAAAATTGTTAAACTTTTAAGTATTAAGCTCTTAATTAGTGCCGTTACAAGCTTTGAGAGAAAATTCATTTAAGAGGAAATAAATTTTAGTTGCATTTAATATATAATTACAAGAGATCAAGTATAGGCATAGGTACGTACGTTAGTAAGAGTGGCGTAGTTATGATAACTTTGTTTTTCTTCTCTACGTATTTCCTTTATTATAATAATTTCAGCCAATTTTGTATAAGTAAAAGCAACCAATATTTAATTCTACTTATTCTTCTTTGTTCATTAGCTCCAGCTCTAGTAAACTGCATAAAAAATGACCTTGCAAAACCCTATTTTTACAATTCAAATCGTTAAAATTCTTTATTATTAAGTACTATTTTATTTTTTCACATTACATTAATGAATATCTTTTTGTTAACACGTCTATAACGAATGTTTATCTCATTTGCGTATTTTGTACGTGATCTTATAATAAAAAAAACTTTACATTCATCTTTGCTATACTAAGTCATAGTAACTAATTTAAAATATAGATCAGAGATGTGCTAAGAAAATAAAAAAATATGTAAAGAAAAAAGTCTCACACCTTATAGAGTAATGATATGAATAAAGTAACTGAAATATGAAAATGATTAATTATTATCACGACTAGTCAGAAAAAATAATTAAATTTAATGAAAATAAATTCACGAAATACAAAACCCCCAAAATATATAAGATATTTTACTTTCTCTGTAAGCTTTAAGTTTTCATCTGATCGTGAAAGATCATTTAGTAGGATTTGCTACCTTAGATATTTATTAGGTAACTACTTTTAAATTCGTTTTCTACCTCTTAAAATCATATTAATCAATTTAATTTCATTTTTTTATATGATATTTCCAATTAGACAAGTATTATTGTTTAATAATAACAACAATGATGCATATATTTTATGCAAATATCAAAATAAATTTGCATAAATTTATATTAATATTAAATAAACATCAGTATGCGAATTATTTAATAATAAAATAATAAATTGTACAAATAAAATTCATAGAAATGTCATTTGTAAATAAATAATTATTGATAAAAATCAGTGGAAAAAAGCAACACATCTGAGTAATTGGAAACAAATCATAAACACAGTGTAAAGAATTTATATAAAAAAATATGATATAAATAAATAAATACAAAATTATCTATTCAAAGCTTTTATTAAAAACTATTGGAAGCTTGATTGAAAATCCTTATAAAATTGTGCTATTTTTTCATTTTTTTATATGAAAAATTTACTAATAAACATGTTATAGATTACTAGTGGTTAGTAAAATAGCCAGTCTGTAAAGTAAAGTTAAAAAAAATCATATTTTTGTTTCTTTTTAATATAATAATGTGTAGTAAAAATTTGATCGGGTGCCCCAATGGGTTAGATGGTAGTGAGCCTAGGGGTTACGGGTTGGATTTCCGATAGAGAGGTCTGTTCACCACAACTTCAATCTTCGTTATAAATATGTATCTTTTTAATTCTTCTCATACTTGATGTGCTACTTTTTAACACCCTGTAGCTCTACCCGTATTATAACAGAGTGACTATAAGATAACTTTTCTGAAAGCATAGGTCCTATACAACTTTATTATACATCAAAATTCGATTCAACCAGTAGTTTAGGTGATACAGATTTATTAGCATTTAATACCAGCATAAAATATTTGTAGTGACTAAAGTTGCTAAATGATTTCTCTTTTGGATGACGCAGCAACATTGCTGCCAGATGCTTTTTTTTTGTCAACCCCAAAATTAAAAAAAATATATCCCCAAAAAATCCCCACTCAATAAAAAAGAAGTTTTATCATTAAAAAATAATCTTTTTTTTTTTTTTTTTTGCTTTTCACAAGTATTTTTGGATGAATACTTATGTATTTCAAAACTTCAGATTCACCATTTTATAATTCAGAAGAATTGATAATATAAATAATTTAAAAATTAAAATCATTCAACATATCGCATTAAATTCTTGCTAACAGATTTTATTAATATTAACATTATTAATGACCAAAGTAATATCCAGGGCAGATATTTGAACAAAACTTATTATTGTTTATACTTTATGTAGAAAAAAGAGAAATTCTTGAATAAATATATTAGGCTCTCTCTGTGCGGAGAATATATAATTGAGAGCAGTATTGTGAGATTTTCCAGGATGTTTTTTTTTACAAAAATATATCATATATTTTACAAATAAGGCATCATATTTATAACCAAAAAAGCAAAATTTGCAACAAATTTCGAAAAAAACGAACCCTTAAAAAATTGCCAAATGATATGTTTGCTCTTTTTCAGATATTTACTCATATCATTAATATCCCTAAATTTTTTACAAACTTTTAAGTCATGTTTTGACACTTAGTTAAAAAAGAAACGATAAAAGTGCAATTTTTTAAACTTTAAAAATAACAGCCAATAATTCAGCTGTATTCAATCAGGTACGATCGGATGTAATGAGTTAAGATGACTCACGAAGTTCATATTTCATGCTATCATGAAGTTTGGTTTTTGTTAAATGTTCATGCAAATGTATCACCTTTAACATTATGTGCTTTTGTCCAAAATTCCAATTTTATTAGCTAAAGAATAAACAATTATTACATAATTTCCCAAAAAAAAAAAAAAAAATCACTTTTAGATATCTACAAAAATTTCCCCAATCCCCAACCAAAATTTCCATCCCTTTTTACAACAAAAATTCCCCAAGTTTGGAGTTAAAACCACAAATCTGGCAGCATTGCACAGCAAAGATTCAATAAAAGTTACTAACCTAGTGTCTACATTAGGCAAATTTATATCAAAACAAACGTCAAAATCAGTGCGAATATATACAAGGTAACCTTAGTTAAACAGTTGATTATTATTTTGGTTGTTACAGTTGTCAAACTGCATTTATAAAAAACAATAATGAATACGCCATATTGTTGTTTTTGTGCAACTGTTGCCACCTTCCACAAATTCGCGTTAAGTTTGACGTTTGTCTTCATAAAAAATCTCTAATGTAGACACTATGTAAGAAACAATTGAATATTCAACGTTTGAAGTACAATACGTAAATACTTTAAAAGAAAAACTCCTTAAAAGAGATACAAGAAACGGCTGCCAGTAAAATGATCCAAAGCAAAATCGGCCAAAGCAAATATAGAAAAATCACCCAAAAAATTCCCATACAAATTTGGTTCATATTTCATATAAAAATTAACCCAAAATTTTGTGATGATTTTTTGTCATTTTTGGGCATAATTCGTTTTTGATAACACTTTTTTAATATTTTGGGTGATTTTTCGCTTTTATTTTTATTAATTTTTTTAATTTTTACAAAATGCTTGAGAAAGTAAAGTTAAAAGTCATTCCCTGCGCCCGACCGAAGGCCGGCTGTCTAGGAAACCGTTTTAATCCAGACCAGAATCCTACTCAGGCCAAAGTTAAAACTGTTTTCATTCTGAATATGGTTGATTTTGTATTGTAGGTATTTAATTTTCATACCAGAAAGTATCATAATGGAAATTGGATCAGGGTGATTTTTTGAAAATATTTGGGAATTTTTTCACTATTTTGGGCAAATTTTCCATTTTTTATTTGGATGATTTTTCTATATTTGATTTGGGCGATTTTGCTTCGGATCATTTTGCTGACAGTCATAAGAAACCGTCAAGTTTCAGTTAACTCGATAATAAGTTTCTTATTAGAAATATAATGTGATATATAAATAGATTTTAAACTAATTACATTTTAAATAACTAGGGGACTTTAAAGTAAACAAGAACTCAAATAAATTAATGAAGGTTCTGTCAACTAAGCATACTTAAAAATACTTTCACTATTATTTAAAGTTAAAGAAGTTAAACTAAATGTTGAAAAACACACATTTACAAGTTTTATTTTATTAAAAACCCTATTAAAAGCTCTAAAAAGAAATAAAACACCTGCAAAATAGTGTAAATTTTCTGCACGTCATCCTTACCTAAAATCAATGTCAAATAAATTTGTATGAGTGAATCCATTTAAAATTTCTGAGAAAATACAAGCTTGTCTTCGCTAATATATATAAATCACTTTTAAAATCGTCGAATTTTAAATAATTATAAACGGTTATGCGAATCCCTTTGTTGCTATATGTATTGTAATAATCGATAGGAAAAAAAATATTTTTATAAATAAAAAATAAGTTATTTAATATTTTGGCATAAATAAGAAATTATTATTAGTAATAAAATAAATAAAATAAAAACAATTGTTTATACAAATGCTGTAAATGATACAGTAATAAGAAGGAAAAGTTTTCGAACAAAATATTATTTTACAAAAATTTCAATCAAACAAATATATATTTACTGTAGTATTATAAATTGCAAAATAAAACATAAAGATCTTTATTTAATATATTTGAAAAATCGAAAATTGTTAATAATTTCTATGTAGCTTTTTGTGTAGACTTTAATTAAGTTACAAAAATTTAAATATTTTAATTAAATAATGTTCCAAATAAAAGTAGCTTTTGTCTTTAGTTAAATTTAATTAAAAGTTTTTAATTACTAACTTATTATCGTTGCCCTTTTTTCTTAAATATTTTACCCTATTTACCCTTGATTGTTAATATATGACAATTTTTCGCCATTAAAACAATCAAACTTTTAAAATTGCTATTATTATAATTACTTTACACGTATTTGCTTTAATAGAACAATATAAAACCACGTTTTTTTAATACAATAAAAAAACTAGTATTTAATTTTATAATCATATTTTTTTTTTTTGCGGAATATTTTTAAAACCGCACATATATGTCTATCTAGCATTTTTACACACGTGTGTTGGAGATTTTGTTTTAAAACGTTTTGTAATTATTTATTTAGTTTTATAGATATTTTCATAAAAATAAATTTTATTCTAGTACAAAAACGGAGTTTGTGCTGTATGTACTCGTATGTATGTTCAATTGTGTATGTTAGTTTATAATTAAATGTAATTATTACGTTTATATTTACGCGTAATTATATTTGAACGTTGTAATTTTGTACGCTGAGACAAATTAGTACGTCATATCACGTCGCGTCAGGCAGTCGTGAAAGAGGCGACTTCTATCTGTTTTTGTATTTTTTTTTTAGTAAAAAGGAATAAAATAGAATGTTTTTACTATTAATCATTAAAGCTAGTTGGTTGTTTATGTATGTAAGTTTATAAAAAGGGGAAAAAGGGTTAAGGAACGGGAGACCATCCCGTATGCGATCCAAAAAATGAAATGGAAATAATTATGCAATTTCGAAACGGTTGGTCCGATTTCAATAGATACTTCACAGTAGAGGTGTTGACGAGTTTAAGTTTTGAGCTTGGACCATATAAACTTACAATGTGGATATCAACATCTTTAAACGACCCTGATTCGTTATATCTGAATCAATTTCAAAGATTTTTATATGAGGAAATTCTATTGGTCGATATCTAAATATCTTATCTCTTTTAGTTTACGAGATATTGGGCTTCAGTGATTAAAATTTTAACTTTTTAAAGTACCTTGGAAAAGATTTTTCTTTATAGCATGGTTTTTTTATTTTATTACAAACAAATAGCAAATAGAAAGAATTTTGGAAAATATTTACGGAGTCAAAAAGTTATAAGCATTTAAATTTGAAATTTGAAAAAAGTCGAATTTTCCTTTCTTTTTCTGTTATAATGGGTGATTCAAGTAGAGATACTTTTTTCAATAACCTTTTTTTTACAGATCATGTGTGAGTCGTGTCATGCTGTCATATTATTTTTGTTTAGTATTGTTTGGCATTTCATAATGGAAAGACTTACGCCTGAACAACGTTTACAAATCGTTCAACTTTATTACGAAAATTCACGTTCTGTGCGGAATGTGTTTCGTGCACTTCGCTCTACTTATGGTCAACATAATCGGCCCATTTCTGGCTCAATGGGTATGTAAAAAAACAAAATTGCCGCATTTGGGACGAAGAGAAACCTGAAGAGATTCAAGAACTGCCACTTCATCCAGAAAAAACAACGGTTTGGTGTGGTTTGTGGGCCGGTGGAATCATCGGTCCATGCCGGTGTGAACGTAACCGTCAATGACGATGGTTATCGTGCCATGATAACCGACTTTTTAATGCGACATTTGGTTTCAGCAAGACAGCGCCACTTCCCGCACATCACATCAATCAATGGATTTATTGAGAGAACACTTCGGTGAGCACATAATTTCATGTTTTGGGCCGATAGATTGGCCACCAAGATCGTGTGATATAACACCGTTAGACTTTTTCCCTTGGGGATATGTAAAGTCTAAAGTTTATGCAGACAAACCCTCTTCGATTCAGGCCTTGGAGGAAAACATCACGCGTGTCATTCGCCAGTTACCAGTCGAAATGCGCGAACAATTCGTCGAAAATTGGACTAAACGGATGGTCCATCTGCGACATAGCAACGGCCAACATTTGATAATAATAATCTTCAAAAAATAAATGCCAAAGAATGTTATTTCAAATGACAATAAACATTCCCCATTAAATTTGAATTTTCTGTGTTTTTTTCTTTAAAAAGTATGGAACCTCGAAATGGATCACGCTTTATAAATATTTTCTTAAGTAACATATAGTATTTAAATTTTTCTCAAAGATAACCAAACAAAAAATTAAAAAAAACGGATTCCTGCGAGAACCAGGGTTTCGCAAATTTGGCCTATTTTTCAAAAAATTTCCAATTTTCGTTTTAATTTCTCAAATTGCAAAGCTTTAATCAGAAAATTTTAATATTTTTTTGTTTTATATTAGAGGTTTTATAGATGTTATATAATAAAATCCAGCAATTCCCAAAAGACTTTAAAAAATTTCCAAAAATGATTTTTAATTTTTTTGCTATATGTTCCCAACCGATATTAGGGAGCAAAAATTTCTATTTCCAAAAAAAAAAATTGAAAACATATGAGATACTATAAAATATATTAAAGTTTTCTGATTCCAGCTTTGCATTTTTAGAAATTATGGCGAAAATTAGACATTTTTTTTATTTGGTTATCTTCCAGAAAAATATAAATACTATATGTTACTTAAGAAATTTTTATATAACAGAAAAAGCATGCGACCACTTTTTTAGCAAAAAAGGGAAAAAATCGACTTTTTTAAAAGTTCAAATTTAAATGTTTATAACTTTTGACTCCGTAAATATTTTTTCACAATTTTATTCTATTTTGCTATTTGTTTTTAATAAAATAAAAAAGTCGGCTAGAAGTTGGACCTGCTATAACGAAAAAACTTCACCAAGGTACATTAAAAGTCAAAAATTTTAAGCTTTGAAGTCCAATATTTGGTAAACTAAAAGAAATAAGATGTATAAACGACAAGTGGAATCCTCTCATATACAAATATTTCAAATCGATTCAAATATAATGAATCGGGATCGTTTTTAAAAATGTTCGTACCCTAGGTGTCAAAACTTAAACTCGTTTGCTCCTCTACTATCACTATGTGAAATTTCATTGAAATCGGATCAGTCGTTCCGAAACTACATAATTATTAACATTTTATTTTTTGGATCGCATACTGTGCGCCGTTTAGTAAGTAACCTAGTAAGCATAAAATAGGAAAGAAAATTAATTGGTGTATAGGAGATAAATAATATTGCAGTGGGAAAATTGTCAATTGGTATCTCTGTTTTGATTACCAAGAGATAGTTAAGTATCCTATTTATAGTGACCTATAGATTAATTCTGAGTAAAATAATGTAAAATATAAACTACATTTTACGTCCGTCTTATTTGGAAATAAAACTTTAGCAAAATTAAAATTTTTCCGAGTAAAGTTAAATTTTTATTACGGTCAGATTAGGCAAATATTTGACGAAAACTTCTGAACCTCGAAACAAAACAATTTCTAATTCCTTTTTTTGAGTTAGCAAAACATTTTCTACTTAGCATAAATTTCCTTTTAAAATTCATAAAATTTGTGACAACACTGATTCTACGGCACGAGATTTCTCAGTTAATTTACCACATATTGCAACATATTTTTCGAAAATGATTTGCCTAATTTCTTTTAAAAAAATAACAAAAAAAATCGAATCCGAATAACCTCCAATTACATCAATTTTAAATCTGCTTAATAGTTTCGGAAATATTAACTTAGATTCTTGCAAAGTGTAACATTTTTTTGTTTTTCAAAAAATCGAAAATGACCAAAAAATTACCCCATTTCTGCTTTATTATAAAGGCGTATCTATTAAAACAAAATTAGACTATATTTTTTTCACAACTATATCATGGTAGAAAACCAGTAGAAAATCTACTTAAAAACTCTTTATTTTTTTAATATTTGATACTTTTTTTTTATAAAATGTTTCTGCTTTATGGGATTATATGAATTCTCGAAAGCAACAACGAAAATAACTGCTAAACTGATTTGATTCATTTATTCTTAAAGTTAGTTGATATTCAAGTCTCGTTGATTTTATAATACAATTGTATGTGCCCTAAAGTTTTTGGTGTTGTTGTTGTTGTTATAGTATTATGTTTACTTTGTGCATAACAATTAAATTGTTGTAATGAATTCGTTTGTATTTTTTAAATTCTTACAACTAAATTTACACACAAAATTATAATAAAAAATAAAATTACAATTGCCTACAAAAAAGGTGCCGCCAATAAATTATACACGTAATATAGTACACATTTGCGATAATAAAGACTTAAGTCAATATTTTGCGATATATAAATTAAAATACATATTTTCCTCATCGAACACTGTCAAAAAAAAAAAAAATAAAAAAAATAATTAATGAGACAAAGTACTCTACATTTATCAAGGGTTAATTCTAGGAGATTTCCAAAAATAAAGCATAAAAAATATATTTTCCAAATACGCCTTTTAGATAATTTTTTTATTTTATAACGACATATAAACTATACTTTTGAGTTATATTATTATCGTTGCAAATAACCCATTTTTGTTTTTTTTTCTTATTATGTTTAAATATTTTTTTTATTCCTTATATATCTGCAAACAGAATTAAATACAGAAATTAAATATAAATAATAAAATATGTAAATAATTACACTTGTAGGTAAAATTATTTATTATATATGACAGCCAGAATGCCTTAATTTTACCTAACTAAAGTACATTGTTCATTTAAACGACATTGATTTAAACAAATATAATAAAATGCAATCATCTGGTAAAAATAAACAATATATATGTATTATATATATGTATAATTTTTTTTATCGTATATGATATTCAAAATGCATAACTCAATTATTTCATAATTGCAAAAAACTAAAATGATTATAATAAATTGTGAACTACAAAGACAGTGAGTAATAAAAGTTGTGAAACCGAAAAAATAATAAACAAATATGTTGGAACTGATCAAATGCTTTAGGTGTTGAATATTTTTATCAATTAAATTCTAACATAAGGTCAATTTTGAACATCTTGTTCTTTTTTTTTTTTTTTTTTCTTGCATTTAAGAATCATTGAAAGAAGAATTATTTAGTTGAATTACTGAAGAAATATGTATATCAAAATTCTCATGTTGCATATTTAATTAGCATTTTGTTTTCTTTTTATAAATGTTTATAATTATTTAACTTTTTTCACCCACAGTTTTGCTTTTTACCTCGTATGCACTTGCAGAAAAATGTAAAACACCAGTTTTTTTTTTCTTTTTTTATGTATATCGACTATCAATGAACTCATTTATATTATTGTATTATTATTATTATTTTTCCTTGTTTGCTAAAGTTTGTTTAACTTTTTTTCTTAAGTAAACTTTTGCAAAAATATTTATTAACAAAAAAGCAAATGAATAATATTTTTAACTCATTAGCGCTTAACTTTGAAGTTGTTGGCCATACATTTATATATAATTTTTTTTTTCGTTCGCTCGTTTGCACTCATTAAATACTTTTTGTACTTTAAATACATTTTTTTATTTAGTTGGCATAAATAAAGCTATTTTTTACTTCAGTTAAAGTGGAAAATATAAAGATCTCTTTTTGGCAAGGAAAAAAATAAAAAATAAAGAAATTAAGTCGTAAAACAGTTATTTATTGGTAAATGCGTTAAAATATGGGCATATCACAAAATTTTGTATTTTTATGACATTTTTAGCAAATGTGATGAGTTTGTGATTGTGTTTGTAAAAGAGCTAATTATAAGTGAATGCATAGGACGAAAAAAAGTATTTATATAGTCATAGGATTTCTCAATCAATTAAGATACACGTGATCATGAAATTCTAAGCCGTTATATTATTTTTTAATGGACTCTAGTTAAACCGTTATATAGAGAGTTGAACCATATATTGTAACATATCTCGACAACGAATTGTCTGATTTGGTTTAATAAAATTATAATTAGTGTTATCTTCAGATCATACCTACATTTAATCTGCTCATAGTTTCCGGGATATTAAAAAAAAAATTGTGTCTAATAAAAATTGTTGAATTAGATTTATAACTTTCAAAAATGCTAATTTTTCTCTTTTATCATAAACCTGAATGCTACAAATAACACGAGCCATATTTCATTAATATTTATCCATATATGTATGTCGACTTTTCTCATCAAAAATTTATTTATTATTACCCAGTAAAAATTTTGCTATCCTGGTAAGCTAGCAGGTATAATTGGAAACAAAAATAAACTACTTATTTTTTGCCTGAATAACTAGTTATTTTTGTTGTCCACAAATTCATGTATTTATTTTTAGACTCTAGGGGTGTTCAAAAATGTGCACCTAAACGAAAATAAAAATGAAAAAGAAAAAACAAAAAATTTTGCCATCAGTGAGTTTTGAACTTGGACACAAATTAACCATTCGTTTTTAATGAGAAGCTTCATACTGAGTACACCATCTCGCACTTAAATTTCTAAGTGACAAAAACTTTATTAGTATAAATATATGTTTTTATACATTTTGTTATAAAAAACTAAAAGCATCAGAATGGGGTTGAACCAACAACCTTCTGGTTATTAATCCAGCGCTCTAGCCAACTTATCCACGTCAATGCAATATTACTGTGCTATGACACTATTAAATACTTATTTATGTAATACCGAGTAGGCAAATAATAATGACGCCTCATTACCAAGAAACTACTTATTAAGTAGTTGCCATTACCGAAAACCAAAAAGTTTTTGCTGGGTATTTATAATTTCGACAATTATGCATCGATTTTAACGCAATATGGATCGCTTTCTTTCTAACAGTTTTATAGTAAAGAAGAAAATTTAACACTTTTGGCCATTTTCAATTTTTAACAATATTTTGAAAAAATAAAATTTAAAAAAAAATTAAGAAAAAAAAATGATTTTATCGACACAATTTTTTTAATCTCACCGAAGCTATTAAGCAGATTAAAAAATGTTGATTGTGCAATTTAAATTAGAATCTTTTAATATTTGGTTAAATCAAATCAAACAAAACGTTCTCTAGATATGCTGTAATATGTGGTGCAATCTCATTAATTTTCTATATACCCATTTATTACGAGAAGGGTCATTTCAACAAAAAAAGAGAGTTATCGGCTTAGAGCTCCATGATAATATGTACCTAAATTGACAGTGAAATCCCGTACCACATAATCAGTGTTGTCATGCGAAATCCATATTCATGGTGTTTAGTTCAGGGTGAAATATTGTGAAAGTCAAGGTATTTTGATACCAAATCGCTTCATTTGTTTAATCGTTTTGTATTTATGTATTAAAATTCTTTAAAATTATTTTGTTTCTAATCCTTTTCTCTCTAAATATAGATGATTTTGAAAATGAACAATTGACAATTATTACAAATGCACTTAAATGCCCAAAAGAAAACTAATTAAGCGCTAAATAATATTACCCAAATACTAAAAAACTAACCCTCAAAAATTTAATTAACATTTTTGGCTTTTACTCATCAAAACTCTTGGATTCTAATAAAAGTTAAAGAATTTCCACTAAAAACAAATTTTTGTATTTAAATGATTAATAACTGTTACACATGAACTTAAATCATTAAACGAAAATATTAATAAAATTTCAAACTAAATGCCATTCAAAAGAAGACTTTGTAATAAAGATTACTTTAAATTTAAAATGAATTTCTTAAGAAAATTAACAAAAAATTCATATGAAAATAAAATCTGTAATAAAATTGACGTCACTAATTTTTTATCACCCGAAAAAAATCCCATTGGAATACTTTTGAAAAGTTTATGAAAAAACGTATATAAAAACAAAAAAGCTTTTGAGAAAGATAATCACAAAAACCTGAGATGCTGACCAGTGTTGCCAGTAGGTGAGAAAAAGAGGTTAAATTGGACTTTAAAAAGGTCAGGAAAGTCCAAATGACCCAAAAATTAAGTCCAGAAAAAGCGAACTTTTTTTCTTGTTTAAAAACTTATTAATATTTTTTAATTTTTTTTTTTTCATTACTTTTTGATACTTTTTATAAATACCGTAAATTTAAAAGTGAAACATAGAACCATTTTTCAATTATACAACCAGAGAAAAATATAGATGTAGTAACCATAATCTAAAAGTAACATACTATGTTGGAACAAATGATCAGAGCGATAAATGGAAATGATTATAAGTAATAGTTATTATGATTCCACTTTGTCACATTGTATTCGATTTTATGGTTTATTTTTTCATGTTATGATTATAGTTTTACATATAATTGAACAATCTTATTATATTATTATATCACATTGTCATATTTTGATTTCATTTTATCATATTATTACCTCATGTTATCATATAGTTATCCAATCTTATCATATTATTATTTAATTTCTTCAAAACATATATAATAATAAGAACTGATTAAGTAAGTCCATAAAATATGGTAAGTTTCATTTAATTCGGAGAATGAAGCGCTGCAGGCGAAAATTTTTGTTAAATACAAATAATCTCGATTTGTTGTACGAATTGATAAACAAAAATGCTTAAATGGATGATTCTTTAAAAATAAAATTAGTGAAGGCATATAAGAAATTATTTTCTTATTTATTGAAATGCTAAAATTTTAGAATTAAAAAAAAGGCTAGAAAAAGCTAGAAGCGAAATAAAAAGGCTAGATTTAGCCTTAAAAAGGGTAAATTGGCAACACCGATGCTGACTAATAAAGATGATGTTAATGCGTCATTTGTTGGTAGACTAAAGTTTACAGCAAAAAAAAAAATCAAAATATTTACGTCACACACGAACGCGTGCTGTTTGGTTTGTCTGCAGCGTAAAAGTCCAAAGGTTGTTCACTAAATTTTGTTAAGTTATTAATTCACATTGACAGACCATCTTCATTAAAATCACAATAAAAATAAATTTCATTTTCGATTTTTTATTTCTGTTTTTTTTTTTTTCAAATTGAAATGCATAAAATTTTATAGTTTCTTTTCCGTTTCCAAAGATCAAACTGATAATAACTGTGGCAGCAAGATTTTAGTTGAAAGTTTTTAAATGTTTCTGCGTTTTGTTGTTATTTGGTGTTATTTTGGTGATTTGTGAAAATGTTTATAGTTACTTCAATAAAACGCTGGAAAAAAAGAGACATGATCTTTTTAAAGATCTCCCACCACCCCTTTTGGATTTTTTACGAGTTTAATGCCTGCCCACGTTTATTGGTTTTATTTTCTTGTTCATTTTTTATTTTGATTACTTTAACATTTAACATATAATAATAATATTTAATAGATTTTATGAAAAAGATATAATGAACAACACAAATTTACTATACTACTACCACTTCGTCTTAATACAACTGCTACTTGAGCATAAAGTGAATGGGATTTTTATTTTGATTTTGAAAACAGTGTAGACTGGAAAAACGGCCTTACATAGTTACATAGCTTAAACATTTGATGAAATTTGCTCGGAATTATTTTTATAAACATCTATAAACCAATCTAGTCTGTAGTCTAGTCTATAGTTTACACTATAGTCTAATCTATAGTCTGGACTATAGTCTAATCTATAATCTGGACTATAGTCTAGACTATAATCTAATCTATAGTCTGGACTATAGTTTAATCTAAAGTCTGGACTATAGTCTAATCTAAAGTCGGGACTATAGTATAATATATATTCTGGACTATAGGCTAGACTATAGACTAGACTATAGTCTAGACTATAGACTAGACTATAGACTAGACTATAAACTAGACTATAGACTAGACTATAGACTAGACTATAAACTAGACTATAGTCTAGACTATAGACTAGAACTATAGTCTAGTCTATAGTCTAGACTATAGTCTAATCTATAGTCTAATAGTTTGGACTATAGTCTTATCTATACTATAATAGTTTGGACTATAGGCTGATTTTTTATAAGTTGGAGGTATTGAATCTTCAAAAGATGTATTCAGTCTGGACTATAGTCTAGACTATAGTTTAGTCTATAGTCTGGACTATATACTAATCCACAGTCTAACATATAGTGGATGCTATAGTTTTGCCTAACAGTTTAATTTAAATCTGTTAAACTTATGATCTGAGGTAATAAATAATTTTCCTAAGAATCTCTAAATTGGGAATTACAAATATTATTGTAATCCCCGTCTTCAAAGTCTTTAGTGTAATTAACTACTTATTTTTCCTTTTTTACCATAAAATAAATATGATTTGAGTAAAAGGTTTTTCTCCAAAAAATCTGAAACATTTCTTTTCACTTTTCCTCAAAACAACATTAACTTTATGATTTAAATACAAGTTTGAAGAAAAAGAAACACATTTCCAAAAAAAAAAGAACTGTAGTTTTGTAACTGACGACATGTATGGTAAAAATAGTCAGTCTATAATTTTATTTGATGGAATACCAGACAAACTTTTAACAAGATACCAAAGGGTATAAATTGATTACTAAACAACAATAAAATACTAAAACGTATTTTAACACAACTCGGTAATATAATGAATAAAATAAAAAACAAAAAACAATTACACTGACAAAAAAAAAACAAAAACATAATTAACTAATTTTCTAAAAGGTGTTTAGAAACCTTGAAGATTTTTTTTTTTTTTTTTTTTTGGGAAAAACCTTCAATTCCTGCAGCTGTTTTTATTACACTTACTATCTTAAAATTTTTATTTACTAGTAGAATTATTCTTTTTTTTATTGATAAAAAATTTAAGAAATTTAAAAGTCTAGTAGACAAAAATTAAGCCATTAAAATTTTCTTATATTTAACATGAAAATTCGTTTAAGAAAAAGTAATGTTGTAACGTTTTTTGTTTTTGTTTTTTTTTTCATTTTCCAACACATAAAATTAGTTTTGTTGGTTTTTTACAATAAGCTAAAGATTATTAAGATTGCCTGTTGATTTACATAGTTATTGCTACATTTTTGTACGAGTTCATTAAATTTTTAAAATGTGTAAATATTTAGATATTTGTTTTACACTTTTAAATTGTTGCTGTTATTTTTCCATTATTTTATAAAGTGTTAGCTATTGGTGAGGAAGTTTTAAGTATTAATTTAACCGAAAGAAACGGTTATTTGGAAGAGAGTTTAGTGAAGAAATAATGCTATGGCATATGTCAATTTAAAAAAAAATTATCACACAGCTAAATGAAATCCTTTAGAAAAAGAAAATTTATTATAAAACAATAAAGCTTGATCTAATTCTGAAAATTTTTAATAAAATTTGTAAATTAATAATTACACTGCCTGCCACTTGAATAAGAAATGACATTTTTTTAACTTTAATTAAGTATATCTCCTAAACTAAAGTTCAGAAAAAAATAATTTTTTGCGCAACCAAATTTCAAAGTGTTGGCTTTAGTTTGCTGAAGAAATAAAAGGTATACAAATACAAAATCAATTTTTTTTCTTTTTCAGAGTTATTAAGAGCCTTACCACGTCCCATTTTGAATAAAAACTATTTTAAAACTATCAAATTAAAAATTCTCTAGCCGTTTATATTGAAAGAAATTCAAATCATAGCCTTCCTGATTAATATTAAAAGAATTTCTTATTCAAGTGACACACGAAAAAGTGCTACAGAAATAAATGTCTTTAATTAAATGCATAATTTTAGTATAACAAAATCTGTATATTTTTTATTTCTTCAGGAAACTAAAGCCAACACTTTGAAATTTTGTTGCGCAAAAAATTAATTTTTTCTGAAGTTTAGTTTAGGAGATATACTTAATTAAAGTTAAAAAAATGTGATTCCTTCTTCAAGTAGCAGGCAGTGTATATGGTTAAAATGACGTTAAATCTTTATATTTTTAACTTATATTTACCTTAAAAGTTTATAATATTTGACAAAATTTAAGAATTTATATAAATCTTTTTATTAATGTTGTGCTGAAAAAAAATCTTATTTTCTTGTGGAATTGTTAGTTATTCTCTTAATCGATTGTTTTCTTTATGCGAATCTTTCAATTACACAATTATCCACACTATCTTTTCATAAAGTATTTAAAGTAATATATTGATTTTAGTATCTCCATTAAACAAGATACATTGCAAGTTGATAACAAACAAAATTACGTTTTAACAAGTTCAAAAAAATAAAATAAAAAAACAAAACGATTTTAAATGTGTTAAGTTTATTATCCATTAATAGAAAATGCGATCAAAAAAGTAAATACGAAAAATTGAAAAACCATAACGCCTAATATTTATAATTTACATAAGTTGATTTTTTGTTATCTGAGTTTTATGGCTAAATAAAATATACATTAAAAATTTGTTTAACAAGTTTCAAGGAACTTTGTATGTACTACAAAGTGTTTCAATAAAATTGTTTATTTGGAAAAATAATTAAAAAAAAAAAATATATCGAATGTTATATAATTTATTTAAGTTCATTTTTTATAATGTAGAAAAAATTAAAAAAAATTTAAATAAAATTTGCATTGTGATTGGATTTTGTAAGTAGATTAAGAGATCTTGTAATGTGTGAATGTACGTATGTATGTATGTATGTATATATGTATGTATGTATGTATGTATGCATATATGTATGTAACTTTTAACACATACATCTGGGACCCCATAAGAAATACATATATAGTATATGCATGTATGTACCCTTCATACATTTGGAAGATAATTTTGTTGCCAATCTTCCAGAGGTCACTTATTAGTGATTTTTAAATGATTATCGGAAGCTTGTTCAAAAATTACAAAAACAAAATACTTCTAGATGATTACCAGAAGTGTTTACGAAAGTTACAAAAACAAAATACATTACTATCGTCCTCTTTTCTTCCTAAAGTATACTTTGAAGTCTGCTCTGGAAGATAATATGACGACAAATTCGAATTTAGTAAAAACAAAATACATTACTATTACGCATTAATCTTCTCGACATGTGTTAGGAAGATTGTCAGTTTTTTTATAAAAAGAAATTTCTTCTTTTGTAATGCACTACACATTGATAAATGTATGTGAAATAAAAATACATAATAAAAATACATAATTATGTTATTAAAAAACGTTAATTTTAACTATAAATACAGTTATAGTAGCAAAATCATCTTCTAGAAGAGACTAAGACGATATTTCTGTGAGCATCGTCTGGTGAATAGGCGACACAAAGAGAAGAGTCTTTGTGTCATTTTCGAGACTTCTAGAAGTCTATTCCATTAGGAATAGATCTTCCCGACGGAAGCTGATTTTAATGATACTTTGGAAATAATTTTGGTGATGAATTTCTACTTTTGGAATATTCTTCTTAGTGACTTCCGAAATACATGCAGGGCATGTATGTAGTATATACATATGTATGTATTCTGAATCCATATAAGTATGGAATTCTTTACGCAGTTCATCATTCAGTGACTATCTATTTTCCCAAGCCCTTAGTTAATCAAATGGTGAGTGTCGATGAACTGAATGTAGGGAAAATAACAACTTTAAAAATTCATCTTCAGTTCCATACCAATGACTAAAAGTCATGAGTTTAGTACATTTTGACAAAAAAAAAGTTACGAAATTTTTTCTCGAAATAGGTATCAAAAATAATTTTGATGATTTTGATCATAATTTTGAACTTCATATGGGAAAATAATTTTTAAATTTTTCCCCAAAAATTTCGGTCCAAAAGATGACAAGGAGTGCACTTCCTAATATTATTATCTGGGCAAGTTTTTCAAGCTTATCCCTTGAAAAGTAAGCTTTTGCATATTTCACAAGTGTTTCACAAGTGTTTTTTTATTTATTTATTTATTATTATTTTTTTTTTTCTTTTTTGTAATTTAATTTAATACATTTTTATTTTTATTTTTTTATAAAAAATCAAAAACTATCAGAATTTTAAAGTTAGAAAAAATGCATATGTATATAAGAAATCACATGAATTTTTCTCTGGCTTTTATTCCATTTGTTCGTACTTTTTCAAGAGCAGTTTCATTTTTTTTCGAGCATATTTAAACTTACCCTGATTATTACATTTTTTTGTTCAATGGAACCCTAAATAAAATTGTTTCTATAGTCTATGGTTTAGTCTACACTATAGGCTAATGCAGAGAGTTACAGCGTTATTACTACAACAATATTATGTTCTCATTGTTAATTTGATTGAATATTAATAACTCTGTATTCATGATAATAACGTATATATTTAAATTTTGTCATTTAATGTTTGCACTCAATAAAAATTTGATTATGGTTGACTGCATAAATTATATGCTTTTAAATATTTTTACCAAAAATAAGATTTTATTAATATGAAAAATATCATTGCTTCTACAACCATTTGTGGTCTGTTTTTAAACCATAATAATATTATTATTCCCATGACAATAAAATATTTCAAACAAATATAATACTTATCCTTTTTACAAACTTTGTGTAAATATTCATAACTTGTTTGTTTTTGAATATATTTTGTTTTTTCATTTAGTTTATATATTAATAAATATAAATAGAGAAGGTTTGATTATACTCGGTGTGATTCAAGCAATATAAGATTTTGATTAACTACCCTTAAAAAGTTAGTAAAAAAACAAATCTTAAATTTGAATGATGGTACAAATGAATATATTTAATGAATAAATAATATGTAAAAAAAAAACTAGAATCTTAACATGCAAAAACAAACCATAAAATCGGACATAATATGACAGAATGGAATAATAATAATTATTATGTTCCAATAATAATATGTTATGATTATAGATTAGATTATGGTCACCACAACTATATTTTTTCTAGTTTATAGTCTAGACGTCTATCTACTTTAAACTATTCTCTCCAAGGTATTTTTATTCGTCACATTGAAGATCTGTCAAAAGATTTGTATCTTTTTTCGTTTATGATATTAAAATTGGTTCATAAGCAGACAATTTTTTCTTTAAATTTAAAATCGAATTGAAAATTTTAATATTCAAATTGAACAAATTCCTTCAAATCACTTCTATTATACATTTATATAACATTTATTGACTTATTTATTGAACTTATTTGTAGGTGGGGGTTTAGTACAATTAAATGAAAAATATTATTTCGCAAAAACATGGTCAAATGCCATGTGAACTATAGCAGATGTTAGGTATATTTAAAACGTAATAGCAGAGCAATTATTTTGAGAACTTTAATTAAAGAGAAATTATGAAAACATAAAATTCTATAATAAATTAAGAGGATTTTACTAAAACATTATAAGTAAAATTGAAGTTAAATTTAATAAATTAATAATAACAGAAATTAAGAATTTGTTTAAGAAATATGTGTGAAATATTCGCGAGAATTATATTGAAAATACATATAACATAATTAAAATGGATTTGAATGAAGTTCCTTAATAAGAAATAAATTTAATAAATTTAAATTTTTAGCAAATGAATTCAAGAATTTGGATTATCTTAAATTTAGGCACTTTTAAATAATTACCTATAAATCAAGGACTAGCGAATATTGTGTTTGGTAATTTCTTAACATTAAACTATATTGAGCTTTAAATTTCAGTATTTATTTAAGATCTTTAAAACGAAACATTTCAGAAAAATTCTTTATAATCTTGAAGTATAAAAATGTCTTTCTTTTTAAAACTAAATTATTTCTGCTAATTTAGATATGTCACCTTCAAAAATCAATATTTGTTAACACTTTCATGCCATTAATTTTTTATTTGAAAAAAAACTCTTAAAGCGTAACAATATAATTTTCACACATATGGGTGGGTTATTTATTTATTTTCTTCATTTCTTTTTGTTTAATGTTAATTAAAAAAAAACCCTTTTTTCAATATTTATTTTAACAAAAAAAAAAAAACTAAATAAATAAATTTACGTAAGCAAATGAAGAAGATTCATTAAATAAATACTGAAAAAGCCACATAACCAAATAATTAAATAAAACAAAGAAAACTTAATTATTTAAATTAAAAAAAACAATATTTTTTTCAGAAAAACTGAAAAAATATATATGGGTTTAACAAACAGATTAAAAAATAAAACATTAACACAAATAAAATAATAATATGATATAATTATGACAAGTTAGTAAATATTATAAAAAAAAACACTGAGAAAAATTCTTCCAAATTTTGATTAAATTATAACCTAATGTTTGTTTAAATGATACTCTCTTTTTATCTAAGTATTAATATAAATGTCTTTATAAAAAAATAAAGAAAGAACTAAATTATCAGGAATTAGTTTCAAATTACATAAATAAAATTTATTGCCCAATATTTCAAAGTTTCCGTTGTAAGAACTTTCAAAGAAAGCGTACAAAAGAAATGAACAATTAAGTTTTTTATTTGTTTTTTTGTATTAAATGATAAGATTTGGTTCTGTTTTATTTTCTTTATTTTATACTCTTATCAATTTGTTTTGAACAAAATAATAAAAAAGCTACTACCTACTAAAAATTTAATAAATTTCAGACAATTAACTGAAAAAAAAACACCCATCTAATCTTTCATTTTAGTTTTATAAAGAAATTTTAATTGGTTGCATTTGAAATATGAGCATATTTTTTATTTATTTAGTTTTTTTTTATTATTTCGATTGCTCGCTTTTAAAGTAGAATTAAATGTCATAAATTTTTTTTTAGAAAATTTTCTGTTTTACTTTGGAAACTGAAACAGGAAGTTGGAAATTAACATTAATTTTTTTTTACTATATGCCAATCTTTTTTCCCAATTTAACTCTTTGTTCTCTTTTTTTTTAATTCCTACTCTTTGATTTTCTGTGTATCTGTATCTTTTTTGTTTGTGTTTTTTCATTTATTATTTAAATGATTGATAAATGTTTGTCGTTTGTCTATGTTTTAATAAAAAAAAAAAAATGTAAAAACATATTGTTGCTTTGCAAAATTATTTGCATGCCGAAGAACCTGTCAATTTAAGAATCTCTTAAAGTCATTTATGAAAATAAAAGACGCTTATAGTAGACTGGTGCCACAGCAACAGGAAGATCGGCAAGGGAAGTAACCATAGTAACCATTGCTTTGATTTAATTAAAGCAATGTTTAGCTTGAAAGTTTTAATAAAACTATTAACCCTGGAGAAATCACACTCAACGATAAACAAAACAAAATAATTTAAGAAAAATAAATAAAAAAAAAAATGAATTTTATTTTTGAAAAGAAACAACTTAGGAATTTATAAAACAAATTTTGTTTAGTATATTAAACGTAATATGATTCTATACTATAAAGAGTTAATGTCATTTATTATTTTGTATTTATTTTTTGGTCTAGTTTCCAAAGTTTCAAACTAGAAATGAATGAACTTCTACATGGATTTGAAAAATCGGCTGTAGTGAACTATCGAATTTGATATTAATATATATTAATATATATATATATATATATATATATATATATATATATATATATATATATATATATATAATGAAAATTAGATTTTTGAGATCATCATATATTTTTTTTAAATTATATATACATTAGAGAGAACAGTATATATATAGTCCTCTCTAAACATTTATTAAAACCGTTAAAGCATATGTTTTTAACAATTCAGCATTTAGCATTTCTAATCATAGATCATTTGAATTAATAGCTATTTTATTTTAACTTCAAAAAAAAAACATAATTACTCCGAAATTCCACACACAGAATACCTTCCCCTATATGACTTTGTCAATCAACTAAAAGATTAATTATTGACCATCATCCTAAACAGGCAGATTGCATTCCACCACTAATAGTGAATAATTGTTGAATTGTGCACTCAACAATCAGGCTCCTTTAAAAGACTCATAAATGAAACTTCATAAACAAACACACACTCATACGTACATGCCACATGATGCATCTACTTTAGAAGAAGACCTTCAAAGTAGTTTTGTAAAATGTTCATTGACTATATTAGTTACAAAATTCTTCCAACATCTTAAGATAAAACGCGATAGTTGCATAAAAGTAAGTTCTACCTATTATCTGACAGATGTATGAACATGCAACAACTGCAAAAATATCAAAAAAAAAAAAAAAAAAAAAAAACATAAATGTATCATCTTCTCTATGATTAAGTAACATGCATAACTATGATTTTATATAATGCAAAGTATCATCTTTAACATCATATTCGTAATTATTATTAGGATTTTTATCATCATAATAATGATGATCATGATCAACTTAAGCATATGAGTTTGAGGCACATTATGTTTTAGGTATATTTCTAAATGTTTGTTGTATATGTTGCATTTCCATGACGAGTGTAGAAGAATAGAAATGAGTGGCTGTATGCTGGTTGATTATTTGGCTGACTGACATTGGAACAGCAGATGTCTATTTAACAAATAGTCTGAGTTTTGCTTTTTATATTTAATATGCTTTTATATGTATGAAGAACATTATGTAATTGGATCTGGGTTTACGATTTTTTTTGTATTATTTTTGTTTATTTTATACTTAAATTTCTGCTTAGATATAAATAAAAAGAGTTAAAGATAAAATATATAAGTATTTGAAAATATGGCCGTTATTTCAAAAAAAAAAAAATGCATTTGCTTAGAAGTCAGTTTTATTTTTATACAAAGAAAATAAGATTTTGTAAATATTATAATTATGTTAAGGGTATTCACTTGATTAATGGTTCCCTAAGGTGATGATTGACAATTTAATTACAACACGATATATTTGTTTTCATAATACAGTAAATTTTTTATTCTTTGTCATTTTTTTCAGGACATTTTTTAAATATTTTTTTTTTTTACTTTATTTTATCTTTCCTTTATTTCCTGTTATCTATAAAATATTAAACATTTAAGTTAAATATTTAAAGTATCATAAACATTATGAATTTTTAGATTTGAACGATAAGAAAAATATTCAAACGGAAATCAGAATTAGTCAGCAATATTGTAAAAAATTATTGCAAGGTAAATACTACAGTAAAAACATTAAAATTTTTTTAAGAAAATCTCTAAAATAAATAGAAAAAAGTCACTTGAGATGATGATACCAAAAATGAAAAAGATAAGAAAAAAGAAAGTAAAATTTCCAGACTATCTATATGCAATATTTTTGTTCAAGTATCGGCGCCTAAAAGGTCTTTTAGAAAATATAAGAAAATTTGCTGTTTACACACTGCAACAGTCATTTTCACATATGAAATAATCAGTATATTCACACATATTAAGACTACGTATTTAGGTTTTCTCTATTACTTCTATTTTGCTCTCAAATGAACTTCAAAGCTTCCAAGAATATAAACATTTCTAATAAAAAATTATAAAATATTTATTATATCATTCCAATGTAGGTGTCAAACTAAAGGTAAGAATCCCCGCGATGTAATAAAATTTTTTATTTAAATGTTGCAGTACAAACATTTTATTTTTTAATAAATGTGTATTCAAATAAATATATATAATTTTCTTATCTTTTTGTGCTACAATATTTAAATAAAAATCTTATTATATTGCAATGATTCTTATGTAGCTTTCATTTGATATCCATATTGGAATAATATAATCTTAAAGTAAATATTTTATACATTTTTATTAAAAATGTTACATCCTTGGAAACTTTGAATGAAGCCCATTTGAGAAGAAATTTTACGTGATAGAAAACAACTGCGTACTTAGTTCTTTAATGTACGAATATATTGATTTTGCTAAAAAAATACATATGTGGATTTCTTACTTGGCGGCACCATTAATTAAAATTCCATTGCATTAGAAAATAATTTGAATTTCAAATCTTTCGCGAAAGTATCGGGAGCAATAAATGGCTCCATTTTTAATTTCAATATGAAGTACATAATCAATTTTCAATGAAATATTTATTTGGTCATTTAAAGCTTTTAATAATTATATTATGAACGCAAATTTGTTTTTGACTTTTGTAATTTTTACATAATATGTATTGCTGTCAGATATGAAGATTTGTCTCCAAATTGTAAATATCTCATTTGAGGAAAGAAATGACAGTTTAATATAAGAACTTAAAACTTATGTTAACAAAAACTTAATTGTTATTTTTTTTAGTATTTTGGGAAATAAATTCGGGATTTATATTTTAAAATAGAGATAATTTTCGGACGCTTAAAATATTACCAATAATGGTTATTCTCATTAACCTTTAAAAATGAGTTCATTACTTGAAATGAATTATTCTATAGACAAAATTTTTGTTCTAACTACTGAATTAATTCATTACCAAAGGGCAGATTTTCTTGTATTTATTGCTTTAAAATAAGACCCTAAAATATGTTTTTTATAAATTTACACTCACATGAATGCATATTTTTTAAATTTTTAGTGCATATTATAAACTCTTAAAGCATATGTTATTAAAAATAAATAAATGTATGAAAATCCTATTCCAAACTAAACTTTAAACAGCAAAATAAAAAGCTGAAAACACTTTTTTTCGAAATAAACAAGAAAAATTATTTATATCCAGAGGGCGGATTTCCATACATAAAATTTTTTACTTAAGATAAAAATTAAAAAATTTTCAAATAATAAAATTAGCAAAAATAAATACTTTGAAATTGTTAGAATTTTCCTTCATTTAACTTATTTGCGAACAATTTTCCAAAAGCCTAAACTGGCAACACTGGTGTTCATATGGCTTGGTCTAATATTAAATGTCAACAAGTTGTACGCCGAATAAGTCTATAAAAATGTATTTTCTATAAAATTCTACGAAATACTACGATGAAAATTTATTCACTTATTCAGGCTTTAAACGTTAAGTGATTATAAACGTCTCTTTTCAGATGTGACAACTTTGGACCCTGTTTAAGTAAATTCTAAAAAAAATCCACGAAAAATTCATTAAAATTACTTTAAAATATTTCCAAAGTTAAGGTTTTATATACAGATTTTTGTAAATGATTTAATCGTTTAAATTTCTTAAGCAGGGTTTTACCGCCTGATCCAAAACAAGAGTGGGAAAATTATATTCAAAATTTGGCTATAAAAACACTAAATAAAATATTTAAAAACTGAGAGATTTTCATACACATTTTTAAAATAAATTTTCTGTGCGCGTTTCTGAACCAGGCCCTTAAACATTATTTATTTCTTTTAATTAGTCTTTCTCAAACTAGAATCTAACTTAAAAATTTTCGTTAATATATTTCAAACGAATGATGTGAAGTACCCTCAAAAAAAAATCCAAGAGATAAAAAGAAGAAGAATTTACTATAAACCTATGAGTTGTCATAGGATAGATATTATTTTCTATTATTACTATACATTAATTTCAAGCTATGCCCTTAAAATATAATTATACAACTTAACTAATAATAATAACTAATTCACTTTTCTAAACATACCTTTTTAAAAGGTCGATAATATGGTAAATATTTTGTCTATGTTATAATAACTTCTTTCCAAAATGTTATTTGTCTTTTTTGGTTAAAATTTAACTTGTAAACTGTTAGAAATATTTGAACAAAATTTCACATAGCCAGAACAGAAATGTTTTTGTGTGAATTTAGATTCACAATAAAATAACTATTTTGTAAGTAAAATATGAATATGAAAGTTACATATTTACTCCTTTTGGCCATTTTCAATTCCATTACTTAACATCGACCTTAAAATTCAAATTTTTATTGATACTATAAAACTTATTGTAGAAATTTTACTAAAAACTAAATATTATTTTAAAAAAGTTTTACGATAGTTTGAAGAATTTTTAGTTTTCAAATTCAATGACACATTTCAAAACCCACCTTATTTATTTTTGTTGGTCTTGTAACTGGTACATCATAATCCATTGCACAAAAACTGTTATTAGATTTATCCAGCATATTGTTAAATTTTATTAAAACTCACTATTCCAAACTACTTTATTTTCGATTTTTTTAAATACTTTTCCTTTATTTTTCAACAATTTTAAACACTCATGTTTCTTAGATTTGTTTTTTTCCCCTTTTAAGCACAACAAATAAATCGAGTACTTTAGATATATTTAATCCAGGACAATATAAATAAAGTAACTCGATACTTCTTTATAATTTTCTAAATATTTAAGCTTCAGCAGGGAGTTTTCAATTTTTATTTTTAGTTATTAAGAAAAAAAATCACATTATTTTATTTAATATATGATGGTTTTTGTATATTATTTCAATCATGTATTTTTGTTGTTGTTTCTTTTTTTCTAAAATCAAGTTTAAAATAAAACTGGCAGAACACAGACACAGAAAATTGCCAAAAAAAAAAAAAACAGAAATTCACAAAATATTCGGTAAACAACTCGAGAAGAAATCTGCAAAAACAATAATGCCAAATTTGAGCAAATTACAACTACAACAAACAATATTCAACTGATATTTATTATATGTTGTTAACTTGGCTTACTGTTTTATTCGCTTGTTTTTATTCAAAACTTTTTTTGCACTTTTTTTTTTTGTTTTTATTTTGATAAATGCGTTCGTTCTCTCTTTTTTAACGTTTTTGTTTTTAATTCGACTTAATGTTTTGCTTGTTGCTTTAAACCGTTTCACGTAAAAAACATTTCGTGTTTACTCTTTTTTACGTCGTTATTTGCCGACGAAATTTTTAAAAAATTTTTTTGAAAATCGTTTTAACAATTTTGAAATTCCGCTTAATTTCTATTAAACGTACCGCAAAGCAGCAAGTATCTCGTGGAACTAATTCTCGTTATGAAGATACATTTTGGTTACAGTGTTTGTTATTGTTTAGTATGAAATGTTGAGATACATTAAGAGCGTGTGTATGTGTGAGCAAAGAGTATATTTATGTTAAAAAATGTTGCTAGCAACATATTAATATGGGGTGACCAAACTTATTTAGGGAATATATTCTAATTAAGTAAAATATAGATTTTTATAGTTTTTTTGTAGATTTTATATACGGAAATATATTAAATTGTAAATTTATTTAAAGTAAATAAAAATACAAAAGAAACATAATATTTGAGATAGAACGTTAGGACTAAGAATACTAGAGCCTTACTTACAAAACATGTAAAATTAAAAAAAAATGTTAGAACTTTTAAAATATATTATTTTAAAATTTATAAGCAATTTCATAAACAAAATATTTTATAATAAATTTATTATAAAATTAGGTGTCGTGGGTCTAACCATTTGTCTATCTAAGTTTTTATTCACAACGTATATATATATATATATATATATATATATATATATATTTACACATCAGGATGCGGAGACATATATAATTTCGGCTTACTTTTATAGCTATTCGTCCTACAAATTCTAATGACTATTAGGGAGCGGAGATAATAGGATTTATATAATTTCCGAAGCCTGTTTTCCCTTTCCAGAGCTCTCAGACCACGTAGAAAATTAGATTTCGGCTTACTTATAAAACTATTCGTTCTAAAAATCCAGGGAGCGGAGATATGTGGATCCATTTTTTATTTTCTGTAATATTTTTAAAAGTCAGTTTTGGTTTTAAAAAGTTTAAATTTTCTATGTTTGCTCGCCATATCTTACCGGAAACTAAATTTGTATTTCGATCAGGAAGCAAATGTATGCCGATTAATTTTTTTGAAATCTTTTTTTTACCTTTTAATACTTTAAATATTATTCACTATCGAAAATGTAACAGATTCGCATCTTTCAATTTCGATTAGAGGTAGGAAAAATGTCTAAAGGTTATTCATATTTTTTTTTTAATTCTTAGATTTTTTCGTTAATTTTTTTATTATAATTATATTACAATATTTCCTAGCATTGGCAAGCTTATACGCTAGTTAAGTTGTAAAAGATTAGGAACCTTTCAATTTTCACAAATAAGAGATGTAAAAAACTATAGTTTGTGTAAAAAATTGTCTTTTAAAAATATCTTTATTTTATTACCAAAATGTTTGTCATTAAAATATTTTTATACAAAATTTTGTTTTTATTATCTACCTACTACTTTCCTTTTCAATATGTCAGCATCTTGAAAAACTTAAGGTGTGTTCATTCAATATTTATAATCTGCGAAATGATAATATTTACCTCCACACCATATTTTCCCTTGACAATTTTTTTATGTGTTACACTTAATTTATGATATATATTTTTTTACAAAATCATTTTTTTTTTTTTTTTTTTATTCTTTATTAGTCGGTGATATTATTAAAGATTTTTATTATTTTTATTCACCTATAAAATATTTATTTTAAATAATTATATTTATATATATATATATATATATATATATATATATATATATTATATATATAAATATTAAATATTAAATTACGATGTAGTATATTTATATATATATATATATATATATATATATATATATATATATAAATATTAAAAAAATGTTTTAGCAATAATTTGTCAAGAAAAAATTTTTAAATATTTTTTTAATTATAAGCTCTCAATTAGAAAATTTGTGGAAAAAATTTAATGGTTCTTTTTAGCCAAAATATACTACATCGTAATTTTCAATTTCAATTTCTCCCGGAAGGAAATTGAGTAATATAATTTTTAATATTTATCGAGTTCATCACTACGCATATTTCGATTAGTATTTATTCATCAGAATCGCAAAAATTCTTTTTCTCATGACATTCTAAAAATCAAGATCTTGTTTAAGCCTTCCGCTTTCCATGGGAAATATTTTTTTCCACAACAAGCTTAAAATTGTGAATTTTACGAGAACAGAAACAGAGAATGGGAGCGATCTAAAAAATGGTAATAAGTACGTATCTCCTAAACAACTGTCTTCTCAACTGACAACTTATCTTCACACTATTATTATACGATATGATCTACAGTGTGTTAAAGTTGACCAACTCAAGCATAAACATGACTCCAAACCATAAAGTACACCGTTCGAATCAGAATCACTTTCTGAATCGATTTATCTCACCCAGCTTCCATATAAATGACCTCGCGGAATAGGGTTTTAACGCTTATATATATAATCACATTTTAGGGAAATTCGGCATAAATAAATTTTATACATGCATAAATTAGAGCGTATACAAAAATTGATCCACAATTGACAATAGTTCTCATATAAGATCAGTGTAGAAATTTTTTAATAATATTTGTGATTAAAATGTGTAGGGAATTTTTGTAGGGGAAATTTGTTGGGCTCGTAAAGTAAAATTGTTTTTTTTTTCATCAGTGGGTATTTTTAAAAGTGTTTACTTTACTTTTAAAAAGTGTTTATTTACTTTTAAAAATACCTACTGATGAAAAAAAAATTCAATTTTTCTCTACGCGTTTAAAAAATTTCTTCTACAAAAAATCCCTACACATTTTAATTACAAAAATTAATAAAAAATTTCTAAAAAATTAGCAATATAAAACTAAATTCTTTTAAAATTTTGCGAGTATTACTGTTTTCGATACTATTCTTTTATCTATAAAACATGTTCTGAGTTTAACACAGCAAAGTTTTTGCTTACCTAGTAAGATAGCAAGTAATATTGCCTGAATGTCAACTTATTTTTGTTCGTATTGTTCAGAAATTTACGACTCTCGCTTACGATATAACCAAAATAAATAAAATCGAAAAAAATTTTAATCAGTGAAATTTGAACATGAGCGCAAATTTACCGTCCGTTTTTAAACGCTAACGTCTTACTCACTATACCATCTCACAATTTAATAGGCGACAGAAACTGTTTTAGAATAAAAATAAGTTTTTACACATTTTGTTGAATCAACTATCTTCTAGTTCTTGATTCGGCCATTTAGCCTTCCGACCCACGTGAATGCAACATTACTATGTCATTTTACTAGTGAGTATATATGTAGAGTAACTACTCAAATAAGTAACTACTCAAATAAGTAACTACTCAAATAAGTAGTAGTTATCATTACCGAAAAGCAAAAAGTTTTTTTCTGGAAAGTAACTTAGTTTTGTAATCTTTTCTTATAATATACTAATTATAGAGATTCAAATATTAAGCTATAGAAAATTATATTTATTTAACTTTATTTTCTGAAATGTATTCTTAACATGTTGCGTTCTAAATTTCGGTTACTTACTGGTTTCGATTGAACCAAATACTGTTAACAGGGTCTGCTTCTAAAGTTTGCATTCGAATAAAAAATAACACATAATATTAAAGGTGACTGGAATAAGTTACAATTATGAATGGAAAAATGTATTTAGGGTTTTTCTACAGATGTCAGTAAAGAAAAAATTAATGATTAAATAAGAAATTTATATTTTCTTTGAAACATCCTCCATTATTAATTCTTTCGTATTTGGCGTAACTTTTTTTTGGAACCAGCTATCCACTTATGTTTAAAATTTGAAAATTTTTTTGGGCGCAGCATTAGTTTTCCTTAATTCACATCTTTCAATTGGCCGAAGTTCTGGTCAGTTTAGAGGGTTAGCATTGCGTTTACTGTAGCATTCTATAGTAATTTTACTGTAATAGCACGATGCCAAATCAGGCCAAACGAATATTAAGACTCTATGTTTTCTTATAAATGAAAGCAGTCTTCTTTGCAGACACTCCTTGATATAAATATCCAAGTTTATTGTTTACTAAATATAGTAAAATTTAATTAAATTTTTCATAATATAATTCCAATTCCATTATATTCCATTATATTTAGAATTAACACAACATTAGAAATAAACTACATTAATAAACTATCTCTTGGTATTAGCTTTATATATGTTCTTAGCTATGATATTTTATAATTATGTACTTTAGTAAGTATAAACATCATATCTTTATATATATTTCAATCATGTTTTTCCATATGAGTCATTCCATTTAAAAATAAAACAAGAAAAATTATAAATTTGGACCTTACCTCTCCGAATTTAATGATATTCAGCATTATCATGAGTATAAGATAAACTAAGACTGATATAAAATATCAGGTAATTTTATATGAAAAATAGCTAAACAAGATGTAAAAATTGCAAATATCTTTTAAAGTTCGTATATTGTATTGTGCAAGATTCATTGAGATGTCATATTAAAGATATCAAAATTACCTTTAATGTAACATACAATATTGTGTCAGTTTTAAATGGAATAACACACATAACTCATTTTTCTAGAACATTTTTAATAAAATAATTTTTTAATTTAGAATATTTTTTTACACTTAATTATTTTAATTCGTAAAACTTTACTTTGAAAATTTGATAAAGTTTCCAAGAAATGACTTATTCAATGTAGATATGGATTCTTAAAAATTAATTATTTTTTCTTCCATCTATTACGTTTTCTCTAATGATATCCTTAATATTAATAAGTGTAAAGCAGCATAAATAAGTTAAGTATGTTTTAAGGATGTAAATTGAAATGTAAATTGTTGTATAAAATTCGACTAGTGTATAGTATTTTTTAATCCACTTTATGCCGATAAAGCGATTTTTTATTAAATTTACCAATATATAAATTGGAAAGATAATAATCTAAAAATTAAAAAATTTGTTAATTTTTTAAAGTTTATAAATATTATTTGTTATTGAATAAGTTAATAAAGGATATATTATATATATGTAAAGATTCTTAAAAATATCTTATCGTTTTTAAGAATGTAAGCTGTTAAATTTTGGTTCCTCTATTTTCGGATTTGCTTCCTACAAAGATAGAATTTTACTTTGAGGAGTTTTTTATTTGTTTTTTGTGGTATTAGTCTCCAGTCGTCTGGGTGTCGAAACTTATACAATACAACGTATTTTTTTTATAAAATTCTTCTAAACATTGCCATTCAAAAAAGTTCTCCAGATACCAGGCTTATTGTAGTTTATCTTATTATTATTACCGACTTTATTGAAAAATTTATAAAAAAGATAATTAATTAATTACATTATTGTGAGGATTTACTTAAAAGTATTACAACAATTAACATCTAAATAATTAAATAAAGAAATATCACAGTATTAAGGAAAAGTTGTCAAAAAAAAAAACCTTAAACAATATTGTGGTTAACCGTTTGTACTGAAATTATTATTAAATTTTGGTCCATAACTTCTAAACTAAATTAGGGTCCACTTTGAAATTTTACAGGAGAAGTGAGAAGAGCAATGTATAATTATATTATTTTTCAAAAATATAAAGACACCGTTTTTTGAGATATAATGGTTTTATTTTTATATGTCCAACTTTGACCTTTGAACTTTTGATAAAAATAAACTTTATAAATATCGTTGTATATAATAATATTTTTGTATATAATATGAAAGGAGAGATCAGCAATCTAAATTTTAGAAGTTATAAGCAATTAAACAAGTTAAACTCATCATATTTTTTTCCTATATTTATAAAGCGTGAACGTTTTGAACCAGAAAGGACCATGAGTCTAAAAATTTATATTTAAAAAAACACTTGCAATAGCCAATGTCTGTAGTGAATTTCATTAAAATCGGAAATGTCAAATCCGGAAATAAATGTTTCTGTCCGTTTTCATACGGAATAACCCTTTTAAAAAGCTGTAAATACCTTGTTTTAATTTAACATAGTATTGACTAGTTCGAGAATATTTTAGGAATGGTTTTATATTCTATTAAAATTTTGACAAAAAATTGAAAGAAAACTAGCAAAAAAAAATCCCAAACAACAGTTATGTGAAATTTTACACATAACTCATTTTGTTGGAACATTTCATATATGACCAACACATATCTGATTTTACTAACTACTAAACCAATCAAGATACATTAAAACGGTTTGGTTGCCATATGTAAGACCAATAAAGGTTCAAAACGATGCAATAAAAAAAATTTAATTTTCACAGAACCGATCACGTCGGGGCAGCGACGATATATAAATAATTTTTAAAATAACTGGAAATTTATTTTTTTTATTTTTTATTTTTTTTTTGGAAACTTACATCTAAATTAAAAAATAAACAGAAAAAAATTTATTGCCAAATTTTTAAACGTTTTTAAAATTTAGCTATTTTCTAGCTACTTTTAGTTTAATTTAGCTATATATTTTGGAAACGGTATATAAAATGAAGAATAGATAAATTTGAAATGGATTAAGACTTACACTGTACATAAATAACCTCAATTGATTTTAATTTAGAAACATTTTAACATTAAATTTTTATTGCTTCATATATATTTAAATTTTCAAAAGTTTAATTTAAATTTAACTACCTTTTTGTTCTTACTAACACCATTTACTGTTTAATAATGAAAAATGCTTTGTTAATTTTCTTCAAAAGCAATAATTAAAATAAACTCATATTTGTCATTAATTATCATACAAATTACTACCACTTAGTTTAACAGATTAAAAACAAATAAAATTTTTAAAATCATAATAATTAATGCATTAATTTATTGTTTCAAAATTCCTAGTAAATAACTAAATCAATTAATATTCATATAAATATAAAGCGGCGTCAAAAAATGTGGAGGAGTGTCTAATAAAAAACAGTGTAACCATAAACGGAAATACTTTTGAAAAAAAGACATTAAAATATTTCAAATACAAATTAAAAGCTAAAAATCTGAATATTTTATAATTTTATTATATTATTTTTCATTTAAATCGATTTAGAAAAAAATCAAAAAAAAAATTAATTGATTTTCTATAGAATTAAGTGATCAACACATTTGAAAGGTGGGTGTTAACATACATAGATACGAGTATTTAGTAAAAAAAAATTTTCTTCGACTTAAACAATCTTCAGATATTTCATATGAATCAAATATTTGACTTAACATGTCAATGTCAAAAGTCAAACTTGCTTAATAGATTGATCTCTAGATCAACAAGACATACATAGGGAAGGGTTTCTTTTCTTTTTCTTTTCAACTCTGTCTGTTGGTTTTATTTTTCTTCAAAAGAAAGTAAGAAACCAGGAAAAAGCAACAAGTATTTTTAAATATCAAAAATTCATAATAAATAAAATCAACAAAAGGAGTGTCTTTTGTGGTTTGAAAAACATACTTGTACTCGTATTTGTTTTGAGTTAAAATAGTTTTTTCCATAACAATGAAATAAATATTTTTTAACATTTTTGACTTCTCACTTCCCTTTTGTTGTTTAAACCTTAAATAGTTAAATAAAGGTGATTTTAATATTATTGCCTGTTACGTTGAAAGTAACGTATCAAATGTCAGATGAAACATATTTAAATTTTTGAATTTCTTGTGGGGAGTTTTATTTGATATTTTTCTACGTTATTAGCAGGGCAAGTTTAAATACGCACGAAGAAACTTAAAATATACGCTTGAAAAATTATGAAAAAATGGGATAATATGCTCAAAAATATGCACAAAAAATTAACAAATTCATGTGTTTTCTTGTATAAATAAGCATAAATATGCTTTTTCCTAATCTTAAATTCTTTTTAGTTTTAGATTTTTATAAAAAAATAAATATATGTTAAAAATATACGTCAAATTGCAGCCATATTTGATACGTCTGATTTTTTTTTCTATAAAATTATGTACGACGTATTAAAAAAATTTACAAAATAATTTATACTAATTTGTTAATCAAACTCAAAAAAAAAAAAAATCACAAAAAAAATCATTTCATTATATATACAAATTTATGCAAAAATTATAAAAACAATGAATTTTTGGTAAAATACTTATGAAATATGCAAAAACTTATTTTTCAAGCGAGAAGCTTAAAAAACTTGCCCTGGTTGTTAAATATTTAGTTTAATAAACACAGACGCACTTAATTATTGGTATCAGTAGTAAAAACCCTAAACCTGTTGATATTTTAGGTTTATTTTTTAGAAATTTTGTAAATACTCGCAGAAGAAAACTGAATGATTCATTTCCAAATACTATCAAATGGTAAAAAATATATATAAGTCACCTGTTTTATTATTATTCATGCAAATATTGTATCTACAGCGGTTTCAACTATTTTTAGATAAAAGATAAGAAACGCAAAGAGGAATCATATTTTTTTAATACGATACATTGAGTTGGAAAATATGCTACATATACAATATATTTTTAATAAAGTGATAATAGTTTTTCCATAAATATTCAGGATCAGAGATGAAAAAGTTGATACAATCGTAATTTTTTTGATACTATTTAACATTCATAAGTATCGAAGTCATTTGATACTATCAAACGTTGGTTAAACTTTTTCTATATTATGGAGGTACATATTTAGTTTTCGAATGGAAACCTATAATAGTATTTTAGGTATTTTTTATAATAACCTTCAATTCAGATTTACACTTGATGTTCAAGTGATTGTGAAATTTTGGTGAATTTTGGTGTTCGCTAACATGTACCGCATCGACACTGAATTTAGTAGGGTGCATTTATGTGAAAAAGTTTTACCTGTTCACAGTTTTTTCTAATTTGCTATTATCAACTTTTCTTGCAATCGGTTAGAAAACATTAAAGTTAGTAGAAATTCCCCTGACCATTAACATGTTTCGAACATTTTGTATTTTTTTTTTTTTTAGAAATGTTGAAATAAAATGCTATTTTAAGTCAAATTTTAACCATAATTACTGAAAAAAGCTTTGAATCCTGCAGGAGAATATATTCCCCTTTTCATGCTTTATTAAAAAACGTTGATTTGTATTATGAGTGTTTCAAATCACCAATTTAAATTTTTTCAAAAAATTTGTTTTTGAACAAATTTCAAAAAAACTTGAAAAAAATATACTTTTTATAGGCAACTGTGTTATTCGCCGTACCTTAGTTTTGAATTTTGCGGATTTCGCCAAAAAGGCATTTCAAAAATGTTAAATTTAAAACAGGAAGGTAATATTTGAACTGAACTTGGTGTCAAAATGTTTGGAAACACTCTACTTTCTTGAACATGTACAAGGTAAATTTTATTAACTGATATCATGGACAAAGAAAATGATACTTAACTCGTTTCTCCATGTAAAATTCTAACAAAATTAAATTTATTATAGAAACAATTGCTTTTAAATCCTTATAAAAATAAATAATTTTGAGTTATATTTCGGATAAAATCCTCAAATATTCCAAAATTTTACCTTTGACCTTCTTGCTTTAAGGGTTAACATTATTGAAATACATTAAATATTTCGAAGTATATTTTCTATAGTCTATATTATGTCTCAATTCTTATTAATCCAAAAAATTTACTCCACAACACAAAAATCACCAAAAAAAAAAAAAAAAATACATTTTTGTCAAAATACGCAAAACTTAAATCTAAGGTACGGCGAATTTATAAGAGATATCAACCGAACTCTTTTTTTACTTTCTGTGGTGTCTATAATATAGCATATTTTTTTAACTCTTTTGAAATTTGTTTAACAAAATTTTAAAAAATTGAAATTGGTAATTTGAAACACCCATAATAAAAATCAACGTTTTTTAATAAAACATGAAAAAGGGGTTTATATTATCCCGCAGGATTCAAAGCTTTTTTTCAGTAATTGCTGTTTAAATTTAACTTAAAATTGCATTTTATTTCAACATTTCTAAAAAAAATAAAAATTTGTCTTTACGTTGCTTACACAAGTGTTCGAAAACATATTAATGGTCTAATAACTTTAATATTTTCAACCGACTTTAACTTTCTTGTCTTGTTTGATAGATAACTATGTCTAGATTAAGGTTCTTTTACATTAAATTGCAAATAGTCTAATAAAAAAAATGAAAAAGTAAAAATTTTCCCATATAAATGCACCCTACAAACTTCACGGTCGATGCAGCACGTGTTAGCGACATCCGATCGCTCTAATATTTTGTACAATATATTTCTACATATAAAAGAACAATAGTAGAGGGAGTTACGGTCGAAATTCGGAAGTTGGCTTTTTTACATACATACATACATACATACATACATACATTCATACATACATACGATAACACAAACTACATTCCATAACCAATTCTGTTTTAGTGAGGCAGTAGCATAATGGAAATGAATTGGTTGTTTCCAACAAGCTGTTCTTATTGATATAAAATTTCTCGCAGCAGACAAACCTCTAAGCAGCGACGCTTTAGTGTCTCAAAGTAAGAGGAAACCTCACACTTAAAAATGATTTTTCAGTTCCACGTATAGAAAAACTTGACTTGATAATTAAAAAATAAATTTTGTTGTTTAGTTTTTTATAATTTTTGATCAAGTCAATGTCATTCCTGGTATCAAACAATAAAATATATCATAAAAAGCTCGAGTCCAAAATCTTCTCAAAGAAAAGCTTAATAAATTGAAATAATGCTAATGGAACACCAACAGGGGCCGGAAAGACATCTAGACGGACTTAATACGATCATAATTTTGTTTTGTTAGGATCCATAGTGAATGATATGTTGTTTGGTTTTTTTAATCTCCAGTCTTCCCCAAAAGATTCATAATGAATACTCAACTGGTTTCCCAGAATTAAGGAAAAATAATCTGATAGTAACACATTTAAAGAAATATATATATATATATATATATATATATATATATATATATAAATATATATATATATATATATATATATATATATATATATAATAATATTTCAACTAAAAAAAATTAAATATTTTTGACATGTTGCAAGTTACAAGTTTTACATACTGAATAATCGAGGAAATGATCTTGAATAGTATCGAACTAAAAACAATAAAAAATTACAAAACAAATTGTATGACGATTTTTGCTCAAAATGCAAAAAGATATGTGATTGTTTTGCTTCTTTAGTTTGAATAAATTCGAATAATCATAACAAAGACTGCAAAAGTGTTTTTAACATTTTCTGGTCAGATTTAGAATATTGTCGTAAAAGTAGAAGCACCCAGAATTGGAAATGCTATTTTAGTTCCACATAGTATTAATTATTTAAACTAAACAGAATTTTAGTAATTGTGAAGGTATCGGATCCAAGTTAAACGTGAATTTAAAAGGGCCCAAGCAGTGCTCAATTGTAATTATTAATTTTAAATTCGTATAGAGAGATACGCGAAAAATTTCTTAAAACTACTTTAATATTTCTTTCAAAAGTCCTACCTAAATAAATTAAAAATAATCTAATTAACAATTAATTTTCAAATAAAGTGATATATCAAAATAAAATCTGGAGAAGAAATGCTACAAGTAGTTGATTTAGTTTTAATCCTAACTTATTCCATTTATCTTTTTCTTTTTAAATATGTTATGTTATATTTGGAAGCATACCATATATAAGATTATTTCGACAACTCGGAAACCAATCGAATGAAGATTTCTTGAGATATAAAGGTCATTAGAGTGATTCACTTATATTTTTCTGTGGAATTATGAATCTTCGTAGTGATATAATTACGTCCGTCTGTATGACCGGCACAAAGGCAAATTTATGACAAATTTTTCTGAATTATGAAAATCGTATAAAAAGTGAATGAATCAGACCTTTATGTTATATTAATTTAAACGCAGAGATTCCATAAAAAAATTTTTTATCCAAAATGTCTTGAATGTGTATAGGAATTTTCACCCCTGATATATTATTTTTGAACCATATGACATAAAATAAAATCTATACATAATCCCTTACCTAAAATTATAAACATAAATTTTCACATTTATACGCAATAGTCCACGTAGTCTAAGTTTTACCACAAAATACAAATTTTATAAAATTTAAAAATTTTTCAAAAAATATTTACAATCATCTCATATTGTAGCATTTCCAACAGTACCATGTGGTAAATTCCACAAGTGGGTGGATAAGAATCGTCAGAAATTAAATAAATCATACATTTATTAATATATGGTATTTGTATTAATTTGAATACTTTAATTGACAAAACAAATAAAAAATAATAAGGATACTTATTTAATCGCCTAAGTTTTACATTTGTGCAATTGCGCAAATTTACGCAACATGTTTCATGAACCCCCTTTTCAAGTGTTGTGCAATATAGTCGCGCTAACTGATAAATGCAAATAATTTTCCATCCAAATTTTCACAGTTCATTTGCACAGTTGCCGAGGATTTTGCTTGTTTTTATGAGGACGATTAAAAAATTTCAAGTTCACGCAAAGTAAATAAAAATGCAATAAAATAATAAGTATTCATAAGGATCAATTTTAATCCTCTAGTCTCTTTTTACGCTCAAAAAAAAAAATAGAGCTTACCCAGAAGCAATTTTATAAGGGTGACTAAATGATTTAATTTTAGTGCTTCTCTGAAACATTATTGTAAAGACAACATTCAATTCCTTACTCTATTGCATTAAAAAAAAAAAAAACTTATTTAAACTTAAATACTTTATTCAATTAAAACTTTATTCAATTAAGTAAGCATTCTATTGCTTCCATCAGTTTTAATTGCTTCCAAATAATTTATTTTTTATTTTTTTTGCTGGGTTAGGGCTACTTTCGTAATTGTTTTCAGCAGTCTGTAATATTCTGCAATATATTCCCAAAGCTTTCATTTTATGACTAGCTAATTTTTACAATCTCATTTTAATTTTTTTTTCCAAACTGTAAATAGAGGAAGTTTATTCAATAAACATTTTTTACACAAACATCAATATATTTACACAGATTGATTGAATAATTTTTCTTATCTGAATTACAACTTCATTTAGTGGACATATTTTCATTACAAAAATAATTCAGATTTCATGTAAATTTTTAAATTTTCTTAATTTTTTTTTTCAATCGTTTAAAAATTCCAATTATAATTTAAATACAAATGCCAATTTATAATAAGTTCTTGCCATATATATTTTTTTCTACCCTTATCAAGGAGAAAATACAAATAATCACCCACCATTAAGTAAATAGAATTGTTCCACTTCATTTGACATCTGTATGCCCAAACAACAACACCAACAACAACGTCAACGACAAGTCCAAAAAGATGACAGAAATTTGCAAAGTCACGTGACCATCATCATCATTTTCATTAATTTATTCTTTTAACATTTCCCCTCTCTATATTTAATTTAGATTGTAGCAATATTTTCAAATTCGAAACCGATCCAAACAAACAAACAAATAGTAGCAACAATAACAACACAAACACCAAAAAGGGGGAAAACACCACAACCAAATATTTTAACAGTCACCACATGTTGAAATTCTGCTGCTTTTCAATTCAGTATAGAAAATTGTAAATATTATTCGCACCCGCAGTGGTGTGAGGTTTTCATAATCGCGGTAGTTTTGGTGGCACGTTTGAATTTTAAATTAAATAGAAAAAAAAACTTTAAAGAAAGAAAAAAAAAAATATAATCAAAAATATTTGTAACCATTATAACTAGTAAATTGTATTATCTCAGAATTAATTAAGGGAATATATGAATAAAGTTGTTAAAACAAAATATTTATGGGGGTGTTTATTGGTTCGTCTTTACTTTTTAATCTTTTGTCTGAAATTACTTTAAATCCTTTAAGATCATTTCATGTGGAGATTATTGAATATGTTAGTGTCTGTCATAATGTGTTTGTAGTTGGGATTAAAATGTTTGTATCTTAATGTGTTTTATGATGCAATTGGGACACATATGGTGGAGTACAATAATTCGGGGAAATTGTTAATTTTTATGAGAACATCAGGGGGGTTGACAAATACGTATAAGGATTGAAATTAGGTTTATGTATGTAGTTAGTTTACTTATCTTTTTTTATAATATTCAGTTTTTAGAAAATTCCAAACATTTTGCTTATAGGATGCACTTTTATTGGGCGTCTGGTAAAAGACGTTTACAAAAAACTTAAAAGATATTAATATTTCTAAAAAGCATTGAGATCTTTGAATTTAAAATTTGTTATTTAGAAGAGAATGAGTGATAACGCTTTTTCGATAAATAAAATACTAATCAAATTTCAAATACCAAATTGTTTATTTTTGTACTCGGATAAGATAATAATATCAGCAGAAGGAAATCGAATGAAAAGTGCGTCCAATATATACACTCAAAAAATATTAAGTAAATTCAACTAAAAAAACATTATAAACAAATTATAAACATTATAAAAAAAACTGTACCAAGTTTCTGTAAAATTGACAAATTTGCATTTTCAGATGGGAATAATTTGCTAAATATAATAGATAAAAAATACGAATTAAAATGGGAAACAAAATTGACAAGAGTTGTAAAAATTTGCATGCTCTACTTTCAGACACCATAGCTCCGCTCCTGAGAGGGTTCTAGGATCCACCAACAAAACTTAGACTCCAATACTTCTCTGCTACGACTTGTTACCAAAATATTTTGCTTCTGCTTTATACAATGAAACAGCCAATTACGAAGCTAATCAAGGTCCCAAAAGTAAAATACTAGACTCAATTCAAAAATTTGGTACCCAGTTAAAAAAGAAATGAGATCATACACGAAATGTTTTGTTCAACAAAATAGATATAAGGAGTGCACACGAACAAATTTATGTACACTTTTACGCATATATAATCCCGTTAACTCACTCACCATGTGCAAAATTTCGTTGTAATATCAATATTATTTTTTCTTAAAATGGAAACTGAACAAAACTCACACAAACGTATAATTCATATCCATATCAAACTGTAATGCAATACAGTTTCATTAGTCTTAAAAAATATGAACAGTTCATGACCATCAGAAAGAATCATGGCAGTGGATGTGAAGAGTTTTCAGCTCCAAAAGTAAATTGCTCTTGATCTTTTGTCAGAAAAGTTAAAAAAGAATCCAGCCTGCAGACCAATAAAGTACAAAAGTTCCTGATGTTAAAGGAGTAGAAGAAAATTCATGAATGAATAATGAATAAATAAACTTTTTACTAGCGGTCCTTTTGTGACATTCTGGTCAGGAATTTTATGCCACAGATGCTAAGAGAATGTAGCGTATAAGATTTCTTCCTTTCATAAGAAAGCTCAGAATATAATAATTTTTCTCTCCAGATCTCGCTACTTGTCATTAAAAAAAAGTAAGAAAGGTATAGTCGGTCAAGTCCGAACATATGATATCCCACACCATTGTGCATGTCCATCAAAATTCACGCAGGGATCTTATATTAGATATGTGGAGAATTGTGGGCCGATACTTGTACTAGGTGTAAAATAAAATATACGAATACAGAATATTACGTAAATACTAACATTTATATGAATTTATATACTTTATGGTGATTCCCGAAAGTGGGCTTATATGGGAGCTATGGTAAATTATGGAGCGATCCTCATAAAATTTGCCACTATGATTTCTATATATAAAACTTATTTGTGTCGAAAATAAACCTAATACTAACATGTGTATGTTATTTATGCACGTTAAAGAGATTTTCGGAAGAGGGTATTATATGGGAGCTATGGTCAATTATAAACCGATTTTCATGAAATTTGGCACAAAAATTTAAACTTATACAAAACTTCCTTGCACTGAGTTTCATTGCTATATTTAAGGCATTTGTGATCGTTAAACCCCTATTCCGGACATTTGTATAGGGGCTAGGTGAAATAATGGACGATCATAATCAACTTCAATAGGATTCATCCTTGTGTCATGAAACAACTATGTGCCAAATTTCATTGAATTATTTTCAAAATTGAGACCTGTACTTTGTGCACAAAGTTTACATGGACAGCCAGCCAGTCATTCAGCCAGCCAGATGGACGGACGGACATCGTCAGGTCGACTCAAGAAGTAATTCTGAGTCGATTGATATACTTTATGGTGGATGTTAGATGATTTTTTCTGTGCATTACAAACATCAGCACAAACGCATAATACCCCAACCACTTATGATGATGTGGGGTATAAAAATTCTAAAATATTGTCAATTTGAAAGTTATTGGGCATTAGTAAAAAAAATTTTAAGGACACAGAAAAAAATAAAAGTGGAATTCAATTATGAAATTGCTTATATTAATTAAATTTTTGTTTGATTTTCTCAAAAATCATATGTACTATGTACATACTAATATTTGAATGGAAATTTAGGAAAATTTGTTAACTGATTAATATTAATTATAAATATTTATTAAGTATGATTTCTTATAAATTAAGGCCTTTCCACGAAAAAATTCACACTTTTTAAAACTAATATTACTTGGCAATAGTGTTGCCAAAACGGCGGTTTTCTTGCTAGATCTGGCGGTACTTTGTTCTCCCTAGTGTGTACTTTCCATAAAAAACAGCTAAGTGGAATTTCTAGCTGCAAAATCTTTTTAGCTGATGGTTTCTAGCGACTTTTCCTTTAATGAAAAAAACATGGGTTTGAAACAGAAATAAGAAAATTCAAAAATATTTTTTACTTTTACAACTAATTAATTTATCTAAAAAAAAAAAAAATAGGTTAACACTAACCTGTAACTTCTAGATATCTAAAATCGACTGTTTTTCTTTAAAAAAAGTAATTAAAATTATTACCTTTTTTTAAAATTTGAAATCACCTTAAAATTATTATATAATTCGATACAAAGGAAAACCTTTTCGAAAATCAATGTATGTATTTAAAATACAATCAAAATATATATGCAATCAGCTTGATGCTTTGCAATTTGAAGATACAAGAGAAAATGAAATTTTTAAAGAGTTACATAGCTGATTTTGCCTACAAATGCTCTATATGTGTATGTCAGGCGAATATATAAAAATCTAAATAGAAAAATAGATTACAAGTTTTCAAATTCGATTTGAAAATTTGATTTGATGGCTCTGGAATGTATTCAAGTTCTCAAAATGAAAATTTTGAAGGAATAGATATTCATTTTAACATGTGTAAAACTTTGAAAATAAAATTTATTAGCATCTTAGATAAGAAATATTTCAGCGTTAAAAATCGTCGATTATACTTAAAGTGTAGGCGGTTTATAGTTGTTTTTCAAATATATTCTGGTGGGAAATGGCTTCAAAGCTTTGGCAATACTGCTTTTCAGCCTAAACCAAATCGGTATAAAATAAGTGTAAATTTTTAGCAAAATTTGTCAGTGTTAAAAGTCTTAAAGTATTTATTTTTAAAAAATTAGTAAATGTAAAATGTCGCCATTACAAGCAAAAAATCGAGAAACAATTTTGTGTAAAATACTAGATAGTCCACTCTCAAGGTACAGTAAAGTACCTCGGCATGTAAAGGTGGATTATGTATCGATATAGAGAAGGGATCTGTGTAAAATATTGACAAAAAATTTTTAGTTTCTCCAAAATTAGGAAATTTAGCTGCCTATTAGTAGTTGTACTATCTGAGATACAAAGAGAGGGTTGTTAAACGACTAACAAACACCAACATTTATATCGATAACAACACAATTGTTCTGTGCTATTTTAGTCAAATTTAGCCATAACTCACTTGCAAAAGACATAATTGAATTGTACAATGCAAATATTATAAATTTTGTTCCTAGAGAAGTAAATCCTTAAAATTACCTGGAGAACCGCCTAGCCGAGATATATTAGCCACTAAAGAAAAATTCATTAGAGAAGAGCAAATAGATAGCACAATGCTGCCAAGATTTTTAGAATAAATGGCGAAAAGTCTGCTCTAATATTGACGAAAGCACTGTACAAAAACTAATGAGTGATAAGATATTGGCCCGAAAATCTCAATTTTTTCATGGAAAGGCCTTCGTTAAGGGTTAAATGGAAATTAATTCTAAAGTATCAATGGAATTATTTTTTTCTCTTGTAACAACTGTAACATTCTTGAAAATAATTTAAATATTTTAAAGTAATTTTTATATTAATACTTAATTTTTTAAAGTTGTATTTGAAAGAGGACCATCTACAAAATCGATTTCGAAAAATTTATACATGCGTTTTCTATATTAAGCCATAGCTTCAGTATTAAACTAAATAAAATTTTGTCTAATTTTTGATGATAACTTTCTTACCTTAATTAAAATAATTATATATGTAATAAAATAAATTTTAACTTGAATATCATAAACATGTTGAGTTTTTTAAAGAAATATATAGTCTTTTCGTGGAAATATTAACTTTTGCAAAAAAACCGGTTAACCTTTTTTTTGGGATTCCAAAAAATGCAACCAGTGTTTTCAAAATTCCAACTATTTGAACTATTCGAAAACCGGTTTTTCCAAAATGCATATAAATAAATTGATCCATATTTCATTTAAATCCAGGTGCAAATGTCAACTTTGTTCATAATTACAAACATTTACAAACTCGGACCAACATGGATCTGAGCAGATGAGAACTAATTTTAATATATTCATATTCATATTTAATATATTATATTCATTCCATGCGGAATCTTTACCAAAAATTTCTTAAAGATTTCTTCAGAAAATATTTAGCAAATGTTTAACGTTTAATAAATCACCAGCGGTGGGATAATTCAAAAATCCTCTGATTCTAACATAATTATGGAGAGTTAGTTGAATAAGTATAATAAGTTTGGAACTCGAATTTCCTTCCTTCATACTTAATTTTTTTTTATTACCATTTCTATCTTTCACTTCAACTTTGGCTGTCAGAATAATGAAAAGGAGAGAAAAACACAAACATTTGGTAAAAATATAAAAGTAATACTAAAGATTTTGGAATGAGGACATGATGAGTTCTTAACGTTGGACTCTAATATGTGAAACAGATTCCAAATAATACGATCGACTCAGTCCTTTTATTGAATAAATTGGCTATCAGATCTGAAATATAGGAAAAATATATTTTTGTTGATATCTCAAAAAATAGAAACATTATTTAAAAAATGGAAATTCGAATGCAGCACCCTAAATAACTTTAGAAACCATGTTTGTTTTTTCTAATTTACTATATTTTTTACAATTTTAAATATCTTCACTGAATTTTGAATAAAATTTATGAAACGATTTTAATGAAATACATATAGTTGGTTTAACGTGTTAATTATCCAGCTTTACGATTAAGAAAAGAATGACCGTTTTTTGATAGTTTTGAATTTTTTACTATTTTTTTAATAAAAAAAATATTTATTTTTAGTAATAAATTTAATTTTTTTAATACAATTTTAATTGGCTCTATTTTTCGAGATAAATCGTTTAATGAACGAATAAGATTCCACCACATACTTATTGTAACATATTTCGAGAACGAATTGTCTGATTTATTTTAATATAATACCACAAAAATTGCATTTAATTTACCTCCAGGATAATTTTTCATCTGATCCCATAATTCGGAGATATTATTAAAAAAAAGTTATTTAGAAATATATAATCATGCGCAGAAGCAGTGTTGTTGTTTAAAGTAATAAAAATAATTATTCGTTTTTTATTTCAAGAACTTTTCTATTGACGAATTTTTAAGCAAATTCCTAAATTTTCGATTTTTAATCTTTTACATTCTCAAAATCTTTATGTACTTTATTCCAAGACACGGATTTAAATAAAAATAAATTTGGAAAATTCGACAAATAGAAAAAATAACAATTAAAGGAACAAACAAAATATTTATTCTAAAAATGCATAAACCTTTAAAAAATGAAAATAATCCAAACTATATTTAAAAAAATAACACCCCCCTGACAGAATTTCTTAGGAAATATTTCACTATATATTGTTATTTTGTCAAACCATCCGTCCAGTAATTCATCCATTTCAAATCAAACGAACCGCCTTTGTAACACACAAATAGTACCTCTTTAATATGTGATTTACGAGAAGTTAAACAAAAAAAAAAAATATGAATGAATGAATGGAAATGTTATTTTTTACTCCTGTTTTTTCAACGAAACCAATACTCACATTTTCTTTATGACTTTACAGTAGTAGTTGAGCGAGTGCAAGAATTAAATTCTTTTTCTCTGTTTTCTTGGATAAATTAGAAACGCATGTGCCTCTTTAAGTAGTTTAAGGATCAACTTAATTTTTATTTTTGTAGCATAAAAATTTTCATTGATGAATACAACAAGTCATTGTTTTTCGAGATAATAAAGAAAAAATTTAACAAATAAGTAAATGGATGTAAAGTATTCTATACCTCCCTGCACTATGCGTCTTCAATTCAGTGTCACAATAGTCACGCTTGTATCTCAAATAACAACGTAAATAAAACTCACAGTCATTTAGACAGACAGCCCTAATGCTGGTAAAGAAAATGGACAGGCCAACCAACAATCCCTTTATTTAAGAGAAAGTATGGATACGAGAAGAATACAATTTTACTAATTGGGTATGAAAAATCATTAAGAAAAAAATATTTCAATAACATCACCACATATGGTCTGATTTTTTCTTTTCATTCATTGAGTGATGAGTCTGGGGTTAAATACTCATATAAAATACTTGAGATGGAGATTTAAATGAAGAATTTTTTTCCCTCTTTAATAAAACCAAAAAGGTCATTTCACGTTTTTATAAAGACCCATTCTAGGAATAACTTATAAAAAAAAAATAACAGAAAAAAAAGAAAACCTTGAGAATTTTTACACCAAAAAGTGAAGAAAACATTCCCAGCTTAAATTACCACATAAAGCGAAGTGTTACAGTCTGAGCATTTAATAAATATATTGGAATTTTTCAATCAAATCAATGCGAACAAGAAAACCTTCTTAATATTAATGACTTTGATTTGAAATGTAAATTATTTCCACTTGAATATTTATTTTCTTACAGAAAAATACTTCAAACATTTTTATATAAAAAATAAATTTCCAGTGTATAAAATTTATTTTGAAAAATTCGAAATGCTAATCAATTAGTTGGATTTTTCTATTTAAATCTTTAGATTTATCGTTTTTACTTTCCCCTCATTTCTTTTGGGGTTTAGTTTGATGAGTTTACAAAGGAAAATGTTAAATATTAAAATTTTACACTCATAAATATTTCAGCTTCTATTTATGCCCTTGATTTTGTTTATATTTGTTTTTTTCTTTTCGAATCATATAATAATGAAATTTGAGATTATGAATGATATTTCCAATTCAAAAATTTATTAAACTCTCAGCATGAAAAATCATAAATTTATATGATATTTTATTTGTTTGTGTTTAAGAAATTAACCTTAGAATGTTTTTGGTGTATAAATAGGTCTAAAAAAGTCTTTGCTATTTATTTATTATTTATTTATATAAAATTATCTTCTTTAACCTAAATAAAAGTGTTAAACGTCATCAAATGACTGCTCACAAAATCGTGTAATTTAATCAATTCGGTTAAGGCAAAATTTGTTCCATAGTACATTTAACAGTATTTATAATATTTGCGGATATTATATAACCCGGAAAAATTATCAAATGCTCGGAGGTGAAAAGAAAGCAATATTTGTCCAACCTATAATTCTAACACTAATAGTCTACAAAATATTTAACAGCCAATAAAACAGTATCGAGGGATTCATTTGGAAATTTGTTCACAACATTATCGGTAAAAGAAAAGTTTCCACTAAATTGAAGCTCGAATGTCTCATAAACTTAATTTTTTTTAAATACTTTAAAAATACTTTTGTGCTACCCTAATTTAAATTTTACGGTAGCGGTAAAGTGGCAGAATTACAACAATTTTTAGTTTTAGAGTTTACATGTACAAAATTTTGATGGCGTACATGATTTTCTAGGTGGACTCCTGAGCCCTATAGTGCTTTCAACAGAGAGACAGACGAAAGGAGATAGCTAGATCGATTCAGAATCTTAAGAGGATCTAGAATATATGTCGAATTTCAAATATTTTCAAAAATTTTAGTCAAAAAGTTTTCAAATTTTTTTTCTTCTTCACAAACGTCGACTTGTGATTTTATTAAGTAATATTTATGCATTCAGAGTATGTTTGAGTTAATAATTTTTATTATTGGTCTTGAATCTTTTTAAAAAAATAGAGGTATTGTTTTACCGCAACCAAAAGAAATTTAAAAATTTTCAAAATTTAGTGGAAATTTTAAAAAGTGCATAAAATTTGTGCATTTTAAAATTTTTCAACGCCCTGATGAATGTAATTTAAAAAAAAAAATCTCTAAAAGTGGTATTTGTCAGTAGATATATACCATGCTTGGTTTCCTGACATCAAGGAGATATACCTCAAATTGTAGAGAATCACTTCGTCTTTAAAAGTCTATTCCCTAAGTTTAGTTTCACTTATGCTCGAAAATTTTCTATCAAAAAAACTGCAAAATTTAAAAATTTTCAACTTTTGGTTTCATTTTTATCACCGCATAATTTATCACCAGATATTAAAACGGTTACTTATTATACAACATATGAATCTCCTAAGTTTTGTTTCTCGACTGGTTATTAGTTCGAATTCAAGAGATGTAAATTGTCAGTGCAAAACTATAATAAATTAAAAAATCCTTGAAAGTTTCAACTCATTTTTTCATATTTTTTTAGGTTTAAATGGCTGTATTTCCTTCATTTTTTATGTGAATGTTCTAAAATTTTGAATTTCTTAGTTATTTTGTAAGGTTTACCAAAATGCATTAACAGTTTTCCTGTTTTTAAGACAAACTTAAGAAATACAAAACACAAGATTTCAAAAAGTTTCGAAAATTTTTTAAATTCGTCATGCACACTTTATGGGATATATATGTATATATATATATTATATTTCTATATGTTACATAGGGTATGACATAAATTTTTTATGGGGGGTATAAAAATATGTTCGACCGATATTGTTACCAATTTATTACTTTTTGAAATAAAATGACCATTCCCAAATATAGTAAAATTGATTATTTTTTAATAGAATAGAGACGTAATTCTGAATAAATACGTAACCAAATTTTGGATTTTCGGGTCCAAAACCGTGTATTCCTGTGTAATTTTCGATATTATCAATATTTAGTACTTATCCAAAATACACGACTTTTTGATTAACTATTCGACAAACGATCAAATATAAGTATTCTTTGGTCATCATACGATTCCTAGAAAGTTTATTTTTATATAATATAATCGATCCCGAAAACTAGTTCGTAGAAGGTAATAGGATATTCAACGTTAACTTTTTCCAGAGCCGAACTACATGGAAGGATATGCGACTTTTTATAGCTGAACATTCGAAGTGGATCAAGAGAAGTCGAATAGTTATATTATGATTTTGGTCAAATAATTCCAATTATAAAAAATATAAAAACGCTAAAAATGGCGCTTAATTCAGGGAAGGGGTATAGCGCATTATTTTTATTTTTTGTGCAATAATTTGGCCATTTGTACGAGAAATAAATACTTTTTGAGTTTAAGAATAATTTTTTTAGTCCGTCCGTCCGGCTGTCCGTGCATCAATTACCAACATTTGAGATAATCAAAAGATAAAGATAATATGTTAAAATTGGTTATAATAGAGCCATATTTCACTAAATATAAATTTCTGAACAGGTGAATTTTGTCTAAATAAAAATCATACCACTAAATTTCGTGATAACCGGTCCAAAATTTACCATAGCTCCCATATAAGACTCCCTCGCGAAAATCACTTTTCCGGGTATAATTCCATTATGAATGTCCGTATAAAAATGAATTAAGTACAAATAATTTTTTTTTTTAAGTTTTAGTCTTACAATCATATAATTCCATATAAGGACCTGTTACTCTAATGCCAACAAAACTTGCTCCACTGCAACTTTCTCACTCGTTTTCAATATTTTCGTAAAATAAATAAGTTATTTTTGTTCAGAAAACAAGCATTTTTTTATATATTTTTTAAAAAAGCTACTAAATCACTCGACCAATTAAGCTTTGAAAGCATCTAGCATGGCATTTCAAAAGTTCATCACCTAAACAAGATAAACATAAAAAAGTCACCAAAAAACAACCCCGCAAAGAGATACGCCTTTGCTTTTGGCGCTTTTAAATGGCATTGACTAATGAGTAGCGTTGCGTTATTTTTTGTGTTGAATTTTTATTATTTTTGAATATGTTATTCTTGAATGTCATCACTGTGGTATTTGAATTAACTTGATATGAAAGACTTAATTTTTGAAAGTATCCATTTTAATATATATATGTTTTAATTTGTATGAAAAACTTACAATTTTTTTAATTTTATTTAATTTAGGTTTAGAAAAAGATTGGATTATACGATTTCCGTATATTTTTTTTTTTTTTTTTTTTTTTGTAATATATATTCACATCTAAATTTTTATAACAGTAACAAAATAATCGAAAAACGTAACTCTAACTATGTAAAAATTAATTTAAGATTTTTTTTTTTTTATAAAAGAATGCAATTTTACTTCAAAATATTAAAAAGCAATGCAAATTGGTCTGTATAAGATCTTTTATCTTCTGATTTTATTGGTTATATAAATTTGTATATATATATATATATATATATATATATATATCAGGAAAATCACAATAATAAAAATATGCACAGAAAATTCCAATATCTTTTTAAAAAATATATGAACAACATTTTGACGTTTTTTCTCTCCCTACTCGAAGTAGATCCGCTCCCTGATAGAAATTAGGATTGGTAGGACGAATTGTTTTATAACTAAGCCGAAATTTAATTTTCTATGATGTCTGGGGGCTGCAGAAAGCTTTGGAAAGAGAAAGCGTGCTTAGATCATTATATACGTATAAATCCGCATATCTCCGCTACCTGACAGAAATTTAAAAATCTGGTTGCATTAGGGTTTGTAAGACGAATAGTTTTATAAGTCGCACAATTGCTCATTTTGCTGAAAAAGTAATGATTGGATCTGGTGGGGAATTGTCACAAATTAAGAATCTAAAAAATCTAAAAAATTCTGAACCGGTTTAATATTATTGCCATTACAGCCGCACAAAGTTGGCATATTTTTAATCCCAAAAAAAAGGCGAAAATTTTGGGAAAATATTTATTTTTGGATACCGATTGTTTCCATAGAATTCAATCAATCATTATTTTTTGGTATAATTTAAATATTAGGTTAATTTTAAATAAACTAAAATAGAAAATTTACATTTGGCGTTTTATTTTTTAAGCGGTCACAGATTTTAAAAGACACTATATTTACGTAATTTTGCCAAATATTTAGCCAATAAAACAGAATTAAAAAAGTTACACTTTAATACGGAAAATAGTACCTGTGGGTCTTCAACTAGATAATACTCTAGTTGCCGCTCTGGGTGCAAAATCAAAAAAACTGTTACAACCACGCAACAAAACCAGTAATATGTATTAAAGAGCACTTCATGACAAACAAAAATATGCCCCCAAAAAAGTTTTTTATGCGCCTAAAAGCTGCTCTTAAAATCAAAAAATATGCCGTTAAGATTAAAAAATATTATTTTTTCTATGTAATTTTTAATTATCTACAATTCTTGCTAAAATTAACTGTTTTTTTAATGCTATTTTTTCAAAATTTTCTCTTATATACAATCCTTATGTAATATACTGTTGTCAATCTCTAGAATTGTTCACATCTTTTTAAATCCTTGGTTCTGAATTTATAAAAAAATTAAGTGTGAAAACACATATTTGGAGATTTCGGCGTAACTTAAAATATTATTATTGCGAAAATTCTTGAACATCAGAAATAAGAATTTTTCGTCTGTTATGCTATACCGTGAAACTTAAATAAAATAACAATAAATACTGTACAAAAATTGAAAATTATTTTCAATAAAATAGTAAAAATAATATTTCACATATATGGCAACACTGATATATTATTTTAAAAGTCTTTATTAATTATTAACTTACAAAAATTTTAGAAAATATTAAATACTTCACTTATGTTAAGATTTTGGAAATTTATTTTACCCATATCAGATTTTAATAATTTTAAAAATCTGATTTTAGATTTAAAATTAGCGGACAAATTTTTATTTTTATACTAAACTTCATGACTGTAGGACACATTCTTCTATTTTTTTTTTTTTTCTATGGCTCGATTAACTATGCACCTATGTATGTATATTGGCATACTGAAGACGACTTTTCAGTTATTAAATAAACTTTTTGGACATCTATTTTGAAAGTATCAACAGTATATTGCGCCTATTAATTCCGATCGTATCGCAAAGCCTTATATAGGGAGTCAAAATGAATGTCAGGACATGCTTATTTCGATAAGTTTTGTAGAGTGGAAAAGTGTATGGTGTTCTTTCTATTCAAGTGGAACAAACATCATAGCAATTCTAAAGAAAAGTTACTAATTTTGGTGGAAAATCATGTTTCTAAGTAATTGGATTCAAGAGATATTTAGCCTTATATTATGTGAGGTATTAAAATAGCAATGTGCTGGTGTTTAAAATTCTTAACGAACGGTGTCAAAAAAGCGACGCCGTAAATTGTCCGTGTGACCACAACCACTGTCGATTTTAAGACGTTACTTTTCCCTTGGCATAATTAACTTGTAGAGTTATGTACGTCATTACCTAGAAGAAATAGAAGAGTGGTAAAATCACCAACAGCATTTTTTTCCCTTTCTAATAAATGTGTCCACTTAGGGGTTAAATATTTATATGCGTGTAGTACTTCTGTACTTTAAAGTGTGAACAGAATACTGCTTGTTCTTCTTCTTTAATTTTAATAAATTTTGAAGTATTTATTTTTCGAATTCTATCTTATTCTTATGATAGCAGTTCATATTTTAACACTTAGAGATTAAAAATATTTTTATTAAACAAAAAAAAAATGTGGAGTTAATAATTTTATTTGTTAAAATATATAGTCATAAAAAAATGTGTTAAAAATTAAGATTTTTATCTAAAAAAGAACATTTATTTAGTTACTAGATAATTCTACTGATTATAAAAGAGCACATAAAATGAGCTAAAACAAAATAATTTTGTGAAAATAATAATGAACATTAAAAATTATTTTATATTCATAAGATAACAATATTTCGAAGTGAAGATAATTTTTTACATATTTTTTAACAAAAAAAAAGTTAATGGTATTCTTTTGTTATAATGTAAGATGTATTGGAAGTTATGAGCTTTAATTTGGTTGGGAAAATAATTTTTGCAAGAAGATTATAAAACGATTTCATTAGATCATAAGCTGTCAAAACTGATCTAAACGAACTTGAAATGTACATATGTAAAGTAAAAATTGAGTGGCAGTACTTAATATCACATATTATATGTTTCATTAAAGTAGTTTTAAGTTTTAAGTTGTTAACAAGTATTTAAAAATGTTGTTTGATTTTTTACACCATTAAAAAGGTTTCATTCAACACTTTTGCAAAAATATAAAACCGAAAATTGTGTACAAACTTTCTTAAATATGGCTTTTAGGTTAATGACTTTATATATTTAATTTCTCGCTACCAGTTGACATATATATTACCAAATTGACAAATTTCAATACCGAAACCTTATGACAAAAGACAAAACAATTTTTTTCGGCTACTATTAGTGCAAATCTCAGTTACTCTTTTATGTCAAAGATTTTCTTAAAAATTTCAAAAAGAATAAAACAAAGTCAAAAAAAAAAAAAAATATATATATATATATATATATATATATATATATTAAATACAAAAATATCATATAACCCAAGATAACAGAATATTTTAAGCCTCGATATTCATATTAGCAACAAATTATTAACTGATGTATGTTGTTAAGGTTTGTTATTTGTTTTTGTGATATTTTACATATGAATGATAATGAAAAACGTATGCCGGATGCAAAAATTATACATTTTTACACGTTATTTACTTTAGCTGCTTTTTTGTTTTTGTGGTTGTTGTTGCTGCTGTCAATTTTGTGGCAGCTACTGTTTTTTTTTTTTTAATGTTTATTCATAAAATTCTCAAATTTCAAGATCGCCTTACATATGAATGTAAGTTTGCTTTAAGATCTCAATATTGGTTGGAAAAAATATTATTTCATTTATTATTTCTTTAACATTAAAAATAACTTTTTAGAATTTATGTGTCGTAGTATTTTACTATCTTAACTTTTATTTAGAGTCTTTCATTTCCCAGTTTTTTCCACTACCGGGAAATCGGGATTGACTTTTAAATTTTCCTGGATCCAGTGAATTCCCGCCAAAGATAAATAATTAAAATTTTTAAATATTTATAAGATCATTCAGTTAAATGAAAGATAAAAAATGTCAAAATAAACTAATTAATCATAAAGCGATACACTCTAATTCAGTTCTTTTTGAAATATTGATATTTTGAAAATTAAATGAAAACTTTTTATTTTATAACAACTCATCCGAAAGTCGAATCATTACTTTGGTTTTCATATTGCCCTATGGATAAAATTATCAATTTGTCACATTAACTCTTAAACGCTTATTTATCGATTTAAGAAACATCGACCTTTAAGAAACATTGTTTGAATATTTAAAATACATTTAATCGGATCAACAGTTCAAGAGTAAAATAAATAAGGTGATCCATTATTGTATATCCTCATAAAAACTTAAAATATATTGCCCTTGTAATACTTTCATTAAGAAATAATTTTCTTTCTCAACCAATATTGAACGTAAATTGCAAATAAATATTTTTGTATATTACAATTTATTTAGAGTAAAAATGATGGGTGTGTGATCGGTAAATGATTTAAAAATACATTGTTTTTCAATTTAAACTTTCCAATATTCACCACAAATGTAGACACAAACATACAGGCATATTTGTGGTTAAATTGTATAAAAATGCATTGTGTTTTTATACACTTTTATATTTTTGAACAGAGCAGATAAAGAAAATAAATCTTTGGAAATATCTCGTAGTAAAGAAACTCGTACATGTGTGTTACAACAATCTTAAAGAAAACAGATTAATGGGAGGTAATTGTCCTAAATTAGAAGATATAATTTATAATAAATTTTTAGAGCCAAATAATATTTTTGTTAACAAAATTTTGATTTAAAATTTAGAAAATTTTAGAGAATATAAATATGTATAAAATTGTTCATTCTTCCATAAAGCTGGTCTGCAGTAGCTTACTAATGGTATATAATTCAAAAAGCTGAAGACAGTAGGTTGTGTGTGTTGTTTGCTTAAAAGAATTCAATCGAAAGCCATATAGCCAATTTCGAACCCTTTATGTTCCTATAGGTTCTTAGGATACCCGGTATTTTGGACCATTTTACTCAGTGTACAGCCCGATGATTTTTTAAGATTTCGATAACATTCGACAAATCACGGACCATGAATGGAAATAAAAGGATGAAACTTTTTTAATATGTTTTCCGCTCATATCAGACATTTCATTACCATGAAAACTTTTATGCTTCGATACAAAAACTAATCTGTCTCGATGGCTGCGTAGAACTTTTAAATTTTCAGAGATAAATTCTATGAAATGCAAAAAGGTTAAACGTAACACAATAAAAATTGGTTAGGATTAAGAGATATCCATTTGTGCCTAGAATAGCTTACTTAGGTCCAATAAGTTAACTTTATGTTACCTGAAAAAAAAATAGAAAATGAGTTGAATGCAAAAGGAGAAAAGTATACCAGAGAGAGATCGATACCAACTGGAATGTATAATATTCAAGTTCAACTTATCCAGAGACTTTTCGGATAGAACACAAAAATCAATGAAGTAAAGTTCATAGGACCCGCTGCCTATTATGTTCCATTGAAGGACAATTTTGTAGACTTTTGACAAAACATTTTACAAAAAACATAATACAATTTTCAGATTATTTTCTATTTTAAAAAAAAGATAATACAATTTTCAGATTATTTTCTATTAGTTTAGGAGATTTAGTTAACCAAAACATAAGAATTTCTATACAAATTGTTGATTTTTTAAACAGATTTTTAGCTCTTCTAAAAAATTTTAAAAATTAAGTTAAGTTCTTTTGTGAAAAGTCTACAGGATTACGGAGAAGACGAGCAATAGTTTGACCCTCATATTCCCAACTTCTAAAACAGTAGTCCGAGTTGCCTAACATGATTATCGAACCAGCTGTGCCTAGTTACTCTGGTTGGCAAACAAATTTTTCTTTGTCCTCCTTTAAACAAAAATAGATATATTAGGTGGAATTTGACGTGCTGGGCACGAATCTGCTTTCATTTTTTTTTTTTTTTTTTTATATATCAGGTCTTGATTTTTTTATGGGCATGTCTAAATTACACGAGTATATTTAACCATAACTCAAGAATACCAAAAGATGCAGACAATTTTTTCAGGTTTTATTTTTTAAATTTCGATTAATGAAACACCAAAAGATGCTGAAAAAAATTGTCTTCAAGTAATTTTAATATTAATAATGATATTAATATTATTTATTATATTTTAATTTTTTATTTGTCCAATAGTTTCGGAGTTGTTCAGAAATTAGTGTCGGAAGAAACATTTTTTTTTTCCTTAAAGGTAACTTTAAGGTATGAAAAGTGCTAAAATGTTCAGATTTTAGTCCTCTGTTTATGACAATAGGTAATACTTTGAAAAAAATAAGCTATGTATAATAAAAATTGATGCAAAAATCTTCATTTTATTCACAATTGAGTGAAAATACCTACTTATACCTACAATTAAGTTAGATTAGAGTTTTTTCACGGGAAATCCTGAGATGGCAATTCCCGTGAAAAAAAAATTCTTGAAAATTTTCATGAAAAGTTTATATTTTTCTTAGCCACTAATTTCCGAATAACTCCAAAAATATGAGCGGATAAAAGAATAATGTTAATATAACTTTAGGATAATCGGCACCAATTGTACTTTTACGTATCTAAATTGGACAAACGGTTCTCGAGTTTTACAAGTAAGACCGCCTAAAGAGAGTGAAAGCAGATTCTTGTTTAGCACATCAAATAACATATAGTCCACCTAGTTTTTTATTTTTTTTATTTTTTTTTTTTTTTTTTTTTTTTTTTGCTTACCACTGTGTCTTCACTTAATTGTAGTTATACATGAATATTTTCACTTAATTGTAAGTAAAATCAATTTTGATGATACATGGGAATGATATTATCAACTTTATGTAAGTATTAAAAACTGAAAAATTATTCCATTTTCATTTCTTAAAAAATGTTAAGAAAAAAAAAATCTTCAATTTTGCTTCAAAAATTATTTTTTCTGACACTAATTTCTAATTCAGACCAAAATTGTTATCTTTTAGTCTTTCATCTATCTAAATTAAATAAACCGTTCTCGAGTTAAAGTAAATATGGCAACTCGTTTGCCCTGTACTTGCCTACATGTAGAGAAAAAGTATTTTTGAACATTCTTAAGCCAAACATATTATGTTTGAACGTTTTTTTATAATATTATAGTCATTGGAATATTTTATATCGTCGGTGCGAGTCCTATGTATATTTTTTTTATCGCATCTTGTATCATTATTAGTCATAAATCCACACACTAAAACGTTTTCCATTACCTCAACGGGTTTCGAAGTTACAAAAAGTTCTTTGTGTAGATTTTCTTCAAAAAATAACACTTTTGATGTTTTTTTTCTGCAAATAGGACTTTTCTTAAGAACAAAAAATACAAATGTTAAAAGGTTGCGAATTGACAAAATGAAACACATTTTTTTCTCCTTTTGTAATCAAAAAAAAAAAAAAAACACATAGAACTTTTCGTCAGCGCACCGACGTTATACATAATTGTACCTTATTCTAAAATTGGGTAGAAGAACACAGTATAAATGATTATGGAATAAATATTTTACGAGTATGTTGAAATATTAAATAATTTAGTTATGGAAACGAGTGTTTGATTATTAAAACGATAATTGAGTTCCTGCAATTATATAAATTATTACAGTTTGCGTGACAATGCTCAACTATATTTTTATCTGGTAGAGTATTTCGCAATTTTATTCAAGGATGACCGGTATTCACCGACGATTATACCAGTTTATCACCCTTTTTATATTTCGGCCTGAAGAATGCAAAATAAATATATTCGGAAGTCTCTCAATTTGAACTGCCCAAAAAATATTTACCACATTAACTAGTCTGAAATAAATACATTATAAAATTTTCTTATGTAAACATAAGTAAGTATAAAGTTATCTACTTTTTATACCCTTTACTAGAGGTGTAAAGGCGTATCCATCTAAGACCCCAAAAAGTATATAATTTCTGGATCCTTATTCATAGGGAAGTCGATATAACGATATCCGTCTGTCTGTTGAAATTAGTTTTTAGAAAGTCCCAGTTATCGGATATATAAGTTTTATACACACTATAGGAATATTCCTTAGAACGACAGTAGTAAAAATCTAAAAAATCAGTTCATTAATTTCCGAGGCATCGTCGAAAAACCGAAAAGGCCTCTAAAGACGAAAATTCGGAAACTTTTTTTGGAATTCTTTTGCGGAAGAAATGAACAAAATCGGTTCATTTGTAACTGAGATGTCGGTTAAAATGCATTTTTGGACTTTGTGAAGCTTCTACATAAGCTTCAGAATTCGTTTTTGTACAAATCTGTTGTAAATATTTGTCTAAAATTTCAGCTTTTTGAATTAATCATATCGATCCATAAACAACCGTGTTATTAAAAATATACACACACAAACATATACAAACAGCATTGCAATAACTTTTTTGTTTTTTGTGTAAGCAAGCAGTATATATATATATATATATATATATATATATATATATATATATTATATATATATATATATATATATATATAAGAACATTCCTTGGGATTTTCTTTTTTTTTTTTGAAGATTATGTCTATCAAATGTTGGCCGTTGCTACGTCGCAGATGGTCCATCCGTTGAGTCCAATTTTCGATGACTCTTTCGAGCATTTCGACTGGTAACTGGCGAATGACACGCGTGATGATTTCCTCCAAGGCCTGAATCGAAGCGGGTTTGTCCGCATAAACTTCAGACTTTACATATCCCCACAGGAAAAAGTCTAACGGAGTTATATCACACGATCTTGGTGGCCAATCGACCGGCCCAAAACGTGAAATTATGTGCTCACCGAAGTGTTCTCTCAATAAATCCATTGATTGATGCGATGTGTGGGAAGTGGCGCGGTCTTGCTGAAACCAAATGTCGCCGAGATCACGAGCTTCAATTTCAGGCATCAAATAGTCGGTTATCATGGCACGATAACGGTCGCCATTGACGGTTACGTTCGCACCGGCATCATTTTTAAAGAAATATGGACCGACGATTCCACCGTCCCACAAACCACACCAAACCTTTTCTTTTTTCTGGATGAAGTGGCAGTTCTTGAATCTCTTCAGGTTGCTCTTCGTCCCAAATGCGTCAATTATGTTTGTTTACATACCCATTGAGCCAGAAATGGGCCTCATCGCTGAACAAAATTTGCCTCGAAAACGTCGGATCTTCTTGGAACTTTTCAAGAGCCCATAGAGCGAAGCGATGTCGCTTGGGAAGGTCGAGCGGGGGCTGTTGTTGCGCAAGCTGTATTTTGTACGCTTTCAATTTAAGATCTCGACGTAAAATGCGCCAAGTCGTTCCATACGTCAGTCCGAGTTACTGCGAACGGCGCCGAATCGACTCTCCACGGTCTTCGTGTACACTCTCAGCTACGGCCACTATATTTTCTTCACAGCGTGCTGGACGTGGTCTATTCGGTCGAATATTATCCAATAATGAATGCTGGGTCTCAAAATGGGTGATGGTGTCGCGAATAGAACGCTCAGTAGGCCGATTATGTTGACCATAAGTTGAGCGAAGTACACGAAACACATTCCTCACAGAACGTGAATTTTCGTAATAAAGTTGAACGATTTGTAAACGTTGTTCTTTCCATTATGAAATGCGAAACAATACTAAACAAAAATAACATGACAGCATGACACGACTCACACGTGATCTGTCAAAAAAAGGCTATTGGAAAAAGTATCTCTACTTGAATCACCCTTTATATATATATATATATATATATATATATATATATATATATATTTCTAATTTTTAAGAAAGCAACGCTTGCTATGGTAGCTTAATTTTGTCTTTAAAAAATATTCGCCACAAATGAATGTAGCGCTCTAACTTGTTTTAAATTCTAATTTTATAACGTAATAATATATCGATTTTAAAGAAGAAAATTATATTAAAATTATAATAAAATAGTATTTTTTGAATCTAATTTATTATTTATCAACAATAAATCTATAAATTTTACATAAACATTTACATAGTTTTTTATGGGTTCATTTATATTAAATTTCTTTAATTTATTTTAGAATAGTCATTAAAATTTATGCAAATAAGTACATACGATGAGATAAACTTTTCTTAATGTAGAATTAAACAAACATATAAATTGTAATCGGATATTTAAAGGGGATTATTTAAATAAAAAAACATTTAGTTAACTAAAAGAAATTATTGAAATATTTAAGCAAAACCATTTTGTAAATCCAACAATATTTCGTTGTTTTAAGAAATGCAAGCAATTTCAGTATTTTTACAATTTTACTTTTAATAATGGTATATATTAATATGTATTTTTAAAATGAGACAAACAACCAACCCACAACGAATCACCTCTCCAAATAAATATACGACGAACTGCAAACATTTTCGTTCTTCTATTTATAGTTGAATGATGTTTTTATCGTAAAGATAAAATTTCAAAACCACATGGTATTTCAAAATTTAAACAACCAACCAACTAATGATGGTGATGACGACAATCATCAGTTGTTGTATTTTCAGCACAATATTAGTCTGACTAAAGATGAAGCAGTAAAACTTAAACGCAGATAAAAATTGTACAAGTAAATGTTGCACTTTATATATACTGCAATAAACATAAATATGTTTCAATTACATTTGTTGCATCATCATAGACATCAACATCATCATAACGTAGATAATAATGATCATTATTACCCGGTTCGATTACGGAAAACACACAATTAAAACATTCTCACAATATATTTGTATTTATTATTTGTCTATTTCATTGTAGTAAATATGTATTGATAATTAGTTGGGTAATAATGATGATGATTTGATTTGATTTAATTGTTAATTTACTCTACATTTCTTAACAAGAATTTTTCAAATTCTTCTAATGAAATCGATAAAATATGAAATGCAAACAAAAGTTTTAAATGTAAAATATAAACAAAAGTTCAAATACGAAATAATCGAAATTTTTGCATGCTACATCAAGATGGTTTGAAAAATAACAAATCGGTAGTTAAACCTGGTTTAACGTTATGTTAAACCTAGTTTGCCTGTGCTTCAACTTTATTGCGTTAGTTTAGACCTAGTTTTAAGCAGTTTTAATAAATATTTATTAAAAATTACAAATTTAATATTAAACTGAAATGGCTATTCGTGGAAAAAATCTTAAAAAAGTCACAATATTTTTTATAACTGAACTGTGACTCGGTCATAAATTCGTATTGTGATAACAAAGTCGCAAAATAAGTTTAACGTGCTATGTAAAGTAAAAATTGTGACTCACTTCTTTTTTTCCCTCATTAAAATTTGTCATATTTCCATATTTTTATTTTCACAACTCTAAACTAAACTACACTAAACTAAAAATTATTTAGGTATGTGATGGAAATCGATCGTTTTCAAATCGAACGTTTTGAAAAGTTGTTAGGAATTTCGACCGATTTTAAGAACAATTTTTTGAACAACAGTTTATTTTTCCATTATAAGATGCAGCACTATTGAAAACCAAGGAAATAATTTTTGTGGAACACTTAAAATTTTATAATAAAACCTGTAAAAAAGTCAGTTTACTGTAATTTTTATCAATAAAGAAAACGAAAAAATAAATACGTGATTTTTATTTATATTTTTTCGATTTTAATTCGTTTCGATTTCGAAATCGATTTTCATGATATACCCGATTAAATTTTTGTTTGTGAATAAGAATTTTAAGACAATAGTCACAATTTGAATGTTATGACTATTTTTCAGCCATAATATTTTATATGAATATTCATGTAAGTTTAAATTCTTAGCAAGACTTTAGCTTATTACTGTTTTACTTAGATTTTTACAGTGTTTTATATTCTTCTCGAAAATAAATTTATTATTTTCTTACTGTAGCTCAAAAATATAAAATTTTTTGGAACTTTTACTTTTTATTTTATCTTATTTTTCTTCATATTATTGCACCACAATTTTCTTGTTCATAAGGTGTGATTTTCTGAACCACCCAAAAGTTTTATTTTTAATAAAATTATTGTTTCATATCGCAAATTGAAATATTTGTGTCTGCTTCTTTGGAAAATAAAGGTGTCAACAAATATTTTTTTTTTTTTAATTTGAATTTTTTATAAATATATCTCTCCATGTGTAGAGAGAGGGTGGTTCTACAACAGGTCTTCTTTAAAAAATTATTGTAAATAAAACAAAAAAACTCATTTTTTAAAAAGAACAAGTAAACATGACTAATATTTTCGGCACGATTTGATTTATTATATTGCATATCCTCTTAAATTAATTTTCAAAAAAATTTATTAACGGTTTCAAATGGGCCTCGAACAGCACCAGAGAGTACAGAACTTAGTAAGGACAATATGGATTGTTTAATGGGCTGTGTGTTGAAACCAAATATTGTTAATTACAAGCTACGTAAGGTAGGCAATCGGAGCTTATTGTTGGCCTAATTGAGATTAACCACTTCACTACTTCAAAATCCAAACAAAATGTTTTTAGATATTTACACTAAATAGCTGAAAGTCAAATAAGGCTAACTGCCGAAAAATTATACATACAGAAATATCAACCATATTCGTGTACAAATTTACACCATTCCAGTATCAATTATCACAATTTTCCATAATCGCGATTATCGATTAATCGCATTGTACTACAACATAAATATAACGGACTTATTTTTGCCAGTAAAACAGATTTACTCAGACTTTGTGATAAAATATACACGTTAAGAAAAAATAAACTAGAGAAAAAAATTATAATAATTTTATATTAAAAATTACTCAGAAACTAAAATCTAACTGTATCAATTAATTGGCTTCTCAAGAAGGAATTTCCAAATACTTTTACTAAAATTTGAGTGATTGAGTACACAATTTTCTTCATAGGTTGAACTTCAAAAAATATTGGATTTAATTGGATTTTAATTCTTTCTGTGTATGAAATTATAAGTGATTGATGACTTTTAAAATAAAAAAATTTATTAATAATATTAGCCAATTTCATAATCCAGCAAATCGGAATTTTTGGGACCTTTACTAAATTTATTTACTTACGAGATGTTCATTAATTTTTGGGCAAAACTAAATCTAGTGATAGATTTATTCTAATTAAAATATTAATACCGTAAAATATGTAACTGGAGTATATTTTTATTATTTTAATTCTTAACTATAAACGCTGGTAAAATACTGCGATTTCGATTACGATTATAATCGACATGCGTACCCTAGTGTCAAGAGTCTATTAACCAGAGACCGGATTTTAATACTAAAAAACAGCTTTTCATTTTTATTTCAATAGAAAAACAATTTTTGATGTTCAAAAATATTAAAAATCCATCATAATTTTTTTATTTTCAACAATAGTTTAATTTCTTCATTTTGATCGAAATAAAAATATACATATCATTTGAACCACCATAACTTTAGCGCCCCTGCACGAAATGATTAACGCTAACTGATTCTTCATACATTGGAGTCGGTTTATATTTATACAAAGCCTATTACAAAAGTTGAAAATTATTTCAACTTTTTTCATCGGATGAAAAAAATAATCTAAACAACAATTTCATTAACTAAAAAATACTAAAAATGTATTCGTACAATACATAAAAAATTCAAATAAATGAAGTAGAAAATATTTTTTGAAACATTTTTAAGGAAGTACTTTTTAATTACTTCCAAAGTTTCAGTAAGTGTACGGTTTCTTGTGCTTAAGAAGATATATAAACATCTTCCAAAGGTGTTATTAAAAAGCGATTCTGATATAAAATGTTGAGAATTTACAAATATTTGTTACTTAATATTAACTGTTTTAGTCAAATGAAAAATATTTTTATGCATATTTTTTTAATAAAAAAATATTTGGTTTATAAAAAATTAAAAGTAATTTCCTTGAATTAATAAAAAAAAAGTACATAAAACCTCAATTTTACATGGCATCGTGAATATAATTTCCTACTCAGTGAATAGGTATCAAAAAAAAAAAAAAAAAAAAAAAACATCTTCCAATGACAAGCCTATGTTAAATTCATTGGAAATGATCCGAATTTGCACTACTTCTGGATCAAAAATTCAACATCTTGTTGACTCCTTTCAATGTTCTTTTTTTTTTTTTTGCTGGAATTTTAAACAGTTATTATTTATAATTATTGAAAAATAAAATTAAAAAGTTTTTGGGTGCTTGGCATTAATCCAGTATGTCTTCAAATTGTACATTGTGTGGTCAAACCAATGACAAAGAATTAATACCGCATTAGTATCAACTTGAGACAACAGCAGTGTTGAATGATTAAATAAAATTATGTATTTGATTTCGTGTATTTAAATGTTATAAAAAAAAGCTATTTTAAAGGTCACCATAAATTTCTAACATGTCCACAAACACTGTCGATTTTACAATGTACTGAAAAATGCCCTACGTGTACATTAGTTGTCTAAAAAATCTTTGTTTTTTGTAAGAAATTTCGAATGCGAATTATAAGTGATAAAACTTTATTTGATAATGATTGCTGTTTTCTAATGGCAACAAGTCAAAAGAAGGAGATCTTTCTTCCCAATTGACTTTTCAACGGATGGCCAAATTCTAATAAATTTGCTCAGTGAGCAATCGTCGAGAAAATCCAATTTCTGTTGAAAACATTGTCTGAGTCTATGAGAATGTGCAAGTTCTCGGTATTTCGTAGAGACTAACTTGACAAATTTTGCATTGGTACTACATCCAACTAGAATCCAATTAACCCAACCTATGTGGTTTATTTGCTTAAATATTAGATTCAGAGATTTCAAAAAAGAGGGACACTTCCGGATGTTCTTTGTACTCGAACATCCGGAAGTGAAGAAATAAATTTGCCATATTTGCATCAAAATTAATCCACATAATGTTCACAAAATAACTATTCATACCGAAAAATCACTGTTTGGTGTTCATTGTCGGTGGGCGTTATCATGTTTCCAACTTCTTTGATTATGACATTTCTATCAGCTTCAACGAAGATAGAGCCAAATAAAACCAATATATTTCAACCAAAATTGGTAGAGATGTCAACGATGCAACAGAATGGGATTACGTACCACACACCTGATATCGCAAATGAAATTTGACACAAGCGGACTGTGTGGATTCTACACCTTCTCTGTTATTAGGCAGACTTTAAACAGTTAAATACATGGTAGTCGAATTTTGATGACAAAATTTTTTAATTTTTAAAATTTTTTGATTTTTTGGGCGGGATCTGTGCACACCTCAATGAAATACAAATTTTGAAATAGAGTTTAATACTATTCGTAATTATGCGTGTTCTACGCTATATCTCCTTGATGTGCCCGAAATGGTCAACGCAGTAGATAGTCTCAAAATTTGGCAAACAAGAGCGATATTTTTTAAAAAAAGTCAGTTTTTCGCGAGTCACATTCACAGTTTAGTATATAACAAATTGCAATTTGTATAAATCTTGGCTATATAAATATAATAGCGGCGGTAAATATAATTGATCAGAATCATAAATTTAAGTCAAATGTCGTTAATAGTTGAATATGGGACACTTTTGTCAAAATACGAAATTAAATTTAATTGGTATAATTAGGTGTTTGTAATTCAAAAAATTTCGAAAGATAACAGTTTTAGGCCCCAAAATATATTTACTAGGGTTAAAAAAGGACCATATATATATATACATATATATATATATATATATATATATATATATATATATATATATATACATATATATATAATAAATAGAGAAATATAGGTTTCTTTTTCGTAAAATTGTTAAAAATCGCGATTTTTTTATTCAATTTTACTAGAAAACTCTGAAATATGCTATAAAGTTAAAAGTATTATAATCTTTTTTTAACAACTAGGTAGGTTTTGATATTGCGCGTAATTTTCACCAGAATTATACATAAACTTTTACTTTTTAAACATTTTTATAGGTTCAACTTAAAACCGCCATAACTTTAGCGCCCCCTGCACGAAATGATTAACGCTAACTGATTCTTCATACATTCGAGTCGCTTTACATTTTTAGGCTTAAAGTCAAAAATTTTTTAAATTTGACAGATTAGATAAATCCGTTGAATGATGCTCAAATTTTGCAAAAAACCTTATGAAAAATAGGCGTAAAAAGTGAGGGGCATTTAATAAAAATCTTATATAATGCCTAAGAGAAGTTTTGCATTCCTTAAAATAATAAATACCCATAAATTCATTAAAATTTACTGAATTAAATGTTTTTTATTTTCATACTTTTCGTTTTCTCACCTTTTGTAGCTTATATAACTCCTTTTATAAAAATTTTAGAAGGGAAATATTTATTACTTAATTTTAAATGAATTAATAGTTGTCTTATACGCCGTTTATACTAAAACAAAAACTTATATACCCTATTTTCTCTCCACGTCGTTTTTGTTGATACTTCATTTTGTATGAAATTTTTATTTAAATACATTTTGATATATTTATAATATTTCAAAATCGTTGAAACCATATTTTAAGAATAATTTATGAACAATATTTATATGAGAAATAATATGCCGTTTACACCAAAGGAAAACTAGTAAATTTTAGCTTCATTCGGTTTTTGAGTAAAAATTAAAAGCTACATAAATTTGTTTAGTTTTTCTATACAAATCAAAACCATTTTCATCTACTTTTTAATGAAAACCAAATAAAAACTACTATTTATGATAGAATCTGTTCAGTTGATATCATAACAATAAGCTTTTGTATATACAGAATAAAATAAAATTTTAAATTTTCTTGTATTATTATCATGTATTATTTAATTTAAAATATTATAAAAAAAAAAAACATTAAAAAAACAAGTTTATCAAATTCGATTGGAATAACAACTAATGAAAAAATTTGTACCTTAAGAGAAACCATATCTAAGGAAAACAAGGACCGTAAACGACAAGGCTTTTAAAATTTAGTTTTTTCAATTTTAGTTTTTTTTAGCTTTTGCTTTGGTATAAACGTCATGTAAAATTAATCAAGAAAATCAAAAATATTTTTGTTTTTATAATATATGAAATCAGTTGAACAGGCTGTGTCCTAAGTAATTATTTTGATATTTGTATTTTCAACAAAAACTAGACAAAAATGGTTTTTGATTTCTATGGAAAAACTAAAGAAATTTATATAATTTTCCAATCAAAAACCGATTGAAGCCAAAAACTACTAGTTTTTGTTTTATTAAGAATTTTCAATAAACTGAAAATTCAGTGACTTCAAATTTAAAATGCAGGAACTATGTTCAATAGTTTTATTTCAAATTTCATTATCAAGTCCATTGATATGCAGTTTCTTTAATTTTAAACCTTAAGTGAATTTTGTTTTTTAAAAATTGCATTAAATATTCAAAGTGTATTTATATAATTCTTAAAAATTGCTTCAATTTCTAAATCAATCAATTTAAAAATGTTTATTTATCAATTCATTTTTTGTGATTTTAATTAATTGACTTTTGTTTTCAATTGATAAAAATCTTGACATCATTTATTTTAAATTGTTGTTATTTCAATACCATTTTGTAGTTCTTATTTTAATTGATAACAAAAAGATAGTTAAATAAATTAGAAAAAAATTATATAAAAAAATATATCGATTTTAATATAAAAGTAACAGACTAACAAATAGGGTTCTGCAACCGCGTACACAAGATTTTTCAGAAAAGTCTCTAACATATTTACATGCACTCAATATAAAGTGCTTTTTATTTTGATTTTAATAATAAATTATGATTTATATCTTTTTAAACAAATTGTATTTCTCTTTTTTGTTAACAATATATTTTCTATATATATATATATATGTAGCGATTTTTTTGGAAGTAATTCTGTAACTTGTAAAACGTTGGAGATAGCTCAATAAAATTTCGCATGGCCAGAGTAAGGCGTATTTGATATGACGGAAAAGAAATTTTATGTGTAGATATTCCTTGTAAATCTCTACAAAAATATACTTACATGAATATCTAATATCTTTTAGTTTAAGATATATTCAGGTCGAAATAAATTTTTCTCTCATGTTTAGTCTCGTTTTTTATTTTTTTAAATTAGCGGGCTTAATATTGACCCTGAATTTTTTTTTAATATTCAGCAGAATTCTTACAAAATTTTAAAAAATATTGCTGCAAAAATCATATAAGTATATGAATTCGATAAAAATTGATATTAATCTGAAATTTGAACTTAAAAAAATTTCATATTTTATATTTTTTTTTTTCCAAAATGTTTATTCACTTATAAAATTTGTATTTTTATTTATTTTTTTTAATGTTTTCAAAGGAAATGTTAACGCAAATGCGTTAAAGTAAAAATGGAGGAGCTTAAAGCAAAAGGTCTCCCTACAACCCCTATTCAAACTTTGTCAATTTTTTTTATTTTTTGCTAAATCCTGAAACTGCAAAGCTGGGATCAGCATGAAATAATTTTAGTTAAATACGTTCATATGTAAGGCCACCTAAAAAGTATTTTCTGACGATCGCACCATGTTTAAAAACTAAAGTTTATGTATAATTCTGGTGAAAATTACGCGCAATATCAAAACCTACCGAGTTATTAAAAAAAAGATTATAATACTTTTAATGTTGTAGCATATTTCAGAGTTTTCTAGTAAAATTGAATAAAAAAAATAATTCTTTATACTAAAAATCGCTCATTCTTTTATTTGAATGATATGCTCATTACTTATCAAGTGCAACTTAGATTATTAATTTTTAAAAATTTCAGCATATAAATTTTTGTCTTTACTAAAGCTTCCCAGCAAAAACGTTGCTTTCCTGGTATAATTGGAAACAAAAATAAACTACTTATCTTTTGCCGGAATAACTAATTATTTTTCTTCGAATTGTCCACAAATTCATGTAGTTATTTTTAGACTCTAGAGATACTCAAAAATATGTACCTAAACGAAAATAGAAATAAAAAAAAATTCGCCCTCAATGAGATTTGATCTTGAGCACAAATTAACCATTCATTTTTAATGACTAACGTCTTACTCAGTACACCATCTCGCACTTAATTTTCTAAGTGACAAGAACTTTTTTAGTATAACATATCTTTTTGACATTTTGTTAAAAGTAAAACTAATAGCATCAGAATGGGCTTGAAAGAATACCCTTCCAATCCAACACTCTAGCCAATTGATTGCAATATTACTAAGCTACTATACTACTCGTATTGAGTACTTATCTATGTAATATAGAGTAGGCAAATAATAATGATGCCTCATTACCAAGAAACTACTTTAATAAGTAGTTGCCATTACAGAAAATCAAAAAGGTTTTACTGGATTTTAACTATTTTGCAAAAACCAGTAATAAATTCTACTTATGCTGGCTTTTAGTGAAAGTAATTTTGCATTATCCTATATTTAATTTAGCTGAAAGAAAGTTCAAGACTTAATGTAGGAATGTTTTTAATAAAAAAAAATGTATTATTTTGTATTTTATACAACAAAATACGAATTTAACTTTACTTAAGAAAAAGAAAATAATAAATATAGCATTAATACGTTGTTCATGTCTTAAAATTGCGTCTTATGTGGATTTTCTGATTAAACACTTCATGTTCACATAATGGTTGTTAGAAATTTCATTTAAATAAAATATTTAATTTTATTTGAGTATAATTGTGAATTTTGTATGACGATCTTTTATTTAGTAAAAACCTTTTGTTTATAATTCAGGAACAAATTAAGAAAATATTATGAAAATTAATAGACTATAGCGGACATAATAGCAAATAATATTTAGTTCCCTTTTGTGTCATTTGATAACTATATGATGTTTTAAATATGTCCGTCCGGACGTTTATCCAAAATATAAATATTAGACCTCAACACGCGTTCAGTTATCATTATATTGGTTGAAGTTTTAAGTTTATAAGTTATTGACCTACACATTTCAAATGACTTTTACCGAAATATGCATATTACGTAATTTTTTTTTTTTTGTAATTTTACAAGAAAAATATGTAAATTTGTAATGATTATTTTATTATGTGTGATAGCACAATCACATACAAATATTTGGGGATAAAAATGTTAACCCGTTAAAAAGTTATTAATTTTTTATCACTCATACCCCCAAAAAAGTACATTGTGGGACGCCTCTTATGATGACACAGTGACGATTTCAATGAAAGAAGTACATTTTTGAAAGATGTTTTTACCGGATTGAGACTTTAGGCATTTTTATTCAAAAAGGTGGGAGTTTTTACAATTCTTAAATTTTAGGACAAGTTTAAATTTTATTTCAATTTAAATATGAACATTATTTTCCAAAAAAGCGTTGCAAATCTTAATTTTTTTCATTTTTCGTGTAATGGTATGAAAAAATTTGACCCGCTAGGAATCTGTACTCATCAAAATTAACCTCACCTCTAGCCTATTAAATTTTATTAAAACATATCCAATAAGTTACAGAATTATTTCCAAAAAAAGGAGTTTTGGAACCACTGTAACTCGTTAGATTTACGCATTTATAAGTGTATTTCGTATTTCGCTCATAATTTCTTCCATCGAAATTTTATGCATAATCTTATCAATGTCGAAAGAAAAACAAATAAATACGTAAGTATAAACATTCTTTTACTTTATAACACTTTTTTTTGATGGTGAAAACTGTTTTAATTTTAGCATTTCGTCAATATTTTTCCATGAATTTTATTATCAGTTGTATGTAATGGAACTGACAGTCAGAGAAAAATGTTAATAAACATTTTATAGTATTCAGTAAAATAAATGATATATTAAATGAGGTGTTCGGCTAAGTAATGGCAGTAATATAATTCTCACAATTACATTTAACTAAGCGACAACATCAATAAATTTGTACGTATTACGGCAACATTTTTAAAAGGTATGCTCATATTTTGGTTTATAACAATTTTTATACTAAATTGATTTTGATAATTTTCAATACCCAAATTGCTTAGAATAATAAATATGTTAAGCTTGATTTCAGTTATTTAGGTTTTATATTTTAGATATGAGAATGTTTCCTAAATTACTAAATCAACTCACGATATCATAATCTACAGGAACAAATTAAACAGCAGAATCAATTTTGAATATTAAGAATCCTCATGAAAATGCGTAAAACCCTCAAAAACTATGTAATGTGTGACAGTTTGCTCACTTTCAAATGAACTTCCAAAAATTCTATTCGAAAACTTTCGCTCTTTAATTGTGCATTTATAAATCAGTTGTCTTTTGTTTAAATTTAAAAATTTTTAATAAAAGCAATCTAAAAAATATAATTACGTTAATTATAATAAAATCATTATATGTATCCATAAAATTTTTCAATTATTTATTTAATATTGCACAACATTTGAAAAGGGGATTCATGAAACATGTCGCGCAAATTTGTACAATTGCACAAATGTGAAACTTATTGTTTTACTAAGATACAAATTAAATGTTTAAAAGGTAATCGCATATATTACTAATTTTTTACTAATTCTAATTTACAGGATTTCAACTGCAAAGAACAAGACACTAATAAACATTCTTGAAAAGAAACTCTTCTTAGAATCTGAATTTTATATACTAGAATATTCTCTCCAAACAGTAGAGCAGATATATTACTTAAATTGTCTCACAATGTCATAGAGACCAATTATTTTTCAAAATATTTTCACACGAGATATATTTTTATTATTTTATTTATATTTCTCCAAGAATTTCTATAAACGTTTCAAGTCTCAAAGATTTCAGTTCTATATATTTATTAATCTATCCAAATGTGCTTTGTATCTTAATTCAGAAGATAATTTAAAATTTATTAGCATTTTTTTACTTTGAGTTCAAATATAAAAATAAGCAAAAACTTTTATAATAAAACTTAAGTACAATTTATTTATGTTCCTTAATTAAATAAAAAATGTGACAATTTACCTAAATGCCACTTAAAAACCAACAGTTTTGTTTTAAGTTTAATTTCTTTTTATTCTCAAATGCCACTTCAATCCACAAAGGCCTTACTTCATAGATTAATAACTAGATATTAATGTGAGAGAAAAAAGTCAGATTCATTTGTCAAAAACCTAATTCATACAACAACAAAATACATGTAGTCACATATATTTTGTTTTTGTGTTTTGAAAAAATTAGAAATTTTTTGGAATTTAGTACGAAGTGCTTCTCACATAAACTTCTAGTTGTATTCTAAGCCTTATTCAGTGGAAACAACATTTAGAATATTTTATCTAATCTTATCACAGGGAACAAAAATTATTTATATACAAATAAATAATCATACTAAACTGCTAATATAGTGTGTGAGTGAATATTGTTTATTTTATATAATTTTTTCTGTTTTGTACTGTTGACAAAATAAATATTGATTTGCAAAAAAGAAAAAAAAACACACTACTAAATTATACACTCAAAATCTAAATGTTTGTAAATTATGCCCATTAATTTGATATCACAATACATAAGTGTGTATTTAAACGCACCTACGGGCAATTGATATTCAGCTAAAAATTACACATAAACAACAAAACAATGAGGGTTTTGATAAGATAAGAAAAATAAAAAATAAAAGAAAATACTGTGAAAATAAACAACATTTACGACAATGGGCAAAAAACAAATGTATTTAGTTTTGGTACCAAAAAAAGCCCCTAAACTAAAAATGTATGGCTTTTTTCTTTTTTTTTTTTTTTGGCAAAACAAAAAAAAGAAAAAAATAACTGAGAAAAAATGTTTGCATTAAATACGGGCATGAAACGAGGCGCATGAAGTTTTATTATACTATTTTTGGAAGTTAAATAAACAGCAACAACAAAAAGAATAATATTTATAACTACAAATAGTCTGATGTGTTATTGTCTGTTTATTTTTATGTCAACCATAATTTTTATGACGTTTTTGTTTATAGAAAACATTCCAAAAAAATCATGTTATTACCACGATAATGTTCATAATGTTGTTCCCGAGAACGATGATGGTGATAATAATGATGTTTCTGATGATGACGACGATGTAAACAATAATGCTGATATTGTTGTCAATTTTGCCTTAGAAATGATTTGAATTTATCTTGTCTCTGGGGCTCAAATTAAATGTTCGAGTTTTGTAAAACAAACAATCAAAGCCAAAAAAAAAAATAGTTTCTGACATTTAATAAAATACGTTTGATGAAACATTTTAGGGCCTCTTATTATAGGTGGTAAAGTGACCATTAGTACCATTAGTAAAGTATTTGTAACATATATAGGAATGTCAAAAAGTGGGCTTGATTGTAAAAAAATATAAGTGATTATACAAATACTAACTTTTAATTAGATCTGTTTGAAATTTAAAACATTAATAGAAGATACGTTAGTTTTAAAAAAAAAGTGTCAAGAGATAATTTACGTAAAAGTCCTTTACAGCATATATATGTACATCATACTGGCTAAGAGCGATGGAATTTAGCCAATTCCCTCCATCTTAAACATGGCACCGCAACTAGTCTGTTTTGGAATTACTCGTGTTATGTATAGAGACTATGCTAAATTTGACTCTGCTTGAAACACATTACTACCAAATCCACCTTAAGACCCAGACAACCAAAATAAGTACAATAGCAATGGACATGTCATTTTCAACAAAACTTCGTCAGAAGAATTTCATGCTATTGAATTTATTTTATAGTCCCTCCAATAAGTATTGATAAATCTTTTGGTTAACTAAGTATTCCAGGAAATTTTCTACTATAAATATACATATATGTAAATTTAAGACAAATTGAGAAACTTGTTTCGGTAGTCTTCAATTAGAATATGGAGTGGAAACATACATATACTTAATTGCATTCAATCTTTTTCTCAACTAAGATCACACAAGTTGTCAACAAATACCACTTATAGGATATTTAAGGTTCTATTGCCTCCTATGGCTTATAAAGCAAGGCGTATGCCAGAACATAAATATTTCCCATGAGTATTACAGAAGCTGTCAAACCAAAAATATCTATTCTCCTGAACCACTCCAAAACACATTGAAAATATGTCCAAGGTCTTTCAGGAGTGAATAGTTATAAGAGTAACATTGTAAATAAGGATATTATAAGGTCTTCCGAAAAGAATGAAATTTTAGGATACGTAGCAATATTGTCCGAAAAATATTCAATCGGTACATATTAAACTATAAAAATACTTAGTTTTAGTAATTTGTTAAAAATTATTTAAATATTTTAAGGTATTGGCTAAACATTTGTTATGGAAATATTACACTAAGATTTATATTTTTATATTTATATTTTTGTCAATATGGGAGTGATTCTACTCGCTTATTTTGAGTGGGAATGTTTACGACTTTGTCTACTAACAGAATATAAAATTTCAGTCCAATATTTTCGAAATTGGATTTTTGTCGTTCTAAAACTGCCAAAACAGACGTTCTTAACAGAATCTAAATGCCTGGGGATGCAAGGAGTGATCTAGCTGTATCCGTTCGATCATATCATAATGAGACTTATAGGCTGTCATTGCACAGGCTTTTTTATCCGTTTTCACTTATGTATACCCTATCTCTTTTTTTAAACTTTATACGATTTCATTTCTGAATTATATTCACATGCCTACAAAAATCTGAACATAGGACCTTTCAAGCTGCTTTTAAAGCAAAGCTATTAGTATGTATATTATTACAAAAAAAAACACACACACAGGGTCCCACGACATATCCCGTGTTGTACGGATACTAAAAACCATTTTCAAAAATTATTTCGATGAAAAAACCTTCCGCTTCGAAAGCAGTTTCTGAAACTATTTGAGATTTTTTTTTTATTAAATTATTTTTTTAATATTAAAAAAAGTTTATATTTTTCAAAATAGTAATAAAATTTGACACTATACTAAATATTCTACTAAGTACTAATGGGTTCGTAATTATTACCTTAATATCTACTATAAAATAAAATGGGAAAATCAATCAATGAAATTGTGACCAATAATTTCTCAGCTTTTGCTTAATTCAGAAGATTTATAGAAATCACTATTTAAAATCAGCAAATATAATGGAAAATTCATTTAAAGTGCATTTTAATATTAATGTTGACTAAAACATTCATTAGCATTATTTTTAACAAATAAAAAGTTTAAAAATTATAAAAAAAAAAAATATTATGAATTGTGAAAAATTATGTAAAAAATATGCGATGTTATTGCTTTTTATGAAAAAAAAAAATATATTTTATTAAAGACAGTGTGTTTTATATTAATAAATTTAAAAAAATTTCAAATTCAAAATTTTAACGCGTTTGGAGAGAAACACTTTTGACGATCGCGAAAATTTAATATCGCGTTTTTTAATATTTCTTCAAAAATTTTTATCCTAATTTATAGATTCTAAGGTTTTGTGATATTATTTGCATTTTTTGGTGTCTAGATACATATATAATTTTTGCTTTGGATCCATATTGTCAGTCGAATCTGTGATTCTCTTAAAAACTCACAATATTTTTCCATACCTCTTAGAATGTAAGGAAAATATTTCTACATTGCTACATCTCTTATTTAATTCTTAATAAATTAAAATTTTTAAATAAGTAGTAATACGTAAAAATTATAACAAAATTATAGTCATTCGTACATGTCATTTTTACTATTTTTCTATCTAGAAGAAAAATATACATATAATTTACTATGCATGTATATCTTACTGATTATCGTTTTCATTTAGCTGACTTCAACATCGACCTCTATCCATCTATATTTTTTTCTTTTTTTTTTTTGTATTTAAAATTTGTTACATCTTTTATTTATGCCAACATTTAAGACATTCGATTTGGAAATCTAATTTCTGTTTTTCATAATTTTCTTAAATTGTTGTTGTCAACGCTGCACAGTGGTCCTAAAACCATTTTTTTAATAATTCTTTAATTTTTGAACTATTGGAGATATCTAAATAAAATTTCACTTGGTTGTTTTGGAGAAGTACAGAACCCTAGCGGGACACAAAGAAAGAAGGTAGGCAGCCAAAGTTGGTCACCTTGGGTATCTAATTCTTTTTTTTTTTAATTCGCCAAAAATTCATTTATGACCTGGATATAAAAAAAATTTTACATATGATATATATAGGTAGGTCGAGGCAAAATTCACCCTCATTTTTGGCCTCGTTTTTTTAGGTTTGGGCCCTAAAGTTTTTTGTAAGTAATCACTAGATTTCTCACAAAATTCTAAATAAAAATTCTGCAAGAATCATATAATTATATCAATCCGCTAAAAATTTATATTAATCTGAATTTTAAACTTCATTTTATTAGTTTATGGTTATTAATTTATGGGTTATTTTTTCAAAAAGGTGGTAATATCCCTTCACTTCTAAAATATATTTTCTATTCCAGACTACAGAATTTTTGTAATGGTTTCAAAATAAATCATAACGCAAAAATTTCCCCCAAGTCCTATCCAAACTTTGTCAATTTTAAAAAAGTTTTTTAATTCTTTTTTGTAAAATTCCAAAATATCGAAGAAGGGATCAACAAAAAAGTATATTGGCTATATACGCCCACTTGTTGGTTAAACACGCAAAAAATATTTTCTGAGCCACGCCTTTTACAACGGCAGGGTGACAATTTTAATGGAAAAAAATCAGTTTTTGAAACAAGTTTTCCACGAACTGGGATTTATGTATTTTGGTACAAAAAGTTTTGAGTTTTTTTTTTAATTCCCCGATTTTAAAACAAGTTTAACTATATTGTTCCAAAATTTCATTGGAATACTTATAATTGTTTAAATTTTATTTAGGTCCAAATAGGGTCATGGTCTGGAGAAATTATACCGCATTTAATTTATTTTCGTTAATTATGATTCTCCATGTTAGTTTTAACTTTTTTTGAAAACAAAAAAAACTTTGTCATCTTAGATAATTTTTAGCACTTTTACCATGTAATTTATGAAAATGTAAACACATCAGGAGCAGCAATATAATGTTAACTTCTTCTGTTGGCTTTACATTGCGTTTGTACTTATAACATGTCTGCATTTTTCATACAAAAAAAATTAAAAATTTCCAATATATGCAAGGTTTTTCCCAGATGAAAGCTATTTATATAAATATTTGGAATCCTAAACTCGTAAGATTGTGGAGAATTACAACTAATAGTAATAAAGTAAATGGAGTGAAACTTCTCCGCACCATGACCCAAAAAACTTAATATTTGGACGTAAATAAAATCTAAAGAAGTAGAGGTATTTCAATGAAATTTTGACACAATATACGAGGGCGGATCAAAAAATCCGTGATTTTCGAACTTCCTTCGTAGTTATATGAAATGCAACACTATTCCCGTCAAGTACCTCCTGTTAATAGACTACTGTGAAATTTTGAGCAAGTGTCGTCATTTACTTTGCGTAAAAAATAGGATTTTTCAAGGTCTTTAAAATAGGTATTTGTTTGGTCAATAATTTCATCGTTGGAGCTGAATCTCTTTCCACCGAGCCATTTCTTAAGGTTTGGAAATTGGAAGTAGTCACTAGGTGCAAAATCCGGAGAATGTGGCGGATGAGGTACCAATTCGTAGCCCAATTCATAAAGTTTTGCCATTGAGACTGCACACATGTGCACCCGTGCATTATCTTGGTGAAAAAGAACTTTTTTCTTGGCCATATGGGATCGTTTTCTTTTTAAATCCTCATTAAATTTGGTCTAATAAGTCGGCATAATATTCGCCGTTTATTGTTTTTCCCTTTTGAAGGTAATCGATGTGGATTATCCCGCGTGCATCCCAAAAAACTGTTGCCATCACCTTATTGGCCGACAAACTTACCTTGGCCTTCTTCGGAGCAGGTTCACCCGGAGAAACCCATTGTTTAGACTGTTGCTTGGTCTCCGGAGTACAGTAATGGATCTATGTTTCATTCACAGTTACAAAACACCGCAAAAACTCATTTGAATTGCGGTTAAACAACTCCAAACGATCCTTTGAAGTTGTCACACGTTTACGTTTATGGTCAATTGAGAGCAAACGCGCCACTCATCTTGCAGACAACTTTCTTAAACTCAGCTGATTATTTAAAATCGAAACCACACTGCCATATGAAATACCTATGGCATCAACAATCTCACGCACTTTTACTCTTCGGTCGGCCAACATCATATCGTGGACTTTTTCGACATTTTCGGGTGTACTGATCTCAATTGGCCGTCCAGAACGTTCAGCTTCATTTGTACTTGTGCGACCACAACGAAAGTCAGTAAACCACTTTTTTACCATTGCAATCGATGGTGCAGAGTATTTATCGAGCTTTTCCTTGGTTTGATTGACGGTTTTTTTTCGCAAAAAATAATGTTTAATGAGCACTCGAAATTCACTTTTTTCCATTTTTAGAAAACTACACGAGGTTGTATGTTTTGAACAGCTGTTAAACGCAAAGTAAATGACGTCACTTGCTCAAAATTTGACAGTAGCCTATTAACAGGTGTAATTGATGGGAATAGTGTTGCATTTCATATAACTACGAGGGAAGTTCGAAAAGTCACGGACTTATTGATCCGCCCTCGTAGATAAGCTTGTTTTAAAATCAGGGAATTAAAAAACTCTCACTTTTTCGTACCAACATATCCGCAATCCTAGTCCGGATAAACTTGTTTCAAAAATTGAAATTTTTTTACGTAAATGATTTCCAAGCGGTTGTAAAAGGCGTGTGTGTTTTTAAGGAACATATGGGGGTATATAGTCAATATACTTTTTTGTTGCTCGCGGTTTTGACATTTTAAAATTTTACAAAAAAAAAAAAATAAATAATTAAATATATAAATAAAAAATTTTTCCAAAATTGACAAGGTTTGGAAGGACGTTGGGAGAAAAACATTGTCCAAAGAACCTTCAATTTTTCCTTACACTCATTTACGTTAAGATTTTTTTGGAAACAATTACAAAAATTCTGTAGTTCAGAACAACAAAAAATCTTAGAAGTGAAAAAATATTAACACCTTTTTGGAAAATTATCCCAAAAATATAATTTTTTTCCTAAAGTTTCAATTTCAGATTAATATAACTTTTTTATTGGATACATATATTTATATGACTCTTGCAGTGATATTATTTAGAATTTTGTAAGAAAACTAGTGATTATTTTCAAAAAAGTTTAGGGCCTAAATTAAGGCCTCCAAGTTTAAAAAACTTGGCCAAAAATCAGGGTAAAATTTGCTTCATCCTAAATATCTCCTACACATTTAAGCTTGTTTTTTATAGAGATTTATAAGGACACGAGGCGACGAATTACGGAGGTCTTCCCTCAACCCTCCCGGTAGTGGCGTGTACTTCAGCAAATCATTTCGAAAACACCTCAGCTCTGATCGTGTGAAATTTTATTTAGATATTTGCAACGGTTCACAGTTTACAAATAGTTTTGGGGCCACTGTGCGCTGATATTGTTGTCATTTTTATTTAAGGGCTTCTAAGGTCAACGAGAACGTTTTAATGTGATTACGTACGAGTGAGTATAATATTTTGGTGTCAAAAGCTATAAATTTAAACCGTGTCAGTTGTAGATACATTTTAATAGTGGGTGTTAAATTTTTCCCCAAAATGATCCATTATAGAAGTAAAATATTTTTCAAATTATACAATAAGTAATATATCTTGTAAACAAAATACAACAGCAACAACTATGACAGATAAAAAGATTAAAATAAATCTTTACCTTTACAAAATATTTAGATACATACTGGCAATTCGTATTTAATTTTATATATGCAGCTAAATTAAAATATTTTTTTCTTTGATCATATTGAAATGTATAAATAACGCGGGTGTCAGAAACTTTTACGGAAATAATTCAATGAAGTTTTTTTGTTTATTGGATGTAATGTGTATAAATGATTTATTTATAAATAAATATTAAAGCAAAGTAAGAGATGAACCAATATTATTGACATCTTTATTGGATTAGAAATAATAATACTTGAAATTTAAATAAATAAGTATTCAAAATAATTGCTTTAGGAAATAAACTATTTAATTCTTGCATTAAAAAATAAAAAACACTCCAAAGGATTTTTCAGTGGTAGGCAAAATTTTTGTTATATGACCTTCTAAACTTTTCCTTTTTAAAACCAAAGTATTATCAGATAATTCGAAAAAAAATAATCTAAATATAGTTCGAAGCTCAATTATTCTCGCATAAATATTTATCGCATTTATCGTTTATAAAGGTAAAAAATTCAATCGACTTATCATGTGTCCTTAAAAAAGAAAATTGTCATTTTTTCCCACACTTCGCCTTAAACTAGGCAATAAATTATAACATAATATCCAAAGTTTCGTAAAAATCGTTAACAAAATTACTAATAATATTTTTAGCTTAATTTTTTTTTTTTTTTTGGATAAATGCTACACCGGATGAGATTTAGAACTTCAGTGGAATTCGATGTAGAAAATTTCTGTAGAACATTTTAACCCATTAAACCCAATTTGTAATCGACTTTTATGTCATTTCTTAAAAACGCACCAGAAATTAAACCTTATAACGAGAGATAAATGAATTGAAAGTTCTAATAAAATATTCTCCGTTAAATGCCCTAACTTTCTATGCGAAAATAATTAAGCTTAGAACTATATTTATGTTATTCTTTTCTTCTATTTATCTGAAACTACGTTGGTGTAAAAAAAGATAAGTTTAAAAAGTCATAAAATTAAATTTTTGCCAAACCACCGAAAAATCCTTTGTAAGGTTTATTACACTCATCAAATGCTATCAATTTCAGATGGAATTGTCGCATAGTGTAATTTCTTTACTAATTAGATCTAAATAAGTTCTAATAAATAGAGTGTATCACTTCAATTTACTGCTACATGTGTAATTTATTTGATAAAAAAAAAATACCTGCTAAGTTAAATAATAACTAAAAACGTTTTCCAACTTAAACTTTTTTAAACTAAAACGTTTTACAAAAAGTCCTTAAGCCATTTGAAATATCACAAACATCTTTTAATATATAAATAAAATGTGTTTGCCTACAACTATAGTCTTCTTAAATGTTGTCATTTTAATTTTCTTAAATTCTCTTTAAGGAAAATAAAGTACAAAAAATTCAAAGGAAAGTATATACATGCATGTACTTTGTACAGAATGTATGTACTTTCCTATGCCGTCATTTTAAATTCATCCCTCTACGGTATTGTCCTCTTAACAAAAGTTCAATCGAGGACAACATTTTGAATATTTGTTCCTTGTTTCCAGAGACTTGCAGGCAAAAATATAAGCAAAAACAGTAAAAGTGTAAATAAAGAACAATAATAAAAAACAAACACACATAAAAAACAGTGAAAAAAAGAAATCTTAAATATTCCAAGGATATCCGAAACAAATCAAGGATACATTCAAAACACCCTCACTTTTTTTAATGCTTTCTGCAATTTATTTACGTTGTCGCTTAAATCTGCACCCTTTTGTGTTTCACAACCAAACCAGGACACAAGCACTAAAGGCTAAAAACATCACACGAGTCTTTAAACAAGAAAAAATTTAAATAAAAAAAAAAAATAACAAAGAATTTGACTTAAAATAAAATTAAAGTCAAACAAACATTTGCTGTAAAGAATCTTGAAAGAAAAAACCCAAAAGCAAACAAAAACTTAATGTAGCAAACAAAAACGTTGAATGTTGAAAAATAAAGCACCCAAAAAATGCCATAAAGCCTTAAATACATTTTCATTTTACATAAATTTAGACACGCATCCATTCAAAACATTCAATGATTTTTTGCTTAAAAAATAATCACCATCACCATCATCTCTTTATTGTTACTACGAATTTTGAAAACATCCCCTTTTTTTCCTCTTCTTCTATTTTAATGACTAAAACATACTGTTTCTTCATCGGTCCTAGTTGTTGTAGTCAGTCGTTTAAATGGCGTCAACAAATCAATTCCACATCACAGGATACTGATGAATGAGCGAGTACTTTACTCTATATAGTCGTGTATTTGGTGCGGTATATTGGAGAGGATATGTTACCACCAGCTTTATTTCCATTTTTATTGTCTCAACCCAAAGTTGAGTTAAGCTGAATAGAGCAGTTAAAATAATCTATAGAGTACTCGTGCTATTATGCTTCGAGAGTTCAGAGAAGAGAAAAAAATGTTAATGAACTTTAGTTTTTAATATCGGGAAGGTTAAGGTAAATTTATTGTTGAAGTTATAATGTTGACTAACATGATATTTCAGAAGGAACTAATAACCCATTAATATTACCTAACTGGTAAAATTATCGTTTTGTTATCAGTACACCTATATGTGTCCTGATGGTAGCAATTTGGTAGTTTTAAATGTTACTCCATTAAGTACTGATGTTTTTGATGATTTGACAGTCCTTGGTCAAGATATCCATTCACTGCCCTATCCACATAATATCACCTGGTAAGTCTTTAACAACACTCTTCACCTTCCGGAATAAAAAGCAAAACTCAAGCTTGGCGTATATTTTTATTGGATACAAATTTCGACACAAGACCACTTAAAGATTCTGAGGGTCACCTTTGACAGTATTTTTACCTCCTCAGCTCATACTACTGTAATCGCACACAAATTGCCAGCAGTACTTGGACAAAGAAATCTTGTTAGATACATATGTATAGTACCATCGGTCAATTACGCTGCAGCAGTGTGAACTGCTTCGTTAAGTGGTACCTAGTGCATAATAATTCAAAGCTACCAAAATTCCGCCTAAGATGAAGAGACGAAAGTGCTGCAGGTCAAGCAACATAAAGTAGTGTTAACTAAGCAGTTCCTCCTGGGATGTCATGGGAGAAAACGTTTAAACTTTGGATCGTAGGTCGTAAATACCAGCTTTGAATGACATTCATTGAAACGTCAATAATTCCTCGGCTGCAGGCTAACCCATGAATATGTGTGACCAGTAAATATTAAGCAATATTCTTAATACTTACTGGTCACGCATAGACCGTGGCATCCTAAACTTATGAACAGTATGTTGAGAGTGTCCCCATGATACCCCTACCTATTTAGCGGTCCAATGGATTTATGAACTCACCCTGTAGAAGTACCTCAATTCTTTAGACTTAAAATACATGCAGTACTCCCAGATTGAAAGTTGTTAGATAGTGCTAGCTGTTACAACAACAGTGAAGTCCAGTACCAAATTAATACGCAATTGCAGTGGCATATGCAAAGGAAGTATAGACACTTTCACCCAATATCTTTGGGTGGTTCACAGTAGATTTTCTGTCTTTATTGGCATAAACGTTTAGTCCCAGTGTTATTTTTTCATAAAGCGATGAAAATTGTTGCCGATTTCAAGAGACCTTCAGGTTACGTACAGTGAAGATAACAATTTAACTGATATAACTGGATAATTGAGATAACAATTTTCAGAATATATAAGATTATACACATATCAAATAAATTTGTTGATTTTTTTAAAAATAATTTTTAACCAAGAATAGTTTCCAACAACTTTTTTTTATTACTAAGCTTTAAAAGATAATTCCAAAGAGAACAATTTTACATCTAGAATGAAAATATATGCATTCAATTCAAAAACCTTTTATTTATTCATATACATAGAATGTTTTTATTCTCATGACTTAAGTATCTACTTTGGCACACAATTAGGCAAGTTAAAGTTAAAAGAAGTTTGAAGTCGATATCTTTTCCGAGTCCAAAAATTAACGATTTTGAAACTGAAAGTTGCCAAAATTATGATTTTTGTATTTATTTGGTCGAAAAAGTGTTTCTCTCTCTTTTTTCTCTACAATAAAATTTTCTTTAAGAACATATAATAATTGTATACTTTTCTGAAAGGTATTTTCACGGAGATCAAAAAATAAATAAAAAAAAAAAAAAAAAAACGAGCCAAATCTGCCAATAGGGCTAAGTACAAATCCTCCCGAATTTCACCTATTTTATACCAAAATTTTGAATCCAAAAGCATGAATCTACAGTTTCGGAAACTCTGATGTGTTCTTAAGATTTTGCCAAAACTGCAATAAATGTGGACTTATGGGCAAAATTTAAAAAAATAAAATAAGTTTTATTTTATAATTTATTTCGTGCATTTATTTATTTCGTGCATTTTATGGCGTATGAATCAGTTCCACATCGTTTACGGTTCATATTTTATGGATCTCTAAGGAAGGACACCCCCGGCATTTTTGTCAAAAATTAACAAATTGTCAATAGAGAAGACTGATATTCCTTTTTATCATTAAATCATAAAAATTACACATATTTCTGACATATTTTATTAAATTATTCTTCTGAAAGCGAGAGAAATCAATTCAGAGCACTACCTTTCATATGAAATATAACCCAAATTTGTATGGCAACTTTTTGACCTATTTTTTATTGGGTCTTTTTGCTGGAATCAATTAAACACCCCATAGACACATATTGCATAAGCTCCTGCACTAAGTATGTTTAGTAAAATTGAGAGAGCTTTTGAATGTGTGCGTCACACCGACAATGCAGTATAAAAAAACTCATACTGCAGACAGTTTTTTTTGAATGAATTTGATTATCTTTTTCTACACAGAGAAAAAAAATTCATATATTTGAAAATTTTTTTATAAATATTATGTATCGAACATGACTTTTTTTCCCAAACTTTTTTCATAAAAAATAAAATTTTGTTCATAGATATTATTAAATTGTACTTAATGATAATTGTGCAAATTTTGCAAAAATGCTGCTAAAATTTTTATCTAATTCTTTTAGATTTGATTCAAATTCTAAATAAAAATACTTATGCATGAAAATATTAATAATAAATCCCTTTAAATTCCAATAAAAAACTTTTAAAAATTAATGATTAGAAATTTGCTGCCATTCTATAGCACATGCATCATTGTAATAAAAAACGCATTTGCTGTATTTTTGTGCCGCAAAATGTGCCTAAAAATCACTAAAAACAAAAATTCTGTAAAGAATATTTCAAACATGAATTTACAAATTGAAAATATAAATGAAAATTTAAACAATTTGTTTCAGTCTTCTGGACTTTTGATTCGTTTCAAAAAATGTAAAAAAGTGTTAGAATTTAAGACATTATTCTTAAATAATATGAACTAAAATCAATAAAAGTAAATTCTTATATGTATGTACAAACTTTTTTCTGTGTAAAATGAAATAATACAAACATATTTAAAAAAAAAAATTTCACAAAAATAAAATTTTGATTGATGAATGTATAGTAAATTCGTCAATCACACACGTACAGAAGGGTTCATCGACATTATCTCTCTGCAGTATCTATCTATGGGCACTTTAGAGTTGGTAAACGTTTTTATACCTACTTAATTTTTAACTACTTATGAAAATTATACCTACTTAAATTTGTACTGAAAAAGACTACAGAGTTTATCTGAATTTCGAAAAAAAAAAACTTAGCTATAGTAAAAACCTTCGAAACTGATTAGTTATTCATTTGAAAACTATTTAAAATTTCAAGTATCAGCTGTGAGCATAGACTTTAATTTCTATTATTTTCAAATTTAATGATTAATATAGATATGAAGCTCCGTTGCCAAAACCCTAAGTCGGTTATCAAAAAAACCTAAGTCTAAGAATGTATTAGTAAAAAAATTCCATTGAAAACAAAAACAATTGTAGTATGTGTGCTTTTTTGGGTAATTTTTTTCAGTTAAGTACTTTTTAAATAATCTATGGCTATACCTTTTTCCAGCAAAAAGATTCTAACAATTGAATTTATCAAATGATTTTGAAATTTAAAACTGAGCTGGAAGTTTATTTAACAAACAAATGTTTTCCAAATATTTTCAAAACGTTTTGTATAAATAATAAAATGCACTTGAATTAAACAAGAAAATATTAAACATACAAAAATGATGGAATTATATATATATATATATATATATATATACCACAGAACCACAGAAATACATGTCTTTAAATAAATGAATAATTTTCTTATAACAAAGTATGTATATTTTTTATTTCTTCAGGAAACTAAAGCCAAAACTTTGAAATTTGGTTGCACAAACAAATATTTTTTTCTGAACTTTAGTTTAGGAGATATACTTAATTATAGTTAACAAAATGTGATTCCTTATTTAATAGAATTTGACAATCGAATTAGGTTTATGTCTCTCACATAAACTTCTAGTTGTATTCTATAGCTTTGAATACAATTTGGCAAACATACTATTTTTCTAAATTTTCCTTTTTCTATTGACTATTTCAACGATTTTATTAAGGAATCTAATGTGGTACCCGTTATAGCACTTTTAGAACTTATTAAATTAATAATTAAAAGCAAGTCGCTACCCGGTCGCTACTCAAATCGTATTGAGCAAAAATAATAAATTTAGAGTAAAAAAATTTAATTATTTTTGAAGATTTTCATAAATTGTGAGGGCTCTCGCTGTAATAGTTTCATAGTTATTTTTAATTGGTTTTTACTTTATGTAGAGACTAACACTTTCCCTGGATCTACCGACTATTTTCATACCAATTTTTTTAATTTGATTGGAAGCTTAATCCTATATAATTTTAAGACTTTAACTGTAATAGTTTTTAGATACGTAATAATTAATATTTGATTCGTATAGGAGAAATCCTATTCTAAAAAAAAAATGTAGTAGCGTACTAATAAGCTACTTCTATTGCAGGTAGTATCTGTCTGACAAATTTCATGAATATCGTTTCAGCCTTTGGATAAAATTTACTAGACTTGAAATTTTTTTCGTTGATAAGGAACTAAAGATTATTATTTTTTTAATACGCACTAATGTATGTACAAATTTTAAAAACTAAAAATATTCTAATAATTGAATTGAGTAGTATCTCTCTTTTATGCTTTTTTTAATTTCAACAAACATTTAATTTCCATAATTCACCAGTTCACTTTATTCTCAACTGAACATTTTTTTTATTAGATATTTAAGTCACGTTCAAAAGATTGGCCCCTCCCGGATTTATAGTAAACTTAACATTGATGTTTGATCTCTAAAGAAACAAAAGTTTTACATAACAAACAATTTAAAAAAAATCTATATGTTCATACATATGTATATGTATTGTTTGTGTTTGTATGTGTGTATGTTTGTTTCGGTATTTTGGTACCTTGTGCAGAATTGCAGACATTACAGAGCCATTTAAAGCCGGCCGGTCTACTTGCAGATTAAATACTTTTTTTGTTTTCTATAAAAAATACAGATTTTTGTTTTGTTTGGTTCAGCCCCATGGCTGAAAAGTTAACAAATATTTTTTAAATGGGAAAAAATGTTACAATACAAAAACAATAACAAAAAATGTAATAATATATTTTGTATGTTGTTTTTTTTTTTGCCGGATTTCCCTTGTAATTTGTGCAAAATTTACGTACCTGCGCATTTGTTACTCCTCTGCATGTACTCATACTAGAAGACGATGGACTAGCATTTGTTATATTGATATTGTTGTTATTGTTATTGCAACTGATGGTGGCCGCATGTTGAACATACGTTGCAGTTGTTGTTGTTACCATTTTAGTGTTTATTGGCATCGTATGCAAAAATTGATGTTTTGATGTTTTTAGTTGGTTAAGTGGCTGCATTTGTTGATGTTGTTGCAGTTTTTGCTGGTCTTGTTGCAATTGAGAATGTTGTTGCTGTTGTTTGGATTCAACTGTTTGAGTTGTTAAAGTGGATGAACCTTCATCCTCTAGTGTTGTTGATGCTTGTGATGTTGTCGATGTTTCTGTTTGTTTTATTGTTGGTTGACCAGCAACCATAATTGCATTTTCTTGCTGCGGCTTTTGCTGCTGCCCTTGAGGTGTTTGTAATTTCTGTTGTTGTGATATATTTGGTTCTAAACTAGACATTGAATTGATTTTAAACCAAAAACTATGTTAATTTAAACTATTAAACTTATATTAACTTTAACACTAAACTTGTTAGATTTTTTTTACTTTTTTTCTTTTTTCTGTATACTTTCACTCATAAAAAATTCTTCATATTCACTTTATAGTAAAAAAATATTTTTTCATAATAAAAAATTTTATGAATTTTCACTTGACTTAAATACACAACAAGAATCATTCATTCACTCGTTCGCTCGTTCTACTCACGTTAATTTCTTAAACACGTTGTCAACTAGTCTGTACCGGATTTAATACTAACTCCAAAAAATATACGATTGTATTTTTGTTAATAGAACAACGAACCATTTACGCTAACACCATAAAGGCTTTGCTTTTCTTTTTGTTCATATTTTGCGCTTTTCTGTAACGTGGTGCTACAAAATGACAGAAGACGTACGAGTAGAAGAGATTCACTCACAGATACTAACTACTGACGTATTATGGTTACTGCGCACTTTGATTTCTCAGAACTCCCCCTGATTTTTTTTCCTTCCGTTCGTATTTTTTTATCTTGTAACCATTTATTCCTCATTGCAGTATATCAAAAATAAATTGAAAATAAAAATAATAGAATAGTTAGAAAATAAAATTGTACGAGTACTAATAAGCAAGTATATAAAAATATAATTGCTAAAGAGTGTGAACTCTTTGAGGGTTGAGATAACGAAACGTCCCTCACCACACCATCGTCAGTTCAAATTCAAAGATTTTTTTTTGTGGCATGCGACACACACATGGTTGTTGCTAATTTTTTTTTTTTTTTTTGATGTGATTTTGGTGTTCCCGCTTATTTTATCATAGAAATATCTTTCGATTTTATTTATTAGCTAGAATTTGTCCAAATTATTTATTTTTATTCACAAAAACGATAATTTATTTTATTGTATTGCGTATGTACGTTTGACAGGTGAACAACAAGTATTACAAATTGGAAATTTCCATTATGTTACCCAGGAATTTTGTTAATTATGAGATTGTGTAACAAATGTAATTTACATTTAGAAATATGTTTTAGTGCTACTGTTCATTGCAATAATAACCTGTTTTCAATGATTTTATTTACAAAATATTGCCAACAGAAATTGCTCAAGATTAAATCTGAACAAAGCCTAAACTAAATATTTAATACAATCATAATAATAAAACTCCAAACATATAAGCTTATTATAACATACATGCATTCTAACCAACGCCATTATAGAACAGATATTTCATAGAAGACAGCAAATCACAGACAAGTCCATTCCTATGAAGTGTTCACAAACACCATGAGAACTATGATAAATTTATTTTTCTAAATATTAAGTTTTAATAATGAATCATCTCAAATTATAAGAATATATATCTTAAATCCACACAGTCGTTAAATCTTGGTCTATTGTAACATTCTAAGTTGAATCCCATGATAAGTTAAACTTAATTTAAATAGGAGACCTTGATACTTAACAACAGGTGAGTGACCCCCGAAATTGCAGCATCTATAAGGTCTCAAATGGATAATATATATTTTTTAATATAATATTCAGTTAGACAGCCAAGTTCTTCACCATATTTTTAAGTATATCCAGTATCTATAGATCATTCTTTCCATCTTTTCAGCATTTTTAGATAAAATTTTTACGAGCAAGATATTTATATAAATAACCCCATAAAGAGTTTAAAGAGTTTACTATCAGAAATACTTAAAGATGTGAATAAGATTAATATCGATATTGTTCAAAACGAATAAGCGGAAATGGCATATGATACAATTCATCGACGAGATCCGCGTAATGACTTCCAAGTTATCCAAAGTTGCAAACTTTACGTAATCCAAGGGAATATAATCTAAAGGCGACAAATTTGTGCCTAATTAACAAGACCATTTCGAGAAACAATGCTTTAATGCTCGAAAAACATATTTTCAGTAAATATCCTGTTCATTTGGGGTCCCAATCATGGTTATATACCGCTTGCCATTGAATGTAATGCTCTCACCGACCTCGTTTTTGAAGAAGTAAGAGCCAATGATTTCACCGGCTTTTAAAGCCCACCAAAATGCGGCAATTTTACTTATTGACATGCCCGTTTAGTCAAAAATAAGCTTCATCACTGAACCATAATTTTCGAAATAAATTTGCACAATTTTCAATCTTTGTTCAGGCGTTATTCTATTGTGTGTGTGACATTCTTTAATAAAAAGCTAATCTTATTTTCAAGTCATGTTGGTTGCCCAACATAAGGTCCAAGTTTTCGAGCTTCACTTACAATATCTTGCGCTTTGGGTTATCACAATGGATCCACTTTTCCTCGTCCGTAACAATTCGATGCAGAAACGACATCTTTTTGTGGCACTGAAGTAGCGTTTCTGATATACAAAATCGCCTTTCGATGTTTCTTGACTTTAGTTCGTGTGGCGCCCAATTTGCATGTTTTTGGGTGAATCCAAGTGCTTTTAAATATATGGAAATATTGCTGTTCTACTCCCTAGGATTCTGAAAATACTTCTGTGTTATTTACGTTTCAACAGAATGACAAGAAACCGATAAAGAAAACCTAATGACAGAACTTTCTAGTGGCATAGTTGTAAAAATGGGTCACTTTGAAAAGATACTATTACCACCATCTAATGTAAAACGAAGAGAATTAATTAATAAAATGAGAACCCAAACTGATCCCAAATTATAGCAAAGTTGCCTGATCTGACAACCTTATGGCAGTTGAAACCCTGACGAAAAATTAATCCTTTAAAAAACACTCTTTACATGCATTGTAAAAAATAGATTATGGGAGAGAGTAGACAGGGTGCAAAGTTTATGAGCATTAAACTTGAATTTAATTGAATTATAAGAGACAGGAAAGATTTTTTTCCACATACGATCAGTAAAGAACGAATTTTCCCCATAGTAAATATTCTCTTCACTGCGTTTTAATTATTTAATTTATTTAATTTCATCGAAATACAATACAACACAAAAACTGAACAGTATAGTGTCGATGATCCAATGGATAAAAAGAGTTAGATAACCCACTGTCAATTCTTCTGTATGCAGTCGAAGCTCCATAATATACTTATTGGAACACAACATCCTATACCTGAAAGTTGTGTTCCATCTCCAACTGAATAAGTATTAGTGGTAAAGGTTGATTTCATCAACAAAAGTGTAGATATAATTAGATTTTTTATATAAAAGTTAATTAAGAAAAATAATAGAGTATGTTATTGTGAATTAATCTTGAATTCGCGTAATTAGACTCCATCTATAACAACTATAACTATGTACTGCTTGAGAAAGCCCGATATAAATCGAGAGAAGTTATTACCGATACTCTATCGAATACCTTGAAAATATCTAGAGCCACCACTTTACTTTCGACAAAACGATGTATGAAATAATACCATTTCTCACGGTTACAGCTATTTCCTGCTTTCGTAATGAAAACATCCTTACAAACATATTCTCCTAGTACTGACTTAACATAATCACAATAACAAATTCAGCTCAGAATGAATCAAATCTTGGTCACTTAAATCTTGGCATATAAAGTAACAGATCCTTGGCAAAAGGAAACTTCTCATCCGAATGTATTTTGTTTCAATCGAAGAAACAAAACCAGCACAATATAAGGATTATATTAGCACCTTCCATTACAGCTAATTTAGTACTAAATAAAATTAAATTAAAGAAAATCTGAAGTAATTAAAAATCAACGATTATAGATAATTTCGAAAACCTATGATATAAGCTATGTTGTATCGATTGAAGTTCTTTTGAAATTATCAGTATCTACTTTCAAATTAAACTAATATAGAATCGATTAAAATTTATCTAGATTATATCAGTACTTTCGATTAAAACTAACATAGGATTTGTTATATCTAAACCTTTAACTAAAGTTTATCTGGGACAACTTATTTCCTGTGTACCTTAGAATGCAGATTAAGATTTCCACACCTATCTGGTAAAACAGAATTAACTAAAATAAATATTTATTTCCTTTCGTCTTTTTCTCGGATTACTTCTTCATACAATAACTGACTTCTTAAATGCTGCAAAACATAAGGTCCATCAACACCCTTATGATGTAATTTAATTCTTAATTTTATTATTTAATGATCATGATGAATTAAATTATATAATAATTATATTCTTTAGAATTTTTACAAAGTATTTTCCTCATGCATTTGCTCCTAAGTCTACACGTATATATTATTGTACCTTCATTAAATTCAAATGCTTTTATTTTTTTTTCCACTCGTATTTAAGTTATGTAGTATATCACTTTGCTGTCTTTTGTATGTAACATTTCTTTGAAATATTTGTTTACTAAATGGTCTGCTCCGTCTGTCCCTTCATTCTTTCGTCGGTCTATCTGTCTTATTTTTCTGCTCTATTTGTTTTAATACTCACCTACGCTTTTATGCCACATATTCATTCATACAGGGTGGGCCAAAAGTCACTATGGGGTTTAAAAATTTAATAACTTTTTCGTTTATATGTTTTTTTTATTTTTATTTTATTTACTTTTTTTCACTATGAAAAATAATGTCACTTAAATGACGTTTTCAGCTTCACAATGATGAGCTCGTTTTAGAGCATTTTCCATAACATCTTTCAAAATTTTTGGCTGTAGCGCTCGAATTTTTGCAACAATGTTGGCCTTGAGTTCAAGGATTGTCTTTGGCTTGTTCACATATACTCGCTCCTTCAAATAACCCCAATTAATTTCCGAATTTCTAGAAATTATTCGCTCTCCAACAATTTAAATTAAAAGTACCATTGTGTCTCGGGCAGTGTGGTTTTATTGTACCTTATATGGGAACAACAGTATTTTTTTTTAATGCGCCGTAGTGACATACGAGCCATTCCTAGCTGAGCTGAACGCTTAACACCTTGGTCTACACGTTCAATATTTTCCGCAGTGCGAATTAAACGTGGTCTACCAGTTCGATTCAAATCCCTTACGCATTAGAAATATCTAGAGTCACCACTTTACTTTCGCCAAAACGATGTATGAAATAATACCATTTAGTAGTGATGATGACATAAAAATATCGACAATATCCTCTTTGCGTTAAAATTTCTCCATTATTTCTCCATATATATATTAAATTTTTAAACCCCATGGTTATTTTTAGGCCACCCTGTACATCATTAAACGATGATTACAAACTCAAGTACCTCTTTATGCGGTTTGTTTAAATCGGTTGGTTTTTTCTTTCATTTCTTCTACTATATTTTTCTACTATTGAAAACCTTTTGTATGAATATTTGTTTACATATTTATATTTTTGAGTATGTGTTTGAATACTCATATTATTATGCTAATGTGTTTACAACAAAAATTTAACATTTGTTTTATTATGGTTGATATTCAACACCTACAACAACGACAACAACATAATGTGTATCTTTTCATCTTTGTTATATGAGGTAAGACTAAAAAATCCTTTGAAAAACAATAGGAAAATACACTGTCAATTCTACTTTGACAATGGTGTGGGAATTTCTCCAATTTGTGAGCCACATACAATAGAATATTATTTGTGATTATATTCTGAAAATTGAACAATATAAAGATACTACAGTACACTTTTAATTTCTATGCTCGCTAGGAAGATCGAACCGGTTTTATTTGACCAATTTTTTTAACATTTTCGGTCGGCTTTTTTTTTAAATGTTAGCTTTTTGAGCATCTGATTAACCGGTTTTTTTTTTGCGTCGAATACTCGGTTTTTATTATCTTTAAAAATTTTGTCTAAAAAATTAATTTACTTTCAAAATTTCGTTTAAGTTTATAATTGCAACATAATAGCTTTTAAATCGAAAAAATATTTATCATAATTTGTAGCAAGATATCGTTAGAATTACCAATAATAATTAATTTTCCTTTCATATTGGTTTCACAATACTAACAGAAAATCAGAAATATTTGTGTCCTTATTTGCTAACAAATTTTGGGTCATTGAATATTGCCTCAATAATTTGGGGTCATTGAATATTGCGAAATGAAAATACACCATTAGGTTTATAAAATCTCAAAAGGAGTTTGCAAAGATAGTTAGGGACTCTTAAACTTTAGATATTTTGGAGCACTTTTTTCATGATGTGCGAAAATAAAAAAAAAAGAAATTTAAATCAGTAGTTTTCAATGTATTTATGGGTAATTATTGTTTTATGTAATATAATGCTTCTCTAAGATATTATGTAAGATTTTTATTTATTTCATAATAAGATTGTTTGCAATATATGAGTGGTCACATTATTCAACCGATTTAGGTAATCTTTAGTACATATATATATATATATCGTGCAATCTCAGAAATTTTATTGTCTTCAAAATTAAGACCTGTACTTTGTAAGGACATAGTTAAATCGACTAAGAAAGTAATTCTGTATAGAACGGAATACCTTCAAGTGGCGATCCGAAGATTTTTTTCTGTGCGTTACACAGCACAGATGCATAATAGACGAACCACCATGGTGGTGTATATAAAAACTTATTTTGAACGTTAACATCTATATATATAAAAATGGTGTAAAAAATGTATAGTAATTCATAAAATGAGAACGGCTGGGCCAATTTCTGTAAAATTTTTTGTCAGTTGTTCGTATTTTCGAGGAGAAGGTTTTTACGGAAGAAAATTTTGGGAAATCCCTGCGGAAAAGTCGGAAAATTGGAAAAATCGAAAATCGAGTTTTTGTATGAAATTTTATGTGAAATTATTCCTTAATGACTTTCCAAATCAAACAATAGAAAGTTCTTAGTGTAAATCATGGAAAAATTGCGGAAAATTGGAAAATCTCTCCGCAAAAGTCGGAAAATTGGAAAAATCGAAAATTGATTGCAACAAATCTAAAAATAATAATAAATCGATTAAAGATAATTAAAACTAAGTTCCATAAAGGATTTTAAATGAAAGCTAATCTGAAATTATTTATATAAAGATCTTAAAGCTCATCTAAAATTAACAAAAGTTCAAATTAAACTCCAAAATAAAGACCTTCAATTAAAACCATCTAGATATATAAATATACACCATATAAATATATGTACACCATATACAAGCCTTCAATGAATGCTAATCAGGTTTTATATAAAGATCTTTCATTAAAGTTGATCGGAAACTAAATAGATACCTCCAATCATAGCTAACCTTGGATTAAATAAACCCCTTCCATCAAAGCTAATCTAAATGAAAATAAAGAAATGAAAATTACAACTAAACTAAGCTGGAGTTACATAAAAACTTATATGGTATTGTATAAAGACATACGATTAGATATAATCGAGAAATATATTAAGACTATACCAATGATACTAAACTAGAATTACTAGAACCAAAGCTAAATTGTTATTGCTATTATACGCAACTCTTAATTGCAATTAAAAATATTACAAAATTAAAATTTTTCCGCATAAACGGTTTATTTGCAAAAAAATAACTTACAAAAACAAATTAGTAATTAGTGAAACTATTTGCTAACAAAAAGTACGACGTTGCCACTTCTTTTTATGTTCATAAGATTTTCGATTATAATTGCAAGTAAATATATTACTTCATTAAATTTTTCGTATAAACAGGGAGTGATTATTGTAAATTATTTTTATTTGCAAAAACCGGGAATATAAATGTAGTATGTACAAATAAAAGTTCAAGACGATTGTATAAGATGTCCACAGTGGCAAATACAACTATTTTTTGTTTTTTTTTTTATGATGTTTGTAAGTGCCAAATCAGTTGTTTAAATGAGTACATCTTGTTATATTCATCTTGTAATAGTACTTGAACTGAATCCGTACATAAGAGGCTATAAATAATTCTGTCCTAACTAAGAGACTATTGAGTATTTCCATTTTAAATTTAAAAAAATTTACCCTTAATTACCGATTTGGATAAAATTTGGTGCATGTGTAGAGGAGGATACACAAGCATATAAAATTAATTTTATTCATTTTTATTTTGAAAACTGTGGCAACTCTGTTGCTTTGAAAGTGATGAATATACTTTTTTAAATGGCCATAACTTTTTTTGTATGAAAGAAATAAAAACATTTTTTTCCGCAGTGGAATTGTCAGAGCTTGTATTTTAAAATTTTGTATTTAAATTAAAGAAAATATTTTTTTAAACATATTTTTTTACAAATTTTTTGTTCAAAGACGTATATTCAAAAAAGTCCATCTTTAATTTTTTTATAATTTTTCATAGGAAGCTTTGTTAGTATACTTACTATAGAGAAAATTTTATAGTGGTCTGGAAATTAGTTACTGAGATATAAGCAAAAATGTTAATGTATATACAATATATATATATATATATTAATTATTAATTTCTATTTCTTTTTTTATTAATATTACTGACTAAATTCTAATAGTCGCATCATAGCAGTCATTTATATATTTGTTAAATAACCAAAATATCGATTTTCATAAAAATTCGAATAAAAAATATATTTGCACTATTTGTACTTCGGAACTAACCAAAATGCCACTAAAAAATTTGCTGCAATCCTTTTAAAAAACTAAATCACAGGATGCGAAAAACATCTATTCGAAAAATATCAAAAATCTTCAGGAAACGTTTTTCCAAGTACTTTTCTCGCCAGTACATCTGTATACAATGTAGATTAAATTTAATTGACCATGTAAAAGCGGAGAAAAGAGATAATGGTTATTTGTTTTCTGATGCAGTTTTGAGAAATCAAATGCATTTTATCATTTTATTTAGAGAAAAACTTTTTAATATAGAAAAAATGCCTAGTGATGATGATGAGATTTTAACAGGCTTAAAGGAATTATTTAACCTTTTGGGAAGTGATAAAAGTAAACAGATACAAATATTAACAACATTGCCGCAAAATTGGAGCGTTAGTAAAATAAAAGAACCCTTCCCAACTACATTTTATATGGCCAGTAAAGCCAAAAAGTTTATAGAATGTGTGGAATATATTAGCGCGATACCTTAAAAAAATCGAATGAGTTTATCAACTGAAACAAAAGATCTAGTTCAAGACTTCTATAAAAACGACAAAAATAATCGCATCATGCCTGGAAAAAAAGATTATAAATCTACTAAAAGCAGTAGTAGTGAAAGAATCCAAACTCAGAAAAGATTAATATTATATAATCTTAAAGAATTGTATAACCTATTTAAGGAAACGTATCCTACGGAAAAAATAGGTTTTTCAAAATTTTCTGAATTAAGACCAAAAGAATGTATTTTAACTGGTGGAAGTGGCACTCATTCTGTTTGCGTATATACTATACACCAGAACTTAAAGCTTATGTATAGCACAGGAAAAATTAAAGAATTAACTGATGATGGCCTTGTAACATTTCCTACATATAAGCATTGGATTGCGCAATCGATATGCAATCCTCCAACTGTGGAGTACTACATTAGGAATAGTAAATTTTGTCCAGGAGATACACACCTCAAAACTACTATAATAAATTCTTATTCTGACTGGGGCATAGAAAATATTCAATATAAACAATGGATACAGGTTGATAGATCAAATCTTTTACCTTTAACAACTCCAACCGAAGAATTTGTGGAAATACTTGCTAACAAATTAGAACAATTAACATTACATAGCTTTATAGTAACAGAACATACTAAGTTTTTGGATGAAACAAAAGCCAATTTAAAGAAAGGAGAATTTTTGGTTATTTGTGATTTTGCAGAAAACTACACATTTCTTATTCAAGATAGTATACAAAGCTATCATTGAATAAATTCACAATCTACTATTCACCCGTTTGTAACATACTTTCGAAATATACATTGCGAAATAAATCATGTGAGTTTTGTTGAGATTTCCGATATTTTAGAGCATAACACAATATCATTTCACTTATTCCAAGTAAAATTCATTAAATTCTTGAGGGAAAATATTAATTAAAATGGTGAAAAAATTGTTTACTTTTCCGATGGGTGCGCAGCTCAATATAAAAATAGAAAAAATTTCGTAAATTTGATTTACCACTAAAAGGATTTTCAATGTAATGACGAGTGGCATTTTTTTGCAACATCACATGGAAAATGTCCTTGTGACGGGGTTGGTGGTGGTAGTCTGAAGCGTCCAACTAAAAACCAAATTGTTGATGCAGGCGATTTATATTAATACGCAAAAACTCTGGCAAATATAAATGCAGCTTTCTGCTCCAAAGAAGAATACCAAGAGCAAGAAAAGAAATTAAATCGCAGGTTTAAAAACTCTTGTGTTATTAAAGAAACTCAGAGACTTCATTCATTCGTACCATTTTCAAAAACACAAGTTATTGCAAAAATTTTTTCAAATCAAAAATAAAAATAATAAAGAAATATATATATTTTATTTAATATATATACAATAACATTTTTGTTTATATCTCAGTAACTACTTTCCGGACCACTCTGAAATTTTCTGTATAGTAAGTATACTAACAAAGCTTCCTATGGAAAAATTATAAAAAAATTAAAGATAGATTGTTTTGAATATACGTCTCCAAACAAAAAATTTATAAAAAAATATGTTTAAAAAACATTTTCTTTAATTTAAATACAAAATTTGAAAATACAAGTTCCGAAAATTTCACTGCGGAAAAAATTATTTTTATATCTTTCGTACAACAAAAGTTATGGCCATTTAAAAAAATATATAATATATTAATCACTTTCAAAACCAAAGAGTTGCCACAGTTTTCAAAATAAAATTGAATAAAATTAATTTTATATGCTTTTGTATCCTCCTCTACACATGCATCAAATTTTATCCAAATCAGTAATTAAGGGTAAATTTTTTTAAATTTAAAATGGAAATACTCTATTATTAATTCAGGTGGCAAATATTTATTTGTCTAAAAAAATAGTTAAAATTTTCAATAATAATTTTCAGATTACCCTCGTTTGACTATGTGTGTATGCACTTCTTATTACATTTGTTGTTATTGCTGTATTAGTTTTTTTAACGTTTAATACAATTTATTTTTTTAGAAAGAACCAACCAACAAAAACAACTGACCACCAACAGAGTTTTGTGACATTTTTGGTTCGTTGGAGGTAAATCTATATTTTAAATACAAATAAAATGTTTCTCTACTCATGTTCATTACCAGCAATGAAAAAGTTGTTGCTTGCTTGCTGCTGCTGTTGCTCGTACTCATTTGTTCGTATGTGAACAAGATTTTACAATTGTGATAAAAATATATTGAATTACACCCGCTTGGTTTTTTTTTTTTTTTTGTTCAAAAAAAAAATAAAAATAAAAATATGCATAAAATTTTAAATGTAGATTTTTTTCTTTAAATATTTGATGATTAGAAAACTATTGAATGATTTACTCTTCAAATATGTAAATATAAGTGACAACAATGTAACGGCGAAAATGACAACAATATAAATTTCACTAGAAGACAGAACATAAATGCTTAAGACGCTACATAATTTAAATTAATTTTTAATAGATTTCTAACAATATGTTAGTGGTATGAATAAAATTTATAGATCATACGATAAATTATATTATAATACACATACCATTCAAAGGTGTGTAAAGATTAAAATAAATTCTATGGTTTACTTTGGATTTAATTAATAAAAACATGATTGTAAATTTTGGACAATCCTAGCGCCCCTATTATATTTTTACAAAAAAATTATAACAATTGTTAAATAGTTTGTGCAAACATACATAAACTTAAATTACAATATTCATGATCCTATTTTTTTTTTCAATCTTTGTAATATAGGTAATTATTAATCCATCAAATTTATTATTATGTTTAAAGATAAACTTTTAGACCGCTTAAAGCCAAATTTAAAAGTGAAACAATTTTAAAATAACAATAATTTGTAAACAACCTACTGTAACATTTATTTACATTTCACGTAATTTATTTCAATTATATAGTATGTTGTTGTTTATTACTTCATCATTTTATCCATTAATTATATATTTTCTCTTAAATATCGCCATAATCATCATCATCATCGTCATCATTGTTCAATACTACATCGAGTGCAAATAAAGAAAAACACATATAACTAATCTACAAACAATAATGTCAACTTCAAATAGAGCGAAAATTTAGTGAAAAATAAACAATAAAAGCAATAATACATAGATACTCGTATGACGACGTATTGTTCAAATAAATTTGTACTCATTTAAAGTTCGAAGTAAAAAAAAAAAAAAAAATTGCAAACAAACACAAGGCCATTAAGCCGGCCGTCTACGAGAGTATGAATTTATTTTATTTTTTCTATTTCACGTTCCGTCAATAGATTTTGTAACATTCCTTAAACTGTATAAAATACGTGGGCTGTTTCGTAAGTGTAATTAGAGAGGTATTCAAAACTACTTAATACCAATGATCAAACTTGTAACCATTCCGAACCATTTTTTAAATTTTATTAGAAAAATGTGCTCTAAAATAGTGTTTTATGCGCATTAAAAATGCTCTTAAAATCGGAAAAAGTTTCTTTAAATTTTAAAGATATGCTCCACTTCTCCATGCCAAAAATGACTTCATTTGATTAGAAATTATTAAAAAAATATATTTCTTTGTAGTTAAAAATATTCATTATATCGGGAAATTAGAGATTTTCTATCCAATTATAAGATGAAAATAATTGAATGAAATTCTCTTGAGTGCAAAATATGCAACATTTTGCTCTTACATACAAAATATGTAAAAATATAGCAATTGCTTAAATATGCTTCAAAGTAAAGATTTGTCATGAAAATATGACAAAATATGCTGTTAAGCCTTAAATATGTAAAAAAATATGCTACAAAGAATCGATGAAAAAATTCTTAAAATTTTCTAAAACGGATAAATAACTAACAGTTCAGTTAATTTGAAGCACAAAAAAGATATGATATTGCATATTTTTGATTGCCCTGCTTATCAGATTATACATCGAAGTCTGAATATTCCAAACTTCCTTGAATTCCTGTCAGAGTTAGACTGTGATGAAAAAATAAATTTACCACTCTTCAACACATTTGCAAACTCATATATCCCAGTATGAGATTTAAGTATTCTAGGTGATCAAAATTCCGCATCTTTGTAATAAATAATACTGGATTCAAAAGATTTTTCAGGACTACATGATGGCAAAAGTATGTAAGTGTGCTCAGTGGAACTCGGCCCCTTAGTGCTATGGGTGTCAAAAAAAATCTGATTGTCAAAAAATTTCCCAATTTTATGAACTCCTAAAGAATTTTTATTATTCAAATATCCACTTTCATTTCACGTTGCAAAATGTACTTTTTTGGGTGTGAGTGATCAAAAATAAGTTAAAACATAAAAGTCAATATTTTAATAATTTTAATTTTAACGTTGATCTTAAGGTAAAACAACAATTTTATAAATCTATTTAGTTTTGTTGTAATTTTTTTAGTTATAAGGATATTTGGTTTTGAATTTACCTAAATTTAATCAAAATAAAAAATAATTTTTAATATTTAGTGGCGCATAATTTTCAAAATATACCTTTAATTTTTTATTCCTTTATTTGGACTATATGCTCATTATTTATCAAGTGCAACTTGGATTATTAATTTTTAAAAGTGTCAACATATAAATTTTTATTAAAAAAAGTTTAACTATTTTGCCAAAACCAAGAAAAATTCTACTTATACTGACTTATAGTGCAAGTCATTTTGTATTATTATATTAGGAATGCTTTAAATTAAAAAAAAAATCGTATTATTTTATATTTTATAAAACAAAATACGAATTCAACTATATTCCATACAAAATTACATAAAATCAAAAAATAACTAAAACACTAATATGTCCATGATTTAAAATTGCCATGATTTATATGCATTTTCTGATTAAACACCTCATGTCCACACAATGGTAGTTAGAACTTTTATTTAAATAAAATACTTAATTGTATTTGAAACTTGTATGACGATCTTTAATGTATGGGGGACATAATAGGAAACAATATTTAATTCCCTCTTGTATCATTTGATAACTATATGATGTTTTAAATATTTCCGTCCGGACGTCCATCCAAAGTTTAAATACTTAACCTCAATAAGCGTTCCGTTAGCATTGTCCATATTGGCTGAAGTTTTAAGTTTATAAGTTACAGACGTTGTGCTTCAGTTTAATGACCTATGCATTTTAAAAAAATCAAAAATCTTAAATAACTTATATCGAAATACGCATATTACGTAATTTTTGTTGTAATTTTACAAGAAAAATATGTAAATTTGAAATGATTATTACATTATGTATGATAGCACATTTTGTGCACAATAACATACAAATCTTCGGAGAAAAAAATATTAATCCAATCAAAAGTTATTTTTGATCAATCATACCCCCCAAAAAAGTACATTATGCGTCCGCCAATTATTTAATTTTTTTAATTCTAGTTTGATGCATTTTCTGATTAAACACCTCATGTCCACACAATGGTAGTTAGAACTTTTATTTAAATAAAATATTTAGTTTTATTTGAAATTTGTATGACGATCTTTTATGTATGGGGGACATAATAGGAAACAATATTTAATTCCCTCTTGTGCCATTTGATAACTATATGATGTTTTAAATATGTCCGTCCGGACGTCCATCCAAAGTTTAAATATTTAACCTCAATAAGCGTTCCGTTAGCATTGTCCATATTGGCTGAAGTTTTAAGTTTATAAGTTACAGACGTTGTGCTTCAATTTAATGACCTATGCATTTTTAAAAAATCAAAAATCTTAAATAACTTTTATCGAAATACGCATATTACGTAATTTTTGTTGTAATTTTACAAGAAAAATATGTAAATTTGAAATGATTATTATATTATGTATGATAGCATATTTTATGCACAATAACATACAAATATTCGGGGAAAAATATTAATCCATTCAAAAGTTATTGATTTTTGATCAATCATACCCCCAAAAAAGTACATTATGCGTCCGCCAATTATTTAATTTTTTTAATTTTAGTTTGATAGTTAAATTTCTCATCGCCTCCTACTTACTGCAAAGTCATAGAGAACATGTATGCATTTTTTTTTTTAACAAGTCTCTCATGTGCTATGAATTCTATTGTCATATGTAGTAGTTCTTGTTTTACTATTTGTTGTTGTTGTAATTGTTAATGTTACTAGTTGTTGGTTGGCATTTCTACGACTAGAGTCGGCTTATTGTTGTTTCAATGGCTTTTAAACTTTAGTTTAGTTTATTGCACTAAAGTGAATAATGTTTGTTTACTGATTATATGTGTGTAATCTTTAACACCTACTTGCCTTTTAACTAAAGAAATTTGTTGCACGAATAATGTGGCATAATAATGCCATGTTTATGCTAATGTGTGTGTGGCTGAAATTAAGTGCTGTATGTACAAAATTTTCGGAACAAGATATGAATGAATGAATGATTTAGAAAAATTAAGCATGAGGGTGGACACCGAGAGAAATAAAAGTTAAAAAAAGTAGAATTATTTTAGGTGAACTAGAAAAAATATAAGCAGATTAAGCTATCTGAATTTATGTGATTATCGGGGATTTAAAATGCTTTAAACATATTGTAGGTGAGACATCACGTCCTATGATCTCACAAAGCATCAACATAGATTCGCGACCAAATTTATAAAATAGTTACTTTGGAATTCCCCAGAAAATCATTATTATTCGTTTATTATCTTGTGTATAATACATTTTCCAAAATTGAAACACATTCACATTTATATTTATTAATTCATTCTTTATATTAAATATGTACCTTCAATATTCAATACAATAAATTCCAATTAAATTAGTGAATTGTGATTTAAATTTTTTTGCAAAACATTAATTTGTATGTCACAGTTATTTGTATTCGAATATGGAACGGTAAAGTATTTATTAATATGATAGTGTGATAGAATGTCATCAATGTCTTTAGTAACCATAAATGAGCAAAAGATCAACCAACCAGCCCAACGTATACTAAGAAACAGAACATTCATGCATCTAACCAACTAACAAAACATCAACCAGTTTGTTGCTGCTATTAAACTGTCTAAAGAGCGGGTGATTTAACTAAGTTGGAGTATTGGATTCATTTCTTTAGAAAAACCTGTCATAAGCATATTTTATGATCATGCAACAACTGAAAATTACGACTGATATTGGCCACTGTTTGGCTGCACTGTACATTTTGATCCTTAATGCAGTTGAGCAGATTTATTGGATGGATTTTGTGTAGAAAAATGATGAAAAAATAAACAAGAACCTTATATGGCATGTGGAATGATGAAGTAATGATTATAAACAATCTTTGGTACATAATATCCATTCCCACTAGAAGACAACTTCAAATACAATTCACAGAAGTTTGAAAACAACACCAGAAGTTGAAAATGAAAATGAAGCAACAAAATGATGATGGTGATGACGAAGTTGGTAAAAAGTTTTTTGTAAGTACCTAAACAACTGTGTGAATTCTTTCGGTTTCCAATGAACGTGTTTAAAATTTAGATGAGCTTTTTCTTTTGTTTTTATTTTCGTTATTTGTATTCGTATCAATTTAGCTGACATTTAATGTCATAAAAGTTTTGTTTCTTTTTTATTTTGTTTGTTTCTTATGGATAATTATCTGAAATTAATAAGAAGTAATGAAATGTACAAAAATATTTTTTAAAAAGTTACAATTTAATTTCTTTAACATTTTTGTGGAATTTTTTTCGTCGGCCAGTTCTGCCATCAAATATTTATTACCTTAAAAATTAAAATCATCGGTTTTTGTTTTGATTTTTTTTGTTTATTATTGGTTTATGTTGCCCCCAATTTTTTATTTTATTATTATTTTTTTTTTACCATTTTATTATTTTCGTCATTATTTTTGAACGTTTTTTTTTTTTTTTTTTTTTTTGCAAAAACCACATGTTAACATCGTGTGTGATTAAATTCATACGGGCGAATCGTTTAGATACGGAGATATACATACATACGAATAAAATATACTTACAAATCCATATTTATATTATTCATAACATTCATTGTGATATTGTTTTGTGAACTAAATTTATATATTTTTTATTGAATTCATTTAAAAATGTTTTGTGTACCCTATAATCAATTGACTTATACTGTTAGATAAAAAATACTTATTTGTAAAATGCTAAGTTAAGATCAAATTATTGGAATAACGATTCTGGTTTTTGTATCGACTAATCTATTATCGATAACTATTTATACTAAATTTTCTATATCGATGACTCTCTATAAAAGTTCGCTACAAAAAAGTTGTTTTTTGTCATTAATTTTCTATAGAAAATTTTGTTTTTTTAATGTTTTATTTATATATTGAATCTGCGTTGTTTTTAAGGCCTTATAATATTTATTTAAATTTTAAAACTAAGCACTAAAGTCTAACAAAAACATCCATAGAGACTTTGAGGTTCCATTTGTACAAGACGAGTTTATATAAAGCGCAGTGAAAAATACATTATAAAACTACAGACTCACTCAAACCCCCTTGCAAGGCTTCTTACTGAAATTTAATAAAATTCAAGGCTTCGTAGTACCGATTTTCCACTCCGTTACTAGGAGTGCCAATTATTCATCTAGCTATGCTCTTGTTAGAGATAAATTAGTCTTTAGTGTTTAGTTTTAAAATTAAAAAAAAAAATTCTGAAAAATAATTTTCTATAGAAAACTTTTTGTTATCGATAATTTTCTACGGAAAATTTTTTATTGATAATTTTCTACAAAAAATATCATGTTATCATCGATAATATACAAACTCGATTTTCTATAGAAAATTTTCCGTTATTAATAATTTTCTATAGAAAATTTTCTATTACTAATAATTTTATTTAGAAAATTTTCCATTACGAATGATTTTCTATACAAAATTTTCTGTTATTACTAATTTTCTACAGAAAATTTTTAATTATTAATAATTTTCTGTAGAAAACTATATGTTATCGATAATTTTCTATACAAACAAATAATTTTCCGTTATTAAAAATTTTCTATAGAAAATTTTTTGTTATTAATAATTTTCTATAGAAAGTTTTTTGTTATTAATAATTTTCTATAGAAAATTTGTTGTTATTAATAATTTTCTATAGAAAATTTGTTGTTATTAATAATTTTCTATAGAAAATTTGTTGTTATTAATAATTTTCTATAGAAAATTTGTTGTTATTAATAATTTTCTATAGAAAATTTGTTGTTATTAATGATGTTTTATAGAAAACTTTCTGTTACTAATAATTTTATGTAGAAAATTTTCCGTTACTAATAATTGTTATATAAAATTGTTTGTTATCTATAATTTTCTGTAGAAAACTTTATGTTATGGATAATTTTCTATTCAAAATTTTCTTTTATCAATTTTCTATCAAATATTTTCTTCTATTAAATTATTAATCAAATTTTTTATTTATTTTTTTTTTTTTTTTAATTAAATTGTTAATTAAATTCTATTAAATTTTCTGTTATCGATAGTTTTTTATAGAAATTTTCTGTTTCCATAATTATCTATAAAAAGTTCTGTTAGCGATAATTTTATATAGAGAATTTTCTGTTATCTATTTTCTATAAAAATATTTTGTTGTTGAAAATTTTCTTAAAAACTGTTTAGCTTATCTTGAAGTCGTTCTTAGCCTGTTTTAAATCACACTCTTAGTTTATTGTCGCTATTTCGTATATTTTATAAATGTTTTAATATTTTTTTGTTCTTTTTGCCATTTTTAATTTTTTGTTTTAGCAATTGACTTTTGGGTTAATTGTCTCTATTAAAATGTATTACTTTTTTATTTCTACGAATAAAATATTTATGTTATATTTTTTCATACATATATATATTAGAAATATTGTTCATTGGCTTCAAATCATAAGATTTTTGTTTTGTTTTTCTAAAAAATTCTCCTTATCATGGTTTTCTCATAAAGTGTGTGGTGTTGCTGTGTATTTAAAAAAGTATTAAAAAACGCGTGTGACAAATATTAATTAACAACAATTAAGCTTTTTTTGACACAAATAGTTAATGGTATTATTTATAAATTATTCGTTCAAAGATAGATAAAATTTAAAACTTTTTATAATCGTTTGTCTTTTTATCATGCTAACTTTATATTAAATGTTTACAATTTTTATTAATTTGTCTTTAAAAGTATTAAAAAGGGCTGTGTCTATTAAGTATTTTGTATTCAATGGAAATACCTAAATTAATATTGTACTAATATTTGCATTTATTTTTTTGTTGTGTTAAGTCTTTAAAATAAAGATATTTTGAAATTTCTTTTTAACGTTTTATACAAATTTGTTTTTTTCTTCTAAAGTATGCAATAAAAAATATTTTTCTTGCTCCCAACATCACACAGTGTGCGATTCCAAAAAAGAAATGGAAATAATCATGGAATTTCGAAGTGGCTGTTCTGATTTCAATAAAATTTCGTTTATTTATTTCGAGTTTAAGTTTTTAACATATAGACTTACAGGGAGCGGATCCACAGGGTCTCAAAGTTAGATACCTAGAATATAAAATTTGTTCAAAAGTTATAGTCATTTAAATTTGAACTTTGAAAATAAGTAGATTTTTCCAGTTATATATATATAAAGGAAAATTTTTTTAAATTAATTTTTGTGAGAAATAGGGTTTCCCAAAATTGATCTATTTTTTTCAACAAATTTCGAAATTTCGCCCTAATTTCTCAAATCTCAAAGCTGGAAGCAAAAAAAATGTATACGGCTTATATAGTCTAATCTGTTTTTATTTTTTTGTAATAGAAAGTTTTCCTCTGCGATATCGGTTGTAAAGATATAGCAAAGAAAATAAAAAAAATCCCAATTTTGTTTTTTTTGAGTTTTTTGGGAATTGCGGAATTTTTGTTGAAAAATCTAAAAATGTGAATAACGCTTGAAATTAAGCATCAAAAAGGTCATGTGTAAACTTTTATTCAAAAATATTCATTAACAAAAATTTTAGTGCATAATTTAACATGAATAATATACACAAAATCCCAACTCAATACTTCTTCAACGAATTTTCTTATTATAAATATTTTTATACGTTTTTGAAAATAGACATTATTACTTACACAATAATGTATAACACGCCTACCTCTACCTTTCCACGTGTCAAAATTAGCGATCAGAATCAATAGAAATCCTAGAAAAAATTACTCGTATAATTACCTATGCAGAAAAAAAATATAGTTGTACTGACCATAATCTAAGAGCAACATATTATGATTGGAACATATAAGTAATAATTGTTATGACTCCATTTTGTCATATTGTGTCCGACTTTACAGTTTGTTTTTTCATGTTATCATTCTAGTTTTACATATAATTAAACAATTTTACTAAATCATTATCCCATTCTATCAGATTATGATTATTATATTATTATTCTACATTATTATATCATTATACCACATTGTCATATTATTATTTATTATATAGTTATTCAATCTTATCATATTCTTGTTTCATTTTGTCATATGTTATTCTATCTTATCATATATTAAAATGAAACGTATTAAAAAAAATTGTTATTTTTCATAAATTTTTTATTGAAAATAATAAAGAAAGGTGTTCATTAGCCAAAAATTATATTCATTTGTACCACCATATTTGGTTCAAATATGTTTTTTAACTAACCCTTTAATGGTAATTAATAAATACCTTATATTGCTTGAATCACACTGAGTATAATCAAACCTTGTCTATTTATATTTATTCATATATAAACTAAATGAGAATTACAATGAAGTTGGAAAACAAACATTAAAAACAAAATATATTTAAAAACAGACAAATTATGAATTTTTTGTGAAAAGAAAATTTTTATATTTATTTGAAACATTTTATTGTCATGGGAATAATAAAACAGAATATGGTTTAAGAACAAAGAAAAATACTGCAAATATTTAATGGTTGTAGAAGTAATGATATTTTTCATATTAATAAAATTTTGTTTCTGGTAAAAATACTTAAAAACATATAATCTTTACAGTTAACCATATTAAAATTTTTATTGAATGTAAAAATTGAATGACAAAATTTAAACAAAAACATTGTTATCATGAACACAGTGTTGTTAAAATTCAAGAAAATTAACAATGAGAACATAATATTGTTGTAGTGATAATACTGTAGTCATGTTTTTTATCTGCGTATAGGTAGCATAATGGCTTAGGTAATGTTATTCGCCAGTTGATCATTTATGTTAGACCTGAGACTTTCATTAATAAATATTTAAGAACAGATACTATATGTTTAGTTCAGGTACATGACAGATAAATGGAAGCAGGTACATTTACCTGTAATATCGTTGTTATTAATATTGGATATAAGTAAAATATTATATGAACTCTACAAATAAAAAGATAAGCCACTTATTTTCAGATATTTATTTTTTATAACAATAATAATTTTTTGATTAATAAGAATTAGCTTAGTTAAAAAAAAAAAATAATTTAAGTTAGTAATCTATATTTAAAAATTATTGTAAACCAATACAGTAGGTTAATTTAATAAAATAATCTGATTCACATTAATCCATATCTTAAAGATAAAGTAAATACTTATATTCACGAATGTTTTCATATGCCAAATGTCTTCTCATAGATGATAAGACTGGGTCAGATGATGACATAAGATTATTAAGAATAACTACATTTTGTGATATTCTGAAACAATTTCTTGAGCTGAACTGATAAAATCTCGATTCTTGGGGCTCTGCCGTAAGATTTCCTAAGGGAAGAATATTATAAGTGTTTTTGAAATTTCATAGGAATATTCGCCAAATTTTGTTGAATTAACTTGCTATTTATTGTCATGACTCTCCGTAGTAAATCCATATCAATTCCATTTTTTATATTGTTTCAAAACATTTGAAAAAACGCTGACCTATGTTGTCATCAATCGTACTTCCGTATCCTTTGACTTCTCATTTTGGGTATATTTAAAAATTCTGATCTCTTTTCGCCGCATATAGAATAATTCCAACTAGAGGACGTTCCTGTTATGGCGTTGCTGACTTTCCCATTAATTATTGTAAGTTTCGTATCAACCGATATGTTAAATTCATATTCCAATATTTCAATCGAAATAGGGTCCAAGCTTCTAATCTCTGCTTCAATTAGAGTATCCAATTATTCAGGTGTTCACATTAATCGGTTAATTTGAAAAATAATTACTCGAGGTTAAAAGTATTTAATGTATTGAAATAGTTATTTAGAAACATAATTTATATCAAATTCTTCCATGAAGGGTTCATCTTATCATTTCTCTTACCAATTTTTTGACCTAATACTACCAAATATTCTCCTAATTTAATTTATAAATCAAACTTTTTAAATTTTTTCTGTATGAAAATGATTTTTGTCATAAATATACACAGAGACAAAAAATGCATATATTTAAAAATTTTTTTCATAAATATTATGAATCGAACATGACATATTTTCCCAAGCTTTTTTCATAAAAAATGAAATTTTGTTTATAGATATTATTAATGAAAATCATAATGAAAATTTTAGGAATTTTGCAAAAATTTTGTTAAATCTTTTATTTAGTTTTATTAGATTTGACTGCAAATGGTATGAGTAAATGAAAATAGTTATACATGAAAATATTAACAATAAATGCCTTAAAATGGCAAATTTTCAAGGAAAATCTGTGAAAAAATAATGTTTAGAAATTTGCATAATGAAAATATATATAAATGAAAGTTTAAAAATTTTTTTCAGACTTCTTGACTTTCGAATCATTTGAAAAAAATATAAAAAAGTTGTAATGCTTAAGAAATTATGCTTAAGTATTATGAACTGAAATCAATGAAAGTAAATTTTTATATTTATGTACAAACCTTTTTCTGTGTAGAAATTAATATCGGTATTTTTACGTACATTCTATTGATGAAAATTAAAATTGTTATTATTTATATAACTCTGAATTTACTTCACTCAAAACTATGTTTTTAGAATGGTTATTGTCACAAGCTTAAGCTTTTACGAAGTTAAAATACTATAATCTTTCCATGTCACATTCTACGAAAAAAAATTCATATATTTGAAAAATTTTTTTCATAAATATTATAAATCGAACATGACTTTTTTCCAAACTTTTTTCATAGAAAATAAAATTTTGTTCATAGATATTATTAAATTGTACATAAAGACAATTTTAGAAATTTTGCAAAAATTTTGTTAAAACATTGATTTAGTTTTACTAGATTTGATTGCAAATGGTAAATGAAAATAGTTGTACATGAAAATATTAATAATAAATGTCTTAAAATGACAAAATTCCAAGGAAAATCTGTAAAAAAAAAAAACAATATTTAGAAATTTACATAATTTTGCACGCATTCTGCAGCACATCAATTTGATAAAAAATGCTTCTGTTCCAAAATTACAAACTTAAAATTTTCAAAAGAAAATTTCAAAAATTTTTTTTAAAAATTGAAAATATAAATGAAAATTTCTTCAGCCTTTTTGATTCATTGATTCATTTGAAGAAATATAAAAAAAGTTTTAAGATTTAAGAAATTATTCTTAAATATTATGAACTAAAATCAAATAAAGTAAATTTTTATATTTAAGAGTATGTACAAACTTTTTTCTGTGTACACAGAAGTCAATAAGATCCTGAACTTGTGATCCAGAAGTAGTACAAATTCACATCATTTCCTTCTTAGTTGCTTGTCATTTGAATATATATATATATATTTTTTTTTTTTTTTTTTTTTTTTTTGTTACCTATTCAGTGAGAAGAAAGTCATTCGATTTCTTTTTATCGGCACAAAAAAATTTATTTTAATTTTTTATAAACCAATTTTTTTTATAAAAGATATGCATACATTATTTTTGAATCTCTTTTTAATAATATATTTGAATGCACAAGAAAACGTACACTTATTGAAAAAAGTACTTCCCTAAAAATTACTTTTATTTATTTTTGTTATTATATAACAGACATTTAAAAAAGAGATGAAGTTAACATAAATGTATTTTAAAAATAAAAAATCTAAATTTTTAACTCCAGAAAGCTATATTTCGGTTATTCGAAAGAAATTATTCGGTTTATTCGTTATTCGGTTTATAAATTATTCGAACAATTAACTGACCCAAATTAATCGGATAACCGTATGATAGTTAATCGACTGGATACCCTAGCTTCAATACAATCTATTAATTCTTATGTTGTATTTGTTGATTCTTTTGTATACTCAGAGAAAATTGTTCTGCAAAAGTATTTTGATCCTAGTGTTGAATTTATCCAATTGTCTTCAAAATTAGTTGATGTTAGCATATTTTATATTTCGAAGATTCTTGGCTTAGATAGATAGAGAAAATAGATATGCTACACTTATTGTATCACATCTTCACCCAAAGACCAATGTCAGTCAATTGTGAGTCCCTTCAACATTACTAGATAGAATAAAGAGAAAAAAGAAAAGATTAAGAAAATAGTGATAAGGGGAAAAGACTAAACAGAAAAAGTTATTAGGTACATACCCTAAACGCCCACTGAGCCAACCAATTTCCATAACGAATCCTATGACATCTACAAGCTCCCTATTCCGAACGGCATATAGCCCGTCGAGAAATTGACTGCCTAACCATTTCATCCTACGATGCTGTAATCGTGAACAGTAACACACAATATTCTCAATAGACTCAGTCTCATCAACGTCCCCACATATTCTACAAAAATCAGAATTCCCTATCATGCAGTGCCCCGTTATGACACCTATCACCATCTTTAAACTTTTCTAGCCGAGATCCATTCATTGATCTTCCTAAAGAAGAAACCCAGCAGGGGTTCCACATTAGTTTCACTCTCCGAAATATCTTTCGCGAAGCCTTGCCTTGCCCATTCATCGGCCATTTCATTGCCAGATATATTGCAATGGCCTGGTACCCAGCAGAGTCTCACCACGTAATGTTCCAACAGCTCCCTCTGTGACCTGTTGCAGGTGGTCACTAGCCTCGATTTTACCAAATGCGTAACCAAAGCCTTCAGAGCCGCCTGGATGTCCATACAGAGAGTAACCTCAGAATCGCAACGTTCAATATGACCAATTCCGCGGCTTTTAAGATGCCGAGAATCTCAGCCTGAAAAACGCTACATTCATCAGGAAGTCTAAATGAGTCTTTTGCATCCATGTCCATAATATATACGCCTGCACCAGTGCCGATATCCATCTTTGATCCGTCTGGATCACAAGAAAATACTGCACAACCTTCATACAGTCTCTCAAAGTTGGAGCATACCTCCCTATCAGGAATCACCACAACAGGATTTACCCCAAAGTCCAATTCAGTGGCCATGTAATCTGATGCCCCCGTGGAGCTTCGATTATACTCACCATAACTGACTTCGTACACGACCCGGGCGTGACCTGTTCTTGATGAACCTAATAATCCCAATTCCTTGAGTCTCAACTGACTCCTTGCTGCCATACCCCTCACAAATTCCTCGTTAGGTAAGAGATAAAGTGTGACGTCCTGAGCTGCCTGTGATGTACTTCTCGCTGCACTTGTAATGCCGATTGAAGTACACCTCTGTGCCTTCATCAAACTGTTCTTATTACTCTTCCGCTCCAATACCTGCCACCAAATAGAATAACCATTTGTAAGAATTGGTCTCATTATCGAGGCGTAGATCCAATGCACAACCTTCGGTTTGAGTCCCCTGTTCTTGCTATAGAGTTCCTACAGGTATAGTAGGCATTAAGGCTACGTTTGAGTCTCTCTTGAACATTCCTTTTCCAAATCAGTTTACTATCAAAAAATACTCCAAGATCTTTCGCTGAGTTGGATAATTTCAGTTCCGTTCTACTCAGTACCGGTAATGTAAAATTCTCAACCTTGTACTTTCTAGCGAACAGAACCAGCTCCGTTTTATCAGGATTCACTCCCAAACCCTTATCAGTAACCCAGGAGGACAGCTCACCCAACGCAGACTGCATGATCTCACTGATTGTGGGAAGAAATTTCCCTGTCACTAGTATGACCACTTCATCAGCATATGCCACGATCTTTCGTAACCTACTATGAAACTGACGCAGAATTACGTTGAAAGCCAATAACCACTTCCCCTTACGGTGTTCCTCTAGTCACCAGTTTCCTTAAACATACTCCATCCAAGCCTACTGTTCACCATAAGAACTATCCATTCGATCAAGAAGTCATGTATATTAAGATTCGCCTGCGCCTGCTTAATAGCGTCAATCTTAATATTATTGAACGCAGCCATGGTAAATTCCCTATGCCGGAGTCCACTCCATGATGCGCACTCTCAACGGATTTATCATTCAGCATGTTGAGCACTACTCATGCTGTTGGTGCCAATAGATGATCTTAGGTATAGATCTATCAGACTTTCTATTGTCTTCAAGAAAAGACGATATGCCAATAAGTCTATAATCCTTAGGTTTTGAGTGACATGTCTTCCCAGCCTTAGGTATCAAAATGGCTCTTACCTCTCTCCACCCTCTTGGTATGTGTCTATGTAACAGATACTCAGTAAAAATATCCGCTAGTAGTAGGCGAACCGCAACCAGTGCATTTTGTAACATAGCCGGAAAGTTACTCCGGGCCAGGTGATTTATAAAGCTCGAATGTATTAACAGCTCATGTTACTTTCTCAACCGTGATCAGGTCTCTCACTACCGTATTATCCACCCCGATGGAGGATTTGGCTTATTTGTTTATATTTTGAAAGTGATTATAAGCCATCATATCCACATTTACAGATTAATTGGAGATCACAACCATTTATTTTCTTAAGATACTCAGTGAAAAAGTCCAAAACAATCCTTGATACTGTATTTTCAAGTAATGTTAAAACTCCAATTCTGGCTTTCCGATCGGTAATTTCAATAGGAGATAGTATAATGCTTTTCTCTTTTTCCTGTAATGCTCCATATGATGGTAAAACGTCCACACCTTTTCCTAGTAGTTCACGTTGAAATTACGTAATTCTGATAGCTGAGTTTCAGTTATAGCATTAGGGCTATAGCTACTTCTTCCGTGAAAGCTGATGGTGATGTTGATGTAGGTGTTCTCTTCACAATTCACTTAATACGTTTTGGTGATGCAGTTGGAAGAGTATATGGGAAGAGTATATGGACGGAAGGTTTTCCTTTTTTAACATAGCTTTAAATGTGTCGAAAACTTCTTCATTAGACATTGTAGAAAGCGTTGCAGACAGTCGCTGTTTCTTGAATTTTGAGCACAAATCTGCATATTGCTTACAACGTGAACCAGCACGTACGTGCGTTTTTAAATAAAATGAAATGCAAAGTTGAATTTTTCAATAAGATTTCCGTTATTGTCTTTTTATAACTGAGATCTGATATAGATTAAGCACGTTTATACCTGTGATAAAAATGTAGTATCTGTTCCAAAATACTTTATGAAAGTCTCAAGTCAAACATAAATGATTAACTGGAGAATAATATCACCTAAGTCCCTAATAACCTACCTACTAATTGTGAAGAAGCTAACTACATGAGTGATTTTTTTCACGATTTCTATTGATTTTTATCGCTAATTTTGACACGTAGAAAGGTAAAATTAGGCACGTTATACATCATTATGTAGGTAATAATGTCTTATTTTCAAAAATGTATAACAATATTTATGATAAGAAAATTCGTTGAAGACTTTTCGCGAAAAGATGCGGAAGAGGTATTGAATTGCGAATTTGTGCATATTAATTATGGAATAAAACTTTTGTTAATGGATATTTTTTAATACAATTGTACATCTTAGTAGATTTTTTGATGCTTAATTTTAAGCGTTATTCACATTTTTAAATTTATAAACACAAATCCCACAATTCGCAAAAAAAAATTTAACAAATTTCCAAAAATGGGATTTTTTTGCTATATCCTTCCAACCGATATAAGGGAGTAAAAATTTCTATTACACAAAAATAAAAAACACATTAGACTATATAAAAAGTATAACTTTTTTCATTCAAAAAGCAGGTGAAATTCGCCTACAACTCTATTATCACTGTGTGAAATTTCGTTGTAATCGGAGCAACCATTCCAAAATTTCATAATTATTTCCATTTCATTTTTTGAATCGCACACTGTGCATCAGTCACATTTTTTTATGGTCATAATCTCTTATTAGTTGCAATAAAAAAAATGTCGATTTAACCATATTTGAAATTGTAAAGTTTAATGTTAATTATTTCCATGTTTTTGGTTTAATTTCTTTTATTTATCATTTTTGTCTCCAGCCATCTATATATTTCATTATACCACAATCAATAATTCTTGCCATATTTGTTGTTAAAACAATTTGTCCATTTTATTTTCCTTCTTATATATTTTGTCTACTATTTGTTTGTTTAGCTTTTATGATTAAATATATATCGTATCTTTAGAAAGATATTATTTTTTTCTTTATAATCGAATCTGTTTTTGGCTTTAAATAACATTTTCTATTGGGTTTTTTATTTCACTTATTTGAAATCATATTTGGTAGTACTGCCTGTTTATTTTTAAATAGAAAAATTCCTAATGGCTAATGGAGGTATGGACATTTTGGGAGACAGATGGATAATCGACAATATGCAACAATAGGAAAAGCAACATATTTTGCTGGTATTTAAGATTTAACCAAAAACGTTGTTGTTTTTCACAAAAATGGTCAAGATTTTTAAAGGAATTTTTTTTCAAGTCTATGGGTGCTAAAAATAGACACAACTTAAAAATGTTTTATTTCACAAACATCTAACGGATTTCATGGAAGAGAAGAAGAAATATCTATTTTTATTTCATATCTTATTTGATATTTTTTACTTTATTATACATTATTTTTCGATAGAAATAATTATTAAAATCTGATGAAAATTGCGATAATCGATAAATTTTCTGAAGAAAATAATCGATAAAATTTTTCTAAATAAAATAATCGAGAGAAAATAATTGATAATAATCGATAAAGAAAATTTTTTTTTGTCTATAGAAAATTATTGATAACGAAAAGTTCTGCACAGAAAATTATCGATAACCAAAATTTTTCTGTAGAAAATTATCGAAAAAGTAAAATTTTGTACAGAAAATATTTAATAAAATCATATTTTATGAACAATAAAAAAATATTATCGCAACCGAAAATTTTCTTTAGAAATAAAAGACATGTTCTTTATAAATTTGTAAAAAACATATAATTTTCTCTAGGAAATTATTTATAACGAATAATTTCCTATAGAAAATAATTGATAACAAAAAATGATATTTAGAAAAAAATCGATGACAAAAATTTTCTATAGAAAATATAAAAATTATCGATAACACAAAATTTTTCACAGAAAATTATCGATAATGTAAAACTTTCTACAGAACATTATCGACAACAGAGAGTACTCTGTATATAAGAGACATTTTAAGAAGTTGAATGCCGCTAAAAGGACAAGTCAATTGATATTTCAGTATAGTTGTAGCTTAAGTTATGCATTTAATTATATTACATTTTCATTTTGGCATTTTTAAAAAAATTTATGAAAAAATAATAATAATTCAAATATATTGCTTTGTTACTAAATTTTAAATAATCGTAATTTACACATAATTTATAATTTTAAGGCCGAAACCGAAACTAATATTCGGCCAAAAAACCGAATATTCAACCAAGTCTGAAACTAGCCTAAACTATTTAATATGTACTGATATTTTATTGTTTTATGGAGATTTCTATGTATAAACTTAAAATAAAAATTACAAATAACTACACGCAGAGAAAAAATATAGTTGTAGTGACAATAATCTAAGAGCAACATATTATGATTGAAATATGTGATCACAGCCAAAAATAGAAACGATTATAAATAACAATTATTATGACTCTATTTTGTCATATTGTATCCGGTTTTTGTTTATGGTTTGTTTTTTCATGTTATGATTATAATTTTACATATAATTGAACAATGTTATTATATTATTACACAACATTTTCATATTATGATTCCATTTTATCATGTATTAATAAAAATTATTGTTATTTTTATAAAATTTTTATTGAGGATTTATATATATATATATATATATATATATATATATATATATATATATATATATAGTATTAATAATAATATTTACATATTATTAGTTATAATCATTTGTACCACCATATGTGATTCAGACGCAAGTTTCTTATATTATATAACCAAACCTTGTCTATTAATATTTATTCATATATAAACTAAATGAGAATAATAAGAATAGGGAAAGTGACTGCAAATATTTAATGATTGTATAAGTAATGATATGTTTCGTATTAACAAAATTTTGTTTCTGGTTAAAAATATTTAAAAACATTTTTGAAGTCAATCATATTAAAATTATTATTGAGTGTAAACATTAAATGATAAAATTTAATCAAAATCATTGTTGTCATGAACACAGAGTTATTAAAATTCAATAAAATTAATAATATTAACATAATATTGTTGTAGTGATCATGCTGTAACCATTTTTTTTTCTCTGCGTGTATGACCTTCTACTCAGCAATTTTTATAAAATGATACAACTGCAAAGAAACGTAGAGAAAAAACAGTTCTGGCACAGTATTAATTTAGAAAGATTTTGACGTATTTATCTAAAAAGTTTTGGTTTCGGTATTCGACCAAAATTTAGCCGAAAACCGAACATTGGCCAAAACCAATTTTTTGGCCCAATCCGGAACCGAATATTCGGTCGGACTCTAAAAGGATAAAATCGGTTAAAATCGGTTGTGTAAGAAGTGTACAAACAATTTTTCTTTTTTATAAATTTTTAAATAAAGTATTATTTTTTATTAAATTTGAACCATAATTGCTGAAAAACAAGTTTTTGTTATTATATGATAATTCAAACCCCTTTCCATGCTTGATTTTTTTCAGGCTGTTTCAAAATTCTTAAAAATTTTGATAAACAAACTTAAAAAACTTCGAAAAGAAACTATTCAGGTTTATAAATAACATTACAGTAAAAAATTTTTTAAATAATTAGTTCAATACGTTGTACGACTAAGTCATACCTTCGATTCGAGTTCTGAGGATTTCGGCAAAAAGCATTTTTTACAGTTTTTTAGTTATGAAGTACATTTTTTCGAAGTTTTTAAGTTTATATATATATATATATTATGGAGTTTTAAATGATTTTTCGTCATGTTGCACACGGAATGATAAACCTAATATACACCCTATCTTTTTCGATGGTGAATATAAATTTATTGATAAAAGAAATTATTCTCAAGAAAAAGTATTCCTTATAAATTTGTAGAAATCTGTATATTTTCTAAAGGAAGTTATCGATAACCAAAAATTTTCTTTAGAAATTGATCGACAACCGAAAATTTTCTGAAAATTATTAAAAATCGAAAATTTAAAAAAAAATTATCGATGACCGACATCTTTAAATAATATTATCGATAACAGAACATTTTTTTAGAAATTAATCGCTGAGAAAATCATCTAAAGTAAATTATCGATAACCGAAAATGTTCTAAAAAAACTTGTTGACAACAGAAAATTTTTCTTTAAATTTTTCGATAAATTCGAAATTATCGAATTCTATAAAAAATTATCTATAAAATAAAATGTCCTAAAGAAATATATCGATAAGCGAAAATTTTCTGGGGAAATTTATCCGTAAAAGAAATTTTCTAACGTAAATTATAAATAACTGAAAAACTAAAAATTTTATACAGAAATTTTTCAGTGACAGAAAATGCTCTAAAGAAAATTATCAATAACCGAAAATTTTATAAAAAAAAAAACTCATATTTGCAAATTTCATTGGCTATTGAAATTTTCTAAAGAAAAGAGATTATCGATAACCTTTATAAATTTATAAAATTATATACTGAAGACTATTGATAAAAAAAATGTTTGCATAGAAAATTTGTTGATGACAATTTATCTTGGACTGTTATCGATAACAATCACATTTCAAATAATGAAATTTATGCATATACTTCTTCATTTTCTTTGTCACAGGTTTGTGTATTTAAAATATTTTTCCCATGAACCGGAAATGTTTACTGAACAGGGCCATGTTATGTTAGACTTTGCAAACACACAAATAGAAAGTTGCCACATTAATTTGCCTAACCATGTAGCTGGTTGTTGTCTCTGCTTATCCACAGTAGAAAAACATTGTGTCTCAAAATTTATACCATTTATCATGTAAATTTATTATGAAATAAATAAAACCACATATTTTGTTTAAGTTTCTCTCTCTTCTGTTCCATAACGTGTATATTTTATTATTTTATATTTTTATTTCTTAAATATTTTACAATATATTTTATTTTTTAATTTTTCTTAGTATTTTTTTTTTTTTTTTTTTGTTAATAACATTTTAGTATTGCACCACTTTATTTTATTTTTTTTATTTTGAAGAAAGACAAATTTACGATTTTGTGTTCTTTTTTTTTATTTTGTTTACTCCGCTCGCTCTTTGACATGTTTCCTTAACATTTTAAATTTCATTTAACAAGTGCATATTTCTTTTATTTAATTTTATTTATTAATAATTTGTAATACTATATAGATTTATTTAAATTGTTTTTACAAATGGATTTTTAATATTTATTTAAATATTAATTTTAAATATAGTTTGTTAAATAAAAAAATACGTACATATATATATATATATATATATATATATATATATATATATAGATATATATATGTATGTATATTTAAGTATAATGTTGTAGATACAATTATGTTACATATAAATTATACTAGTGTGATTTACTTTTAGTTTAATATATGTATATATATATATATATATATATATATATATATATATATATATATATATATATATATATATATATATATATATATATATATATTATATTTTTTAATGTTAAAGTTAAATATTGTATACCTTTAGAATTATACAATATTATATACTTATAACTCAGTCTAGCACCCCTAGAGATTTTTTTTTTTTTATATTAATGGATATTCCTTTTATTAAGTTTGTTGATATTAAAAAAAAAGTAATAAATGAAGAAATCTTTGCAAATAATTTGGATTTAAAAAAACATTGCCTTGATAAGTAATAATATTATAAATGAGGTTGCTATTCCTTTTAAAAATGGCAATATGTATATACTAGGGTTGAAATATATGATATTTCGAATTCCTGTATATATTCTTAGCAGAAAATAAGCTTTCGAAAAAGCGAAAAAATCGAATTTACTATTAATTATTGCTGTATATTCCAATCTATATAAAAGAACCTTCAAAATTCCTTTTGAAGTTGTTTTGTTATTTTTAGGAAGTTAATATAATCTTAATGAAATTTATAAATAAGATATAAAACTCACTAAATGCATGTACTATATTAAACGAAAAGTGAGTAAACAAATTTTTATGAAAATATATACATAGTTTTAAAATTAATTGTTTTTCATTCGACATGGACAGACAGTAAATATTTAACTTGGTTAGATCTATTTTAAACTATTCAATGATCACAATATTGAATCTTAAAAATATCTAAATTCACATAATTGCCACTAGTGCATAGCGTGCTGATTTAACCAGACGAATGGGTTATCTTAAAAACTGTTATTTATTTAAGTGGCGCTTTAAAGTAAAATATTTTTTAGGCTTTAAGAATGCGCAATAAAATGTATTTTTTAATTTTATTTTATTTTTATTTTATTTTTTTTTTTTTTTATTTTGGAATATCATAACTTTATTTGAATCGAATTTTCGCGCAATTTTTTTATTTATAAAGATTTTTATTTAGACACATTATCCCTTTTGAAAATAGGGCGGAAAATTACAATAAATTTAGAGCTACTTATGAAGGGTTATATATATTTTATTTAAAATATTATTTTTGTTATTTACACTTTTTTTGTAACCATATTAGTTTCAAGCTATCAATGAAGATACAAATTGAAAGAAATTAGTTGTGAATTCTTTATACATATTTAAAATCTTTTTAAATGAATAAAATTAATATCCAGACTTTTTACCCTTTGATAGTGATTTCTTAATCATTAGTGTGTAAATTAGAATTTAGTCCAGCTAAATTTTCAAAATCTCACAATTTACATTATCGCTTCTTAGAAAGGTATTAGGTTCATAACAAAAAAGTAAAAGAGTATATTGTATCGCCTATGTCCCAATAAATTATCAAAAATTTAAAAATGCCTCTAAGAACATTGATCAGGATGTAAGAAAATAATTCAGAAACTAATGAATTGTTTTAAAATACAATTTAAAATAATCTTAACAGATTTAAAAAGAATTGTTCACTTCCATATGATGACATGCTTGATTATTTATTGCACACAGAATAGTTGATATGTACTTCATTACTTATTAGTAAAGATCAGACAAATGAACTTTCCTTAACTTTTGCAATTGCGAAGATGTATATTACTACGTTTATACGCATAACTTACTTGCAATTAAAAATATTACGATATGGAAATATTTCCGCATAAACGGTGAGTTAATATATATTTTTTTTTTTATTTATTTTTATTTAACAAAATCAAATTGTGATTAGTGAAACTATTTGCAAATAAAGCGTACGGCGTTGCCACTTCTTTTTAGGTTCATAAAATGTTCGATTATAACTGTATTTTTTCCCATCCTGGTACGACAAATAAAGAAATATATTTCTTTACACAGTTTGCGTATAAACAGTGAGTTAATTATTTGTAGGTTATTTTTATTTACAATAACCTAGTATATGTTATGTTAAAAGGAGGGCGGTGTTAATTTCTCTTTTTATGACTTTTAGCAGTTGTTGCGGAAGTTCCTCTTGCGTATCTACTATAACCTAATCTTTATCTGTCGGATCGTACACAATCTAAGTGAAATAAGGCTGGCTGCGTATTGAAGAATTTTATCGAACAAATAAACACAAGAAGTACACTTGAAGAAGACATATCACAGTGTTTCCAAAACGTTTTTTTTCATTTCTTTATTTTGAGGATCACAGGCTCCTATTGGGTCCAGCGGATGGTGGAGGGACCTCAAAATCTCGTCAAAATTGTTTTAAGATTGTAAATTATAAAGAAAATCGCTTACATGTTTATCTCTTTTGGTTTAAGAGATATTTAGGTCGAAAAAATTGTTCTCACTTTTTGGCCTCGATATTTTAGTTTTTTAGACCTGACAAGTATTTAAACCAATTGGAGGTCCAATCCACCACACCTGAGCTACTAAGTACCAGTATTTCTCAAAACCAACTCGAAAACACCTCTGAAATTATGAATTATAAGTGTTTTCTTTTGACTGAGTTCATTTTAAAAAATTTTCATATTACTAAATTTGTATTAGCTTCAATTCGTTTCGCTTAAACTTTCCATACTTTATTACCTTACTATTATAAATTATGTTTTGTAATGTACAATTATAATAATTGACATACAAAATATCGCAAAAAACTCGCTAATAGAAACTTCAATACTTCAACATGTTGCCAATGTACGTGCATATACCCCATTCATTATGTAACTGTACTCGTCACATCGAAAGGAATGATATACCTACAACCTCCCCCACTTTAACCGAAATAGTAAACGCTAGAGCTGCCAAAAGCAGACCCCCAAACATGTGCCTTCTTGCTCCAGAATGTGGTGCAAAGACTCTGGAATAATAGTAAACTTTCCGACGAACTGAAAAAGGGTTTGATCCTCAACATTCCTAAGGAAGGTCATCTCACGGAGAGCAAAAACTAGAGAGGGATAACACTCCTAAGCGTGAAAAACAAAGTAATCCCAAACATTAATATCATGGTACTTGCAGACTCCCTCGATAAAGAGTTTCGTTGAGAACAGGCTGGATTCAGAGCTCAAAAATCCTGTGTAGATCACATAAACAGCCTCCGCATAATAATTGAGCAATCAGTGGAATTGAGATCCCCCTATACCTGGTCTTCATCGACTTTGAAAAGGCTTTCGACACACCTGTCCACACTACCATTTAGGAAATACTCACATGTAAAGACCTACCTAGGATATTGTCGTATACTTCACCGGAACTCAGCGATAAGGTTTTTGTTTCTGACAAAGCTGCATCTTGTCGCCGTTACTCTTTAACGTAGTGGTGGACATTGTCATGAGAAATACAAGGAGCAACAACAGAGGCATAATATGGGGTTTAGACAGTCGCCTAGTCGATCTTGACTATGCCTTCCAACACACAGTCACTCTGACATGGTGAAACAGAAGCTGCAAAGGCAGGACTCAGAATGAATATAAATAAGACGAAAATAATGCGAGTAAATGCAATATCCAACCGATCATTCTCTATCCAAGATATCCAACTACAGGACGTGAACCACTTTTGGGTAGTATCATAACATCGACTGGAAGCTCTTCTGATGAAAGTTCGCAAGTTTTCGGCCAACTAAACACAGTGTGGAAATCACCATCAATTTCCACCCGCACTAAGATAACAATTTTTAATTCGTGTGTGAAAACTGTGTGTCTATGGCTGTGAAACGTGGAATATGGCTGCTAGAGACGTAAACACTTGGCAAGTCTTCACCAACAAATGCCTAAGAAGAATATTAAAAATCTACTGGCTCAACAGAATATCCAATACACACCTCTGGGCACTCACATATCAAAGCCAAATACATTCCGAAGTTTTGAGAAGGAAGTGGCGATCACCATGCAGAGTTGTAACTCGCAATGCCATTGACTGGAATCCGCAAGTAGAAGGCGAAGTTGCTTAGACATAGAGGCTTCGCGAGGAGGAAAAAGCTGGAATGAAATTAAGAACCTTGCATCAAACAAAAATGATTGGAAATCTTTTGTTGAGTAAAGTAAATTCAATTTAAAAACAAAATTGGATCCAATTCAATTTGAATATAAAACATTGTTTAAAGAAATCAAACAAACCTTTTTTTTATTAAATCCTTTCCAAATTTTAGCCAATTAAAAACAATAATATATTCATTTTTTTCCAAAATTTTGTTAAAAATATTTAATTTTTTTCTCCTTATTTTGAAAGTTTTTTATAATTATTTTTGCATTTAAGTTTAGACTTAATTTAGATTTTTTTTACTAATTTTTATAATGATGCTTTTTAAGTTCAAGTATACGAATGTTTTTTGTCTTTTCATTTTTTTTTTTTTTTTTTTTTTTTGTAAATCGAACTATGGAATTAATTTCCACAATTTTACATAAAAATAAACAAATTATAAATTTATTTTAAAAAAATTTTAAAAAGTAAAAATACAAATTAAAAATCTTTCTAAATATTGAGATCTTTTCACACATTTTTATATTTTAGTTTTCTTCTCCATTTTACAAATCAATTTTTAATTTATTTATTTTACTACAAGTCTTAAATTTCATAGTTTCATTAAACAAAAACTATATATGTATTTGTTATATATCTATATATATATATTTATATATATATATATATATACAAAGTCTTTGCTTTTTATTAAAAAATTATTACAGATTCATTATTTCAAATAAGTTTATATTTCAAATAAATTGTCTTATTAAAAAAAATTCAGCTAATTTACATTTTGTTATTAATTTTTATTAAATAAATGCCAGAAAAATAATAAAAAAATATTTTGAAATTGCTCTATTAATTGTTAAACTTAAAATTTTTATATAATTTAATAGCGTTTTATCTCAATTTGCTTTAGAAAGATAAACTTTAGTTGAGAAAACATTTTTTACAATTTATTTTTAGTTAATTTTAAGTTAAAACTTTTTCTCTTGTAAGCAATAGAAAATCAAAAGTTTATACTTATATATGTATATATTTTTATTGAAATTCTAACTAATTACTTGAAACCTCGATTAATTTTCTTTTGGTTTCATTGTTTTTGGTAAAACCAGTTTTTTATTTAGTTAAAACCGGTTTTTTAGTGAAAACAGTTTTTGGTGGAAAATCGATTTTTGTTTAAGAACCTCTTAAATGACAATCAGTTCTTCTGACATTTTGATTCTATTTAGTTCTATTAAAAAAAAGATTTTGTTTATTGCAAAATTCGCAAGCATTTCTAACATGTTGATGTAACTCATATACTCTATTTAGGCCCTACGGAATGTTCATTTCAATAGATAGACGAGATAACTTTATTACAAATATCCTTACTATAAGGACTCAGAATATACTTTTATATTAAAGAAATTAACAAGTGCTACAAAAATGTCAACTATTTTGTTACAAAATTCTATAGATCTAATAAATGAAATGATAAATGAATAATTTTCGTCGTTATGATTTCGATTTGCGTCGCTATATACAGCATATTTTTCTTTGGAAGTTAAAGTAACACCCCAGGGCTACAACTGAAATTAACGCTGATATAATACGTGAGATAATGTCGGCAGAAGAGAGTTACTATTTTGTCTATTATTATATATTAGGTTAAATCTTAAATAAGGCGCACACGTATTCTAATAAATTTTATATCATTATTTTCAATCAGTCACAGAGTAAATATGTGCTTTTTATTTAAGAAATTCGCACTTTTTTAGCATAATTTTTATAAAAATATATATTTAAATGCAAAATAACAATTAAAACATAACAATTTTACAAAAAAAAAAACATTGTTTTTAAGTAATTTCCAAACTAAATACGCACATACACAAACAAACTTCGCTATGTCTAATTTTTTTTTTTTTTGTTTTTTTGAACAGTTCATTTTACAAGATAGTTGTGTAGAGAAATCTCATCACAGCAGTCTCATAATACTTCTTATAATACTAATCATAATGTAATTATAAAGTGTTTGTCACAATTATTTGTAATTTGTTAGTGTAAATCCACTGCACATAATGTTAAAATGTTATAAACAAAAAATGAGAAAATTAAGAAGAAAAGTAAATAAACGCAAAAAATATATATGAATACAAAAACAAATTGAGTTTCGCGCAGAAAGTAAATGATAAAAATTGTAAATCAGCTGGGCTTACGAGGTCACTTTCTTATTACATTATGTGTTACGTCTAGGTGGGCTGTTAAGTAACTATATGTGAAAAATCTATTGATCACTGATTTTTGTTACTTTACTTATAAAAAGGTAATTTTTCAATGAAAGTTTGGCAAAATTCATGTTATAAGGACTTTCATAATTGTTAACAACAAGTGTAAAGGTATTGAAGAAAAATAAAATGAAAAAAAATAAATCAATTCTTTGTGTTTAGATAGAAAATCAAAATAGAATTTATATGTGTATTTTAATTTCACCTCTATACAGAAAATACTTCTTTTTTATTAAAGATTAACTTCTTTTCTCGCTCAAACATTTTTGTTCTGGAACCAATTATTAAGAAAACTGTGTTAATACATAGGAAATGGTGATTTGATTTCCGTCGCAATTTTCCGGTCCTCATTAACGACGCAGACCTTACTGATAAATAATAAAATTTATGCCTTAAAGTATGCTTTCATATTTTCACATTTATTCTTAAGAAACAAAAAAGATATAGTCGGTCAAGCCCGTATATGATACCCCAAACCATTGTGTATGTCCATCAAAATTCGTGGAGGAGTCTTATATTAAATATGTGGACAATTGTGGACCGATTCTTTTACCAAGTGTAAAATAAAATATACGAATACAGAATATTACGTTAATACTAACATTTATATGAATTTATACACTTTAGGGTGATTCCTGAAAGTGGGCTTATGTGTGATATATGGTAAATTATGGAGCGATCCTCATAAAATTTGTCACTGTGATTTCTACTTATAAAAAACTTATTTGTGTAGAATATAAACTTGATACTATGTGTGCGAGTGATTTATGCACGTTAAAGCGATTTTCGGAGGAGGGTTTTATATGGGAGCTATGGTCAATTATGGACCGATGTTCATGAAATTTGGCACAAAGATTGAAACTTATACACCGAAATTCATTAAAATATTGCTATATTTAAGGCATTTATAATAATTAAACCCTTATTCCGGGACGACATTTGTATGGGGGCTAGGTGAAATAATGGACCGATCATAACCAATTTCAGTCCTTGAATTATCTTCAAAATTGCGACCTGTACTTTGTTCGAAAGGTTTACATGGACTTCTAGACGGACGAAAGAACATCGTTAGATCGACTCAGAAAGTGATTCTGAGTCGATTGATGTACTTTAAGGTGGGTATTGGATGATTTTTTCTGTGCGTTACAAACATCAGCACAAACGCATAATACCCCAACCACCTATGGTGGTGTGGGGTATAATAATCCACCTTTTTCCAAACTACAAAAAAATAAACATATAATTAAACTATCATATAAATTTATTCAATTAATTTTTTCTAAAACACATGATATATATTATAATTTGACTTAGATCATTTAACTATAACCCCCTTTCTAATATCTGAGGACTTTTGACAAAAGAACTAAACTATTTTAAAAATTTTTCAGAACTAAAATGAAGTGTTTAAAAAATAACAAATATTATGAAAAAAATTAATTTTTGGTGAGCTATATCTTCAAAGCTAACAATCGTAGAAAGACGCCGATTAATGTAAACAATGCGTCTTTAAGAAGATCGATTTTACGTTAACAAAAAACTTAAAAATACGCTAACTCTTCTTAAGATATTTTGTCAAAAAGTTCTTTCGACAAAATTTTTGTTATACCCATTTTTACACTGATTCTAATGCTAAATAGTGATTATAATAATCCATTTTATTAAAAAATCTTACTCAAATTAAAGGTTTATAATAAAAAATTTAATATTTAATTAATATAATATAATATAATATAATATAATATAATATAATATAATATAATATAATATAATATAATAAATATAATATAATATAATATAATATAATATAATATAATATAATATAATATAATATAATATAATATAATATAATATAATATAATATAAAATAATATAAAATAATATAATATAATATAATATAATATAATATAATATAATATAATATAATATAATATAATATAAAATAATATAATATAATATAATATAATATAATATAATATAATATAATATAATATAATATAATAAATATAATATAATATAATATAATATAATATAATATAATATAATATAATATAATATAAAATAATATAAAATAATATAATATAATATAATATAATATAATATAATATAATATAATATAATATAATAAATATAATATAATATAATATAATATAATATAATATAATATAATATAATATAAAATAATATAAAATAATATAATATAATATAATATAATATAATATAATATAATATAATATAATATAATATAATATAATATAATAATTAATTGCCAGGATATTAATACATTGGGAAAATATTGACTACTATAAAGAACACATTTTCTTAACCAGTAATCAAAATATTTAAATAATTTTGTAAAGGTATTATAAGTAAATATAAAATTAATTTTATGAACTATTAAATTAGTACTGCGCACGAAAAATTCGTGCACACTTTATGGATAAAAATTTTTATTACGCGGTGCCAAATTTTATTGTAATTAGTTTTTCTTAAAATGAAAATTGAACAAAATTCGTTCAAACGCATAATTCTAATTTATTATCGAAATAGCTGTCGAACATGTTGCTAGGAATGCAGGAGAGTCGGGCAATACAATTTCTTGATTCATAAAAAATATAAAGTGTTCATAACTACCGAAAAGAATCCTTATAACCGAAGAAAAAGTTGATTTATAGACTACAGGATCGAGAACAAAATAATACGAATTTTAAAGAGAAAATATCTGCATCTCTGGATTGAATGTGACTCATTTCTTAAATTTCTTTGTATCTTTTATTAGAAATGTAAAAAAAACGTGTACTTAAGATCCTCAAAGTAAAAGATGTTCCAAATAGAAAGAAGAAAAAATGTGAAGGCAAAAAATAGGACAAAAATTATTGAGATTTTTTCAATAATATGAGTACTGGCAAAAGGTTGATAAAAAGTACGTACTGGCGGACTTTTTAAAACAACGTGGTCCATATCACAGATGTTATGGGAAATGTATCAAACAAATATCGTGTAAAAAAATTAACATTTCAGAAAATATTAAATATTTTATTAAAAATGAATAAAAAAAATTAACTTTTTTTTCTAATTTAAAACTTGAATACTTTAACAAAAGTTCAAGGAGATTGACCTATTAGTTTTGTATGCACAAAATTTTTCGTGCGCAGTCCTTAATTTCTATTTATACAAAAATTGAGATCTTATGCTGCCTTATAAATACAAGCAAGCATCCCTGGTAGGTTATTTTGCAACGGGAAAATGCTTTCATTCTCCTTTCAAAAAGAAAATCTACATTACACTTTGTCTTCAATTAAAGATGTTTTTTAAAAAACTTTGCTTTCATTCATTAATAATTCTGGATTCCCTTCTTTTGGAAGATAAGTGATTACACCATCACTTATTAACTGTTCATTTCACAGAAATATTATAAAGACTGGAATCGATTTTGTAATGCAACGATGAGGTCCTTGTCCGCAAAATAAGGCATTTTAGTTGGTCTCTTTAGTACTTATTTTTCTCTATGCGTGCATTTCCATACGATACAAAGTTGTTCGAAATTTAATTTCAAAAGCATTCTTTTGAATTAAAAATACCCTTTTTAATCGCATCAAAATATATTGAATTGCAAAAACGTTTTCTTTTAGTTCAGTTACATATTAACTGTCCATTCAGTTTCATTTTATGAAACTTTGAATTTAGAAATTTAAATGGAATCTAAAAGAGTAAAAACAAAATCGACCGGAATTTAAACTACAAAATTTCGTTCGCAAGGTGTGACAGGCTTGAATAATTACATAATTACATAGTAATCCAGTCTTAATGAAATTTTGGACAATTATTTTGACACGATCCTTTTTTTTTTGTTTTTCGTCTTTCTAGTCTTTGCATCTTTTAAAATTTTCTAAAAAAAATTATATATATATATATATATATATATAAAACTTAGCTAAATTCACTACAAATTATTTTGTTTTATTATTTTTTATAAATTTTTTTTTTTTATAAAAAACACTAGATGATAATTTTCTAATTAATATCAATTGTTACTAAAATATTTTCTATAATAGTATCTGAGTGCATCACCTTAACAACCAAGACTCCTTTTAGCAATTAGTGTCAGAAAAATAAATTATTTTTTACAAATTTTAAATAAAAAAATCAAGCGAATAAATAAATAAATCATAACCAAAAAATGTGTTTTTAATTAAAAAAAAATATATATTTATTTAATAAGATTTTTAAATGATTTTTGTTTTTTAGCAATATTTTTTAATTTAGAAAGAAAAAATGGCATTAAGGCCTTTTTCCTTTTTTTTTTCTTTTTTCTATAATAACAATAGTTTTTTTTATACTATTTGAAATATAATATTTCAATTTAGTCTTTTGTTTAAAGTAAACTTAAATAAAACTACTCAACCAAGAAAAAAAAACATAAAAAATAAAAAAAAATCATATTAAAATTGAATAATTAAAAAAAATAAAATAATAAATTAAATAAATTCTTTGAAATTCACAAAAAAAAACAAAGCGTTTTGATTTGAAACACTAAGGTTTTCAGATATATAAGATTTTAAATACAGTTTTAAAGATTTTTAATTTTTATATATATTTTTTTTAGTTTGAAAATATTTTGAAGTTGACAAATTAGTTAAGATTAAGTAATTTAATATTTTGAATAATTATTTTTTAATAGAGCAATTTCTTTTTAATTAGTTATAAATTAAATAAATTAGTTTAATAATAATAAGATATTTATGTATGCAGTATAAGGTTTAAGAGATAAATTTTAAATTAGTTTAAATTAATTATAATTAAATAGTATATGCATTGTTTATTTTTTAATATAAATTAAATTTATTAAAATTAATTTGTTAATAATTAAAAAAAAAAATTAAGGTGAAAAAAAGAAACTAAAAACAATGAAATTATTATTATTTTAATGAAAACAAACAAAATTTTATTCCTTTTCTTTTAAAGTAAATATTTGTGTGTGTTTTTATTTTAAATATAATTGTCTTATGTAATAAATGTTTATGTAATATTTTTTCTTTCTTTAAATTATTATTAATAGTAATAGTTTGTAAATGTTGTTGTTTTTTATTTTCTTTTCATTCCTTTTGCTTGTTTAAATAACTAATGTATTTTATGTAAATTTCTTTCAATAGTTTTTAGTTTAATATTCTTTTTTTGCTAAATTTTCACTAAATTGCTTAAAATTTAGTTACTTTCACTATTTTTTTTTTCTGTTTAAATACTTTGTTTTTTTTTCTTGTATATAGTAATATGTATTATAATATAATTACTTGGTTTTTGTTTAATTTATAGTTATAATTAAATTTATTTTTTATTTATTTGTTTTAATTAATATTAATTTTATTTCAATTGAGACTATCTATTTTATTATTACCAACTTATAAATGTAGTAAAGTGTAAATAAATTATTTATTTTTTGTTTATGATTTTAAGAATTATACTAAATATTTTGTAGTTTTTTTTTATATATATATAATTGAAGTAGTTTTTTTTACACATTTTTTTTTTGTGGTTTAATAATGATAATAATGATGATTTTATTTTGAACTAAAATTGTTCTAAATAAAAAAAAAAATTTAATTTAAATAATTTTTCTATATTGTATTTTAATGATTTAATGTTAATGTTTTGCTATTTTCTTCTAAATTTCCTTTAACACTGTTGTTTGGTTGTTTTAACATCCATTGCTTATCGTTTTGCATTTTGTAAAAATGATTGGTTTACGCGCTCCTTTCTTGACTTTGTTGCCTTTGCGGGCGATTTTAGAGAAGGAGGATGGGATGGTTTTTAATTCGAAGCTGTTTTCAATAACGTTATGGGTTTGGTCAATAGCGATGATGTTTTATGAGGCGTATTTGTTCGAGATGTTGATGATGTATTGGAGGATGACGCAGATATGGCTGAGGAGGTTTTTGTTATTGAGGGAGAGCAGGAAGTTTGAATTGTCGTTCTATTGACTGCATTATTATTTGACGTTGAGGTATTGATTTGTTCACGGTAGGTAAGAGTGTGCATTTTTTCAATAGCTGCCACCCATTCTAGGCCAAAACCTTCGGGATCATCCAAATAATAGGTACGATTTGGCTAAAATGATATAAAAAAATGAGAAGTAAATGAGAAATTAAAAAAAGGTATTTAAAAAAGTAAATTTTAATATTAATATTTTTAATCCTCATTATATCGAATTTAAATTAAAACCTAACATTTTCTATATTTTACTTGGATTTTTTTTCCTTTTATTTGATTTAGTTTTTTTTTCTTATTGTCTTTTTAAAACTGCAATTTTATTTAAAATTCAGGGTCATTTAATGGAAGAACAAATGTAGTTTCCCAAGACACGAGTTTCTAGAAAAACACATTAATACGATAACAATAATAACATTTAATAATATTGCATATTCTTACTATCAATATATACAAGTTTCTTTAAAATAACCAGAAAAATACGAACAATAAACTTGCAATAAGTAAATAAATACAAATAAAAATAGCAATAATAATAACAAATAATAAAATTAAAAAGAATAAGTAAATTAAAAATCCTTAAACATTTATAATGAACTAATTTTTAAAATATACTTTTGAGAGAACAATAAAATTCAATTAGAAAAAAGACATGAAAGTTATAAAATAATTAGGGGTTTTAAAATTAAGTGTATAATAAAAATCAAAGAAATGTTAAATAGAAACTTTTAAACAACAAATCACTTCAAAAGAAATATATTTATGTACGAGTAAATGAAAGCTAAAATAAAATAAATTTCTTAAATAATAAAGACCTAAAAAACTTAAAAGCTCCCTGCAAAACTTTACAAGTCTGGCTCTAAATTAACTATAATTTGTTCCTTTTTTTACTAACAAGGCCTTTAATTGTATTTTGTTTAACTTTAAACAAACGAGAAAAACACTCACATATAAAAAACCATGACCAACCAAATAGTACAAAAAAAGTATGAAAAGTTCACAAACACATTTGGCGACGTTTTGGTGGCGATAAGAAATCTCAATTAAATTTTAAAATGCAATTGATTTGCTTTTTTATTTTTGCCAACTGGCGCCTGTGCTGTTTTAATTTTTACTTAATTTTATTTACGTATAATAAATAAAACATCCCGTAATAAGCAATTTAAAAAAATGCCGCTGAAGGTTAAATGTTATGTTTAATATAATATTCACCAAAAAAAAAAAAAAAAAATCATTGTAAATAAAAATGTCATTGATAAGATACTTTTTCTTTAATAAGTTTCTTAATGAATTATAAAATAGACTAACAATTACTATAGGCAATTAAAACACAAATTAAATGAAATCTCAAAGTATCATTTTGTAACCGAAAGTGATCTTTGTAACTCAGAAAATTATATGAAATCTCAAAGTATCATTTTTTTAATCGGGATGATGTTATCATCTTAACTGAAGATATTTAAAAAATGAAAAAATCAGTCGAATCGAAATGAAAACCATATGAATTTGTATGATTTGTAAATTTAAATTTATAAATGTTTTCTAAAGAATCGAAATACAAAATAAACTTTACAGAATTTTTTTTAAAAAATTTTATAAAAATTACTTACTAGGTAAGGAATAATAAATAAAAACATAATAAGTAATTTGAAAATTTAAGAAAGAAAAATGTAAATGTAAGAAAATTGTAAATTAAAAATGTCATTGATAAGATTTTGTTCTTAATTAATACTAAAATAACTACAAATAAAAAATAAAATTATGTAATTGCCGTAACTCAAAAAATACATTGGGGAATTAAAAAAAATATATGAAATATAAAAGTGTTATTCTGTGTCATCATTATCAAGGGTGATCAGATTTGATTAGTTAACTCAGAAAAAAAATGTTTCAAGATTCTTGTAGGATTTATATATTAGAATTCATATAAATGCTTTTGTAAAAAATAACTTAAATTAAATAAAATTATACACTATTTCCTTTTAAACCTCATCATGCTTGTATGATTTTATTTTCTTTATGATAATCAAATATTAAAAAAAAAAAATCTGGAGCATAATTTCGGTTTCTAACTAATAATTCATAAATCTAATTTGCTTGGTGCTTATTTTTTTTTAATTCTCCCGAGCATATGTATGTACATATGTTTGTGTAGTAGGTTTAAGAGGGTTTTATTTATCTTTCTTTAACAATTTATAATAGATATATACATAAATATTTTGATTTTATTATGACCTTCATTTGCTTGTTATTCTATAAATTATTCATTTAGTTAAAACTAAGATTAAGTAGTAAACGAAAACTACTAAACTACGTAAAAAAACTATGGTTGATTGAACTTTTATTTACTATTCATAAGTATTTCTATAGAACACTGGCACATACCAACAACTACAAATAATTCTACAATACTACAACTGCCAAACATAAAAACATACTTCCGTAGTTTTCCAAATTAATATACGTAAACTAAAGAATTAGAAGAGTAAAATAAAAAAATAATAATAATAAAACAAATAACATACACGTGCTCTCATCAAAATTGCAAACAATCAATAAAAACTATAACTCGTGTAAAGAGAAATAAAAATAACATCCCCACACCAACAAACTCTACTCTTCACACACTACTTATTTCCTCTCTACCCATTGAATTTTTACTTTTATGGTAATATGATGACGACAAACATAGTATTGTATTACAAAATATGACGTAGGTTAGACAAACAAAATGAAATCTTTCTTTTTCACTGTAAATATGATCCTTTAAACCTTAAATTTTATTAATAGAAAATTTATATTTTTGAAAACTTTATAAACTTACCGTATGAACAAAGAAGATTTTGAAATTTTTAGCTTCAGCTCTTAATTCGGGACTCCAGGGTATTTCACCCTTTTTAACCATTTGCACGGGATCAATATAAATGAGACGAGGTCCGGTGCACAACAAAAACATGCGACGACGAGCAAATAGACCTTTACGTTTGTTAATGAAACCTTTTTTTAAAATGACTTCACCCTCGGCAAAGGCATGCCATTTGTCGGACTTTTGCAATTCCAAACGTTTATGCTTTTCAGCATCCGTTAAATCAAAACTGTCTGCAAGAAATCATAGAAAAAAAATATAACATTTTGTTTTCCAAGGAAAAAACTAATAATAGAAAAAAAAAAATAAGAAAAGACTTACTCTTGGCAGGTTTGTGTGTGCTATAATTGCTGGATGAATTGGAAGAGCAGGAATTAGAGGATCTGGTAGCAGTTTTAGGTAATTTATTGTGGACAGTCTTTTTTCTATCGCTAACATCATCATCACTTATGCAACCCAATTCCATGCCCAACAAACGGGTCATTTGTTTTTCATCTAGGCCCGGTTCCAAATTGTCACATATTTTAAATTCCTCTTCTTTAATCAAATCAGGCAGGAAAGGTGATATGGGTGGTGGAGTTAGCTGACGCACAGTATCGAAATCAATGTTCTTAAAGAAAGGATGAAAACGTATACTTTCGTAGCGGCCATTTAAGTCTTGGGCTCCCAATCTTTCTGCTGGATTAAGTTGTAATAACTTTTTGACTAGATCCTCAGCATCTTTGTCGAAACCTTGAGGAAAATCTAAATTACATGCAATGATTTCTTTAAATATAACATAATCATTGGCGCCACGGAAGGGAGGCAAGCCTGACATCATTTGATAAATTATGCAACCCAAAGCCCACAAATCAGCCGCTGGGGTAATAGGAGAATTTTGTAAAACTTCTGGCGACACATACTGGGCAGTACCCACAAAACTACCCCGCCTTTTACGATGATAACGAGGTTGTTGTCGTCTGGCACGCGGTGAATCTACCTCATCACCACCACTTCCCGTATCATTTGAGGAATTCGAAGAGTCATTTTCTTCATCTTCCTCATTTTGACTATCCAAAACATCATCATCATCATAATCACTCGTACCCAGACCACCCCCAATACTACCACCCGATTGACAGCGTGACTTTTTCGCCAGATCTATGCCGCCTGATAGCAAAAATTCATTCACCTGTTGGCGCTCTTCGGTTGTAAGGATCTTCACTGAACCAAAGTCTGCTATTAAAGTGTGCATATCTTCGTCTAGTAAAATATTTTCGGGTTTCAAATCACGATGCACAATATTGCGCCGATGCATTTGTTCGCAAGCTAATACTAATTCGGCAGCATAATGTCGCGTTGAGTCAACATCAAAGGAACCAACTTTATTAATATACGGCAATAGATCTCCATTTTTGGCATAAGTCATAACAAAATACAATGAACGTGAATCCTGAAACGTACAGGAGAGATTAACAAAACCAGGAACATTGGTCAACATATGCATGACTTCACGTTCACGGCGTATATACTCCTGTTTGTGTTCACGTAGAATTTGGCGTTTTTCACAGACTTTAACTGAAAAAGAAGAAAAATAAAAATACGTTTTTTTTTTAATAAATTTTATTGTTTACTCAAATTTTAAAAATTTTATATATATATATATATATATATATATATAAAATAACAAAAATATAAAATATAAAATAACAAAATATTTATAACAAAAGCAAATTTTTAGCTTCAACAAGTGGAATTAAAAATCATAGACTATTTTTGTTATTATTTAAACAAAATAAACGTATAAAGAAAACAAATAAAAAATCAATAATTTATTGATCACATTCAAATACACATAAATTAAATTCTTTTTTTAAAACAAATGTCTGCAAAATTAAGCAAAAGTTATACCAAAAATTATTTATGTATATGTATAATTTATAAAGAAAATTTCCATTTATTTTAGATCTCTATTAAAAAAAAGTTCAAGGTTATTTTTATATAATCTTTATTTCAGAAAAAAGTTTAATAACCTTTAAAAGTTAAAAATAAAAAATACAGGCTAAAAATATTTTTTTGTTTTTAAAGCCGAAATTAGAAATGCTGAGAAACGTTATTGTTGTATATACGCAAAGTTTAAAAACGAATATCCTTAGAAAAAGAATATATATATTTATATATATAAATTATGGCACTACTTCTTTTGTTTAAATTAAAATTTAAATTTATTTATAAACACAATTTCTGTATTATATGTAACCATTTTAAATTTCTTGTTTATACATTAACAAGTGTTTACTGTTTCATTTCTTTAAATGCAGCCTTTTAGCATTTATTTTAAAATTAAGGTAATATTCATAAATTCGTACCGTTCATCTAATTTATGACAATGAATTTATTATTTCAATTAAGCTGAAAAAGTACCAGTTAATTTATAATTTTAATTAATTTTATTTACACATTTTTTTAACAGGGACGATTTTTAAAATTATTAAAATCTTGAATTATATATTTTAAACAAATTTTGTTTAATTTTCTAAATATTTTCTAGTATTTTCTAATACAATATTTGTTGTCTTAGATTAAAATTTTTGTTACTTCCCTTTACTACCTTTAACTTTAACTAGACTTTAGCGAGCCATATTTCATATTTTTTTGTTCATGAATTTCTAAATGTTTTGTTTTTTTTTTTTTTTAATACTGAAAAAAGTCATTGAACTTTTTCAAATTCTTTAGCAAAACTAAGCAACTATTTACTTTTTTTTAATTATTATTTATTGTTTTATGAAAAATGATGACTTTTTGTTTTGTTTAAAAAAGTTGTCAATAAATAATAATTAAGTGTTAAATTGCCAATAAAAAAAAACAAAACAATTATTTAAAATTGGTTCACAAAAATAAACTAAAAAAAAGAAAAGAAAATTTTAAAACTAAATGCAGTTTTTTTGAGAACTAAAAAAGATACTTATTAGTCCAGGCTAAAAGTATACTTTAGTTAATTAATTGAAAACTATACTATATAATTTCTAAAAAATGTAATTTTCTAGAAATACCTATGTTCCCATTTATATAAACTTTTCATTTTAAGTTTGTTTACTTGAATATTTTTTTTAATTTGTTTATTTTTTCTTAATCTTGCCAAAAAATATAAAATTAAACAAACAAACTAATTAATAATGTCCAAAAATATGAAATAAATAAACTGTTGCTAAGTTGTTTTATAAATAATTTTTATTTTTTGTAACCAAAATAGTTTTTTAAAAAAACAATGAAAAAAAAAAACAGAACACAATAAAATTTATAAAAACCAACGCCTTAAAAATATATGTACTGTCAAAAAAAAAAAAAAAAAAAAAAAAATGCAAATAAAACCACTTGACAAAATGTGTGATATTTTTTTTGCTAAAATAAACTTTATAGGCTAAAACGAATTATTAAAGCATCCTAATTTTAATATTTTATTATCTTTGAGTCCTATTTAATTGTTAAAAAGCTAAGGAAAAAAACTAGTTGAAAAATAAAATAAGTTTCCTTTTAAGAAAAACTATTACATACACAAACAAAAATCTATTTCCCTATTTAACCTAAAAGTATGCTAAAATATTATATTATGTTACTATCATAAAATATATTTGTATCTTATTTAATGATTTAAAAAATTATACAATTTAAAATTGTTAAAAATTATGTTACGACCTTTTATTAAGACCAACTACATACAAACAACAATTTAAGCAACAATAAAAATAACAAAACTTGATGTTACAAATATACCCTATATCAACTTAGGTGGTTGGGGTATTATGCGTTCGTGCTGATGTTTGTAATGTATAGAAATGTATACCAATCGACTCATAATCACTTTTTAAATCGATCTAACGATGTCCGTCCGTCTGAGTGGACGGCTGTCCATGTAAACCTTGTGCACAAAATACGGGTCCCAATTTTAAAGATAATTCAATGAAATTTAGCGCGTGGTACTTTTATGATACAAAGGCGAAGCCTATTAAAATTGGTTGTGATCGATTCATTATTTCACCTAGCCCCCATACAAGTGTCTCCCCGGAATAGAGTTTAAACTCTCAAAAATGCTTTAAAAATATTTTAATGAAATTTGATGCAAATAAGTTCTGCGCAAGCATCAATTTTTGAAATTTTATGAAGATCCATAATTGACCATAGTTCCCACATAAAACCTTCTTCCGAAAATCACTTTAACGTGCATAAATCTCATACGAATGTTAGTATCAAGTTAATATTCGGCACAAATAAGTTCTATGTAAGTGGAAACATTGCCAAATTTTATGAGAATCGGTCCATAATTTACCATAGCTCCCACATAAACCCACTTCCAGGAATCGCCCTAAAAAAGTGTATAAAATCATCTATATATTAGTATCAACGCATTATTCTGTATTTGTATATTTTCATTTTGCATTTAGTAAAATTGGGCACAGGCGAATTTTTACGCTCGTACACAATGGTGTAGGGTATGACATAGCAGGTCTTGACCGACTATATCTTTCTTTCTCGTTTTTCTTATAAAATTGTTTCTGTTTTTTTTTTTCCTTTCTTATTATTATTAGTTATTTTTCTATTTTATTTTTCATCTTTTTTTATTTTATTTTTGCTTGTTTTGTTTTGAAACCAACGACCTTGTGTGTTTAGTTTAATAAATAGCAACAATAACAGAAAAAAACTTGTAATAAGCTGTAGGTTACTGCACGCTTACAAATACATCCAAACTAAAAACATTCACCTAAAATTAATTGGCAGTTTCTATACATATGTTTATAGATGTATTTCTAACTTGGTTTAAACAAACAAATAACAACAAAATGTTACGCTTTATGAGATGTAAAGGTGTTTAGGAATGTCACTTTACTACATTTGGTGGTTTGGGGTTTTCTCCCATCTCCCTTTTCCCATTGTATTATAATACGAGAGGTATTTAGACTGCAATTTTTTTTCTCGCATGCTCTTTATATTATAGTTAAGGTTGTTACTGTATATATTAGATGATGCTGTTGTGTGTATGTATGTTTTGTTTTGATTGTGTATCTACAGAAGCAGCAATACATCACCAACCAACCAACCATTTTAATAGGAACGAACAACACTTGGTGAGACAAACAAACAACGAGCATTCGTTGTACAGTTTATATGAGTTCATATGAGAGCGAGTGTTGTAATTTTTTTTTTTTTTTTTTGCATTTTATTTGTGGTATGTTGTTTTTAATTTAGTCTGGGCTTAATTTTTTTATAGTGATGCCAACTGTTTTGAAGTGAAAAAAAAAACGCGTAAAAAGAAATAACTCTTTAGTTATTTTTTGAAAAGTTTAAGAAAACTTATTAAAAAAAAAAATAATAAAAATCACAAAATTAAGAAATTTTCCATTTTGTTGTCATCACTGTGTTATTGCATTGTTTCAAGATATTTTTCTTGGTTAGTTTTTTGCCTGGCTGAACATTAATTATAATTTATTTTGTTGCAAGTTCTTTTTTTTCCATACCATTTGTAAGTTTAGCCCGGTGAGGAGCCTGTTAGTGTCGTCTTTTTTATTTAATTTTGTAGCTCAATGACTTGTTTGGTATGCAATTGTGTAGGAATGTCGGTGGTTAGTTTATTGTTGGTTGTTCATTTGTTTTTTTTTTTTTACTGTTGAAACCAACCAGTAGTCAGGCACTCAGTCAGCAGCATCATTGAACTGTAATAAAAATAAATAATAAATTTGTTTGTATGTAACAATATGCTATTTCCATCGTCATCATACAACCAGCCACAATATGCAGCAACAAATACAAGCATTAGAAATGCTGCTTGTTGCTGCTGTTGCCTTCTCACAAAGACTGTTTTTTTTAGATTCGATTATTGTTGAATAAAACAAAAACATAATGATTATTCTGAAGTTAGTACGTGTTCAAGAGATATAGAGAAAAATACAAAAAACGTCTTAAATAAACTTGTTTAGCTGCATTCTTGGGCGATTTATGGTCATTTTATTTATTTTATTTTTTTTTACATCAACGGCAACAAAAGTATTAGTAGTAATCCTTAACAATATGTTTCAAAAATTTGCTTAAAAATATGTTTAAAATTAAAATTAAGCGCGCAAACATCACTCCGGAAATAATACGTTTTAAATACAAAAAGAGATTTAAAAATTTTTTCAAAACTATAAAAAATTAAAATTCTTTAGACTTTAAAGGAGATAAACATTTTTTACAAATCTCCGCAATTAACAGAAACAATTATAGCAATTGATGTTAATATCCAGTCGTTTTAATTCCTATGCAAATAGTTGACATTACTAGTTACGAAAAAATAGACAAGGAAAATTTTTTATCAAGACAAACGTCAAATTTTTGTCTGAATTACAGATAATTTTTTATTTTTAATAATTATGTATATATATATGTCACAATAAACCATGTAAAAAGTACCAACAACAATCAAAATGGTCGCTTTTATCAACCAATTTTAAAACAAAGTTGTTAGCACTCGAGCTCTGACAATTTTGTCTTGATGCTGCATTATTACTAAATTCTGTTTACCCTGATAAAATTTTCACTTTTGTCTTTTAAAAATTGTCTACCCTAGGTGATGGAGCAGATATTTTTAAAACATGTGATATAAATGCAACAAAAATAAAAACAATTTTCAAATATTTCATTTTTTGTAATTTCTTAATCCTTATCCTTATTAATATTTTAAATTTTTTTTTAATAAATTTTATTTATTTGTTTGTGATGAATTTTAAAGTGCTAGTAGCTATACACATGTTAAATATATAATAAATAAATATATATAATTTTCGAATAGAAACCTATGTTTTTCTTCACACCTTTCATTTAGATTTACAATTAGTGTTCAGAAAAAATAATTAAATTTTAATGAATACTATCTCCAATTAAGTGCTGATTTTTCGAGTTAAAAAAAAAAAAAAAAAAAAAAAAAAAAAAAATCATGACACGTAATTAAGACAACTCAAATAAGTTTATAGGGCAAACAAACTACATTACAGAAATATTTGAGTTGTAAGTTTAATTTATAAAATTGTGAACTCTAAAATATATGCTCAATCATTACTAAAAACTACAAGTTTCTATGCTCTTTAAATCAAATTGAAGTGAAAATATTCCGAACAAAGATTAATAAGACTCTTGCAACAACAAAATACATTTAAACAAATACATTTTGTTGCTAAAAAAAATCCATTTTTTTTTCTTCATAACAACAATTTTTTCATTTGTCAATCAAGATTTTTGCCTCTATATGTATACTATCTGGTTCCGAATTTCGAAGACATCTGATAATGACTTGTATTTTAACAAAATTAAAGTTGAAGTGCTAGGCTTTAAGTAATTGATCTTGTACGACTTTTTTTCTCCGTAAGTTTATTTCAATAACATTTTATTAAGATCTTCGTATTTTACTATAATGTTTCACCCGAATAAAATCATTAAATGATTTGGTATCATATTTAATACTTCGTTTTTGATATACAAATTACATTCTTTGAGCTTTGAATTATATAAAAAATAAGAAGATAGATAGATAGAGAAGGTAGATGTGATACCAGATAGTACCCCATCTCCACCCAGAGACCGATCCCGGTCCATTGTGAGTCCCTTCAAGAAACTGTCACAAATTTGAATTTTAGAACTCTGAGGGTGAAAAAAGTAATACTTGAAATTAATTTTGATAATGAAAATTATTTTCACTTTCCATCCCTGGTGTTATTATGTGTATTATTTTTTTCTTATATTATCCTCGTTTTGTTTTGCTTTGTCTGTCCTTTTTCAGTTGGCTTGTCTGGCTGACTGTATTTAAACATTTGTTTAACTGTCTGTCTTCTCTCCTCTATTTTAGAATAACTAACAGACTATCTAGGGTTTTTAGCATGTATGAGAAACTTTTCTTGCGTTTAATTCTCCTACTCCTCTTAACATTCTTAGCAATATGTTGGTTTGAATTTGATTTTTTACGACGACGAAAAAGGTTTTTGAACTTGACATAAACCTAAACATAAAAAAAAAACGGACAACAAAAAAGAACAAAACAAAAAAATATTTGAAAAAAGATTTAATACAGCACAAACAAAATGTTGTACTAACCACATTTTTTTATTTTTGCTACACTGAAATGTGGCAAATAAAAAAAGAGAAGCTTAAAACAAGACTTTATACTTTATATGAGAATTTTTCAAATTTAACAAAAACTGGCAGATTTATTTTCCATTGTAAACAAGAAAACGGGTTGAACAAAGAACAAAAAATATAAAAAAAAAAAATAACAAAAACAAGTTGGAATTTTGCGCGCCAAAAAGTTGAAAGTTGTACTCTATCTAAGTACAAAGACGTAAAAATAATATAAAAAAATGAGTTTAAAAACATTGAAATATGTAGTTTTAAGCAAGGACAAAAATCATATAAATTATAACCTAGATTTTAAAAAATATTTTGTATATAAAATTTATTTAGGTAAATTGGAACCCAAATTATATTTTACATTTAATTGTTATCCACAAAACTTCCCTAGCTTTTGCTAAAACTGTTTTAATCGTTGATTTAGCAGTGACTGCAGATCAAAATTTTGATTTTAATTTATTATATTTTTGGGGACAATTTTAGTTTATTGTGAAAATGTCTGCAATTCTTAGCCCACGTATGTTTAACTATTTTATTGTATTTAAGACTTTTTACTTAATAAATAACTAAATTCTTTTAATTTTGACATTTCCAAATGGCGTAAAACTCAAAAAACGCCTTTTTATTTGTATTAATAAAAACTATTGGTGGCATAAAGTGGTGGTTGGTGTATGTTGCAAGCATATAAAAAGATTATAAAAATAATATATTGCATTTTTATTTTTCTTGGATTTGTTTAGTGGAACATGTAAACAAGGAAACCTTGAAAAAATCATCATATATAAGTAAAATACATTATTTTATATTTATGTATAACACACTGCATTATCACATTAATCATGATATGCAGAGTAATAAAATGACAACCAGACAAAAATGTAATGTGTATGTAGGCTACAAAAGAAAAACTACTAAAGGCTAAAAAAAACCTACGCTCGGTTCTTTTAGTATAAGGACATTTACAATTATACAATTATTATTACAACTTGCTGGTTGGTGGTGGCTTGGCGTCGCCTTAAAAGTTATACTAAGTATCCATACACTTAGATACATATCCAAGTAGACACCATTTATTTATTCAACAACCCAGCAAACCAAAGGTTTGATTTAAAATTTGAGAATGATTTGAAATCAATTTTTTCTCAAAAGCAAACGTTTGAGAATGATTTGATGTTTTGAGAATAATGGCATTCTCAACAAAAAGGGAATTTTTCCTCCAAATTTGATGCAGATTTGAATTAAGGTTTGAATTAGGAAAAATTTTTTCAATGTTCAATGCAATGACTCTGTGTTTGATGGGAATTTTATTGGCAAAAAAAAAAAAAAAAAAAAAAAAAAACAACGTTGCTGTTGTCAGATATTTATGTTATTACTGTTAATATAAAAAAACACAAAAAATGGCATATATTTGTACATTTATGAAATAAAATAATTGAAATAAAAACTAAAAAAAGGAAAAAATTTAATGTTTTACACGCGATGTTATATAATAATACAAAGAAAATAACAAAAAAAAAAAACAATAATAAAATTGTCATTCAAAAGAAGCCTCCCTAAAGTCCTATTAGAATTTTGGAAAATTCTTAACCCTTTTTTCACTTCATTATTAAGTTTAAAGTAAATGCTTTAGTAACTTTCTTCTTTTATACTTTTTTTTAATGTCATTTGACAGTCGAATATTAAAAGCAGTGTTACCAATATTGTTAGAATAAATATACCTATATAGTGGATGTAAATGAAAACAAAAATGAAATTTTTAACATTTAATAAAAAACAAGATCTTGAAATACTATTATACTAAATTAAATAATCATTAAACTAAATTAAAGAACACATTTTAAAAGCTTAAAGCTATAGGTTTTTTTTTTATTAAACTTTGGCGTTTTAAAGGGTTAATTCTATTAAATTATATTTGTTTTTATGTAAGGCGCCTAAAAGACTGCACGCAATAGCAAATAAATGACATTTATAGGCTTTAATTTCAACGAAATTATAAAAATAACAACATTGATAAAATTTTACAATACAAATAATTATTACAACAACAAACTCTTTAGATGAATATTTAAATTTTGTTGTTTTCAGTATAGAGCAACACAAGTCATATAATACAACTAAAAGTTTATGTGAGAGACACTTTGAATTAAATTTTCAAAAAAATTACTAATTTTTTCCAAACACAAAAACAAAGTTTATGTGACTACGTGTATTTTGTTGTTGCATGAATTAGGTTTTTGACGATTGAATCAGGTTTTTTTTCTCTCACACAAATATCTAGTTATTAAAATATGACATAAGTAGTGATAATAAAACATCAACTCATACTTTTAAACTCCCTCAACCTGATTAATATTCTAAAAAAGCAAAATAATGTTGATTGAAAGGAGTGTCTCCTATCACAGATGTTTTAAATCATCCAAACTCTGTTTAGAGTAAGAGTCAAAGGCACGTGTTTTCAAAAACAGACTACTTAGTATACAATAACGTACTTATAATAAATACATACATATATTTTTTAATATTATATTTCTGTTGTTTTTGTTAGGGAGAGACACAACAAAGATCCTTAAGAGTTTTTGTTAAAGAAAAACATAAAAATAAACATCTGCCATTTCTTAATAAGTTTTAATAAACCTTTGTGTCTTTTTAACCAGGTGCATTTTGAATTCATCGAAAAAAGGACATTTAACTTTAAAAAAAACTATCAAAAAAAGGAAGTAACGAACAGTTAATTTGCAATACATTTTTTTTTTTTTTTTTTATTTGTCATGAACTTTTTAATCTGCCCTTTGGTTAGAGTTAAGTTTAAAGGTGAATGACTTGAACAAAAATTATATATTACTTTAAAAGTTTTCGTTAAATTTTTTCAAATATGTACAATGTATTATATTACCAACAAAAAGCAGACAGACAGTATTTTAAAGTAGACGTTTTTTAATTAAAAAAAATGGTGCAAAAAATTGAAGTAACAGATGTTAGTTATTGTTGTTGTATTTTAGATTTAACATCAAAAAGGACAATGACCACAATGAACTTGTATTAATATTAGCAGCTGGGTTTTATGAAAATTAAAGTATATAAAACTAAACTAAGATTTAAACAAGCCATTAATTAAAATGACTACTTTATTTATAATCTATTAAAATACACTTTTTACTAAAAAAAAAAAAAATTTAAATGTTTTGTATTCCGCATTTTCTTTCTGCTTACGTTTCTTATCCAAAAATGTATAAATACACAATTCTGGACTTTGTAATTTTGAAAATGTATAAAAAATAAAAATATATGCCTTTTCTCAATATACAAATAATATTCATATTTTTATTTTGTTTTGTTATTTTTTCTGAAAAGAAAAATATTTTTATTCATATTTCTCTTTCTTTCATTTTAAGAGTTATACGCATGTAGTTTTTTTCCAATACGTTTAATTTTAATTGTCTTTATCTATTATTATTTTTTTGTCTTCAGTTTATTTTTGCGTTTGTTTACTTTGTAAATATTTTTAATGATGATGAAACTCATATACAATAATACGTATATAGTAAACAAATGGCGTTTTATGGTTTTAAAACAAAACAAAAATGAAAAAAGGTTTTATGCACAGTATAATTAACTAGTAAAGAAACTAACTCACTTTTTTACAATAACCACAAGTCTCCACCTCTTCACATACATGTGCTGTGTGAGAGATGTAAACAAACCAAAAAATTACCAAAATTATCCTTTGAAATAACATTCGTAGCACATTTTTCACACACATAATATTTAATTATTTTTTTTAATATTTTTATAACATTTAATTTATTTAATTAAATTTTACAAACTAAACTAAACGAAAACAGTGGCAATTTTTGGTATCAAAAATATAATAGATTTTAAAATAATTTATACCTACTTTTGTAGGTATAATAATTAAATCATATATATATATATATATATATATATATATATATATATATATATATATATATATATATATATATATATATATATTGTGGTGAATGTGGTTTTTACACCAATACATATAAATAAAATTTTACTAACACACTCTTAGCGTTACGTACTTTTGATAGCTGTATTAGGTACTAAAAGAGTTTCTTTACTAGTTCCTTATACTATGGTTTTATGGTTCAGGAAAAACATTAAAAATAATTTTATTTAGTTTTTGGTGGAATTAATTAGATAAAATAGTATATATAGAGGTTTCATATAATAAAGTAAAAAATCTTAGTTAAAAACGCTAAATTGTCATTTAGATTAAAGTTATTAAAAATATGTACATATTTGGTTTTATAATCTAAATTAAGAAATTAATTTAAAAAGGTAAAGTAAACCTTTTAAGTTTAATATGACAACACTATAATGCATTTATTATTAAACGCCGTTAAATTTTTTTTGCAAACTATGTACTCCGTACAAATGTAAACAAACCCAAAAGAAATCTTAACCAATGTTTAAATCTTTTTAATTATAAATTAAAATTAAAGTAAATATAAAAAGAAAATTGTTAAATCATTCAGCACACTGTGATCATAATCATATGATTTGTTTCACAAATTGTATGACCATTTAATTTTTATCAGTGTAGTTGTTGTACAATCATGTAAACTTTTTGTTGTTTGTTTGCTTTCTTAGCTCGAAGCGCTAAGAAAAATAAAGAAATGTACTATACTCTATAGTCTATAGCCCATAATGACTGGGTCTTTTTTGGTATTTATTAAGTTGTTCTTGTTTGTAGATCTACATTTTCATGTTCGTTGTTTTTTTTAAGGATTTTGTTGTAATTCATATTTAACAATGAATTCATAAAAAAATAGTGATAGTATAATAAAATTTTTATAGTTTACACATACTATTCATAAATATACAGTCTATAGACTGGAGACGATCATTTAGTTATTGTCGTTTTTGTTATAGACGTTATCAGTTTGTGTGTACATAACAATCATGTGGGGGGAAGAAATATTGAAATACAATGATCGTTGGTTCATTCAAATCAACACCTCCAAAAATAAATTTTTGTAGTTTGTTCAAATATTACCAAAATTGAAAATAGTACTTTTTGTTTGTTTGCCTGAGTTTGTTTAAACATTAACAATATTTGTTAAAGGAGTTATCCAAAAAATTTGTACTGTTTGTAGTATAAACCTGATTTAGTTTTTAAAATCAGGCCTTTAAACTAGGGCATTAACTCAAAATATTTTATATGATTTATTCTTTACTAAACCCTAAGTTTTTTAAAAATATAAAAATTTCTTTAAAAATTATGAAAATTTAAAAAATCTTTAGAGTTAAGAAAGTTTGATAAAACATTGCTGCGAACCCTGATAATAAATAGATATTTACGTGAGGGAAAAAACTTGATTTAATTGTCAAAAACCTAATTCTATGCAACAACAAAATATATGTAGTCACATATCTTTTGTTTTGTGTTTTGAAAAAAAAAAAATTTAATTTTTTTGACTTAACTCAGCTGTCAAAAAACCGAACTCTTTAAATGTGTTAGTAGAATTTTCCTCAGAATTCTCTAATTTATACGTGGAAGAGAGTATTTTTTTTTTTTTTTTTTTTTTTGCTGAAGGAATTAAAAGAGTTGTTTTCTGTGCCATGAGTGTTAAAAAGATTAATCAAATTTTAATTGTAATTAAAATAATAATTTGTTTTGATTTTTATTTTATCAAACAAAAATAAAAATTACTTTTGATTTTTTTAATAAAAATCAGTTTGTGAGTTTTAAAATATGAATGAAAAATAAAAGCAAATAATGATTTTTATGTTTTCAAATGAAAAATATAATATTTTAAGATTTTTATTTTCGTTTTTTTTTTTTTTTTTTTTTAACTATATAAAACCATGTATTCAAATTTTTATTAAATGTATAGGAAATGGATATTTTATTAATAAGTAGGCGAGGTTTTTTAAACAACTTCGACCATGACATCTTGATAAGATTTGGAATGCAATGTATTTAGAAAAATAATGAATATTTTAAAATATTTGTGCATAAATGATATTTTGCATTAATTTTTATTTTTTTGCATTAACTGCCCGTCCTTGATATCTTTCGTTTTAGGTATATTGCCTTTTAAATATATTTAAAAGGCAATATACGTAAATATTTATTGCAACTAAGAATATTTTACTTAGTTTCAATAAATCTTCAGACATTCCTTCAAAATCTCTTTATGTTAATTGTAGCAGTAAAAACATCACTACAATTTTCTATGAGAACATAGTCAAATGGAACAATACTAATTTGAAATCGTCCGGAAAATCACCACTTTTTTAGTTTCGACCTTTTATTCATCTTTAACAAATTAAGTTGTATTTAAAAAATTATTATCAATAATTGTTATTTGGAATTCATAAAATAAAAATCATAAATAATTTTTATTTTTGAGAAATAAAATAGAAAATCAAAAATAAAAGTTTATTACACAATAGCTTAAACAGCATTATAGCAAATGCAATGGTACTCATGATAGTTTTAACTTATTTCCTTCAATAGATTTTTTTGATCCAAATTTCTAGAAATAATATTTATTTTTGGTCTTATGAATTCTTATTAAATCAAATGTAATTTTATTTCAATACACAGTACATAGTAGTACATAATATTATATGTACATTTATTTACAGTTATCTTTTAACTCTTTTTGTTTTAAAATCGAAATGACATTGAACATGACTACCCAACAAACCAGGAGTATCATAAATGATATCATTATTTTAAATACATATGATAAAATATGAAAATAATTATTTTCTTAGAAAAACTTCAAAAATGTTCTTGAAATTTAAATAAACAGAAATTTGTTTTGGAAAAAAATATTATTATCAATATATTTATACAAGTATATTTTTACAGAAAAATTTAATGGAATCACCAAAAATGGAATGAGGATGGATAAAGTAATCACCCAGCAAAAACTTTGCTTACCTGGTAAGCTAGCAAGTATAATTGGAAACAAAAATAAACTACTTATTTTTTGCCTGAATAACTAGTTATTTGCCGTCAGTGAGACTCGAACTTGGACACACACTAACCATTCGTTTTTACTGACTAACGTCTTACTCAGTACACCATCTCGCACATAGCATCCTAAGCGACAAAAACTCTATTTAGTTTTAAATATCTTTTTAGATATTTTGTTATAAAAAAAACTAACAGCTTCAGAATAGGGTTGAATCAACAACCTTCTGGTTGTTAATCCGACGCTCTAGCCAACTCATCCACGTGATTGCAGTATTACTGTGCTATCATACTATTGAGTACTTATTAATGTAATACGGAGTAGGCAAATAATAATGACGCTTCATTACCAAGAAACTACTTTAATAAGTAGTTGTTATTACCGAAAACCAAAAAGTTTTTGCTGGGCAATATCAGCTTGAATTTTAAGAGAAACTGTTTTCTAATTACTGCACTTTCTATATTACATATATATACAATTCTATTTTATACAATTGTTTGGAGAAGGATGAATTTTATTCATCAATATATCGTTCTAATTTTTAATAAAATAATTAAAAGAAAAAATAATTAGTATATATAAATATTTAAACTAGTTATCAAACATAAAAATATTTGAAGTGAACTTTTTATTATGGAAGAAGAAATCAATAAAATTGTATTTTTAGTTTTAAGATAAAGTATTTTTTTTAATACAATATTTCAAGTGATATTTTTTGCAAAGCAGTACAAGATATTGAAAATAAAATAGAACAGTAGTTTTACTACGAGTAGCTTTTGCTGTTATTTTTCTTTAATTCGAATTTTTGTCTTGTTTCAATAGGAGATATTAAACCAACCTTTTATTTTAAAGGCCTTCGATCTAATTAAATAAATTGCAATCTATAATTAAACTCATTATCCCTGTTTGGTGCATGTATGGTGTCTTTTTTGGGTTTTTTTTTCTGAAAATTAAATATTTATGTATTTTTAAAGAAATACAAATAAAATAAATAATTTTCCTAATTTATTACAAATTTCATTAAACTATTGATATTTTCTTCAAGTTGATTATTTAGGCAGCTGTTTAAAAAAAAAGAAAATAATTTACTTAAGCATAAACGCAAAAAAGAAATCTGTTTACCTGTTTTCAAAAACCTTCTTCAAATACAAAAAGATATAAAAAAATCTAATGAATTCTGTTATCCGGTTTACAAAATTGAGCCTCTAGGATTAAAAATTAAAATTTTGAATCGCTTTCTATAATACAGCACATATATTTTTCTTTAAATCATTTAGACAAACAAAAAGTGGAAGCAGATGATAATGATGATGATGACACCTCACAGTTGTTGTTTTACTCTTAACATTATTATTGTTGTAAATTACATGTTGCATTTATATTTGCCTTTTGTAAATAACCTAAAAATCTAACTGCAGCTGTTAAAATTTATCTTGTCTTTAAGAAAAATGATAAATGCATACATTGATGTTTATAGACTTTAAAGAAATTTTAAAGTGTTTGTTTCCAAGAATTACATTTAACACGCACTCACTTTTAGTTGGGCATTTGTAGGGAAAGAAAGAAATTACAACCTCGAGGGTGATGACAATGTTTGGTGTTGTTTTTATGTTTTATGTTTAGGTACAGTTTTAAATATGTGCCTTGCTTGCAACCCACTTAAATTTTAGTAATAGAAAAAATCATAAAATTTTATTTTTAAATAAATAATTTTTGTCAAGAGTTTTGTTTTTTTCTTTTTTCGAAGGGGAGAAAAAACTATTTTTAATTTGAAAGATTTTTAAGAAAATTTTTATTTGAAAATAAAAAACAACCACCCTCTTAGGGTATTAAAAAAAAAATAAAAAAAAAAATTAAGAAAACATAAAATTTTTTTATGTTAGTTAAATCCCAAAATTTATTTGCTTCAAAATTTTATTAAATTTAAAAGAATAGTTCTTTTTCAATTATTCATTATAATGAAACATGTTTTAAAATTGTTTTTTTAATTTTAGATAATATATATATATATATATATATATATATATATATATAGCTTTTTTTAGAATTAATGAAAAATTATTATTTTTTTTTTTTTTTTTTTTTTTTTTTTGAAAACAAAACATATTTGTTTTTCATAAAAACAAAAACATTTATTTTGAGATTAAAAGATTAAACTTTAAGATACAAGGGGGTAACATGAAAAAGATATACATATGAAATAATAAAAATAAAAATGAAAATGAAGAGGCGTTATATTAAATCGTTGGCGCCACTAAAATCGAACGACCGTGTAGATTATTTAGTACAAAATTCTCAAGCAAAAAACAAAAATTACGAAACAAACTTTCATAATTTTGCAGCAACAACAATATGCAACAAAATAGGTTTTATTATTAATACATTAAAGCAATTTGAAAAAAATACTTGGACTTCAAAGCAAAAAATAAAATAAGGTCGTCAGTAGAAAAAATCTTAAATTAATTCGCAATCATTTGTTGTTTTCTTTAAAATTTATAATATAAATGTTTCCAACATTATAATATTTAAAATTCTTAATAATATAAAAAAATAAAAACAATAAAAAACCGGTAAAGACTTTCATAGAAAAGTAAAATAAATTTACATTTCAAAAATATTGAAATTATTTTATTTTTATATTTAACTTTTTTAATCGTATATTTTGGGAATTTCCAATAGGAATGTTTTAAATGTATGGTGTTTCTCAGACGTAAACCTTAATAAATGCCCAAAACAAACCAATTTTTTTATACATATTTTATGTATTATTTGTTACTTTTGTTGTTAGTTTTTTAAATAAAATAAATAAAATATTTAATAGAAATCACGTACAAATCAAAGATAATCACCGTACACAGATAAATAAAAAAATAACAAAAATATAAAAAACAACAAGGTAGGGATTGAAACGAAATTAAAGAAAAATCAAAAATAAAAAATCAGGTGGTTCGATTTTGTTAGGAAATTTTAAGAAATTGAGCTTAGAATAGGTTAATTTAAAGAAATATATATTTTCAAAAGACTCAAATCTAGCAATTTTTTTTTCAAACCACTTAAGTCAAAATAGAAACCATATGGACCACATTCTAAAATAATTTCCGCTTCTCCATTTACTTTTTTTTATAAACAATAAAAAAACTTTAATTGTTTACATTTTAATTATTACCATTTCTATTTTCGAAATTCATGTTTCTTTTTTATTTCTTTCCATTGCTTGTAAGTTATTTTTAGAAAAAAGTGTTTTATTTTTATAATAAAAAAATAATCTCTTAACAATTTCCTTAACACCTGTCTAATCGTTGAAAAGAAAAAAAAAAGCAAACAGACAAAATTTGTAACTTTTTGGATAAAATCCTTAAAAAACAGTAAACATTTCTAAAACTTAATTATAATTATCCTTAAAAAACAGTAAACATTTCTAAAACTTAATTATAATTATAATTAATAATTATTGTGAAGTTAAAGTTATAGCGTAAAAATGTTAATGTGGCAAATTTTGTAAACAATTTATTTAAAAAAGCCTGTAGCTTAACAATTGTACATATTTCTTTTTTAATATAGTATACAATTATTTTTATTTTCTCCACATACATATAAAATGAATTTTTTCTCTCTTCTGTGGCATTTAGAAAATAAAAAAAAATAAATTAAATGAATATATAAGAAAAAAGAAAAAATACAACTACAATAATAACTACTTAATAAAAAAAAAAATAAAATACAAAATTTTAACGACACGCGTAAGCGATAAACATTTTTTTATGTATAATGTACAAGTATTTTTTGTAGTTATTGTTGTCAATGTACTATTTAAGTTCTTTAACACATAAAAACATTATTTATTAACCCTGTAATAAGTTTTTAGGGTAGACAAATGTGTAATAAAAATGATTGACATTTTACAAGTTTTTATTACAAATTCATAACATTTTAAATAAACTTTAAAAAATCTTTAAAATCTTTTGTAAATATGTTAACTAAAGTGATATAATGAATTTCTGTCTTCAAGTTTCATTAAACTAGTAATAAAGAGTTTTAAATAGTTAATAAATAAAGTAAGCAAATGTAATACGTATTAAAATCAATTCAAGATTTACTTTAAGGGATACAACAAAAATGAAAATTGACTCGAACTATTTGCAGTTTAGAAATCTTCAAGAACTACTTAGTTCAGAGGAAAATAAAATTACCCAAAACAAAAGACTCCAAAGAAGTGTAAATTTTAGCATTTTCTAAATTTTTTTATAAGTAAATAAAAGAAGAAATAATAAATAAATAAAAAAACAAAAATAAGAAACCTAAATTGTTTAGAAAATATTTAAAATTTTCCGTTCTTTAAGGTAATGAGATAGATCCCGTAATTAATATCGAAAAAAGTGCAAACATTTTGTTTAATTTTTCTCTTTTAAGAGATATTTCAAAAAGAGATCTTCAAAAGCAAAACTATTTAAATTAAACTAAATTCCCAGACACCTAGACTGGAAATAGTAAAATCTTCCCTCAAACAAAAATCAGCATAAAGTGAAAAATTAAACTTTTGATCTTTTCTTTATCAAATATTAAAAAAAAAAAAAAAAAAAACAAAACTCATTAAAAATCCAAATTATGTAAATTAAGTTTAATTTTCCAGCTATTAAGTCTAAAAGAAGAAAAAATACTTTAGATCGAAATTGAACAAAGTGCAAAAAATTATTAATTTTTTTTATTTTTCACAATTGCCAAAAAAAAAAAAAAATAATTAAAAAGCCAAATTAATTGTAGTTTAGTAACGTAAATTTACTTGAGAAATATAATGTCTCTAGGGAAAAAATGAAATAAAAAAATATAATTTTTTAATTCTGGCAAAAAATTTCCAACAGGAAAACTAAATCGAAAAAACGAAATGCAGTTTAGAGACCCATAAGAGGCAGGTTATGTAAATATTAATAAATTTCCCAATTAATAAGTCTAAAAACAGAACAAAAAACTAAGTATTCTATTTTTTTTTTTATCTCTAGAATGAAGAAAGAGGAGAATGATTCCGAAATCAAAATTGAAATAACTGAAAATTCGAAATTTATCTTTACAGCTTCTTAAAAATTTGAAAAGAAAAAAAATTGAAGATTACAAAAATTATATTTTAGCATTTTCAGGGTTAATAACAATACAGTCTTATTAAGTGTTACTGTGTTATTGTTTTTTTTTTAATATTTTTTTATTAAACGGTATTTTATACATTTACAGAATGTACTTTAAATTATGTATGAACTTCCTTATGTTTCTATCCAACATTTGTTTATCTCATATCAGTCAAAAAGTAAATTATTGTTAAAAATGTCTTTGAAAAAAAAAAAAGACAACAACACCAACAGACCAAACAGATTCCAAAAATTTTACAAAATTAATATTAAGTTGTCACAAAAATAAAAATCTATTTCATCTGTATAATAAAAAAATCATGAATTTAAACTGTTGATAAAAATTTCCTATTTCAAATATATAATTTCACAGTTAAAATTTTAGGAATTTCTTTTCAATTCTTTTATATAAATTTTATAAAAAAAATAAGTTTTTTTGAACTTACTTGCATATTCACGTTTTGTATTAATATCGACACCCAAATATACGTTACTGAAACTGCCCTCGCCAATAAATTTGCCAAATATAAAATCTTTTGGTGATTTCTTTGGTGGTGTTACGGCCAATGGTGGAGGTGTTGAACTATTTGGATTTAAGGTATTATTTGCTGTAGAGGCGGAAGTGGCTGAGGTTATAGAGGAAGTTGATAAAGTATACGATGAGGGTAGCGGTGTTGTTGTCGCATAATCTGTATTATTTGTTCCATTTTGATTATAACGAATACGACAACAGGCACTATTACCACTATTACTACTAAAACCGCTAACTGTAGAGGCTGTTGACAAACGATGTGGTGAGGTGGGGGGTGAAATATTGGATGAAGAATTGTGTCCACCAGCCGTAGCTGCTACTAAAGGTGATGAATGTCCTAAAATAGATAATTTTAAAAGAAAAAATAATTTATCAAGGAAAGAAATTATAACAGCAAATTTTCTTAAAAAAAAAAATCTTAAAAACAATTTCTTAGATTAACTTAGGTTACTAACCGTTAGTCATATATTTCGATCTCACAGTAACTTCTGTTGCTGATGCATTACCGCAACCGCATAAATTACGTTGTTGTTGCTGCTGTGGATGATGTAGTGAAGAAGAGTTATTCTGTTGACGTATTGTGGCTGCTGTACCAACACCCGTTGGCATAGATGATGAGTTAACAGCAACTGGCGAAGGAGCGGCGGCAGTTGTAGCCATAGCGGCAGCTGCTGCTGATGCTGCGGTAGCGGCTACTACAGCGGCGGATGTAGCTAATTCTTTATATTTTAATTCACTAAAATTATTTTCGGTTAACGATACTGCTGTCGCTTTCTCTTTGGGCATTGCTGGCATTGTGCTGCTACAGCAATTTGTTAAATATTGTTGCTGCTGCTGAGCGTTGGTAGTGCTGTTACAATTTGAACTAGTGGGCTGTTGTGGACCGTTACTCTAAAATAATAAGGAAAGAGAGAAAGAGAGAGAAAAATTAGAAATTTGGTATTTTGTTTACAAAAAAAATAAAAAAAATAAATAAATAAAAATAAAAAATAATAACAATAATAATTGTTCATTTTAGTTTAAAAAACAAAAAACTAATCATGAACTTTAATCAGGGGTAATTTTGTTTACTTTGATAAGGTTTTTTGTTTATATTTATTTCTAATCTTAACAAAAACAAGTTGCTAAAATAATAATTTAATCTAAAGCAAATAAAGTTTACATAAAATACAAAATAATAATATTAAAGGAATAAAAAAAAACAATAAAATTATTTAAATTTAATAATGTATTTATAAAATAAAAACTAAATTAATCAATTCAAATACAAATTACAAAATTTTCTGTTAAATAAGAAAAAGAAGTATAACCAAGATCGAGTTCTTTTTTTTTTTGTTTTGAAAAAAAAAATGGACTTTAACTTTATTTTACTCATCAATAAAGCAAAAAATTAATATTTTTAGTATTTACTAGTTAATGGTTGGAGGTCATTAGTGTTGTAAATTTTAGTTTTAGTTTTAAAAATTATATTAACTAGAAAGAGTTTAAATCAAAAATCGTAAGCAGGAGAATGGAATATTGAAAAAATTATAAGACAATACTAAATCAGTAAATAAATTAAAAAAAAAGGAAAAAGAAAAGTTTATAAACTCTCAAAATTAATTAAAAATACCAAAAGCAGGTGGTTTAATTAAAAAAAGTTATTCTTAAGCAAAGGTTTTACTCTAAAATTCTGGAGAAAAATCTTATTGATCTTGCTTTTGTATCTATTAGTTTAAATTCGTAACTGGTGTCATAGTTTTGAAAATAAATAAATTATGATCTCATGCTACCGTAAAATTTGGATTTAAGTTTGATTACTTAACTTATTTAGACTTTAACTGTGTGCTGTTTGCCTGTTAAAGTTTGTATATGATTTTTTTATGAGTAACGCACTAAATTTGTTTATTTAATTTTTAAAAAGAAATAACAAATACGTACGCATTTGTAGCTAAAAACTGACAAAACTCCCCCATAAATCTTTAAATTGAATTTCTTAGAATTTATATTTACATAAATGTTGTCATAATTTTATTTTTAAAAATTTTAAGTTATTTTTGAAAACGTTTTCTGTTTTGTATTTTTTTTATTTACAGTTAGCAAATAAATAAGTTTTTTTTTTTTTTTAGAAACGTTTAATATTCATAGAAAAAAAATATATAAACTAACATTAAAGTCCTTGAAATAAGTTTTACGCAAAGTGTGTTATTATAAAGCTGACATATTAAAATTAATGCTAAAACGTGTGTGCCATATATATATATATATTGAAAAAAGAAAAAGATTTTATTTTTATTAAACAAATTCTATCAAAATTAGACTATTTAACAAAAACTCTTCAACTTTTTCAAGATAAAATAAGATCTTTCGTTATTAAAATTTGATTTATTAATTTATTAAAATTTATTAGTTTATTAAAAATTAGTGCAAATTAATTTTTGATTTAAATTTAGCCTTTTTCAAGATTAAAATTTTAAAGAGATTAATTAATTTATTAATATTTCCAAATTTGACTTTTTAGCATGTTACAATTTCTCTTAAAAAATTTTATAATTTTTTATGAATTTTCTCTTTTTTTTAATAATACAAAAACTAAAAAAGATTAAAATAAATTTAATATGCATGCAGCTTAGTATATATTGCATGTTAAATTATATAAAAAAAGAAACAACAATAATTTCCTCAACAACTTTTATAGCAAAAATACACACTCCAAAATGATATCTCCTACTCTGCTGATTTCGGCTCATAACGAAGACTAACACACAAACATTTCCTGGCCATTTTTATTATTATTTTCTTAATGTATTTTAAGGTGGGTGTTTTTTCATACATTTTCATTACTTTTAGCTAATTTAATGCAATTGCATAAAAAAATATATTAGCACAAATAAATATAAAAAATAAAAACAGAGAGACAAAAAAGTTAAGGTCTGTGGTATCAACAAACATTAGAATCATTATCTAAAAAAATAAGCAGGGAAGGCATTCAGTTAGTCAGTATTTAGACAGCCAGACTGCCGGCAGCTTTAACTGCAAACTTACAAACTAACAAATGATTTTGGTGCTGTGTTTATTTATGGTGTGCTTGGCTGGTTAGATAGTTGGCTGGCTGGTTCACTGGTTGGTTGACTGAATGAAGAAAAATAAAAACAAGTAACAACAAATCTGGCACAGAGGCATTTTGACGCCACTTGCACCTTTTAGATTTTAGCTTCTTATAATGCATTTATTTAGTATTATTTTCTTGGCATTTTTTTTATATTCTTTTTCTTGATTATCACCCTGACTGATCATTAGCTGTGACTGGCTAACTGACGCCTTTTACTAGGAATTACAATTAAGACAAAGTTTTTTTATTGTAACATAAATTCAAAATTCTAAAAAGAGTTTAACTATTAATAAAATTGTTTAAAATTCTAATTTCTTTGGAAAAGAAATATTAGTAATACAACTACTACTAAAATGCATGCAGAACTTGCTATCAAAGATTTTTGTTGTCACCCTTAGATATAGTTCAGTGGATATGTTACTTAACAATTGGCCAATCTGTGGAACAGTTCTAAATCTAGTTTTTTTTAGAAGTGTTAAAAAGTCGTTCTAGGAACCAGAATTGTAAATCAATGATTTTTATTTGTTGTTATTTTTCAATCGGTCTTTTTTTAATTATTAATACTTAGAAGTGATATAGAAATAATACAGAACTAGTTCTTAAACACTAGATCTCAAAACCATTCTTTAAAAGCAAATTAAAATCACATTACGGTTCTTCTCCAAGAGTGTTAGTATTAATTGCGATTACATCCATGGATTTTACTAGTCTTAAATGATTCTGATTACCCCAATTATAGAACTAATAATTTTAAAACAAGTTCAAAATGTTTTCCTGAGTTTAAGTATTTTACTAAATTTTTATTTTAAAAATTGCTAACAGAAATATACATGATGCAACAATATAACAAATATATTTATTTAGGGCTTGTGTGAAACGATTCTATCGTATGTATGCTCGTTAGTAAATTTTTGTTAATTATGAGGTGAATAAAATTTTGCTGGCTCATGGGTCTAGTAAACATTTTTATGTTTTAGAAATTATATAAAAAAGTTTCAATTGAATAAATACTTACATAAAACAACATTAATTTTCAAATATTTTAACATTTCCAACACATTGCAATCTTTAAAATTCTTCATATTCAATATTTAAACATTTTTTTTAAATTTTTTAATAATAAAATTTAAATTTTTCAATTATTTACAATGTTTTCATTTCACACAGCAGACATAGAAATTTTTCTCACCATAGAAAAAATGTTTTAAAAACAAATTCTTTCTAGATAATTTCAAACAACATAAACATTACCCAATAAACAAAATGATGTAACGATATCGAATCGAAAACGACAGTTTTTACGGGCAAAAGTGTATCTTTGCTTATGATATCATTTTTCCAAAAAATTGTACCGTTTTCGGCATTGTAATCTCAAAAAATAACGATAGTAAAATCGTCATTGGATTTTGTTCTGAATGCTTTTTAATATTATAAATTATGTTTTTTGCAATTAAATATCTGAAGATAACTATAAAAAAAAAACATAATTAGTTAAAATAAGAAAGAAAAACCTATATAAATATAAAACATATAAAAATCAGCATGCATAACATATTTCTACGTAATAATTATAATATTATTAATTATAATATTTGCAAGCTAATTAATCATTTGGCACTTATGTATTTTTGCAAACACGTACCTAAAAATCTGGTAATTGATAATTTACTTATTATCTGCTTGTATGTTTGTTGTTATTTATTTTTTTTATTGATTTTATGAGAAACAAATTTTTTGAAATTTCAATCTTCTGTAACTAAGATGATAATTTTCGCTACCATAAATTCTATTGTTTATTGGATATATTTAATTATACATTTTAATAAATATTGTTTATTTTTCTCTAAAAGAAATTTATAACGCTAAATATTTAAAATCACCTTGCTTTGCTATAAAAATTATTAAAAAACACTTTGCTTCAATATTTTGTATTTGAATATCTATACAAAAATAAATAAAATAATTTAAATTTATATTTGAATTTTTATATAAAAAAATGTGAAAATTTAAAAAATTTTTAAATATTTCATATCAAACATTTCAGAGAAAAGCAAGTTGGAATGTTAAATTCGGCTTGGCCGAATCTATAAACCCTCCATCTGCAACTTTTTAAAATTTCATCTTATAAGGGAGGTGAGCTTAAAGGTGGGTGGACCACGCCCATTTTTTGTTTCGGAGTTTACATTGGTCGCTGAACTATATGCCGAAAGTATAAACTATTTTTCTATAATTTGGTTCATAACTTTTTTGCTCATTTTCAATACCAAACAAACCCTATATAAGACAGATATTTGAGTCAAATTTCAAGCCCCTAGAATGTCCGCTTTCAACAGACAGACGGACATCGTTAGATTGTCTTAGATTTTCACAACAGGACCCAGAATAAATATACTTTATGGGGTCTTAGATTTCGACACTTTGCACACGGAATGACAAACTCAATATAACTCCCCATAATTTTTTTGATAGTGGGTATAAAAATACCTCCACGAGAAGAATAACAGCAATAATATGTATAAAAACTGTGTTTTCTTAAACATGACCATTTTAATTTTAAACCATATTAATTTAAAAAATATGTGTAGATAGTTATAGACGTCAATAAATAAATAAATAAAAAACAGTTTACTTATCATTCTATTTTTTTTTTTTAATTTAATTACTAAATATATTATTATATACTAAATATTTACATAGAAAATAATAAATAAATTTGCTATATTTTATACTTTGTATTTTTTTTTTTTTTAATTTAATTACTAAATATATTATTATATACTAAATATTTACATAGAAAATAGTAAATAAATTTGCTATATTTTATACTTTGTATTTTTTTTTTTTTTTGTTAAGTAAATTGTTTTAAAATTAAATAAATTTGGAATAAAAATATTTAGCAACAAAAATCTTCACAGGAAATAGAAAATTTATATAAAATTGTCTATAAATTTTGGAAAAAAATATCTTATCCAAAAAAAATCTTAGCCAAAAATTTCTTTCAGATTAGATTTTGTTTTTATAAAATATCCCCTTAAAATTTATTAATTTAATATTAATATTCTTAAAAATAATAAAAAAAAAATCTTTTTAATTTTATTAAAATTAAAATATTAGTTTAATACCTCTAAAAATTTTAATTTTTGATTTTGGTTTTATTACTGCTATACAAAGGAGAGCGAGAGATTTACGTTGACATAAAAATGTATGTATGATTTTTACAACTAACTATGCAATCAAGTTATTTTTGTTTTCTTTTTTCGTAAAACACAACATACACATTTACTTCAAAGCAAGTATATACATACATACATATAATTACAAATTTATATAAAAACAACTGTGCAAATAAAATAGATTTGTTGTTGTCTGGTTGTTATTGTTTTGGTTTTTATTTTTTTTATGGTTAACACGCGAATTAATTTTTAATTTTTTTGCTGTTGTTGTTATAATTTGATATTTCTGCTTGTTAAAGCTTTTTTGCGTTTTTTTCTTTCTTTTATATTTAAAGAAGAGGTATACATTTTATTAATTTATTTATTTTGTTGTAGTGCATATTAATATTTATTTTTATTTCTTTTAATTTGTTATTATTATAATAGATAAGCAATTTTCTTAAGTTTATTTTTTTGTTTTATATATTTTATAAAGTAAACAAGGAGATTAAACAAATTTACACATAAACATTTTTAATTACAAACGAGATAAACACCAATTTTTAATTGCAAATAATTTATTTTTAATCAACTTTATGTTTTTATTTTTCTATTATTATTATTTTAATTTGTTAAACAAATTTTTGCTAGGCTTCTTTAATTATTATTAATTTTTTTTTTTTTTTTAATTTATTATAAAGTATATTTTTCTTATTTTAGGTATTTTTTATGAATGAAAAATTGTTTTCGTTAACTTATTGTTATTGTTGTAGTTTTATACATTTTTTCTGTTGCTCAAGGTTATATTATGCAAATAGATATATATTTATACATATAGATATATATATATAATAGAGAGCTGTTTTGTTGGGTTTTGTTTTCAGAGCAACGAATTTACTAATATTTATTTTACTATAATTTTAGAATTTAGCTATTCCTTTTTATGTTTTTTTTTTTTATTAAAAAAAACAAAAATGCATTGCGTCAAAATATTATTAAAAAAGTCTTCGTAAAATTTGTAGTAATTGGAGCCTATTATATTTTCTTTTTGGACTTTCTTTATATACCAGAATTTGTTTTTAGCTGCTCTCTTTATTTTTTATAGCTGTTGTAGTTTATCTATTACTTTGTTTACATGTAGTTGTTATTCTGGCAATCTCTATATCTTGTCTTATAAAGCTCTCTATGGTTTTTGTTCTCATTAAAACTGAGGAGCTTTACTAGTATTGCTGCTCAACAACTCTCTTGTTAAATAACACTTATAATCGTTTTTTTATGTGCCTTCGGTTCGGGTTTTCTTCAGTTTCAAATTTTATTTAAGGAATTTTCCTTTATTATCAAAATATTTAGATTTTACTTTTTCAAATTTTTCAAAGAATTTTTTTTATTTTTTCAGAAAATTTTCTTTAAATTATATTTTATTATTTAAATTTAAATAATAATAAACACAAATGGTGGTTGCTAGTTATAATTTTTCTTTTAGTAACTGAAATAATTTCTTGAAATATCACATATATTTTTTTTCTACTTTTTCTCAACATAAAACACAAATAATTTTTTCTATTTTTTTTTATTTTACTACAATGAACACCATAAATTCTTTTTATATTTTATTAATTTACAAATAAAAGGTATAATTTTTGTTAAACACAATTAAATTAATTTAAGATTTTTTCTTGTTATAATTTGCCGTTATTTCAATGTAAGCGCCACAAAAAACTAATCAAGAATGATTGTATATACACCGACTTTGACGATGACGACCTGTGTGTATATACCATACATATACAAACGAGTCTATATACTCACACACATTTATTGAAATATACCAACTAAACCGAAACTCATATAGCTGATAACACAATAATATAGCATACAAAATTTATTATGAAAAAATATGCGCTCCCCCTTCTAGAAAAACAACAAATATTTTCAATCTTGCACACATACGCAAAATAAGCCCCATTGTACAACACCAATGCAAACAAACATTTACAAAAAACAGTTTCTTGCTCTCGTAAGTACACTCTCTCATGCTTCCAGTGATGCCAGTTTTTTTTACCGGGAATAAACGTAAAATTTGACATAATAAAATCAAATACATACTTAACAGTAAATATTTAGTAATAATAAATTAAATTCACAATCTAAATTATTTAAATACTACAAATCAAATTTTGAAATACGTTTGGTTTGGTTTTGTTTTTTTTTTTTTTTTATTTTTTCTAAAACAAAATATTTACCAAAAAACGCTAAATAGTAATTATTTTAGTGTGTGCACTAATCAGAGATGGAAAATGCAAATATTTTTTGGTATCAAAAATTTCAAATAGTACTTTTTTCACCCTTAAAGTACTAAAATTAAATTTTTTAGTTAGTTATTTATTTTTATTTAGTGCAAAACTTAAAGAATGTAATTTGTATATCTGAAACAAAAGATCAAATACGATACCAATTCATTAAATGATTTTATTCAGGTTAAATATTATAGTAAAATATAAAGAGATTAATAAAATGTGGTCCTGTTATTGAAATAAACCTACGGAGAAAAAATCGCCCAACATCAATTCCTTAAAATCAGCTTTCAGCTTTAGTTTTGTTAAAATATAATACATTATAATTATTTCGGAACATTTGCACATAGAAGAAACTTGTTAGTTTTTAGTAATGATTGTACATATGTTTTAGTTTACAATTTTCATAAATTAAACCTACAACTCAAATGTTTCTATAATGTAGTTTGTTTTCCCTATAAACCTATTTGAAGTGTCCTAATTACGTGTCTAACATAGTGTCTACATTAGAGATTTTTTTTATCAAGACAGACGTCAAACTTAACGCGAATTTGTGGAAGGTGGCAACAGATGCACAAAAACAACAATATGGCGTATTCATTATTGTTTGTTATATACGCCGTTTGACAACTGTAACAACCAAAATAATAATCAACTGTTTAACTAAGGTTACCTTGTATATATTCGCACTGATTTTGACGTTTGCTTTAATATAAATTTGCCTAATGTAGACACTAGGTAATGTTTTGGGAACACGAACAACCAGCAGTTAATCATAGTTTATAATAATTTAATTATTACTTCTGAACACCAATTGTTAAGAAAAACAGGTTTCTTATTCGAAAATTATATATCTAAAATATATTTTCATCTGAAAATTTTTAAACGAAAATATATTTTCATAGTGGAATATCAAATTAATTGTTCGACAGTAACAAACGATTCGATGGAGTACTTCGGCACTTTTGAATGTTAAATAGTATCAAAAAAATTCTATAGTATCAACTTTTTCATCCCTGCTACTATTTATGAGAGCGGAAGCATAACTTATACTGAGAGATATTATATATAGACAGAAAAAATACCTTCAATATAGATAGTTGTTGTTTTAAAAATAACTGTGTGTGGCGCTTTAATAGTTGTGTTGTTATTGTTTTCATTGTTTGTTTCTCAAGGCGACGACGGCAAGAGTAGAGCATAACCATCCATAACATTTTATGTTCATGTATAAAGCGAAATAAAAAAAAACAAACCTTAATAAAAGCATCTTACTTTACGGTATCATTCTATAGACAACACGTCGAAAAAAAATACAATAAAAAAGAAAGAATAAAAAATGGTAATGAAGAAAATCATAAAAAAACAATATTTTTTAAACATTTAGAAAGGAGAGACGAAAATGCCCCCAAAAAGATCAAGAGAAAGAGAAAAAAAAACATTAACACTTAAAGTGGAGAATGGATATTTAATAAAAAGCAAATATCAAAATAAGAGGTGGGAACTTAAAACACAATTATTATCTTTACAAATAAAGATAATTAATAATTATTATTGTTGTTTATTACTTGTTTAATTCATTTTCGTTTCAAGCTGTAATGAATGAATGATTTTTTTCTTTTTTCTTTTAGAAAATTATAAGATATTAATTTATCAATTGCAAAATAAGTTCGCTATGAAACAAAAAAAGTAAGTACAATTTTTAAATAATATATATGCATTAATAAAAACCTAGAATTTATTTAATTACATATTTTATTAACAATTTAATATTTGGAAAATTACAAAAAATTACATTCATACTGTTTTTTTTTTTTTTTTTTTTTTTTTTTTTTTTGTTAAATTGAGGTCATTGTCATTTTACTTTGAAACTCAATATATAAAATGAAAAAATTAAAGAAATAAACATAAACATAAGAAATAAATTGGATTGTTTTGTGTTACTATCTATAATACAAAAAAACTGTTTTTATTTTTTTACATTTTTCAATAATTGTATTATATTTTTTCTTTCAGTGTAATATATTTAATTTTTTACATAATCTAAATTATAAATAATAAAAATAGAAAACTTTTCGTTTACCGCAAAACTTTAACATATTTTTATTGTATTATTAAAGAAAACAAAAAATATTTAAAAACAAATATAAAAAAAAACACAAATACAAATAAAAACACCTTTCACTTTGTTAGCTTTTTTCTCTTGGTTATTTGTTTGTTCGTAAAAATTGCAATGAAATTTACACATATAATGAATTTTTTTTTTTTTATAAAATAAACAAATTATAAACAATTTAATAAATTCCCAACATATTTCTTTTTAATTAATTTGTTATATACAATTTCTAGAAATCAAATTTAATTGTTTAATTACACACTTTTTGCTCAACATGAGTAAACGCTATGAATTTGTTTACATTTTTGTTTAGTAAATCATACATACAATAAATATATTATGTATATTAGTATGTTTGATTTTATAATAAATTAAACTGTTTATCACCCCTAAAACAAAAAAGGAACTATATATTTCCTATTGCTCTTTATGTAAAAATACCAGAGCAAGCTACCAGATTTACCATTTTATTTACAACCAAATCAAAGATAAGTGTAATCTTTAAATTTAATATATATATATATATATATATATATATATATATATATATATATATATATATAATATATATAAGTTATTTAAATTTATATAAAAATTATTTAAATTTATGTAGCTAGTTTCCTTATTTCCAGTGTTGCCACGGCAAAAATTTTCTTCTAACCAAAATTTTGGAAAAAATAATCAAATTAGAAAAAACTAACCAAATTTACAAAACTCAAAGTTATTATATAAAAATTAATAAAAACTTTCATAAACTTTATGTGAAAAGAAAAAAAGTATTTGAAATTTAAATGTTTAGAACTATATTTATCAAAATGTGGTATACCTGATCCAATTTTATAGGGGATTTTAATAATAAAAATTTAATTATTCTCACGTCCTTTTGATATGATGTCCAAAGCAAACCAGATTATAATAAATTTAGAATTATGAAACACTTCGGTCAGTGGAGCAGCAATAGAATATAATACAGTTATGTATTTGCAGAAAAATAATGTAAATAAGAGTTATTTTTATAGGGACTTAGCTAATCTCATTTGGTAAAGTGAAAGATATTAATTGGGAGGTTTGGCGAAAAGATTCAATATGAATCGTTCATCTACCAAAGAGCTCATATATATTAAATTTTATTAAATTAATTTAAAAGTTGTACACAAAATTGTGGTCCAATTGAAATACATAGGCACTGATAGAACACTTTTATTGCCGATTTCTAAAATAAAGTAGTGCCCTTTTTAAATTTTTATTATTAATTAATTATGTTGTCTTTCACAGTTTTAATAACTAAATGTATCTTACATTTCTTCATTCCCTATAGCAACCATAAAATATACCCAATCGACTCAGAATATCCTTAACTGGTCGAAGTTAGTTTCATTATTTCATCTAGTCCAAATAAGTGTTCTCTTGGAGTAATATTTTGAAGCTCAAATATCTTAGATGCATATAAGCACAAATAAACATATTCTATATACCTACATAAAATAAAGCATTCAGTTTCAAGATTAATTGATGCTTCTATATAGTGTTCTCTAACAAAAATCAGTTAAAAGTACTTAAATCCCACATAAATGTTAATATGTGAATAAAATTTGGCTGAAATAAGAATAACCATAGTACCCATATAATGCTCTCGCTCAAGTGTGTATTATTTTAAGGCACATACAAAATAGTAAAGAATATCGGTCTTCACCAATATACATTTCTTTTTTAAAGTAATTTATTTCATAATTACAAGTATTTAGATTGTTTGTTACATCGTTAGAAATTTCTCACAAAAATCTTCTTCCCAATCCATTTTACTTTTTAGTTAAATATTAGAAAATCTTTATTTCTTCTATTGATTGTCAATTCAAATTGGAATGAGAAGTAATAGGAACCTTTAGTTTTTAAATGTATGATGAATTTTCAGCACACTCTCTTATTGTTTTTTATTGTTGGCAAGATTAACGGAGTAAATAGCATGTTTAAAACTAATAAAAACAAAATTTTGATTTAACTAAAAAAAAAAATATTAATAACCAAAATGGAAAACAGCCTGTAAATGGCAACACTGTAAATTTCTATAATTTCCCGATTTTCAGGCAACTCCTCTCCCAAAATTGTTCTGTACATTGTTTTTCACTTAAGGTTTCTCTGTTTTGAATTTACTATATTACATTTGTTTTTGTATTATTCGTTTAACACTGATATTTTTTGTTTTGTTTCCTTTTTTAGTTTGGTTTATTTTATTTTTTTCTGCACATCTAGTGTTATTTAATACCACTATCTATGTATTAGTAAATGGTCTGTGTTTTTGTTTTCATTTTTTTCGTCTGTTGTTATTCGTTTGTGTACTCGTTTCCATACAATTTAACTGTCTGTTTGTCTAGCAGTGTAGTTAAGGTTGTTGGGTTTTTTATTATTATTTCTGTTGTGTCTATTTTATTGTACATATTGTTTTTATTTAATTGGCCTCTATTTCTGTTTTTCCCCATTTCTTATATGTAATTTGTTATTATATTTTTTCAAAACAAGGCGGTTTAATATTACGCTTCCTTGTTGCTTAAGTCAGCAGAAAAAAAGTTATTGTTTTTCTATATTTTTTTTTCTTTGTTCTGTTGCTTGGTCTGTTTGTTTACAAACAAAATTTTTGTTTTATTTAGCAGAAGAAAAAAAATCAATAATTTTTTCTAATTCTCTTAAAGGGTAATATTTTGTTTATGTTTTAAAGTTCTCTTAAATTCCACTTATTTTTCTCTTTAGTTTTCTGCTATTTTTTGGAAATATCTATTAATGCTTTTTCTCTAATGGAATTATATTGAATTAACGCAAATAATAATAGTTGGATTCGTTTAATATTAAATGTTTTAAATAATTAAAAAATAAGGAAAATTAAGTAAAATAAGAGAAAATAAATAAAATTTTATTGAAATTTTTTAATTTTTAAATTTAAACAATTAAAGTGAAAAATAAAGAAATAAAACAAAAAACTGTTTAAAATGTTTAAATATAAAAATTGCAATTGAAATTATTAATCAGAATAAATAAATTACTCAAAGTCAAATTATTTGAACAAATTAAATTCAAATTTTAAATATAATTATAATCAAAAATCTAATTTAAATTACCATGATACACATTCCATTATTTTATTAATTTATATTCAACCTATTAAAAAATATATATAAAATATATATTCAATTACTGGGATAACAACTTAATTTCTATTTATTTTTGATTAGCCAAATAATACAATTAAAAAATTGCCTTATTTTAACAGAAACATAAGAAATATTTAAATTTTATCACTCGAAAACTGATACAATTACTTACGTATTGAAAAAAAAAAATAAATTTTTACAAAACGTTTAAATCTGCTGTTTCAATTATGGTCTTTGTATTTTTTATATTTATTAAATTAATAATTTTTTCTGTTTCGATCTTAGCTTGTAGTTTTGATTTTTTTTATCAAAATTTAGAAAAAATCCCCTAAAGAAGTTAAAAATTTATTATTTTAAATTTTAATAAATCAAAACAATAAAAAAAAATAAATGTAGCAATTTATATAAAATTAATTTTTATATAAATATAGGTTTATTAAAAATAAATAATAAATAAAATTATAAAATTAAAAAAAAATAATTAAAATTAATTTTAAAAATAGATTTTTAATTTGGTAAATAAATCTTAAATTTTAAAAAATCTAAAATCTAAAACTAATTTAAAAATTTGTCTTCTGCAAATAAATAAATTTCTGTTAGACGTTTTTATATTAAAGTATTTATATTAAAATAAATAAAAGTAATAATAATAATATAATAATAATAATAATAATAATAATAATAATAATAATAATAATAATAATAATAGTAATAATAATAATAATAATAATAATAATAATAATAATAATAATAATAATAATAATAATAAGGAAATTTAAAAAATTACAAGAAAATCTTATTTTGAATTTATCACGATTTTTCGCACTAAAAAATTTTAACAAAAAATTTTTAGTACTTTTTTAAAAAGGATTTTTTAATATAATTTTTTTACTTTTTAATTTTAAATATATTTTCTTGTTTTTCTTAAAATGTAAAATCTTTAAAAATTTCCCTCTAAAATATTTACTCTATAAACAATTATAATTATAAAATTTGCGCAAAAATCACAAATTTGCCCTATAACATAAGCAAAACAAAATATAATAAAAACTGCAAAATGTCAATATTGAACTCTTACAAAAAGAAGCAAATATAAGCACAAAGAAATAAATAATTAAATACATTATTTTTTATTTACCTTAATGGACTTTAATCGGCGCACAACAAAGTTGTTGATTTTATTAGACCAACTTTTACATTTCATGAGGAGGCCTTTTTAAATAAAATAAAAAATTGTGAAATAAAAAAAAAAAGTAACGAATTTCGATGATGAGGGGGAAACAGGAAATAATCCAGTTACACACACACGCTGCGCGAAAAAAATTAAACAAGAAAATGGTAATCCTTTTTTTCAGTTTGTGTTCTTGTTTTTATTTCAATTTCACAATATTCACTTGAGTATTTATTAAAAAAAAAACTTGTTGTTTTTATATTACGACTATTTGTTTGTTTTAAAAACAGAGAATTTTTTGTGTTCTTCTTAGCTCTCTATTTTTAATGAGCTAAGGATATTTTTTGTTTAAAACAAAAAAAAAAAAAACAAAAAATATAAAACAAGGTTCTTTAACCTTTTCATACAGGAAAATTTTTTTGTAAGGGTATCTTTTGTGGCAAATTCTTTTTTTGTTCAAGCTTTATTTCCAGGTTAATAAAAATAAAACACTTTAAAAGTCATTATAAATTAAAATTAATTTTTTACAGTTTATTTTTAATTTCTTAAAAAAAATTATTGATTTATTTTTTAATTCAAAAAAAAATAAAGATTATTTTTTGTTTGTATTATTTTGCTGTCACTTGGCTTATTTTTTAAACTGCATTTGTGCGTTAAAAATTTTGTTGTTGGCTTCTTTTTTCACTTCAATGCAACATTTAGTTTTACTTATTATTGCCCGTCTACAACGTGTGAAGCGCACCAAGTTTAAAAATAAACTGTCATTTTCAAATTATTAAAAACACACAAGAAGTTGTGTTGTTTTTATGAACACACAAAAAGGAAACTATACGAACAACAACGATTTGTAGCAGTCATTAGTTCTATTCGTTTTCCAATAAAAAGAAGCAAAGAGCAATATTTTTCTTTATGAAGAGAGTAAGTGAAAAATGTTTCATAACTCATTTTGTTCCATATGCTAATAAAATTAAAACGCGCGCAAAACTAAATACACAACATTTTTACTCATAACCCTAAATTAATTTATGCAATAAATTGTTGTTGTGTTTTGCATTTTACTACGTTTTGTTTACATTAAATTTTAATGAAACTATACTCTTTTTTATCTTACTCTCTATTATGTGCTGCTCTTCCTTGTTTTTCGCCTTTAACGATTAATGCACTTAGCAAAACAAGTGCACATAAGAGATTTATGTATGTAGGTTTTTTCGTATTGAAAAAAGAGAGTGTAAAAAGTACATCTTCTATTTTGTTTATTTTTTTATTGGATTCTTTGCTCATTGAAATTTTTAGTGCCGTTATTTTTTGTGTGTTTATTTGTTTTGCTGACTTATTTGTTTACATTTTATGTGTGTGTTGTTATTTTTATATGGAATTTTAATTGTAGCGTTTTTTAACTTGTTTTGATTTTTTCTGTTTATAAGATTTTGGAAAAAACTAGGTATGTAAATAAAAACAACTTAGCTGTATGTTTTGATCATAAATAAAAGGGAACAGTGTTTTTCTCATAAAAAACTTGATCTTTAGCGCATAGCAAATTGAGGTCAATGACCAGTGTTGCCATTTTAACATTTTTCTGCTACATTTAGCATAATGGTTTGGCAAATTGCATATTTATTTTGAAATAATCTACTAAATGCTTACACTAAATTTCTTACGTCGATTTATTTTTAAAACTGTGACATAAAATTTCCTTAACAACACTTTGTAGTAAAAAGTTCATTAGATAATTTACCGAAAATGTAGATCAGAGAAAGAAATTTCGTCGAGAGGCAAAATTATCAACACTACACAGTGGGCCATTTGCAAAATAAATGTTAATAAATCTACTAAACCGATTTTGTTGAAATCTGCGACATCATTAGGCAAGGAGTTAGGCTTCCAGAATATTACTAGCTGGAGTGCGTATCTAAATCGCAGACGGTACTACAGTGCGATAAAGTTTACAACCTCGAGTGTGAAGAACATCGGAACTTGTATTTTTACAAATATAAATAAATTACATAACCTATTTTTCTGAATTCTATTAAACAAGATAAAGAAAATATTGTATCTTATTGCTTAAAAGGTATTTAAATTCAAAAATTTAATTTCTCATTTTTGGACTTTACTTTTTTAGGTTTTTGCGCTATAACTTTTAAAATAAAATTTTTAACGGTTTTTAAAAACAGTGAAATTTTCCATATTTTTTTTTAACTAAGTGCAGTTTGAAAAATGTTGAACATACATCGTAAATGATTTTTGAACTTTCTCGAGTTAAGTTAGATAGAACAATATCTTTTTGAGGTTCTTGCCAAAAAAAATTAGTCTCTCGAGCCAATTTTAAATAATAAAAATGTTGACCTAAAAAACATAGTCGAATTACATATCGAAAGAATACATTCATAAGGGATGTTTTTTGAAAAATGGATTCTACCAAAATTTTTATTTTTATTTATTTATATTTATTTATTGTTACAATTATTTCTTTTTTTGAAGTTTTGTGTTTGAGCTATCTACAAAACATACCTATATCTTTATAAATTATAAAATCTGTGGATTTCTAATTTGAAATTTTTAGAATTTCATTTGTCGGGCATGTCTTTTTATAAATTCTTGGTCTCACATTTCTTAAAAAAATTTCTCGATTTGGCAGATTTTAGCACATTATTTTTGAGAACTTAACACAAATAACACTACGAATATTTTTTGGCAACACTGTCATGACTGGTTTTAGTTATAAAGAAATAATATCCTGAAGTTTTTATATTCCTAAACGACGGCAGTTTTCCAATTTAAGGTGTTTGAGATTTGAAAACAAATTTCAAATTTATATTTTCTTGGTAATTTTGCTTATTCAAGTACCTACATACTACAGCAAATTATATTTCTGGTGCTTTCTAAAAAAAAATGAAAATAAACTTGCCACCACTACCTCGTTTTCAAGACCTTATTTTATCTATAATTATATTATTAATAAGAGTGTGTATTTGTTTACTTTTACTATCACCACAAACAAATCCAATTTATGACTAATATCTAATAAATAATAATTATTTTTATTTTAAATTTATTCATTATAAGCTAGATATAAAAACCCTCATACAAAAGTGAATCATTAAAAAAAAATTCTAACGAAAAAAATCTTTCTTCAATGTAATGAAATAAAGTCCACTATTCATTTTTCACCCAAATTTCATATTCCAAGCAGAATGTTGTTTATGTTTGTTTTGTTGACATCTTGAAATCTCTACTCTATATTATGCTCCCTCTCTGAATCATTACAAACATAATTTTTTTATGTGTTTGTAATGATTGTTTTTATTATTGCTGTGTTTTGTTATATTTTTTAAACGGACTTTTTTTTATTGTTTTTTTATTTTTCTGTTATTGATTAATTTCCATTTTGTTTCTTTCTTTTTTTCATTCTTTTCCCTTTACCTCTTACAAATTTTCATAACATCGATCTATATTAGAAAAATTTTTATCAAAATAGACGTAAAAATTTTGTCTGAATTACAAATGATTTTTTATCTTTATCAATTATAGCATCATAATAACAGCCCGTCTAGACGTAACATAATATGTAAGATTTTTGTGTCAGAGAGTGTCAAATTCGCTCTCTGAGAGAATTATTTCACGTGTAGATTCAAATATTAGTATTATAAGATGTATTATGAGACTGTTGTGATGAGATTTCTCTACACAACCATCTTATAAGATGAACTGTCAAAAAATTACACATACACGAAAGTTTGCTTGTGTGTGTGCATGTGTATTTTTGAAATTACTGAAAAACAATGTTATTTTGTAAAATTGTTTCCTTTTAGTGTTTATTTTAAATGTTAAAAATCATTTTTATAAAAATTGTGTTAAAAAAGTGCGAATTGCTTAAATAAAAAGGACATGTTTACTCTGTAACTGATTGAAAATAATAATATCTTATAGGATTTATTAGAATACGTGTACCCCTTATTTAAGATTTAACATAATATAAACAAAATGTTTACTCTCCTCTGCCGGCGTTATCTCACATATTATATCAGCGTTAATCTCAGTTGTAGACCTGAGGTAAACCATGTAAGAAATACCAACAAAAATTAAAATGGCGTTTTTTTACAAGCAACGTCAAGACAAAGTAGACAGTGCTCGAGCGCTGACAAATTCAGTCTACGGTATGCAAATTTTATCCTGATAAAATTTTGACGTTTGTCTTGATAAACATTTTTCTAGTATAGACTCGACGAAAACAACATATCAAAAACACAACATAAACATTGCGGAAAAAAAGAGACAATGTACTAACAATAATAACAATAAAACAAGCTTTTTCTTTCCCACCAAATTAGTTAAAATGAGTGTGAGGCTGCGTAGCTGCTATGTGTGTATGTTTGCTGCTAGCGTTTTATGTTTTTGTTAGAAAGTGTTGTCATTAAAAAAATAAATCATTCCCAATAAACATCGATTCAAACCTGATATAAATTTTGGAAAATTTTCTTAAATAAATTAAAAATGATTTTCAAGGTACAAAATATGTGCTATGAAATAATAAAGAATTTTTTTTTTTTTAAGTTTAATACTTAGACATGTTTGTTCAAAAAATAAAATATTATACATTAAAGTGCCTTGATTTGTATCGAGACAAAAAAAAAAAAAAAAAAAAAATGCTGCAAATGTACCCCTCTAAAATTAAAGACGGATATGGTTTAAGCAAATCCCCAAAATATTTCGGTTTAATTATTTCGTTCACGTGAGCTGGACCATTTTTAAAACCCCTAGAAAATAGTTTTAGATCAACACTGTACATAATTTTGAACTCTTTGTAAAAAAAAATTACAACATGTAATAGACAAATAACGTTTAATACATAATAAGCAAAAAAAATAATAATAATAAGAAAAATTTGTTTTCATTCTCGCGAAATTAAAATTTTATTAAAATTTTCTAATATTTCCTTTTAAATAGTATTTTATTAGTTTGAATATTTTGGACATTTTCCATCGTAATTTATATAATTGGAAAGGTCTCATTTAATACTATTGATATAATTATTAATTTAACCCTTAAATTGCACAAGTAATATTTTAAGATTTCCGGGCCATAATTGGTTAAGTTAATTTTTATATGAAATAAATGGTTAGTTAAAAAAATAAATGTCACCAAAAGCACATTTATTATAGAAACTATAAATTAGTGTAAAATAGTGACTACATTTCAAAAATCTCTTTAACTCTTGCTATTAAAGGGTTAATTACGTGTAATCTTCAATAGTAACTGGATAGACCATTCCGATGGTATATCAAAACCCAATATATGTTTAAAAATTTCCAAAATATATAAAATTATACGTTTGAGTAAGAAAAATATGTCATAAAACGTTACTAAAATCTTAATATTCCGCGACTGAAAAGGGACAACAATTATTAAAATAAATATTCCAGGCCTTAGTAGTCTCTATTTCAATTTGAAGTTAATTTTCTTTTAGAGGTGTTTTAAGAACATAAACTGAAACAATCAGATGCAACTTTTTTTGCACAAGTAATATTTTAAGATTTCCGGGCCATAATTGGTTAAGTTAATTTTTATATGAAATAAATGGTTAGTTAAAAAAATAAATGTCACCAAAAGCACATTTATTATAGAAACTATAAATTAGTGTAAAATAGTGACTACATTTCAAAAATCTCTTTAATTCGATTATTATCGCGGTTTTAAAGGAACTTATTATATTTTTCATAAATTCATCTATATTTAAGTATAATAAATACTTCCATTACATAAATTGCTAATTTAACCTTTTGGGAACAAAATGCATAAAATTGACTCTTGCTATTAAAGGGTTAATTACGTGTAATCTTCAATAGTAACTGGATAGACCATTCCGATGGTACATCAAAACCCAATATATGTTTAAAAATTTCCAAAATATATAAAATTATACGTTTGAGTAAGAAAAATATGTCATAAAACGTTACTAAAATCTTAATATTCCGCGACTGAAAAGGGACAACAATTATTAAAATAAATATTCCAGGCCTTAGTAGTCTCTATTTCAATTTGAAGTTAATTTTCTTTTAGAGGTGTTTTAAGAACATAAACTGAAACAATCAGATGCAACTTTTTTTCGTGAGGCTCTTTATTATACATACGTAATATTAAAGAAAATATTTGCTGCCTGTTTTTATAACACGAATGGAAAAACGACTCGTCTATCTTACATTTAAAACAAAAACAAATTTTGAAATTTTGTTTTTGTTTTATATGTAAGTTAGACGAGTCGTTTTTCCATTCGTGTTATAAAAACAGGCAGTTGTACGCAATTGTGCCGAAATAAAATGGACAAAAACAGCTATTATGGTCCATAAAATATGATGAATAATATGCTTTAGAAGATGAATGCAATATTTCCTTTTCAGCTAATGAAAAATATATCAAAGGAACATCTAGCTCAGTTTTTAATTATGAAAAATAGTTTTAAATTTGAAAAATAGTTTTAAATTTGAAAGTAAAGGAAATTCAAGCCTATTCTCTCAGCTTGTGCTTCAAATTTTAAATAGGTTTCAAATGAATAAATATTCAATTTCAAAGGCTTTTGCTCGCTGGGTTATTATAAAAGTATTAAAAAATACATGCATAGATATAAATAAAATAAAAACAACATAAATAAAAAAATCCCTAAAATATGTTGTTTTGTTATTGCTATTATTATTGTTTTTTAGCATGTATTGTATCCCATAAACAGTGTTGCCAAAACTTTAAGGCTATGTCCCAACAGATTGTGATTTAAAAAACACTAGAAACCGACTACACTTTAAACATAATCACTGATTTCTTATAAAATAATCCCATCCAAAGAATGAATATCCATTATTAAAAAATTTTTATTTTGAAAACTTGGATACATTTCAGAGGTTACAATCAAATTAGAAAACTTTTTGGATGTATGTATACCATAGCTTAGATTGTAATCTGTTTTTTGTTTTGTTTATATTTTACTATACTCAACTTAAAACATTTATTTTAAAACTCATCTACATATATAATTCTTCATACTGCAAAATCTCAAATATTGTATATTTCGATTCGAAAAGTACATAAATCGAAATTGTATATATCAGTGTATTTATAAATTGATTTTCGAAAATTCTTTTTTTTGAATCGAATTGCACTATAACAGTCCAGTGTTTGACAGATTTTTTCATATAATAATGTTGAAGTAATTTAAAATTAAAGAAAAATATATATATATATAGAAAAACAGATGATTTTATATCAAATTACCAGGTTTCTGGTAACTTAATACTTAAGATAAATTTGTTAGTTGTAAAAGGAAAAAATGTCTTAATTTTCTTCTTTTAGTTTCAAACCCATGTTTTTACAATTAAGAGGAAGTCGCTAGAAACCGTCAGGAAAAAAATAATAAAACAACCAGAAAAGCCACTTAGCGGTTTTTTATGGAAAGTACCCGCTGAGGACAATATAATATCGTCAGATCTAGCGGGAAAACCTCCGTTTTGCAAACACTGGCCATAAATAGTAGCACATTAAATTTATTAGTGTTTTTTCTTAGAGAAAAAGGACTTTAATTTTTTTGTCTTACTAAAATGCATAGAATACAACTAGAATTTTATGTGAGAGGTACTTCGAACTAAATTAAAAAAAAAAAAAAAAAAAAAAAATACTCATTTCTGCATGAATTAGGTTTTTGACAATTGAATCAGGTTTTTTTCTCTCACATAAATATCTATTTTTTTTTGTTAGATTTTAAATTACCCGTGTAGTGGATTTACTTGGCCACGGAAATTTCCAGAGCGCCAACACCAATTACGGCAATGAGCCTACAAAGGTCTCCTTTAGGGAAGTCCTCGACCTACACCTTCGTATAGGAAGCTGATGCCTCAAAGTTGACTCTGATTTAAATCCAATCTTATAAAAAGTTAGGTTATCCAAATCAAATACATGTGACAAACGCAAGCCTCGAGAAACCGTAACGCGGTACAGTTATATGACGCCAAACATTCAGTCAATGCGGGATGAGACGCAAAATTCTCGAAGGCCAAGCAACAAAAACCCGCCTGACTGTACTTATGAAATAATTACGGTGACGCGAGAGTTATTTCTCAATCCAGAACTACTTTGAGACTGACATAAATATCTACTTATTAATCAATGCTAAAATGCATAACCCCAAGTCTACAACTGAGATTAACGCTGACATAATTTATGAGATAACGCCGGCAGAAGAGGGTAACAATTTTGTTTATATTGTGTTAAATTTTAAATAAGGGGTACACGTATTGTAATAAATCCTATATCATTATTTTCAATCAGTCAAAAAGGACATGTTTATTGTCCTTTTTATTTAAGAAATTCGCACTTTTTTAGCACAAATGCTATAAAAATGTTTTTTTAATGTAAAACAATCATTAAAAGGAAACAATTTTACAAAAAACATTGTTTTTTTTAGTAAATTCCAAAATACACATGTGCACACGCAAATAAACTTTCGTATATGTGTTGATTTTTTTGGTTATAAGATTTGGTTTTTTGATTATAAGATTGTTGTGTAGAGAAATCTCATCACACAGTCTCATAATACTTCTTATAATACTAATATTTGAATCTACACGCAGGGTAGTCAGAATTTTTTGAGACTTTAAAAAATAAATATAATATAATATAATGTAATATAATATAATATAATAAATAAATAAATATATATATATATATATATATATATATATATATATATATATATATATATATAACATTGTATAACAACATTTGTTCTCTTATACTAGTTTTCACTGAGTTGAAAGCAACCAGTTTTGAGCAAAACACCTAAAAGCGTGTCACTATCTTGACTTGTTTTTGTATTGTTGAATTTTCGAGCGAAATGCTGACATTTCTCAATCTAAATTGAAGTTGAATTTATAAATTAAAGCCCTTTTGTTAGATAGGCAAATGCTGAAAATAATCGATTGCTAGTAAGAATGCATATTTATTTAATAAAATTTTTAAAATTAGCGAAATAAATGGCCAAAAATTCACCATGTCGCCAAACGGAAGATTTAGTCGCCAAAAGCAATTAAAATGCGTCATGGTTGGCGAAAAATTGCCACATCTGATAGTCCTGTCTACACGTGAGATACAATACCACAATTTTTAAAAGAATTTACCAAAATCGGTAGATACCTACCAATACTTGATTTTGGAAAAAAAAATTGTAGGAAAACCACTCCAATAATTTACAAGTTGAAAATATTAAAGAAAATTGAAATTCGTTCTTTGCGCACTACCAGTGATAAGAAATTGCAGCCCTAGTAGATTTTTCGTAGCAGCAGAAAATGTGAATGCGAAAATAAGTTAAATACAAAGCTGCTTATATAATATTTATCAATCAAACACGTTTATAAATGGTCATAGTTTATCCCAAAATATATCAGTAAAAAATAAACTTTTTTAAGAAATATTTTCTGCCGAAATTTAATATTCTCATTTTGACTCAAATTCAGATTTTATTTGATTAAGAAATATAATTTAATATTTTAGTATTTAGCTTCAATAATTTCTTCCTAATTCAGTTTATTCAACATTTTTTGAAACATCAATATAATTTTATTTATTCTAAAATAAACTTCAGTATCATTCTTAATTAAAACCTGTAAAATATTTAATTTTTTTAGTAAAGATATGCTAAATGTATTTCTTCTGATATTACCAAATTGATATTGTTTATTAGGGCTAATATTTATAATATACGTAATAATAAAAGAATAAAGAATGATGAAAGAATAAAGTTATGTGCGGCTAACTTTTTTGGGATACATTTTTCGAACAATCTGTGGCTCGCATGTCATTTACTCTATAAAAGCAAAATATAAAATACAGCTCTTTCTCAATAAGCATATAAAAACTTAAAAATCAATTGCTTGAAATTTTCTTTGAATTCAACTTGAATTTTAGTTCCTTTTTCAAATATTTTTAAACTATTTGTTTTATGTCAAGTAAATAAACAAAAAGAAAAAAATAATAATAATAATAATAATAATAAAATAGTAAAATTTTAATAAATAAATTTAAAATTATTAAAAAAATGTATATTTTGTGTAAAAAAGTGCAACAAAGGAAGGTAAATAGAAATATAGTTAAAAATACATATATTATTTTACATATTTCAGTTTCAATATTCGTTACGAAAGAAATGCTAATTAAGTTGTAATTAAAGTTGTAATGTAATACATCATGTTAATTATTTAAATTTATAAAACTAAAATTAAAAATTTTCAGTTGCATATAAACAAGATGATGTTGGCAATTTTCTCGATGTCTTCATTTGGGTGTACCAAACAGACTTTGTAAACTATAATTGGACACCAGATGAGAAATATTTTCCGTTTTTTACTTATTTTTCTCTCTTTATGTTTGTTTTTTATTCTTAAAATTTAACATTTTAATAAAATTATTAAGTTTTGTTATTAAGATTTTTTTTTGGATAATAAACATAACATACCTATGAATTTACTAGAATAAAAGAAAACGAAAGCTTGATTTCTATTTTATTTAGAACTTGAATTGCGCTGTTAGGAAAGGGTTGACTAATATTACTTTTTCAAGCTTGAATTCAAATAATTTTTCGACCTTAATTGCAACATAATACAATACTTGAAAAGAACTAAGTTAACATTGTTATGTTCTACTTGAATTAAAATTTTCTTTTCAATGCTCGAAATTTGAATTTATTATTGGAATTCAACTTTTGTACACTTGAATTCCAGCAAAAATGCTTATTGGGAAGCCATCCATTTGACAGACATTAGGTTTAACCGAGTATTTTTGAAATTCTTTTAGTTAAGATAATTCTTCCACACCATTTTTCTGTACACATAAAAATTTCTACTAAAATTTAAAATTTTTTGTTTTTATTAGCTATTTTCTTTTAATTAAAAAAAAAAAATTAAGCACCTTTTTTAAATATACGAAAATTCGATTCAGCCTACCTTCCTACAAAAGGAAAAGAATCCTACCAAATTTATTAGAAAAGGACCAAAACGGGAACGCTATGCTATGAACAAAAAATGAGAAAATGAAGAAGGAGAAAAGTAAATAAGCGCTGCAAAAAATATTAAATACGAATATAAAAAACAATTTGACAATTTCGCGCTGTATGTACATGAAAAAATTGTAAGTCAACTGGGCATAGGAGGTCACTTTCTTATTACACTATGCTAAAGTGTAGTCTTTTCACTATTTTGTTTTTATTTTTATAAATAGTAGTCCCTAAAGGAGGTTTTTCACTCAAGCTCGCATTAAACATTAGAGCAGAAATATAAAATTTATTACTAAAATACTTTTCACTTCGACTCCATTAAAATAATTCAAAAATTCAAGGTTCTAGGATAAATAACAATTAAAAAACTTTAAAAAAAATTCTTATAAATTATTTCGTTACACAAAAAATTTAGTATCGTTAAGGTTTTAAAATTCAGAAAAATAAGAACTATTTAAAGTATTAAGAGAAATTTTATTCTAAGATATCAGCACGGATAGCTTAAAAAATTAAGTTTCGTTAAGTAAAAAAAAAAAATGTAAGAAATCATAAAATTTTTATAATAATTTAACGAAGTAGAAGAATATAGAAAAATCAAATATTCGTCAAATTTTCTAAAATATAATTTAGTTAATAATTAAGAATTTATAGTTTAGAAAATAAAGTTTCGTTAAGCTTTTTTTAATTGATAGAAATTATTTTTCTTTGATGATTTAATAAACTTTATTAATTGACAAAAATAACTTATCGTTCAGAAGATATTAGTTTATAAAATATAGTTTCGTTAAATTTTATAATTTGTTGAAATTAAAAAATTTGTCCAGATTTCAAATGTCTGCCTACTTATGTAGCTTTAATCAGTAAAGCAAAAGCTCCATTCAAAAAGGCAAAAATTACTTTCCTTTATTGATTTAAATATAAAATTATCTAAATTTAATAAGTAAACGAAAACTTTCGTTAAGTTTCTTAAACTAACAAAAGTAATCTTTATTTACAGATTTATATACTAAATTATTATTTTTAATTAATATAACAAAAACTTCGTTCAGATGTTATTAGATTATAAAATAAAGATTCGTTAAGTTTTATAATTTGTCAAAAGTGTAAAATTTTCCACATTTCAAAAGCTATATAAAGCTAAGTAATTTAATGAAAAAAGCAAAAACTCCGCACAAAAAATATTAGTTTAAACACTAAAATTTCATTAAATTTTTCAAATTAAAAAAAATTACCTTTCCTTATAGATTTAAATATTAAATTATATATAAAAAATTAATATATCAAAAACTAAATTTTAAAGCTATTAGTTCAGAAAATAAAGCTTCGTTAAGTTTTTTAATTTACAAAAATTATGTTTATTTATAGATTTAAATATTAGTTTACCATATACAACAAATATGTAACTATTTAAAAAATTTTTAAAACTAGAAGTTTAGAAAATAAAGTTTCGTTAAGTTTTTAAATAGTCAAAAATGAAAAGATTTTAGATTTCTAAGATAATTTTTTTAGGTAAAATTAATATAGCAAAATGTGAAAAGTGTTAAATTTAGAAAAAATAAGCTTCGTTAAGTTTTCCAAATTGAGAAAACTTATATTTCTTTACATATTTAAATTTAGTATATTTATAGTGAATAAAAAAAATTAAATGCTACTGATTTAGAAAATAAAATTTCGTTAAGTGGTTTAAAATGTCAAAGAATTATAAAGTTTTAAAGATTTTATAGGTTCCCAGCAAAAACTTTTTGGTTCTCGGTAATGGCAACTACTTATTAAAGTAGTTTCTTGGTAATGAGGCGTCATTATATTACATAAATAAGAATTGCTCAATAGTATAATAGAACATTAATATTGCAGTCATGTGGATCAGTTGGCTAGAGCGCTGGATTAACCACCAGAATGATGCTGTTAGTTTTTTTTTTTTAACAAAATGTTTAAAAAGATATTTTATACTAAAAAGCTTTTGTCACTTAGAAAATTAAGTGCTAGATGGTGTACTGAGTAAACGTTAATCATTAAAAACAAATGCTTAATTTATGTCTAAGTTCAAATCTCACTGACGCCAAAATTTTTTTGTTTTTTTTTTATTTTCGTCTAAAAATAACTACATAATTTTGTGGGCAACTCGAACAAAAATAACTAGTTATTCAGGCAAAAAGTAAGTAGTTTATTCCAATTATACCCGTCAGCTTACCAGGAAAGAAAAGTTTTTGCTGAGTAGTTCCTTTAGATAAAACAATTATAGTTAAATGTTTAATTAACTGTTATAGCGTTCATACGCACCACTTACTCGCAATTAAAAATAATGCCATATGAAAATGCCGTATAAACGCTGAGTTAATATTTTATTTGTAAGTTAGTAACACACAAAAACTAATCACGATTAGTGAAACTAATTGCAAATAAAGCGTACAGCGTTGCCATTTCCTTTTACGGTGATAATAGTATTATTTTTCCCATCCGGCACGACAAAAATAAGGAAATATATTTTTTATGCAATTTGCATATAAACAGTGAGCTATTTATTTGCAAGTTACTTTTATTTGCAATAATCGTTCGTATAAACGTAATATGAGTTTATTTTAGAAAATAAAGTTTCGTTATTTTTTTCAATCTTTAAAAATTAAAAGTTTTTGAAGAATTCAAAAATATAAACAAAATACTTTTAGTATAAGATAAGAGTATAAAGATTTATTTAAACCTTTAATTTAAAAATAAAGTTGCGTTTAGTTTTTTTAGATCTTAATTTTGTGTTCAAAATTTGACAACTCTGTAAATAGTAGTATATAATTTGAAATTTAAATGTGACTTCTAATAACAATTCAAAAATTGTACTTATTATACTCGTACTAGTAGTTCAAATTCTTAATAAAATCGTATGTTAAAATCATTAAAATCTCCTCTTAAATAAAAAAAAAAGATAAGAAACATTTACTAAATGTTATACACACTATCAAACGTATGTTTGTACATTTATAATTCAGCAATTTATTTTTTATGTAAATATTTTTTAATTATTGCTTGCTAAAATTCTTCGAATCCATTCTTATCAGTAAAAATGTTCATTCACTTTTTAACAAAAAAACTTATTTTTGCGTCTTGATAAGTCTAATTAATGTTTTAATAATTACTCAATCATTGATACATTTTTTAATTTCATTCATAAATTGCATTCATTCATTACAAAATGATTTTTTTTCGAAAAGTTTTTTTTTTTTGTTAATAATAAGTTAAAAAATAAAAAAAGGAAACATGTTAATTGACTGAAAACAGAAAGAATGAATGAAAGAATATGTTCAGGAAGGAATGTTTTAACAGTAACAAGTTAGAATTTTATATATGACTAAGATGAATTTAATATACCCTTCACATTAACTAGTTCGGTGAAAAACTTTTTTTGTGAAGGAAAAATGATTTTTGTAGGAGAAAAAAAAAAAAAACTGATTTTAATAGACAGACAGGCGGACACGCAATGGTTCAGAATTAAAATATTTTGCAACTTTAACTGTAATTTCGAATAGTCTGGTTCGATTTAAATTTCACAACAGAGTAGGAGTGCCTTAGACGCCTCAGTTGAAGACGGTTGAGGAACAATGATTACTTTCAGTAATTTCCCAGCAAAAACTTTGCTTTCCTGGTAAGCTAGCAGGTATAATTGGAAACAAGAATAAACTACTTATTTTTTGCCTGAATAACTAGTTATTTTTGATCGACTTGTCCACAAATTCATGTAGTTATTTTTTGACTATAGGGGTACTCAAAAATATATACCTAAACGAAAATAAAAATAAAAAAAAAAAACAAAAAAATTTTGCCGTCAGTGAGACTAGAACTTGGATACAAACTAACCATTCGCTTTTAATGACTAACGTCTTACTCAGTACACCATCTCGCACATAGCTTCCTAAGCGACAAAAACTCTTTTTAGTTTAAAATATCTTTTGAGACATTTTGTTATAAAAAAAACAGCTTCAGAATGGGGTTGAACCAACAATAACATTCTGGTTTTTAATCCGGCGCTCTAGCCAACTTATCCACGTGATTGCAGTATTACTGTGCTATTATACTATTGAGTACTTGTTAATGTAATACAGAGTTGGCAAATAATAATGACGCCTCATTACCAAGAAACTACTTTAATAAGTAGTTGTCATTACCGTAAACCAAAAAGTTTTTGCTGGGTTATTACGTATACAACTACAATTGATGTAAAGTCATTTAATTAAAAATGTAAATGGCATCTCCCAATCCTGATTATAGACTTAATGGACAAATTTCTAAAAATTCTATTTTTAAAAATTCTGCTTTCTTTTAGAAATTATGGGATTCCCTTTATCTAAATCTTAATTTGTTCACCCAAAATTTTATCGCTATATATTCAAAGCTTCTTCAATAAAACGAATATTGATCAAAAATTATTTATGATTCCCAAATATCGGAAAAATGTGGTCCCTTTTTGTCTAATACACGTAATCCTCGATCATATAAAAAAAATTTGAAGACCATCTTTGTTATATCAATTCTATCACTTATAATTTCTAGAACAGCGATTCCCACAATAATTTAATCACTTTTTAACTAGTTTCGCAACATGAGGCCGAGCATGGCCATGATGAAAAGTCATGGACTTATGTCTGGTTGCGTTTTTTGGCACTTTTTCGTTCAAAGCTCTTTTCATACTAATGTGTTGATCATGGATTTCTTGTGATCGTTTTGCCCTGTTTTAGTAGCGCATAATAGATAACATACTTCTGACCCATTAAATACAGAGCATTACTTGGATGCCATGATTATTTGGCTTTAATGTAAATTTTCCTGGTTGGCAGGACTTTGGATTATCATGTGGCACCCCTTTTCATCGCCCGAAAAAAATTTGATGCTTTTGAGTAAAATCAAGTATTTTTAAAACCTGAAAATTGTTGATTAAGTCATGATCAAAGTAAAACTTTCGAACCAGGCTTCTTTCTAGACGAGTACTAGGCAGTATTCATAAGGATTAGTGACTTTATTATACATTTTAATATCTCAATTGGTTTGATCGGGTTCGATCTCTTATTCCCCCTCATATTCCGATTGTAGGGTATAAAAGGAATTGATAAAATACTCAAATTAGAAATTTTAATTGAAAAATATTATTGCGAATTCATTTCGTTTGAGATAAAAAATTCGTTAAAATAAATACAACAGTGAGGGGCAAAAGTAAATGAGGTTATTGGGTGTATCCATTAATTCTCGTCGTTTTGTACTATATAGATCTAGTGAATAGTATTTTTTTTTCAAGCGGTCCATTTTTATAACTATGTCAAGTGAAATTACTGTCACGCAGTGGGGTCGATCGCAAAATTTCTAAAAAATTTATTATTTTTATGAATTTATATCTATTCGTATACATCACAAAGAGTTAAGTTCAGTAAACTGTATCCTTAAATGTGTGCTTTTATGCGTGTGCACATACAATAAAATAGCGCATGTTTGACTGAGATATTTGGGTTGTGGGCGTTATATTTGGTTCAATTGGAATTTTGTTTGTATATATAAATCTATTTTTATATTATGTTTATATGTTTTACATACTTAAAATTTGGAATAAGTTTTACTTAAACAAATTTTAAAATTTAGTACGGGCATTTAGAATTTTTAAATTAAAATTTGTTTTGATTTGAAAATTTATAAAAAATTACCCGGTAGAGATAACAAAATGATATTTGGTACACGAAAAGATCGTTATCATTCTAAAATATTAAATTTGAAAAAAAAAAATATTTTAATATATGTATTGTGGACTTAATAAATAGACTATTTTCATAAAATATGCTCTTACATTTTTAAGCGGAGCGGAACTTCATTATTTTTAAGTGAAAATGAGAAAAATCCAGTTTAAATTGAGAATTTTTACTTAATATTGAGAAAATTCTAATACAAATTGAGAACTTCTAGTTGATATTGATAAAACTTCAAATAATTTTGAGACTTTTAATTTGAAACAGAGAAAATTCCAAATGAAATTGAGAATTTCAACTTGATATTAAAAAATTCTATATGAAAATGGGAAAAGTCCAAATGAAATTGGAAAATTTGTACATGAAATTGAAAAATCAATTATATTAGGAGAATTAAAATAAAAAATAATAATTAGCGTGTCAAGTTTTATTATTCTGGATGACATTATTAAGAATGAGCCTTTACTCACAGATTAGGGTGATCGACGCGTTTTTCCAACCGGTTTAAAACCGGTTATTTCGGCTTATGTGCTGCCGGTTTCAAAAATAACATTTTATTAAAAAAAAAAACACATGAACTAAATGGTAATATTTGAATAGAAATGTACGAAAGATTTATAAACTGATTATTATTTTTTCTCTTATAACACCTGTATCATTCTTACAATTTGGAATAATACACTACTTCATTTATCAAAGGAGTATTACTTGGAAGATCTCTAATTGTAAACTTGATTTCGAAAAAATTGAGACATCATTTTCCCATATCAAACCAAAGTGTGAGATTTTGCAAAATTAGCTGCACAAAATTCTAATTTTTACTTTTCCGAGTTAGAATTAATATATTGAATAGAAATAAGATCGGGTCATATTTTAGCCTATAACTTTTATAAATCACTTGAGAGCTTCTAAATTACTGAATTTCTTGGTATCGAAATTAAAATCAACGAAAATAAATTTTAGGTATCAGAAAACTATTTTAAAAATGATTGTCATGTCAAAAAAAAAAAAAAGAATTATTTAAAAATTCGGTTCTACTAAAATGTTTTGACGTTTCAAAGAATGATTTGAATGATAATAATAAAAAAAATTGACTTTTGGCGGGTAAATCACCAAATTCACACACTGTGCATAGATTCTATACATATTATATAAAACTTAATCTCAATTTTGATGAATATTTTTTGCCTTAATAAAAATTTGTTTCTTAAAATAGCTTTATATAATAAATTTTAATCGCAATATTATAAAATGTGTTGATTTTTTTACAGCAATATAGTCTTTTGGTGCAAATATTTATTTCTGAAAAAATCGGTTAACTGGGGTTTTTGGGAATTTTAAAAACATTAACCGGTTTTTTCAAAATTCCAACTATTCGAAAACCGGTTTCTCCAAAAGTTTCAAAGTTAAAAGTTCAGAGAAATCAAGAATGAATATTCCAATGCTAAATCATTCAATATATATATATATAGATATATATGTATATATATATATATATATATAAAAGTGGCCTTTGTAATAAAGATTTTAGGCAACTAAACATCAAAAACATTATCTCAAATATCGAAAAGAAGTTATGAGCAATAATTTGTTTCAAAACTAATATTACTGATGAATACTAGGTACTCTTCCAAAGATCGAATTTATTATTGATTATATCTCCTTTGATTGTATTTTGAAAGAAAAAATAGCTTAATCTAAAAACATTGCACGATTTGCAAGATCTAAAAACAATCCTGCCATCAGATTTGCCATCATTTTTGTGAAAATTTACCTTATAAAATATATTGTTCTAGTTTTTTCCAGTAATCTATTAAAACATTAAGTTTTGTTAATTAAAAAAATATAATATTTGGAATTTTCTCAACATTAAGTAGAAATTCTCAATTTCATTTGGAATTTTCTTAATTTCAAGTGGAATGTTCTCAATTTCTATTAGAAATGGTGTCAAATTAATCTATATACACAGTGGTGGTCATACAATTGAGTCTCTTATGCATTTTTAACTACAGTTTAACAATTAATAATAATTGAGAATAAAATTATCAATAAAAATTATTTAGATCTACTAAATGATGATCATGAAAAGAAATATATATAAATTAAAATTTAAATGAGTTAGGGCCTTATCTTCGAAAATATATTTGAAATAAGTTAGAGCTTTTTTCTAAATGTGTATTCAATTATGGTCTACCAGAATACTTTAAAAATAAAATTTCAAAAAAAAAAAAAAAAAAAAAAAAAAAATCGAGAAACGTCTTTTCAATATTAAGCCAACGATATATTATATTTTAAATAAAATTTTCTCAAGTGGCTTAATTATTTGTCCACTAAATAAATAAATAAATGTACCAAAAATTATTATTTACTAGATTTTTCACTCTGAATTAATAGAACGCATTGCAATGAAAATAAATAGAAATATTTTTTAATAAGTTTTTACAAAACCTATACTTTTTTTAAATTGAATCCAAAAGTACACGGTTGACTTAATTGCTTGCCCACAAGTGTATGTAGTTATTAAAACAATTTTTTTTTTTTTTTTTTTTGATTTGAAAATCTAGCGTGACCTTTTTTTAGCCCGATTAACTTGAAATTTTGTTGAAAATTTCACCATTTTCGACCAAGGTGCAACTCTCAATCAAATAAAAATGTCTTTATTATCCATTCTTTGTCTTGTCTTTGGAAATATGTGAAAAAAATGTTTCTTTTTTATTTAATAAATTTTGATAAAAAAAAAATTAAAGTATTTTTTCCGTCCAGTAGTTTTGGAGATTCAGATTTATTACCAATATTTTTGCGATCAGTCCCACTGTGTGTCATTAGGCTTTTTTATTCAGTAAATGTCATTCTGTTGAAAGGTAAAAAACATAGTTTTTTGAAGCTATGCCGGAAGTTGTATTTCGTTATTATTTTTTTGAAGAAAACCTTTGCGGAAAGCCATCGCATTTTGATGGAAGTTTATGAGGATCACGGTTTAGCTGAAGTAACTTATCGTGAGTGGTTTAGATGGTTTTAAAAGGAAGATTTCGATGTGAATATAAGGAACGTCTAGGCTAGCCAAAAAAAGTTTATAGATTAAAAATAGGGAGCTTTTCGCGAACAGGATTCGTGCCGAACACAATTGATTCGTTTGAAGAGAATATTGAACGAAAAATCAGCTAATATATGCGACCTGACACAAGTCCATAATTTTTTATAATAACAATTCTCATGTTGCGCGAATAGTTAAAAATTATTTGGAAAATAGTAAATGGGAAGTTTTGTTAAACCCGCTGTATAGGCCAGACATTGCCCCTTCTAAATATTATTTGTTGCGCTTGATTCAGAATACGCTTCACTTCAGAACAAGGTATCAACAATTTGTTTAATTATTTCTGACCTCAAATGACGAGAAGTGGTTTTGGGATAGATTTCATAAGTCGCCAGAAATATAGGAAAAATTTTTAGCTTCAGATGGACAATATTTTAAATAAAATACATTGCACCTCTATCATAAAATAAGCATTAACTTTTTATTACAAAACAAAGGGAATTAATCGCTATAGCCAATATTTAATTTGCTTAAATTATAGAAATTTAAAAATATTATAGTGTATTCTTTTTATTTTCACTAAAACTGGGCCGGAGGAAAGAAGTTTGAAAGCAAACGATTGATGATTGATTTGTTTATCTTTATTTATAAAATTCTTAGAAAATGAAGTTCAACTTAAAAATCTTTTATATTTAAAAAGTCATACGATTTTTATCAAGTCATTGTTTTGTTAAAAATTAAAACTGCGGACATAAGTATTTTTTTTTAATTAGTATAATATTATTAATTAAATTGTTTACACTGTTAATCGAAAACTTTTAAACTAATTTGTTAATTAAAACACGTGCAAAAAACACAAAATATCTCCTATACAAATTTTCGAACAACAGATAAAAAAAAAATACTTTCTAAAATATTCAGATACAAATAAATTTTAAGCGTTATTTTTATAGCTTAAAAAATAATAATAATAAAAAAAGATAAATCGATAAATTTAAATAACAATAAATAAATTAATATCATATCATTTAATTAGTTTCGAAAGACATTTTAATTAAGGATGAAAAAAAGGTAATATTTTAGAAAATAAACGAGATTAAGGCGAAAAAAATAGAAATGTACTTTAAAATATTCAAATTTAGATTTTAATGGAATAAGATAAAATGTTTAAAATGCATTTTTTAATAGGTTGGCCAAAAATAGAGAGCAATAAATACTTAATTATGGTATAAAATATTTATTGCCTTTTTATTTAACATTTTCTAAAAGAATTTCTAAATTTGGAAACGATTTCTTTAGATTATCTTAAGAAATTATGAGTAATTTAATTTTGCATTGAAAAGCATTTCCGTTTTATTTAAAATTTTAACAAAATTAGAAGTTTGACTTCTTCTAAAAATAAAAAATAAAAAATAACATTCACATAATACTTTTGAAGTTTGTCAATTCAAGTGTATAATTTTTGTTAACATCAACTTAACCAGTTAATAAATAGTTGTCTCTTAATTAGTACAACAATCATAAAAACATCAATAACGGAATAAATTTGTATTTTATACAAATGCTAATGAAAAAAACCTTTAAAAGCACAATATACACTTAAAGAAATTTTGAGTAAGACATAAAAAGAAACAAAATCAAGGCATTCCTAGAAAGTGACTAATTGGTCTGCTTTATAGACCAACTACATTCTTGTTTCGTACTTCTTTGGAAACTGTGGCAGTGGTACCAAGAAATGGAGTTTTTCCGAATCCCTCAAAGAAGTGTGCTACCGATTTTTCTTAGTGTCATATGGAAGATATCACATTGGACATTCGGTATGAACGATTTGTATGGTAAAAGATGGTAAAAAACACCAACCACCAAGATTATACGAATTGATACGATTGGAATTTTTGTATACACTACACCCGTATTGAATTATATAGTACAGAATATTTTTTCGAGACAATTTTCAGTTTTAGCTATTTTTTTTTTAGTTTTGGCGCTTTTTCTGTGTTTTGGCGTTTTTTTTATTTAATTATATTTTATGCCAGCTATTTACCTAATTTTTATAAACTTATTTGTGACGTCAAATTACAAAAAAAAAAACATCTTCATAAAAACCGATATTAACTTGATACTATTATTTGTATTGGATTTATGTCCGTTAAAGCTTAATTTCGGGAGGATGTTTGTATGGGGGCTGGGTGAAACAATGAACCGATCATAACCAATTTCAATAGGCTTCGTCATTCAAAAGTAAAGGTCATGTTTACTATCTTTCATGAAATTATCTTTAAAATTGAGACCTGTAATTTTATTAGAAAGTTTATATGGATGGACGCATATCACTAAATCGACAGAAAGTGATTCTGAGCAGATTGATATATGTAAAAGTTGTGTGTTACTATAATATATACTACAATATATATTTTAGTTAAATTTTTTTCATTGAAGAACTGTCATAAAACTTTTTTTGCGGGAATCGCTTTTTTATAAAAACAAAATTATTTTCCATTGTTGTGTTAAAAATAAAAGAAAAATTATATGAGACAACCCATAATTTTTGACCTCACATTTTAGTCAGTGTACCTCGACTAAAACTCAAAAAAAAAAAATCCTCTTTCAACACCATCAAAACAAATCAATATTTATTTCTTTGATTTTGTTTCTTTTATGTTGAAATAAATTTCTTGTTGTCTCTAACTCAAATTTGGGCTCCAAAGTGTCTCTGTCTTTTCGTAAAAAAAAAAAATATTATTAAAAATTATTCAAATTTAAGCTAAAACCAAAAAAAAACAAGTTTTTTCAGTCAATAAAACATCTTTTCATATTTTGTGCAAAAAATAACTTTTTTAGTTTTTAGTAAAAAGAAAACAAATTATATATATATATATATATATATATATATATATATATATACTAAAATAAATATTCATGAAGTTTTAAACAGAATAATAATAATAATAATAATAATAATAATAATAATATTAATATAATAACAAATATTTTACTTTCAAATAAATAAAAGACACAAAAACAAATGAACGAAAAAATTAAAAAAAAAACTTGTTTTATTAATAAGTTATAAAAATATTTGATTATTATTTGTTTTTCTTAAAATAAACTTTGTTGCTGCGTTTTGTTTATTTAAAAGTTTAAAAAAGTGAGAGAAAAAAAACTAATTAGTTAACCGTTCAACCTGTTGGTGTTTGTTTACTTTTTGTTGGCAAATGAAATAAATGATTATTTTGATAACATTAAACAAATAAAAATTCAATACAACTCTAATCCAAACAAAACATTTGCGATGGCTAAAAATAGTGAAGGAATATTATTTTAAATAGTTTTTAATTAATAAATATTCATTGTAGTTGACTTGAAACTAGAAGAAACATTAAGTGTGAAAAAAAATTGCACATTAAAGGGAATTGTAAATGAGATGTTTTTTTAATTTTTATTTTGAATTTTTGAAAATGTGTTCCATGTATTCGAAATTTGATTTAAAATTTATTTTGACGAAAATTAGCACATTTTAAAAATTTTTGCACCTACAGAGTTGTTGGTCAATTTATAACAGAAAAAAAATCAATAAAATGTATTAAACATACTTTCTTTACCTGTAGGCAACTTGTCTACAATTTTTAGCTTATAGCTAATTCCAAAAAAAAAGTAATTCAATCTCTTGACTACTCGCACTTCATTCAAGTTTTTTATATTCCACACCACCACAGGTGGTAAGGGTATTAATCGTTTGTGCTGATCTTTGTAACGCACAGAAAAAATCATACAACCCCCACTTTAAAGTATACCAATCGATTCAGAATCATTTTTTAAGTCGATCTAACGATGTCCATCCGTCCGTCTGGCAGGACGGCTGTCTGGCTGTCCATGTAAACCTTTTGCACAAAGTACAGAAGCAATTTTGAAGATAATTCAATGAAATTTGGCACGTAGGACTCCCATAATACATCGACGAAGCCTATTAATATTGGTTATGATCGGCCGATTATTTCACCTAGTCTCCATACAAATGTCCTCCTGGAATAGGGGTTTAACGATCATAAATGTCTTAAATATACAATGCCTTAAAAATACAAGTATTAATCTTTGTGCCAAATTTCATGAAGATCAGTCCATAATTGACCATAGCTCCCATATAAAACCCTCTTTCGAAAATCACTTTAACGTGCATAAATCACATACACATATTAGTATCAAGTTTATATTCGACACAAATAAGTTTTGTATAAGTAGAAATCATCAGGATCTCTCCATAATTTACCATAGCTCCCATATAAGCCCACTTTTGGGAATTAGCCTAAAGTGCATAAATTCATATAAATGTCTAATGTAAGACCCTTCCACGAATTTTGATGGACATGCACAATGGTGTGGGGAATCATATGGTCTTTCCTACTTTCTTATTTGTTTGTTTTTTTTTTTTTAATATATATTCAATAAAATTACGACCGAGTCTCTAAAAAAGTACTATTACACGGTGCTACAAAACAAAAAGTTGAATAATTTAGAATGTAACATAATGTAGTTTTGTAGGTATGGGTGTGTAGTTTACCATTTTTAGAATTTTCGATATACCCCAAAAATCGAGAGTTATATCCAAAAAAATGATTCTTCCAATTTAGCGGCTTTAAACCTTTTTTTCTAAATATGTGTTAACCGATTAAAGTTTTTTGAACTGTATTAGAAGGAAAAGACTTTGTCCTTTTTAAAAATTATGTACACATTTTTATTCATAGCAAAACTTGATTCTTATTTTTTAAAGTTTTCAGCCATTTTTGACCCACACTTTATTAGAAGACATATTTTTTTATAATTCAACATTTTATTAATAAAATCGGATGTAGAAGATTTGGTTTTTTCAAAGTTGTAAAACTCATAAAAATCAGTTATTTTACGTGTATTTTGTTGTTGCCAAATTTTGCATCTTAAAACAAGTAGGAAAGATATAGTCGGTAAAGCCCGACAATATGATACCCCACAACATTGCGCATGTCCATCAAAATTCGTGGAGGGGTCTTATATAAGGCATGTGGACAATTGTGGATTGATACTTTAAAAAATAAAATATACGAATGTAAAATAAAATATAAGAATACATAATATATCAGTCTAATCAGTCCAACCAAAACTTTGGAGTATAACCTATTATTATTATATATATTTTCGTTCTATCAAAGAAATTTATTAAAATTGTCAAAATTATTCAGATATTTCAAAGTATAAAGAGAAAGATCGATTTTTAAGATTCAATAATCGATTTCAGTAGAAAATCGCTAACAAAAAATCGATTACAAACAACCGATTTTATTTGGCACAAAATCGATTTTCGACTAAAATCGAAATCGATTTACCATTCCCTATACAAGGTGATAGCTGAGAATTTTTTGCCGCCATCTATTTTTATTAGATTACTGCCAAAGCTTGTTTGTGTTTTGTTTATACAAAAAACGTTATTGTGTTTTCGGTTGGTGTAAATTTACTTTCGTTTAATTTGTTAAAGGTTTAAAAAATTATGATAAAAATTGTTGGAAATCATATGTGGGAACTTATATACACATTCTATATGCTATTGATTAAGAGCAAACAACTTAAAAATAAAAAATATACTACTTGTAACTTCTTCAGAATTCTTCCAATAAAAACTTTTTGGAGTTTTCCGTAACTAGTATATTAATATTACTATATTAAATAAATTTGAGTAAATTTACGTCTTTTTATTAATTTTTGTAAAATGTTATTATTTTGCTATGTAGTGTCTATACTACGTTTGTACGCATGATTATTGCTAATAAAAAATAACTTGCAAATAAGTAACTCACTGTTTATACATAAATTGTATAAAGAAATATATTTCCTTATTTGTTGTGCCGGATGGGAAAAATCCAACTATTATCATCGAAAATTCAATGAACGTAAAAGGAAGTGGCAGCGCCGTATGCATTATTTGCAAAACTAATTTGCAAATAAAATATGAACTCACCGTTTATATAATTTTAATTGCGATTAAGAGGTGTCTATAAACATATTATATAGTAGACAAATGTTTATCAAGGTATACAATGTAACCTCAGTTAAACAGCTGATTATTATTTTTGGGGTTTAAAGCTGTCAAACTGCATATATAAAAACAAATATTAATGAATTCGCCTTATTGTTGTTTTTGTGCAACTGTTGCCACCTTCCATAAATTCGCATTAATTTTGACGTTTGTCTTGATAATAAATTGTCTAATGTAGAGCAAAAAAAAAGCTGTTGTTGTTTTGTTGTAATTGTTATAGCGGTACTGTTACCAGAGAAACAAGCCGTGGCAATATTTTCGCAGGCGGCGGCGCGAGCCATTGTATTCACTACTTTTTGTATTAATTTTCAATGAAAATTTAAAGATTTCGTCAGCTTATTTCGAGCCTGATACAATAAGCTGATAAAATAAGTCTATGACTGTTACCTGGTATTATTTTGCGATAGTCACATGGTTAAGAAAAAAAAAAAAAAACACATAACAAAAAGCGTAACAGTGTTGCCATTTTATCAATTTCAATGCAAGATTTAGCATTTGAATAGGTGATAATACATTAACAATTTATAATAATATGCTAAATGCTTTTTAGCACTTTTTACAGTATGTTTTAATTCAATAAGTTTTGATTTTTTGAAAAAATTTCTTAATAAATTTGATGGTATTATTTGTCAGTTTTAAAATATAATCTCTATTTTTACTTTATTTCCTAACATTACAAATAATTCTCAAGAAAAGTTATTTATAAGTTACCATTTGAACTATATTTTACAAGAAATAAGGGCAACGAAAATATGAATTTTTCTTTACAAAATAATATAGCATTGCCAATTGCAACAGTAGAATAATTTAGCATATTTTTTTGGACGATTCAGTAGTTTACCAATTACATTTTCTGGCAACACTGGAGCGTAAGAAAAAATTATTAATTTTTGTATGCTACCTTTCACTGCTGTAAATTCCAAAAATACGAATAAAAAATAAAAAAATTTAATTCGTGTCTTTAACGTCTTACACAGTACTTTTAGTACTTTTTTACTTAAAAGTGGTCTTTTGATGCTGTAAATGAAGTAGTAAATATACTGAAAAAAAAAAATATTTAATTTTTATACCCATCATAAAAAAGATGGATCCTCATAAGATTCTAAGTCGAACTTGCTTTGTCTATCCGTCCCTCTATACCTCTGTCTGTTGCGAACAGAATAGGGCTCGGGCGGCAGACGAAATTTGGCTCAAAAGTTTCTCTTATACAAGGTTTGTTTGATATAGAAAATGGAAAAAATCGGTTAATAACAAAATAGTTATGGGCCAAATACTATAAAGAAACTTACGTCTGTTTTAACTATAAAAGCATGCTACGCTAACTACATTTTGTATAAATAGTTCAAGGATCGATGTAAACTTGGAAACCAAAAATGGACATGATCCACCCACTTTACCGCCCATTTCCCATATAAGTTGAAATTTTAAATTAAGGTGGCACAAAAAAAAGTTACAAATGATGGGTATGATATATTCGGTCAAACTGATTTTATTTAAATATAATCTTTATAAATACACAGAAAAAAATCATTTTTTTATGGAAATCAAAAAGTTTAATTATAATAAATAATGCTGGTAGGCAAAGACATCCATCCTCTTTTGAACAAAAATGCGTGGAATAGAAGGAGTTTGATGAGCTAAAGAAAAATCTGCTTTCAGTTTTTTCTGTCACGTATAAGTTTTCTTAACATTATTTTTTATCCCCTCAACAGTTGAATTCAAAAAAAAAGAATCTTCAATTTTGCATAAAATATAATTTTTTCTGATACTAATTTCGGAACAACTCCAAAACTATTGAGCAAATAAAAAAAATGTTATGATGGCTTGAAGGAGTCCGCATTTTTTTGGTATCTCATTTTTCTAGATAGGACAAACCCTTCTCGAGTTATGATGAAATATATTCGTCTAACCGGCGTATTAATGAGGAAATATTAGATATGTTCATATAAAATCATTACGTAATAGAACAAAACAGAAAGCTGATTCTTGTTTAACACATTAAATTTTTTCTAATTTATCTATTTTTTTAAATGATTTTTTTTTACCGAACAGTGTAATATTTATGAAAAAATAAATGACAAAAAAATAGTTTCTTGTAAGTTAAAATTTATTGCAAATGTTACAATTGTTTTTATATAAAACAAAGGAAAATATTAAATTGTAGTGCTACTATTTTTAACTTTAATAATTTAAAAAAGAAAAATATGTATTTCTGCATACTAATCAATTCAAGCACAAGTAATTGAGGCGTATACCCAATATTTAATTCACATAACAAACATACGAAGCGGTACACACTTAAGGAGGCGTATGAGTAATCTCTACACACTACTATAAAATACACCAACTACAATTTTCGATTAAATATTATTATTATTATTATTATTATTATTATTATTATTATTTTTTTTTTTGTTAAAAAAATCTTACTTTAAAATCCATAACAATTTATTTTTAACAGCACAAATTTTAATACTTTTGAAAGATTTATTTGCTGTTGCACACACTGTTGTTGACCTTTTAAATAAGGTCTCAAATATAAAAATTATATAAAAAAAAAACGAACAAAACAAATAATACTTTTTTTCACTTCTTGTGTTTATATTTTTGCTTTTAATTTATTTTATTTTATTTTTTAATAGTTTTATGATATTTTTATTTTCTATTTGTTAATGTTTAGTTAGGTTTTAGTTTAGTTTAAGTTAGTTTGTTTTTGAAAATATTCTTGTTTTTATTAGTTAGTATTTTTTAATTTTTTATTTCAAGTTCAAGAGCTTCAACAAACAACTGTCGAACGACTGAAACATTTTAACGTAGTTTATACAACTTAAATATATTGAAAAAGAATGAAAAAAAAAAACAAAAACAAACTAAAGAAAAAACAAACAAATGCAAACCGAAATACTAACAACAAATACAGCAACTGTAATAGCAGAGAAAAAAATTAATACGACACACTTATGCTTCAAAATGTACTTGTTGTTAGTACTTTTTAAATGGTGGGAAAATAATAGTAAAAATGGACCCAACCCCCTAGAAGAAATATTTTTGTTAGCAATTTTTTTTTTGTTAATTTTTTTCTTTGCAAGTGTACATTTTTCCTTCTTTTACATCTCTTTTCTGAAACGAAATGTTTATGTAGGCTGTAGAACAATAACAAAATAATAACATATACGTACTTGTTGTTATTAGTGTATAAACGTGAGTAATCATATAAATAACATAACAACAACAATAATACAAACAACATCAACAATAACATATGGGAAAATACCCTAGAAATTTTTAGAAAACCTAGACAGAAGTCTACATTTTATAATAATTAAAACATTAAAAGCAATAAAGGTGTGGAAAAGGAAATTGCAATTTTTAAGTACTTAAGTACCAAAAAAGCACCAAAGAAAATATGTATGATACAGTTTAAAAAAATGTTGCTATAGAAAAAATTTATTGGTACTTTTTTTTGCACATGGTGAAATAGTTTTGGTATAATTTATATGATTATTTATTATGTTTGGTATATTTGTTTAAAATAAGTTGGAATATGTCGGCTCTGCCGACCCTTATATAACTTTCATCTTGGTATACACTACATTTTGGGTTCTTTTATCTTACTATATTGAATTTAAAAAATATTTTTTAAGTAAGAAAATTCTTTGAAAATTGCAAAAGTTTATAATTTTCCAAGCTTTCAAGGTCTCGACGTACAAAGAATTTAGTAATAAATATATATTGTCTAAAATGTTAGTCCGATCGAAAAGTAATGTATAGAAATATTATAGAGGAGGACCTACATAAGCTTTAAAAAATAAAATTATCTTATAATAACTCTTTTATAATACGGGATAAGCTACAGGATGTCAAGTTTAATAAACTTGAGACTGAAAAAGATTTATTTGTAAATAAATACGGATTTCGATAATCCTTAATTTCTCATGGAGACTTTGATAAGATAAACAAGAAAATATGTTATCTTTTATAGTTTTAAATATAATTGAGCTTTATTTTGTTTTTCGAAAATAATTTCGGTAAAGGAGAAACGAACAAAAAATGAATCCCAAAACATATATTGGACGATTTTTTTCATTATCTTAATTTGTCTAGTCGTGATAATTTATTAAAATTAAGATTGAAAAAGTGCTATTTTTTTCACAAAAATTAAGTATTCTTTTTCTTGTTTTCTTAAAATTTTATTAGAAAATTATATATATATTTTTTATATATTTAAAAATATGAGATTGAAATTGAAGATATTACCATTTCTCGAAAATTTTAATTTTTTTAACAGAATTTCAGGAGAAAAAAGTCGCGCTAGATTTTAAAAATTAAAAAAAAAAAATGGTTTAAGAGCCTCATGTATGTAGATTAATTTAGCACTAAGCTAGATCCCGCCCTACCAAGAATGTATATAAGAGAGCTAATTTAAAGAAAATACGATTTTCGGGAGCAAAATGTCCAAAACTCATATTTTCTTTTTAGTTGAAAAAAAAAAAATTTTTTTAATGAGAAAATGTAAATGTTATATGTCAAATTAAAACTTTTCTTTTTTTTAATTTTATTTACTCTACTAATTTACTAGTTAATAAACAAAAACTAAATTCCACCAAAATTATATACAGAAAGAGAAAACTACATTTTTCAAAATGTTTTTTCCGCTAAGAATTAAGATTTTTTTTTAAACTAATTTTCCAAAATATTAAAATTTGAGATAAAAAAGTGGAGAAAAATGCATTAATTTCTTTTATTTTTTCTATAATTTTATTCGATTTAGTTATTCACCAGTTCATAATCAAAGAAAAGAGAAAAGTTTTTTCTTAAGGTATTAAGGTTTTATTTAGTTAAAAGAAAGTATTTGATTAATTGGTAATTTTGTAAAATTTGTTTTATATCTTTATGTGTTTAATATGAATTAAATTAAGCCATAAAAGTTTATTAGCAGCCTTTAATTTTAACTGATTCTGATAAGTTTTGAAGCATGGTTAAACGTCCACCATTGAAAATAACTTTTTATTTATCTGGAATTATTATGTATTTCGAATGGAATCAAAACCTTTAAATATATGAGTTAGACATCCTACAAATTCGAACTATTATTGAGAGGACTTAATAGGAGTCTTCCCAATAATAGTGAACGTTGGTCAAAAAGGAATAAAAACAAAAATATATCAATCCACTGTTTTCAAAGTTCTATACAAACATCATGTTCATAAATAAACACAGGACTCACATAAAAGTGACAACAAAGCAATGTGTGAGGCAGACCATATCCATTGGATTACAGATTATCGTTATACAAATTTGAAACCCTTAATTTTTACCTTTCAGCGAGCATTAAATTATTTTTTGTTTGCAATTGACGATTGACCTAGCAAACATCTGCCATGGGACTGAACTTACGAAAGCACTATTGCTACTTTCGTTTCATTGTCATTGGACAACTACCCACGTAAATATATGAACGAATCAAGAGCCGTATGAAACTCTATTTTGGATAATAGAGAAAAGCTACATAAAACAAACAGTAGAGGGAGAATAAATACTTATCAAAGCTTCCGTATTAATATATGTATAAGTACGTTAACTGAAGGATTTTTGTTGTTTAGTTTGTTGTTAAGAAAATAATACAAATCATACGCAAAGATGTATAATACATCTTAAATTTAGTTGTTTGGATTTTAGTTAAAATATTCTAAGAAAAAACTTTGCTTATGTGATAAAAATAAAAATTAGTCCGATTAGGATTTTTTTTATATATATTATTAAAAGTCACCGATAATCACGTCTAGGCCACGCAAGTTATTCGCGGTATAATCCTCCAAAAATCTGTTTTTTTTTATATACTCTCAAACAAAAAGGAGTAGTGAATATGGTAAATATGAAGAAAAGTAGGTTAAATATCAACCAACAGAATCCTTAGTCAATTCAATAGAAATTTTTGTTAATGTAAATAAATGTAAATAAATTACATTGACGAAAAATCGGCAATAAGACTAATTGATCTGTAGTGCGATTTAGTAACTAGTTTTAATGATAATCGAATCCTTAAAAACAATAAACAACAAAATTGCTGAATTCGTTATTCTCTATCATTTTTAATGATATTTGTTTGCGTCAATTTAAAGACAAAAATTTTTGTGTTGTTAATATATTGACAAAAATTAGCCAAAAAGTCAACACAATGACAAGTTTTGCGATTGTCGAATCGTTAAAAGTTACTGAATCGAACTACTGGTTAATTAAAACTTTTTGTCAAATTGAATAAAATATAATTCAAATTAATTAATATTTTTCTTCATATTGAACAATCTTTATTCAATTTTACTACACTATTTGCTTTAACTCTGCTAAATATTAGTTGAATTGAATAAACAATTTAAATCAAGTTAACTAATTGAAAACTGTTTATTCATTTTAATTATAGAATTTTATTAAATTTGACAAAATTTTGTTACTTTGTAAAAAATTAAGCTTATATATAATTCAAAGGGAAAATTAAGCTTATATATAATTCAATTATTTTATTCAATTAAAAAAAAATATATATTTTTGTGAATAATACATTAATACAACTTATATAGCAGAGATGTTGTTTGTAATTAATTACATATATGATAATACCATCTGAAATATTTAAAAAAATAGATGTTAAAAGAAAATAATTAGTTATTTAATAATTAAAAATATATTACCTTCAGGCATATTGGTTTCATATTTTGATTTAAAAGTTAAGTTTGCCTGCTGGATTCTTGATATGATCATCAAATACGGAGATAATTTTTTTCTTTTAAAGTGCTTCATAATTCGAATGGAATTAACCCGCATCTGGATACATGTGTTTAAAATTGATATCAGTGTGAGAAAATTAAAAATTTAAATTTATTAAAAATTACATTTAAATTCCAACGGATTTTTTTTATTGAGTATATATATATATATATATATATATATATATAATATATCGTTTGGTTCATTTATGTTTATTTATGTATGTTTTTTTTTGTAAAATACCATTTTTAAGTTTTCTAATGACATTAGAAATTTCGTCATACAGTTACTCCTTGAGATGATGATCGTCGTCTAGCAGTTGATTTTGTATATATATTTTGTATATGTATATATATATATATATATATATATATATATATTTATAAGTATATATACCCAAAAACATGTGCACATGCTATGTTATTAGTCGTTCAACCGATCTTTTCCAATTTACGTTTTCTATATTGAAGAAATTTCTTAAATTCTACATAACTTTAGTCAATTTGAAGAATTTTATGGAAGAATTTTATTCAATTTAACTAAAATAAATTAATTGATTTTAGCGAAATTTCTGCAATTCTACGTGCCTTTAGTAGATTTGAAGAATTTTATTCAATTTGGGTAAAATAAATTAGTGAATTGAAAAAATCTTTCTTCAATTTTAAAAATTAGCTAAATTTTTTATTCATATTGAAAAATTTTTATTAAATTTATTAAAACTATTTCATTAAATCCTACTAAATTTAAGTTAAATTAAATTCTTTTTTTATTAAATATATTTTATCAAATTTTTTAAATATCATTTTCATACATATATGCAAAAACTAAATAATTAATAAAATTATAAGACATATTATAAAAAAACTGTAATTGTATTTATTAAATAATCTTAACATAAATTAAACTTTTAAAAAAGACGTGCAAACTGTTTTTGAAGAATTTTCTTCAATTTTACATGCTTTTAGTAAATTTGAAGATATTTATTCAAATTGAAGAAAATTCTTCAGTTTGAACAAAATAAATAGTTAATTTTTCAAGAATTTCTTCAAATTTATATGTCTTTAGTCTTTTGAAGTAATTTTAGTCCAATTGAAGAATTTTATTCAAATTAAATAAAATATATAGTCAATTTTAATATTAGCAAAAAAAATTAGTTAAGTTAACAGATATTCAAATAAACTTCTTTTGAAGGTGTTAAATTGAATAAAATTACGAAGATTTACTGCCAATGTAACTAAAATTTTTAACGGAATTTTATTCAAATTAACATATTTTACAAAATAATATTTTTGACAACATTTTTTTTTAGCTGATTTGAAGTAAATATGTTGATTTGAAGAAAAAAACTGTTAATTTAAATATTGCTTTCGCTAAAATTCTACGAAAAATTTTCGTCAATATTACCTACGAGATTTGTTTCTGTATATAAATGCTGTAATGGATATATGAAAAAAAAAAAAAAAAAAAAATAGGTTTTTGTGAGACTCAACCTCGTACAACTCGCGTAGTACACACGTGATTTTCGGTGACTGTTAACAGAATCTATAAGATAGCAAAAACAATATATATGTAAAAAATTCTTTTCCCTCCATTAAATTCCAAAGTTGAACCTTTTTTAGTCTAATTTTTCTAATTTTTCTGGAGTATATTTTATAAGAAAAAGATCATCAAATGAGAACTCATCAAAAATATAATAAAATTCTGGCAACACTGCGAATGAGTAATATATTATTAATATAATTATTTCTGCAAAGTCTTAATGAAAAATGTCTACAGACAAAAATATATCAATCAGGAAAGTATAACAATCAACTAAGTGTAATATTTTACATAAAATTTTTCGATTGACACTACTGCTTGATTAAATATTAAAATTTTATTAAAATACTGATTTATTCAATATTTTTTTTAATTGCTTATAAAAGTTAAACAATTAAGGATTCCATATTTTTGGTGATTAGATACATCTTATATTTTTTTTTATTTTTTAATTGATCCTCAATAACGTAAACAATTTTTTACCTCAATCCTTATTTACATTTTTTTTTTGGGTTGTGAATTTTATTTCATTTACAACTTTGAATAAATGGAATATAAAATATTATTTAGTAATTTTACACTGATGTGGTGTCAATGTTATACCAATGCCGTATCAATTCTTCGTTCTTGATTTGACTAACTGGTTTAAAATTTTAATACATACGGAGTTGGTACACTATTGACACTGAATGGTGCTATTTTGTACACAAATGTTGTCAATATTTCTCAGGATGGAACAATTTGCTGCTGTGTTCCTTATAAGAGCTTTCTGTGTACATTGGTGTGTATATGGATGAAGGAACCCACAAAGCAACGTAAACATAAGTTTAAAATATTGACGTAGAATTAAAAAAAATAATAATGAAAATTATACACAAATGGGAACTAGTATATTTATGTTAAACACATAAAACGAAAATGTTTAAATAAAGTAAAGGAAGTGTATATAAAAAAAAAATTAAAATAACTTTCTCAATTAACGCATAGTTTTATTCAATTATCTACTTGAATGATTTAATTCAAATATTGATTTTTTCAATTAACTTTTTGATTCATTCAAAATTAAAAATTTTTATTTTTTCAAATACTTTTTTCTTTTTTATTAAAATTATAAGTGTAACTGAAAAAAGCGTTGTTTGTTGTCTTTAAAATAATTAGCACATAATATATATATATATATATATATATATATATATAATTGAAGTAATTTTTTATTTTTTCTATGAATATCCAGAACATAAGCGACAATAGAA